>CM040118.1:234538546-235168462 GCA_022559845.1 Amorphophallus konjac | reverse complement strand
TATCTCCCATTTTATCTTTCGAGGAGTTTGAAGTCACCCGGATTGAACCGAGTCACGGTGCTGGTGAGGTTCACCGGTCGCCGACATCCTTTGGGATTTATTTGCCTCCTGGGGCGGGCCTTGCATGCGCATATGACAATTGCATTTCTTTCTTTCAGGCGGTACGGAGGAGCCGGCACCTGTGTTGATCCCGGGCGAGGGCAAGGCCGCGGTTCCTGAGGCAGCGTCACCCATCAAGGAGGCCATCCGCGAGCCGCCTCATGTTGCAGAAGCCGAAGGGGGTAGTTGTCTCCGTCCGCTCGCTTGACTTCCTTCATTCTTTGGGAACCCATTGGCTTTGACATGACTTGCCTTTTCTTTTATGTGACAGGCGCTGCTGCAGCAGTTATTAGGCTATTAGGGCCCCGCCTACACCTCCCGGCGACGCACATGTATGTGAGGAAGAGGTTGAAGTCTGGCGCACCAGCCTCACCCAGCCCGCGGGAGGATGCGCCAATCATTGACCTCGAAGCGGAGGCCCCTTTGCTGGCAAGGGAAGAACCCGTAGCGATTGATTCGTCGTCGAGCGAAGAGGTAGACTATGACTACTCCTCCGATGAAGTGGCCCCCGGCGAGGGCGTGCTTGAAGTGTCTGGGCCACCCGAGCCGCTCTTTACGGCCCCTTTACTTGCTAGCTCCTTAAGCCTAATGGGGAAGGCTGCTGTAAGTGTAAGCTTGTTCGCGCGGGACCTCCCCCCCTCGTGATCATCCATCGACTTTCCTCACGTCATCCTTTGATTTTCAGGCACCAACCTAGCCGAAGGTTGTGGAGGGAGCTGCTCCAACCGCGTCGGTCGATCGCCCTGCAGGAGCCGACGCGGGCCTGGGCAAGCTAGCCCTTTTGTTTGAGGTCCTTCAGCAGGAGTCGTCCATAGAGACTTCTAGTGTTCCTGGGCCGGCGGGCGAGCCTTTTGAGGAGGGAGAGATCGCGCCTGAAGGCAGCATCGTTCTGGTGGCTGAGGTAAGCACGTGGGTCTCGTGGTCCCTTTCTGCCTCTTGCCCCCCCATGATTTATTCCAGATAGCGAGTAGCTGACTCCTCTCCACATGGTCAGGCAACGCCGACGCTAGGGAAGACGTCTGGCCGTGTCCGGAAGGCCGTCGCCAAACGGAGACCGGCCATCGGTCCGATAGCGATGGAGGGGTCGGCTCCGGCCTCGGGCCCGGGGGCGGAGAGTCTCACAGCACTTGTGCAAGCAGGAGGCATACCCCACCTAATAATTCCACTTCCGCCTCTCCCGAAGCTTCCGGCCCAGATGGAGGACCCGCTCTTGAAGCAGATATTCGCGGGGCTTTGTGCACACCTGGAGGGGTCCCAGACGCCGGAGAGAGGTCGACCAACGATGGCTTCGGGCCCGGCCTTCCTCGAAGCCCCGCTTTTGCCTGTAGCAGTGGCACCTGCATCCCCGTCCAGGGAGCTGGCGGCGGCACCAGATGACTCGACGGTGACCTTGTCCCCTCCCCTGGCGGTGACCGGCCAGGGATCTTCTGTTGAGCTACGCCGGCCAGAGGACTTGACTCTCGCTCTTCCATCTTTCTCGGCTGCGGCGGATGCTGATTTGTGGGCCGAGGTGGATAGCTTTGTGGATTTTGGTCCCCCGAGGGTACCCTCGGTCAGTCACACCTCATCAGGCGCACCGGTCCGACAGATGTTGGTAACATTGCGGACGATGCTCTTTGCCGATCTTACCCTATCATATCGGGAGGTGCACAGTATAGTGACGCAGCTGACCGGGGCACTGCAAGTGTTGGGCTGCCCACTCGAGGAATGGTCGTGGTGGGTTCTGCTGTTGCTGAAGTATATTAAGCGTCGCGAGTTCCTCGAGACTCAAGCCCCCGGTGAGCGCGTCGCTCTCGATGCCCAGGCAGACGAATATTTGCAAATTCTGGAGGCACGGCGCGACGACGTAGAGTAGCACGGGAAGGCCATGGAGGGAGGCCAGGGCGACGTTTGCTCCCTCAGGAATCGAATCGCGAAGCTGTAGGGCTACCTCACCGCCGCCAGGTCTGACCTTGCCCGAGCTGAGGAGATAGTCGAGAAAGAAGGCGAGGCACTTGCCATCGCCCAGGCCGAGATAGCGTCTGTAGAGACCGAGCTCGATCGAATTGAAGAACAGAGGGGGCGATTGCGTGACATGACAAACTTTCCTTGCGTCGGAATCCTCCCTCTTGAAGACATATTCAGGGGCGTTGATTGAGCGTTGCCACCCCCTTAGTTCTCTTTTTCCTTCTTCTTTTGAAATGTAACACAGGGGTACGCCCCGAAGCATATGTAGCTTAATCTCTTTTCGAATAGAACAGAACACTTATTGTTTCACATGTCCTTTCGGTGTGCGTTCACCCCAGGGGGGATCTCTTTTCTCCTACCTTCTCTTCTGTGTATATTGTCTTCTTCTTCCTCTTTCCTCCTTTTTGCTATGCCAAAACACATTGGCAGGGTATAAATCTTCGCGGTGATTCACTCTGGGAGAACCAGACAGGAACCCATGTCAGGGCACGGGAGAGTGCTCGCCCTCCCAGGGGAAGGACGGGGGAACCACTCCACCGTACCAAATGGGTGACTCACCGGCCTCGCCATAATGTTGGAACCGCGCACTGGCCTCAGGCGGGGAGCCCTGGTTAGAGACTGGGTTTCTCGTCGCTCTGAGGGGACGGAGAGAAGAGTTTATTTAGTCAATGGCCTGGACGGAAGGTCCAAGCCAAAGGGGTACTCACCGCCCAAAGGGGTACTCACCGCCCGGGGAGGACGGGGTGAAGAGTTTGTTTAGTTCTTAGTATTTCCGCTGATACGGGGCGATGACTGGAAATGGGGGGGGGCGTTCCCCCCTCTTTTTAGCTTTTATTCTTCCCTTTCTCCTTTCTTTTCTCTCTCCCCTTCTTCTTTTTTTCTTTTTTTTTCTTTTCTTTCTTTTTCTCCTCTTCTTTTTTTTCTCTTTGTTCTCTCTTTTTTTTCTTTCCTTTTTTTTCTCATCTTTTTTTTCTCTTTTTCTCTCTCTTTTTTTTTCTTCCCCCCTTTTTTTACTTTCCTCTTCTCTTTTTTTTTTCTTCTCTTCTCTTTTTGAAATCATGTATAGCAATCAAGTCGTTCGGACATCAATCACGCGAATCCGCCCAAAATAGGGCGGAGAATAATATTATTGATTGAATGGGGGACACCGGAGCGTGGTACAGTCTCAAGTGCCTTCCATTAGGAGGCGGGAATTGAACTTCCCCGCGGTGGTTGACAATTACATAGGCTCCGCCTTCGTAGACTTTTTGGACTACGTAGGGTCCGAGCCAGTTCTCGTTCAGTTTGCCCTTGGGGTTGGCGGCCATGACGTATCTTCTCTTGACCATGACAAGGTCGCCATTCTTGAATTCGCGTTCCTTGACGAGCTTGTCAAAGGCACGTGCTATTCGGGCCTGGTAGACCTGAATGTTCTGTTGGGCCTGAAGCCGCTTTCCTTCCAGGCTGGAGAGCTCTTCGAGCCTTCGCTCGACGTTGGTCTGCCCTTCATGGACGAGGCCGTGCTGAATGGTGACTCTAAGGGAAGGTATCCCCAATTCAATGGGGACAATTGCCTCCGAGCCGTATACTAGAGAGAAAGGCAAGCAGCCTGTCGGGGTCCTGTATACGGTTCGGTATGCCCATAGCGCCTCATACATCTTCTCCTCCAAGTCCCTTTTGTTAGAGCTAACAATCTTGGCCAGGAGGGTGCAGAATGTTTTGTTGAAAGCTTCAGCCAGCCCATTAGCCTGTGGATTGTAAGGAGTCGATGTCCTCCAGTCAATTTTGTATCTTTCTGCCAGCCGGTAGACCCTATGGTTGCGAAAGTGGCTGCCGTTGTCTGACACAATCCGGTCGGGCACGCCAAACCGGAATATGATGTTGCGGCGGACAAACCTGGCCACGATCTCTCCGGTGACCTCCCTCAAGGCGACAGCCTCTGCCCAACGGGAGAAATAATCGGTTGCCGCCAAAATGTACTTGCAACCGGTGGATGACGTAGGTAAGGGACCCACGGCGTCTGTTCCCCACTGGGCAAACGGCCAACTGGGCACTGTTAGATGTAGCTGCACGGGCGGCCTTCTGGGTATGGTGGCATGTTCCGGACACTTCTGACACGACATAGCGTATTTGTAGCAGTCGTCGAACATTGCCAGCCAGTAGTTGCCAAGCTTCTTTATTTCAATCTTCATTTTTGGTCCCGCCTGGTGTGCGCCAGCCATCCCCGCATGGACTTCTTTCATTACCCCCCAGGCTTCTTCAATGGAGAGGCATCGAAGGAGTAGCTTCTGCTTGGCGTCGGCCACAATCCAGAATAATATTCCGTTTCGGAGCTCATAGGAGTCCTTGGTTCTGATTAGCTTGATCTTCTCTTCTCTTCGTTCGGGTAGTTGCTAGTATTTGAACCACTGCACCAGGGGGTCTCTCCAGTCAGGTAGGCCGATGGTTTCTGCTGCTGTGACTTCCAGCTCTTCTTCTTCTGGTTCTTCTTCTATCATGCTGGGCATGTGGCGCTGATTTATTACTTGGATATTGAGAGATCCATCTGGCGGCACTGCTAGTGAGCTTGCCAATTTTGCCAAGGCGTCGGCTTGTGCATTCTCCCCTCTGGCGACATGGCCTATCTCGAGGAGGTAGAACCGCTCCATGAGCCCCTTTACCTTAGTGTGATAAGGGAGCAGCTCAGGTTTTCGGACGTCGAACTGTCCCTGGACCTGCTTGACGACCAGCAGCGAGTCGCCGAATACTTGGCGCATTTTGATCTCCATTTGGAGGGCCACCTGGAGGCCGATGATCAGAGCTTCATACTCTGCTTCATTATTTGTGCAGGGCTTGCTAATGCAGCAGGAAGTGTGCAGCACTTCCCCGTCCGGTGATTTGAGGACGATGCCGGCTCCGGCCCGTACCTTGGTGCATCTGGACGGGGTCACTTCTGTTCTCGAGGCCCCGTCGAAATACAACTGCCAGATGGCTTGTTGGACTTGGTTCACCTCCAGTGTTTCATCTTCGGGTAGCTCGGTGGCCAACAGGGAGTCTTCGGGCACATGGTCTGCTGCGAAGAAATCCGCGACCGCTTGCCCCTTAACGGCCTTCTGCGACACGTAGGTGATGTCAAACTCCATGAGCAGCAGGCCCATTTTCCAAAGCGACCCTTCGGTACTGGCTGCGAGAGAATGTGCTTGATAGGGTCAGCTTTGGATATTAAACTTACGTCATGGGACAGCATGTAGTGATGAGGACATCACCAGCAATTTCATTTGATCAAGGATCCCGATGCTCGCCACAAATGCTACATCTTGTTCACCACTTTATTTCGAGTCATATGATGTAATTTTCATTTTCTTATCATGTACTTTTCCTTTTATTTGAGTCCAATACCTAGGTTAGGTAGCTATTTACCTAAGTCTTAAGTCTTTATGTGTGTTATTGGGCCCAATTATATGGGCTAGGCCCAGGGGCGCCCCCTTCCACTTGGTTTAGTGTTAGTAGTCCAAGAGTCAGAGACTTATATGTAAATGTGGGATTCCTATAAATAGGACCCCAATCCCTCATTTGGAAGCTAATGAAGTATTGATAAAAATTTGCCAAAAGCATTTGTACATCTCTCTCTCTCCCTCTCTAGCTCTCTCTCTCTCTCTTCTTCTCTCTCTCACTAAAAGGGGCGAACCCCTCTCTCTCTCCTCCCCCTCTCTCTCCCAATTTCGCCCCCTCTCTCTCCTCCCTCACTTGCCACATCATCCCCCCCCATTGAATACAACCCTTCACCTCCCAAGACTCATAAACCCCGTTTACTCCCACCACTCCCCAAGCAACCCTTCCCCTTCCCCATACAACCCTTCACATTCCCAAGGGAGAATCCCTTCTCCTAGACACCCTTTCTCCTCCCCAAAGCAACCCTTCCCATGCCCTAGGCCCCCCATTAATCCTTCCATTAATCCACCACCCACACCCAAGAGACACCCCCATTCCCCTAGGCCATTTGCGCCCCCACCATCCACCACCTCCCAGCCCATTCCCCGTACCAGGTCCGCCCCTTGCCAACCTCCCCCTCTCCCCTCTCACACCCCCAAACCTCCCTCCCACATTCACAACCAGCAACCTTCCATCCCTCTTTGCTACCCCTCCATCCCTTACCTTCCCATCTCCACCAACAACCCCCCCGTTCTTTTAACACTGCCCAGTTCGCAGGTAGCAGATTGGGAGCCGACTTGCAGAACCTGCCCCGGAGTCATACGGAATGCCCTGAAGGTGTACCATACATCGCCGGAACGATCGTCCAGATAGCTTCTCAGCCAAGTGGTCTTGCTGGCATACGACATCCCTACTGTCCGTGGTACCCATTCTCGTGCGGCTGCGTCAGATTTGAGCCAGAACCTGAGGTCTGTTTGGCAGAGGTTGCACCGACGTCAAAAGCGCGATTCAGCCTGAACTCTCTTCTGAGAGTTGTTTCCTCTCCAAGTCTTCTTCACGTGTGAGGTGGAATCATCCTGTTCCGACTTGACTACAGATCGTGGTGCCCATTCTTGTGCGGCTGCACCATATTTGAGCCAGAACCTGAGGTCCGTATGGCAGAGGCTGCACCGACGTCAACAGCGTGAATCAGCCTGAACTCTCTTCTGAGAGTTGTTTCTTATTCAAGTCCTCTTCAAGTGCGAGGTGGAATCGTCTCATTCCGACTTCACTACAGATCGTGGTGCCCGTTCTCGTCCAACTGCGCAGCCAGGACCAGAACCTGAACTAGCGCTGCAGTTCAGAAGCCACCACGCCCTCACCTCTGATCTCCTGAGCGCGCCAATTTGCCGAGGCGAAGATCCCCCTGTCCTCCATCCATCACTGCAAGCGCGGCCTCGTTCGGAGTTGGGAGCTCCCCGTTCCGATTTATTTCCCCCAGGTGCGCAGATCTATCCTGCCAGGGACTGATCAGACCCCCTCTCCTTGTTCGGGCTCCTCCTCCCTGCTCCGATGTCGCCTAGAGCCCATCTCCGTTGCTGATCGAAAAGGACTCGACTACACTAGCAACCGTCCTGATCCCGCCTCAATTGGATCACGGGAGCGATCGGAGTGAAGTCACCAACCTGCTGCTACAACCTGCACCCCATCCGAGGCACAGCGGAACAACACCAGTCCACCATCTGCCCCAGCCAGCGTCGGCAACTTCTGGCGACAAAAAAATTCAGGGTCCATCCTGGTCCAGTCACCGACGTTTAAACGCTGATCCCGTCTCATTTTGAGTCCGGGAGCGAGCGCAGCGGAGTCGACATCCAGTACCTAGTAGCGGGCAGAACCGGCAAGCAGCACTCCGGAAGGGCGAACCGGTCCCGTTCATAGTTCCTTGGCTCTCCCCGCCTGGCCGGCTTACCGCCCCTCCCTGCGCGGAGGTAGTGTTTGATTGTAACTATAATCTCCCAATTCCAAGTTCCCCCTCCTGTGCGAGGCGTAGTGGATGTAATTAATTTCAACAGGTTGAAGCTTCATCGACGCAGCGTGCGGGTGGCCCACGCTTCCCCGCTCGCCCTCGTCTCCAGCCGGGATCGGTGTATTCACACCGATCAGGTGAGATTCGGGTTGCCCTACTCTACTGGAATTGCTTTGCTTGTTTAGTAATGCTTCTTAGTGCCGTCGGTCGGTGAGTGAGTGCCCGGTCTCAAAATATCATCAATTTGAGTGCCACCGCGGAGCGAGTTGTGAGAGAGCCACTACATCCCACGCCCTTGGCAGGCTGGCAGCCCACGGAATTGGGGCATCCCAGGCCCTTAGGGGTTCATCCCAAGCTAGTCAAATCCCCGGAAAGGCGAGGTCCATCCTCAGACCCTCACCACTATCGCCAGTCCACCTACGGACCCGGGTGTGCGCGATGCGGGTGAATCCGCTTGAGTGGGTCCGCCGTTCGGATCAATTGCTTGCAAATTTAAGTCCGAGGGGTTGTGTCACATCAACTTGGTATCAGAGCAAGTTTTAGACTTGTCTCTACGAGTCTAGTCCTAGGGCATTGACATTTGAGTCTCCCTTGCATCATGATTTCCATCACTCCATTGCATGACCACCCTAGGGAGATGCCCCAAGTACCCATGGACCAATTTGACACTGTCATCAACAAGATTCATAACTGTCTAGATACCCTCACCACCCGACTTGACCGGTTCGAAGCAAAAAGGAACCACGGCCCTAGAGCTTGGTCACCTCAGGATGAATTTGGATAGGAGGCCAAAGGACCCAAAGACTCATGGGAAGAGATGAAGATTGAGATTAGGAAGATCTTCACTCCCCGACCTTCCCACTCCTACCTTGAGAACCATAACCCGAGGAGCACTCCCACTCCCCCTTTCCCTTCCAGTCAACCCAAGACCTCCCTTAGGGCCCAAACTCCACCACCCCAAATGATTCCAATCCCGATCACCACCACCATTCAAACCAAATTGGCCACCACCCAACCCAAAATTCTTCATCAAACCCACACCCCACAAGCTTCCATGGTCCCCACCACCATCCCTCCATCATCCCCTAAAAGGGACACACCCCAAAACCAATCAACCCAATCCTCCTCAACCCACCCATCTTCCACTACCAACCCCAATCCTACCCCCACTTAGGCCTCCACTACTTCCACTCCCAAACCCAACCCAAGTTCGAACTCTCTCACCACCCCGGGTGCACCATGTCCCAACCTTCATCACCCCATCCCCAAAAGACCTTCCATTTCCCTTGGAGAGTAAAACCTCCACACCCCAAAGGGATGAGAATGTGATTGAGGTACATGAGGCCTCCCCCGATTGGGAAGAAGAATACGAGTCATAATGTCATGAGTTAGGCCGGGAAGTTCCCATCCCATGTGTAAAAAGCATCATGGCTCACACACCCAACCACCTAGAGGAGGAGAACACCATGGTCACCATCCCAACTGTGGGGGGAACACATGTCCAAGTTGAAGAAGAAACCTCGCACAGTGGTCTTCACCCTACACCACCCTCCCTAGTTGGGGCCGAGCTCATCTTAGGAGAACCCCTTTTACGTTGGCTAAAGGAGAACCCAATTAGAGATATCATGGCCCATGTTTGCCCTCCATGGAACAACACCTCCCCATAGTACCCTTATCCACTTATCACACCACATTCCAATCATCCTATCAAGTGGAAACATTAGGGGATCTTCTTAAGGGTATAGTTTGGCAAATGGAGCGAACTGGGATGTTGACTACATTAGCCGACCGACCTAGGAGTCTTGACCTCCTACATCTATGTGTCAGATCCATCTCCTCCATTTACACTGTGGGTTGCTACACTAGCGACCTTCTTTTACTCCTCCCTACACCCGACGAGCCCGATGCTATCCACAAACTAGAGTTACTTGTCTCGGGTAGAACATCCAGCCCTTCATTCATGGCCGACCATCCCACCAAAAACTTTGGCCCAATCATTTTACTAGAGGAGGAGGATCCACCACCATGTTGTGAGGACCAAAAGGACATAGAGTTCCTCTCCTTAGATGACCCTTACCATGACCCCTTGGATCCCTTCCTATACCCACCCACCTTACTCACCACCAACCTTTTCCTACCCCAACCAACCTTATTGGACCAAGCCCACTCCATTTTCCTAGACCCCTTTGACCCCTATGAGTGGAAAATCTCACACCAAGTCATACACATAGAAGGAGCCATTTGGATGCTAATGCATGTGCCACTACATTTTGCATCATTTGGTAGGGCTAGTAAGCCCAGTCATCTCATACATGTCACACACACTGCGGGCCCAATGCATGACTGGCTCACATTTGGATGTGCTGGTCCTCCCACATTCGTCATAGCTCTTAAGCATGAAAGGAGCATACATGGATGTCCGGGTCCCCCGGTAATTATCACAACCATGCACGATAGATCCACCTATGGTTTCCCCGCCCCCCCTGAGTCCATAAAAGTCTTCATCACATCTATGCATGATAGGTCTATGTACGGTTGTCCCGGTCCACCTTTGCATGCTGTCCACTTTCACACCCACTCACCGCATTATGATGCATGGCATGAGCATACACGCAAGCAATTCTTGACGAGCGGTGAGGTTCACAAAGAGCGGACAAGAGCTCGCGAGCGCCACTTGGAATTCCAAGTAGGCAATCTGGTGATAATGACATTGGAGTGGCTCTACCCTAGGGTCACCTCCACTTCGAGGGCACGAGGACTTGGACCTTCCCAAGTTCCCAGTGACTTTGGCAACCCGGCTATCGGGTTGGACTTACTAATGGGTTTTGGGATTCACCCCATTTTTCACGTGGCGGATCCGGCACCCTATATGGGCACCGCGGTGGATCCTAGTGAGTGCCTTGAGCCTTTATCTTCCTTTGAGAGGGACACCCTCGGAGAGCCACCAAAAGTCAGTCTGAGAGTCCGACGTGTCCACACGGAGGTAATACTAGGCAAGCAGGGTTCCATCGCCAGCAAGAGGGTGCGCCTGAGCCGCCTCGAGAGGATGAAGGACCGTCCCCTGGTTGCGGACGCAGGGTTGAGTTTGGAGGTTGAGGCTCACTCTGAGCTGCTTGAGAGGACCACTTCCCCGGTGGGCCCATACTCGACGGAGTCTAGTTTTCCGCGCCCCGGGGGTATGATGAGGACATCACCAGTAATTTCATTTGATCAAGGATCCCGATGCTCTCCACCCATGCTACATCTTGTTCACCACTTTATTTCAAGTCATATGATGTAATTTTTATTTTCTTATCATGTACTTTTCCTTTTATTTGAGTCCAATACCTAGGTTAGGTAGCTATTTACCTAAGTCTTAAGTCTTTATGTGTGTTATTGGGCCCAATTATGTGGGCTAGGCCCAGGGGCGCCCCCTTCCCCTTGGTTTAGTGTTAGTAGTCCAAGAGTCAGGGACTTATATGTAAATGTGGGATTCCTATAAATAGGACCCCAATCCATCATTTGAAAGCTAATGAAGTATTGATAAAAATTTGCCAAAAGCATTTGTACATCTCTCTCTCTCTCCCTCTCTAGCTCTCTCTCTCTCTTCTTCTCTCTCTCACTAAAAGGGGCGAACCCCTCTCTCTCTCCTCCCCCTCTCTCTCTCCCAATTTCGCCCCCTCTCTCTCCTCCCTCACTTTCCACATCATCCCCCCCCATTGAATACAACCCTTCACCTCCCAAGACTCATAAACCCCGTTTACTTCCACCACTCCCCAAGCAACCCTTCCCCTTCCCCATACAACCCTTCACATTCCCAAGGGAGAATCCCTTCTCCTAGACACCCTTTCCCCTCCCCAAAGCAACCCTTCCCATCCCCTAGGCCCCCCATTAATCCTTCCATTAATCCACCACCCACACCCAAGAGACACCCCCATTCCCCTAGGCCATTTGCGCCCCCACCATCCACCACCTCCCAGCCCATTCCCCACACCAGGTCCGCCCCCTGCCAACCTCCCCCTCTCCCCTCTCACACCCCCAAACCTCCCTCCCACATTCACAACCAGCAACCTTCCATCCCTCTTTGCTACCCCTCCATCCCTTACCTTCCCATCTCCACCAACAACCCCCCCCGTTCTTTTAACACTGCCCAGTTCGCAGGTAGCAGATTGGGAGCCGACTTGCAGAACCTGCCGTGGAGTCATACGGAATGCCCTAAAGGCATACCATACATCGCCGGAAAGATCGTCCAGATAGCTTCTCAGCCAAGGTGGTCTCGCCAGCATCCGACATCCCTACTGTCTGTGGTGCCCATTCTCGTGCAGCTGCATCAGATTTGAGCCAGAACCTGAGGTCTGTTTGGCAGAGGTTGCACCGACATCAAAAGCGCGATTCAGCCTAAACTTTCTTCTGAGAGTTGTTTCCTCTCCAAGTCCTCTTCACGTGCGAGGTGGAATCGTCCCGTTCTGACTTCACTACAGATCGTGGTGCCCATTCTTGTACGGCTGCGCCAGATTTGTGCCAGAACCTGAGGTCCGTTTGGCAGAGGCTGCACCGACGTCAACAGCGTGAATCAGCCTAAACTCTCTTTTGAGAGTTGTTTTTTCTACAAGTCCTCTTCACGTGCGAGGTGGAATAGTCTCATTCCGACTTCACTACAGATCGTGGTGCCCGTTCTCATCCAACTGCGCAGCCAGGACCAGAACCTGAACCAGAGCTGCAGTTCATAAGCCGCCACGCCCTTACCTCTGATCTCCTGAGCGCGCCACTTTGCCGAGGCGAAGATCCCCCTGTCCTCCATCCAGCACTGCAAGCGGGGCCTCGTTCAGAGTTGGGAGCTCCCTGTTCCGATTTCTTTCCCCCCGGTGCGCAGATCTGTCCTGCCAGGGACTGATCAGACCCCCTCTCCTTGTTTGGGCTCCTCCTCCCTGCTCCGACGTCGCCTTGAGCCCATCTCAGTTTCTGATTGAATAGGACTCGACCACGCTCGCAACCGTCCTGATCCCGCCTCAATTGGATCACGGGAGCGATCGGAGTGAAGTCACCAACCTGCTGCTACAACCTGCACCCCATCCGAGGCACAGCGGAACAGCACCAGTCCACCATCTGCCCCGGCCAGCGTCGGCAACTTCTGGTGACAAAAAATTCAGGGTCTATCCTGGTCCAGTCACCGATGTTTAAACGCTGATCCCGTCTCATTTTGAGTCCGGGAGCGAGCACAGCGGAGTCGACATCCAGTACCTAGCAGCGGGCAGAACCGGCAAGCAGCACTCCGGAAGGGCGAACCGGTCCCGTTCATAGTTCCTTGGCTCTCCCCGCCTGGCCGGCTTACCGCCCCTCCCTGCGCGGAGGTAGTGTTTGATTGTAACTATAATCTCCCAATTCCAAGTTCCCCCTCCTGTGCGAGGCGTAGTGGATGTAATTAATTTCAACAGGTTGAAGCTTCATCGACGCAGCGTGCGGGTGGCCCACGCTTCCCCGCTCGCCCTCATCTCCAGCCGGGATCGGTGTATTCACACCGATCAGGTGAGCTTCGGGTTACCCTACTCTACTGGAATTGCTTTGCTTGTTTATTAATGCTTCTTAGTGCCATCGGTCGGTGAGTGAGTGCCCGATCTCAAAATATCATCAATTTGAGGGCCACCGCGGAGCGAGTTGTGAGAGAGCCACTACATCCCACGCCCTTGGCATGCTTGCCACCCACAGAATTGGGGCATCCCAGGCCCTTAGGGGTTCAGCCCAATCTAGTCAAATCCCCAGAAAGGTGAGGTCCATCCTCGGACCCTCACCACTATCGCCAATCCACCTACGGACCCTGGTGTGCGCGATGCGGGTGAATCCGCTTGAGTGGGTCCGCCGTTCGGATCGATTGCTTGCAAATTTAAGTTCGAGGGGTTGTGTCACATCATGTAGTGCCTCAACTTCTTGACTGCGAAGACCAAGGCAAGGTAGATCTTCTCAATCGGGGTGTACTTGGCCTCCGCTCCCACTAATCTCTGGCTGAGGTAGTAGAGAGCTTGCTCCTTTCCCTCATCATTATTCTGGGCAAGCATTGCCCCCAGTAAATATTCGGTGGCCGCTATATAGAGAATAAGCGGTCTACCTTTGATAGGTGCCCCCAGGACTGGCGGGGTCTTCAGGTATTCTTTTAGCTGGTCGAACGCGTGCTGGCATTCGTGACCCCAGCTGAAGGGTGCATTCTTCATCATCAATCTGTGAAAAGGTTGGCAACGCCCCGACAGGTTGGAAATGAACCTGCGGATGTAAGCTAAACGGCCTTGTAGGGACCTCAGCTCTCCCAGACTCTCTGGAGGGGGCAACTCCTGGATGGCTTTTATCTTGAAGGGGTCAATCTCGATCCCTCTGTGCCGGACAATAAAGCCGAGGAACTTTCCGCTGGACACGCCGAAGGCGCACTTCATGGGGTTCATTTTCAGCCCGTACAGCCGGAGCCTTTGGAAGACGACCCTGAGGTCACTCAGATGCTCATCTCTCTTCTTAGTCTTAACAACCAGATCGTCAATGTAGCATTCGACCTTGCTATACAGCAGCTCATCGAAGATCTTGGTCATCGCCCGCTGATACGTGGCGCCGGCATTCCTGAGGCCGAAGGGCATCCTCTTGTAGTGGAATATCCCCTTGGGTGATCTGAAGGCCGTGTGAATCCGGTCGTGATCAGCTATCCAAATTTGGTTGTAGCCGGATGATCCATCCATAAAAGACAGGGCCTCATGGCCAGTGGTTGCATCAATCATCACTTCGGTGATAGGCACCGGGAATTCATCTTTTGGGCAGGCTTTATTCAGGTCGCGGAAATCCACGCAAATCCCGATCTGCCCATTCTTCTTCTTCACCGGTACGATGTTGGCCAACCAAGTAGTGTACTGGTTTTTCGCCACGAAGTCGACGTCTATGAGCTTGTCGACCTCCTTGCAGATCTGGCTGATAAATTCCGGCCTCATACGTCGGGGAGGCTGCTTCACTGGCTCCACCTTGGGATCAATGGCCAAAATGTGCTGAGTTACTTCGGGGCTGAGCCCGGGCATTTCTTTGTAGTTCCAGGCAAAGCAATCCCGGAATTATTGCAGCAGCTTCGTGTATTGTTCCCTCTCCTGTGGGGGCATAAGAGCACACAGAAAGGTCGGCCTGGGGTCACCTTCTATGCTGAGGTTGATCTCAACCAACTCATCGATAGTGGCCTGGCCGCCATTTTCAATTTCCGGCGGGGCTAGCGACAAATCGACAAAGTCTTGGTCTTCATTATCCTCGAGCTCGAGGATGCCATCCCCCTCTTCTTGTTCCTCGTGACTGGGTTCGGAGGCTGCGTTCACTGTGCATTCCTCCCGGGCCGTAGCCGCTGGGTCTGCGGGGTCCGCTGGCACGGAAAGGCACAGGGCCACCTCGGGGTCTTCTGTGTATTCATCATAGACAACTCCGGCGGGGGCTGGGGCATCTTCAGGCGCCTGGTAATGGATAGATACTGTATAGGCTCCTCTTCTGGGGCTATCCGTCACATGGGGGCACGGCGGGGCTACCACATAGTCTCCCATTCTGAGCTCATCCCTGTCAATGAGGTCTTGAGCAATGTCATTGAAGACATAGCAGTCTTCGATGGCGTGGCCCAGTATCTGGTGATAGGGACAAAATAGTGGGTCCCCACTTCTTCGGGTGTCCTGAGGCCTCTTGGACCCTGGGAGGGAGACTTTGCCGTAATGGCAGGCCCAATCGAAGATACCCCGAGTCTTCTCTCTTGGGAAGGAATAGGGCTTCTGCAGCTTCTCTTGGAGGGTCAGGCCTCGCCTGACTGGCCGCCCGGTTAGCGGGCTTGCCGTGTCTCTTGTTTCCCTCCTAGACCGGACGGAGGCGTCAGGACTGGTGTCTCGGGGCCGAGACACATGGCCACCCCACTGGCGGAGAGAGACTTGGACCAGGTCGGTCACTAGCGAGGTCAACTCAACCAGCCGTGCCTTTAATATCTCGATCTCCCGTTGCTGCCTATGGTACAAGGCGTACATGACAGGGTCGTATCAAGGAGAATCCGGAGCATGGCCCATGCTACTGCTCCTTGCTTCGCCAGCAGGCCGGAGTGAGGGCGCCTCGGTGGTGTGACCTTTCGAGGTTAGTCCCCCGGAAAAGGAGGAGGTCTTACCCATGTAGCGGCGGTGGAGAGGGTTCCAAAGGAACACTTCTTCGTCTTGCGCCTCCTCAGTCGGAGGCGTGAAATATACATCTTGGTGGGCTTCCCGCAAGTCTACAGCTTCTGCGGGGTCATCGCCGGACAGAGCCGAAACCAATATAACATCAGTTTCGTAATAGTCTTCTAGTGAAAATCCCAGACCGGGGTGCTTGGTGATTTGCAGCAGCCGTCGATCCAGGTTTGGTGGGTTCCACATCCTTTCAAAAATTTTCTTCCTGCCGGAGGGTTGATAAGGGGGAATCTTTTACTTTCTGACCACTCTGGCTACCCGGTCAGTCATGTAAGGAAGTCCCGCGATGGGGACGTGCGGGTCATGTAACTCGTCAGGGAATCGGCAATCATCATCTTCCCTGACTGGCTTTTCCCTGGCAACATAAAAGATAGTGGGTTGCCCCTCAGGGTTAGTCACCTCAAAAGTTTTCAGCTGCTTGGCTGCTTGACATTCAATTCCTGTTATAGGCTTGACGATCCCTGGCGGGACTCTGACATCCTCTAGCAGGTCTTCGAGGCAAGGCATCCCCGGTGTAGGATAGATGGCGAGAGTAGCTACCTTGAATACCCCTCCTTCTTGTGCAATGAATGGTACATGTGGGGGAGCCACATAGCCTGGGGGTGGTGGAAGAAACCAGCCGCCTTCCTCGACCCTCCTCTTTCCCTTGTCTAGGGCAGTCTGGGGAGCTTGCTTCGCCTTTTCTAAGTACAGATTGGCGTCTGACAAATGACACTCGAACACCTCGAACGGGTGGAGGTCGGCGAAGATTCTGACTTCCTTCCCCTCGCAAGGGTATTTAATGCATTGGTGCCGGGTGGAAGGCACCACTCTATTCTGGTGTAACTAGGGCCGTCCAAGCAACGCCTTGTAGGAAGTGTTGGAGTTGATGACGTGGAACTGGACCTTGGTGGTGAAATCATCAAAGGTCAAGTTGAATTCTACAGCCCCCATGGGCACCTCGCATTTCTGATTAAAACCAGCAATCTTGACATTCTTGACCTCAACCAGGTGCACGTCAAAGTAGTGCTTTTGGTACACCCGGTAGGGGAGTATATTCACTGCCGCCCCTGGGTCGATCAGGACCCTGTTGATAGGCTGGCCATTCAGCTGCCCTTTCATGTAGAGGGGTCTATTATGACTGCAGGTGGGCAGGAGCATGTCATCTTCTGTGAAAACCACAGCCACTTCAGGTGAAAACTCCGCCAGACAGGTTTCAATGTGTGCTGGCGTCTGGAGTGCGACAATGATGGCTTGCCGTGTTTCTTCATCCAAAGACAACATCTCCCATACAGTAAATCGGGCCGGGATTTTCTTGAGGTGTCTGACTATTTGGTCGGCAGCCCACACCTTGAGTAACTTCATCTCTTCGGCCTTGCCGCGCCTGCCCCCACCTTGGGGATGGAGTGTCAGATCAGGGGATGCCTCCTTTGTGGGTTCTGTCACAGCCTGTTGAGCCTGTGGGGCCTGTCGGGCTTCCTCCGTTTCTCACATGAATTCGGCAAGGTTTGGGATGCCGTTAGATTCTTCTTCTGGCTGAGGAGGAGCCGCCACCAGTGGAGCTCGGGGGTTGCTTACTTTTATGGCCGAAGGAGACCCTTGGGAGTGTGCCTGCCCCCCTGCTCGGGCTGACAGGAATTCGGTGAATGAAGGGGTGCCTCGGCTCCTAGCCCCTCCGGGATAGAGACCCGACGGAGGAGGGATCTCTGTGCCTCGGACCTTGGGGTTGGGGACCTGGTATGGCTGTTCTCCCCTGAGCATGATGTTGAGGTTATCTTGGGGAGGGCGCCCCCACTTCCTTCCCGACCTGGTGGCATGTTGGGAAGTGGACACTTCAGCCTGGCTCACCTCCATCGGTTCATGGGGTAACTCTTCTTCTTTTTCTTCTAGGGAGAGGGCAGTGTCGAACAGCGCCGAGAGGGTGCTGCAGGCGATGACGACCTCCTTTTTCTTCTTGCTCTTGGGTCTTCTCTTCTTCTTCTTCTTTCCTACTGTAGCCAGTGGCTGCTCCTGGGGAAGTTCACCCCATAGGGGAGACTCTTTCTCTGCTTCAGCTTCTGTTCTTGGGGCCAGTTCGAGTGATTCGAACTCCTCCCAGGGGACATACTCCTTTAGCTCCACGGGCTGGATTTTGGGCTGTTCATAATCTTCAAGCCCATCAATAATAGCCTGGAGTCTTTCAACCACTGGGCTGGTCTTCTTATACATCCGCAGCGGGACACAGCTCTTTTTGTTGTGAGTGGGCCGCCTCACGACCAGCCGAGGGGCCGTGTCGTGCCAGACCGGGCTCACCGGGGGTGGTGCAGGCAGGGGTGTCACACCCCTCAGGTGAACTCCTGGTGTGGGCCGAGGGACGCATGCCCTTCTGTTCTTCCTGGGTACAATCTGCCAATCCCCTTGGTCTGGAGCCGGGGTCATGATAAAAGTCTCATAAGTGGCGCGGGTGCTAACCTCCGCCTACTCCTCAGGCAATTCCTGATATAACGATACCATGTTGATGATGGAGGTTATGTTGGGCAGCTCATGCGGTTGCGGGGGGTCTACCTTGTGCTCCCCCATGTCCAGCTCCCCATTCTTCATTAAGGACTCAATAACGTACTTGAAGACATAGCAGTCCTCAATGGTATGCCCGAGCATCCGGTGGTACAGGCAGAAGCTCGGGTCGTCTTTCTTCTTCAGGTCACCGGGCCTCTTCGGCTCTGGCAGTGTGATTTTATTATAACTGGTTGCCCACTCAAATAGGAGCTTGGACTTGTCTTGGGAGAAGGAATATAGCTTGTTTCTCATTTTCTCCCTCAGTGAGGGGCCCTCCCGCCGTTCTGTAGTTCTGGGCGGGGGAAGGTTGGCAGCCCCCTTGGCTTTCTCCTTCTATTTCTCAAAGGCCTGGAAATCTAGTGTGTGCACCTCAGGGGGAGCTGGTTTCTTCTCGGCCTGTCTAGCTCTCTAGCTTGATGCGGCTGGGGTGGAAGAATATCGGGCAAGAAACGCCTCGATCTCGGCTACCACATTATTTAGGCGGTCAAATGTCTTGACTTTGGTGCCAATCATTCTTTCCAGGATTTCTTTCTTCAAGTTCTGCTTGTAGATCTGCACCGCATCCTCCTGGTGCGGGGGACGCCTGCACCTCATGCTGCGGTTCCTCCATCTTTTGATGTAGTCGAGGGTCGACTCATCATTCTTCTGCCTTATGGCGTAAAGTTCTGCCACAGTGACTTCCTGTTCTGTAACGTAGAATCTTTCTTTGAACTTCTTCTGCATGTCGGGCCAGTCAGCAACAGACCCGGGTGGCAAGCTGGAGTACCACTCAAAGGCAAGCCCGGTAAGTGTTGAGCCGAAAAACGTCAGGAGGTAAGCCTCATCAGCAGCCATATCCCCCATGACATTCACATAATAGGCAATGTGCTCCCTAGGAGACCCTTGCCCATTGAAATTTTCGAACTTTGGTGGCTTGGTGACGCCAACCGGCAGCTTCTTTGCGGCATAATGAGCCGGATAGGGCACCCGGTAGACGTCGAACGGCGTCTGATCCCCGTCGCCTCTCTCTGCCAGTTTCATGTCTATCATTTGTTCAAGCATCAACCGGCTAACTGTTGCCAGGTCGACTGGGCTCGGATAGAAATGAGCGGGCTGCGCACTCGGGGTAACCAACACGGTCGCCTGGGGGGCCATGGGTGACCCTTGGGAAAGTAAAGCCTGTGGTGGGGCCGGTGCCGTGTAATGTGCCTGCTGCGGGGGCATGCCCCCGAGAGGGTTGAGGGTTGTTGGGAGAGCTGCAGCTTGTAGAGTTGCTTCTGAAGATTGCCCACTGTCCCTGGGCGCTTCGAGTAGAACCTCGGTCTGCCCGGACATCGAGGGTGGTGTGTTCCGCTCATTCAGTTGCTTCTTTAGTGACTCAATCTCTTGCTGGAATCATTGTATCATGAGCAACATTGCTGGGTCGGTTGTGGGGGGATTGGGCTTCCCCCTGGCTCTTCGGCCGGGGCATCCTCGGACGATGTGGAGGGTCCGCTGCCCGTGCCCCCAATGGTGACCACATTGGCCGTCAGGGCAGCGGGCGGTTCCTCATGGAAAGTTTCTTCGGCACTTGCCTGAGACGCTTCGCCTGCCGCTCTTCCCCTTCTAGTGAGAGGCCCCGGCCTGGCGACGAGTCTGGCCATTTCTTCAGGGTCGGTAGGTAAGGCCCCATACCGACCGCGAACTCCTGTCACATTGCAGGTGAATATTCTCCAGCTCCTGCTTCTCTTCGTCGCTCTCCTGGATGATCCTCCCGGGAACACCAGCCTGTCGAAGACCGATCGTCGGAGCAGCGCTTCCTCCTGGACAGGGGACTGGCGCAGTTCCTCCGAGCAATTCCTCGACTCTACACTGGGTGCAGGTCAGGCTCCTTCTTCCTGGAAAGCGGCGGCTACTGCCCCCAGCAGCCTCTGGCGACCCAAGGGAGTGCTACCTGGGCCCCGGAGATAGTTTCTCATGGCCTGCTCGATCCCTTACCACTCCTGGTCGGGGAGAGTAGCCTGCGGTTGCGTGCCGATGGCAGTGGCAGGAGGAGAGTAGGCCCTGAGTGCCGGGCGGTGTTGACACCTTGAAAATGATCAAGGGCGGAAATGGAATTGAAAAGAAGATCAGACTCGCAGCAAAAGATTGATGGGGAAGCTCGTCAACCATCTACCCGGCTAAAGCCTCTTCAGGCCAAGCTAATATTCGGTGTCGTCGTCGGCTAGACGGCAACACTGATAAAGTAGCAGTCACTTGACTGATAAGATATGAGCAGACAAAGATGAAGCCAGAGCCAGCAAATAAAGATTTTAAAGACTCCTGCAAAGTCAGAACGAAGGAAGAACTGTACTAGGCTAAAAATGTTATCCTGTCTTGTCATCATTCAGGTGACAATGCTGATGAAATGATACCCGGTTTTGTCATCGTTCAGATGGCAATGCTAATGAAATCTCGGTCCACCGACTGATGAAATCTCAGAATGATCTCAATAAAAGCTATGCCACCAATAAAGGGCCCTCTCCGGTTCTGATATATATATATTTGAAGGACTAAGAAAGGCCAAGGAATATGTGGGGTTTAGAAGCCCTAAATGGGCCTGCCAAATGGGCTCACGAAAGAGTGGCGCCGGGATACTCTACTAATGCTACCTAGCGCGCCGGGAGCTGCCACACTCGACTGATGCGCGCCGTGAAGGTGAGAAGGCACATCGACTTCCATCAGCCGAGAGGTCAGGAAGGGCTGGGTATATAAAAACCCACTTATTCGAAGAAGAAGAAAAAAAAGGGCGAAGAGGCGAGCAAGGGTTTTGGCAAGTGGGAACCTACCTCCTCCAGAAAAAAAAAAAAGAGCGAGAGACAGAGAAGAGAAAAGAAAAGCAGAGAAGGGAAGTCGAGGCCTATCGAAGGTGGGTACCCGGGGAGGGAGAGGAGTCAATGCTCCGCCCTCCCCCCCTTTCTGTAGTTCATGTTCTTAATTTCGATTGTTTCTCTTTCCTCTTCCTCTGATGTGCCCTACAGTGCTGTAATCGGTTTTGTACCGATAGGATGATGTATTGCTGTTGCTTTCTTCCTGTGTATCTCCTCCGATGTATGAGTCAGGTGGAGTATCAGTGTTGAATGAATGGATATGACAGGTTGCAGTTGACGCCTGCTGCTCGTCTCTCTGAAGCCTTGTTGCCATCCCCCATATCTTCTGCCTTATTTTGATTTTTATAGCATGCTATCCCCCTCCCCAGTTTGGTCAATAGTCTGCTGATTCGCCGGGTTTTCAAATGCTCTCTATGCTTATTCCAGAGCCAGGGACAGACCATCCCTTGGCCTTCGGGACAAAGTAGAGTTATACGATGACCGCCATTCATGGAATTCTGGAGTCTGAGATGTTCATGATTGTTATCGAAGTCAAGCCTGGGCCAGAGATAGCGATCTCTTGGCTCCCAGGATGACAAAAGATAACATAAAAATTGTCCCCGGGGACTTTATACAGTAATGGTGACAGGGATCCTCTCGACCCTGATCTTCCCCAATTCCTCTTCGATCATGGCCTTCCTTTGGAGCCTAAACCTTATCCAGTTCCAATTTGATGAATTGATTCACTTTTATCCCAAAGAAACCCTCTATCCTGGTCTGGACCATCAAGAAACCCAAAACAGGGTGCCGTAAAACTCTGAAACTCATCCCGGTGCCCTCATCCATCTCGGCTTCACGAACAGTAGAATAGGTGAATAGTTCTCGGAGCAAGCGTTCCCGCGCCGAGAACCCCATCTTCTTACCTGCGCCGAGAAGCCCTTCCCTTGGCCACCTTGTTGGCGCGCCGAGAAGCCTGCCCCTTGGCCTCATCTCCTGTGCGCCAGGAACTCCCTCAGCCTAGCCTTCTGGCGTCGAGAACCCTAACTCCTTGGCCTCCTTGCCTGTGCCGAAAACCCTAACCCCCCTGGCATCCTTCTGGCGCCGGGAACCCTAACTCCTTGACATCTTCTGGTGCCGAGAACCCTATCCCCCTAATCTCCACCTTCGCGCCGAGAACTCCACAATGCTAGCTTCCCGGCGCCCCAAACAGGACCTTGTAAAGAACCCTTCCCGGCGCGAAAACCACCGCGCCGGGAACCTATATGCCCATTCAAAGCTGTGCCGAGAAGCTGCCCTGCCATCCAACTGAACCCCCAGCACCTGGATCAAACTCACCCAGGGATATCCATGAGTCACTAGGCCTGTCATGGGGATAAATCCAAAGGGGTCAGACTCCCTTATGTTCCAGCGTCCCGCATCGGATTCATGAATAACCCCTTTAGCTCGGAAGGTCTCTGCCACTGCATGAGTTCCACCGGCTTCCTTAAGGGAAAATCGAACATCGCCCCATGGCAGATACGTGGTTCGGGAAGTTCAACACTTCTCTCTCTCTTGGCTTTCATCCCGGCACTCCATGGGTGATAGCCTATTTCCCCCTGGGCATAATCCAGATTAAGGGGAAATACTGCCGAAATATCGATTGATGCTTTAACCCCGACAAGCCCCGGGAAGCGTGTATCATACACCTCCCGTCTGGCTCGATTCTTCGGGGGATACGAATACTTCGAGACCCCTGGCCGGATGAGAAACATGAAAGGGGGTATATGTCCCCGATGATTGTTCAGGCCCCGTCCCGTCACTGCGTGGACGGTGTCCTATTTCTATCCGGCATGACCCACATAAGGGGAGGTCATGCTGATTTAATAATTTGTCGTTTATTCAATTACCTTCTTAGAATAACAAGAACTTCAATGTTATGCACTGTCATTCTCAACCGCCCCGAGGGGCCTCCTATTTTGGCGTTTAATCAAGGGTTGTCCTTAGGAAGGGCGTAATTAACGTCATAACCTTTATGGTATGACGGACTTCCGGTCCCGACTCGAACTTCACAATCGACTGATTGAGTCAGATCGAGCGCATAATAAATCATCATTCCGGTGACTGGTACGCCTAACAAACCAACCAATAAACCAATAAACACACATAATAAAATAAATAAATAAGCGATGAAATAAAACCATCCCCACAAGTCTGGCACACCCGATGGGACCAAGTCTCCCTTCATCTCTACGCCAAAATAGGAGGCCCGCTGGGCCCCCCCTCAAATTTCTGATTCTGTGTGCTTTCTCCATTTTCAGGAAGTTAGGATGACGGCTGGAATCATGTCCGTGTGCTTTGGCCAGCAAGCGGTCGAGGCACATGTTCGAGAAGGCTACCTGGCGGTACCTCTTTCATTCGGATCGATGCCGCCTGCTGTCGGAATGCCCAATTGCCTGGGCCTCATTTTCACTGATCTGCTCGAGATTGACAACTAGGCGCCAAAAGCTATTGTCGAGACGTCGCCGCAAGCTACCGGTCCCAAGAAAAACCCGGTGATGAAGGATACTCCTGGGGTCGTTTCCTACTTTGTCCATCACGAGGCAAGGAGAAGCACACCCTCTGCTGCTACCGAAAAAGGAAGAAGATCCGACCGGAGAGTCTGACTCACTGCTGCGGGTCGTCGGATATTCAATTCAGGGAAGACAATGTTGATTGGAGAAATCCGGGCGAACCTCAATGGTTGCCCAAGGGAGGTCAAGCCGGATGTGATCGTCCCAATGGTACCTACCACCAATAGGTTCCGAGTACTGGCTGCTAGGAGGGCCGACATGGAACATGGAGATAGAAGGCCACTGGCACCAAAGCTGCCCAGATTCAGGCAGATCTGGCGGCCGAAGAAAATCCAGAGCTGGGCCCCAGCTCAAGATGAAGAAAAATTTTTTGATGCTGATGTTGCCCGCTTCAGAGCAGGGAGTAGAAGAGGAGAAAGAAAAGACGAAAGAGATGATGTTGCTGTTCACCCCAGGGCTCGAGGTAGGAGAGGTGAGAAAGAGAATGAGGGAAGAAATATGACTGCTACTCGCCCCAGGATGAGGGGCAGAAGATATGAGAAAAAAAGAAGACCGCATGGTCACCCACCCCATGGCCGAGGGCAGAAGATGGGAAAGGAAGGATTATGCTGTTGCTGTCGACCACTACCCGGATGGGAACAGAAGGTTCAGGGAGGAAGAGGAAATGAGAATAAGTGAACCAGTCACTGCTGTCATTCCAAGAAGACCGAGAGCCTGTGCCAGAAAGGCCGATATATTCAAGTACTCCAAAGCCGAGCATCTGACTGCTTAGGTGGCAAGGCTGGCTTATCAGCAGAAAGGCCAGGAAAGACTGATGCTCCAACCAGAGCCACGAAGGCACAGCCAAGAGGAGATGAAACAAGTGGTTCAAGACTACTTTCACTACCTGGGGAATTCTTCCCTCGGGCAGTGAAGATTATCCCGTGCTTTAGGCACCATAGATGAAGAAGAAGAAGCCTTTCAGGAGGCAATGATCGGAGTCTCCTCCTCCGATTCCAATGATTATGAAGAAGGCCACAGAACCGAGTATGGGATAGAAGACCTGCACGGGCAAGAAGCTGAAGAAAGAATATCGGTCTTTGACCGGCTCAAATACCCCGACCAGGTGAAAAGGAAAGTCTATAGGCAGAAGGAGAAGATGCATATCTTCGCCTGCAATATGGCCGGGCTTGTCAAAGGGCAGGATACGTTACCGACTCAGCCAGATGAACTGCTCAGACTGGCAACCAGACCAGGCCCCGTCACGAGGAGAAGTCAGGCGGCCAAAGAAAAAATAAAGACTGATGATGAAGTCCGCAAGATCACCACTATGACAGTTAATGTGGTGACAGCAGAAGATGAAGATAATCCCTTCGTCGATGACGTTGAAGGGACTTCAGAAGAGATACAGATCCCATCAACCATGGATCCCATGATCCAGATGATGTTTAGAAGATATCAACAAGAGATCAATGCTCTCAGAAGACAGCTAAATGAGAGGCATGAAGCTACACCGGTCTCCAAGCAAGTCGAGCCTGTGGGGCAGACCTCCAGCTCAACAGAAATGGCTATCCCAGCTAATCCTCTCCTGGCCGATAAGGGTAAAGCACCGAGCCCACCTGTTCTACAGTAAACAGTAGCTCAGCCCTCTGTGTCTCAGACACAGCCCACCGTGCCCACCTTGAGCGCAACTGTGATGACAACTCCTTACAGTCAGCAACAAGCTCACTTCTTCCCGGAAAACATAGATCCAGCCATAGCCCACAAGCTGATGATTGAAAAGATTGTGGAAATGAAGCTATCTGAGAAGACTGGTGATGATGCTAGTACCTACGATGTGTACAAGGTACCGTATCCTCCCCATTATGCTGCTAAGAGACTACCGCCAGGCGTCAGTAAGCCGCCAAAGTTTGAAAATTTTAATGGCCAGGGCTCTCCCAGGGAGCACATAGCTTACTATACCACCATTATGGGTGACTTGGCAGCTGATGAAGCTTATCTGCTTAAGTTCTTCGGCTCATCCCTCACTGGGATAGCCTTTGAATGGTATTCAAGCCTGCCGGCTGGGTCAGTAGCCGATTGGCCTGATATGCAAAGAAAGTTCCACGACAGATTTCACGTCACAGAAAGAGAAATTACAATAGCAGAACTATATGCAACCAGGCAAAAGCAAGATGAAATAGCACTGGACTACATCAAAAGGTGGAGGAACTTAGCTATGAGATGCAGAAGACCTCCTCATCAAGAAGATGCAGTGCAAATATGTAAGCAGAGCCTCAGGAGAGAGGTACTGGAAAAGATGATTGATGCAGATGTCAGAACATTTGACCGGCTGAACAATATAGTGGCGGAAGTCAAGACATTCCTGTCCAAGCGTCCGACGGCCAATGTAGATTCTAAGAAATCCACTTAGAACAATTAAAAGGGAAAAAGAAAAAATGAATAGAAGAAGATTGGGAAAAGAGGGAGAAAAGGGGAGCATGCGAGGATGCTAAGGGGAATGTGATCGCCAGAGACGCGAGGGCCTCAAAGGATATAACAAATAATCAATGGAGGGATCGCGATATAAATACCTTAAATGTGGGGGAGATTGTGAGTGCACCTTCTCTTTCTATCGGCCGGCCGATGAAGAGAGTTTTTCTTGATTGATTACCCTTGCAAAATTAACAAACACCAATAAACAAACATGGATTAGAAACCAAGATGTGTAGCATCAAATCCAAATGTAAATATGGACATAGAAAGCATGGATATGAACACACCTTATTGGTGTTTGGCCTTTAAACCCCTATGCAAAAGGGTATGGGAGATATGATGAATGATATGCAAATAGGGAGGTGTGCAAGTGTTGCACTAAGGAGATCTCAACATGGAGATAAAAAGAAATAAAAGGAAGAGATGGAATAATGATGCATGCAATTAACTAAAGAAAAATAAGAGATAGGAGGGGGAAAGCTTAGTGGTTTCTCCAATTGGCTTCAAGATCTTCAATAGAGGAAGAAGAGGATGTAGAATTCCATGGATGTAGAGGCTCCAAATCTTCAATAGAGGAAGAAGAACTCTGTGGATGTAGAGGTTTCAAATCTTCAATAGAGGAAGAAGAACTCCGTGGATGAAGCTTTTAGGTGCATGGGAGTCTTCCTCCTTGAGCCTTTGGTCCGGCAGCACCTCCCCTTGAATTGATCTTGATCTCTTAACACAAGGGAGAGAGGAGTCCTATTTATAGGGTTGAAATTCGAAATTAATTCCAAGGGAAATTAGTAAAACATGTTTTAGTGGGATTTGGAATGAGATAAACATTAGGCAAGTGTCCCTTCAACCTTGGAAAGTCATAGGAACCCTTTCCTAAGTGGAAAAAGAGATTAAATGAGGAAAAGAAGTGAAATTCGGAATTAAATCAAGAGAAAATAAGAAAACATGTTTTAGTTGGAATTTGGAAGAGATAAACATTAGGCAAGTGTCCCTTCAACCTTGGAAAGTCATAGGAACCCTTTCCCAAGTGGAAAAAGAGATTAAATGAGGAAAGGAAGTGAAATTCGGAATTAAATCCAAGAGAAAATAAGAAAACATGTTTTAGTTGGATTTGGAAGAGATAAACCTTAGGCAAGTGTCCCTTCAACCTTGGAAAGTCATAGGAACCCTTTCCCAAGTGGAAAAAGAGATTAAATGAGGAAAGGAAGTGAAATTCGGAATTAAATCAAGAGAAAATAAGAAAACATGTTTTAGTTGGAATTTGGAAGAGATAAGCATTAGGCAAGTGTCCCTTCAACCTTGGAAAGTCATAGGAACCCTTTCCCAAGTGGAAAAAAGAGTGTAAGTGAGGAAAGGAAGGGGTGCTTCTGGAGTTCGGAATTGAACAAGAATTGACGACCGAACAGACGGTCGCTAATTAAAGAAATGACGCCCCCTGACGGGGCGTTACTTAAATGACGCCCGGGTCCCTTCCCCCATTTGATTTAAGGCCCGAAAAAATGGAGAAATGGCTCAGAAAAAACTGGAGAAAAATGGAAAAACATGTGAAAAGCTTGGGGAAGTTGGATATTCAATAAAAAGGAGGAAAATCACTCAAATAAGTCGATTTGAGGGTCAAATGGGGCATCACAGTGCGATAGGAGATATGCTCAAAATGATGTCAATTTTAGTGTGTCTACAGCTGCCCCGCCTTGGCATCTGCTTTGGAAGGGAGTGACACGGAATGAAATAGAATAGAATGAAGTGAAGCAACATGGAATGGAATGGAATGGAATGGAATGAAGTGAGAGCGAACTGAAAAGTAGATGCCAAGGTGTGATGAGACACGCAATCAACATCACTTGATGAGAATGAAATCAAAAGCTCGAGATGAAGTAAATCTCGGGAAATCCAACGAAATCAACAATGTTTGGATAAAAGGGGAGATGTGCACGCGGTGCACGAAGGAGATAAAATAAAATGATCAACTTCCAGCGCGGTGGAAGTACCCCAGGTCACAAACCTGTAGATTTCACCATTGGGGAGCGGTTACCAGCCAATGTGGACGTGCTGCAGCCAAGGTGGATCAAGGGGAATGATTGAAAAAAATAAGATGATAAAAATCCAAACAATGAGTCTCGAGAAAAGACCCAAAACAGCGATAAAACGAACTGAGGATCCAATTCGGCAATGAAAATCTCATATCGAGAAAGATTAAGATCAATTCAACTCTCAATATCAGCTTATCAGAATGATTTTCCAACGTTAATTCAAAGTCCTACATGAATGCATGCTGGGCTAAAGGGAAAATAACAAATGAAAATATAATATAATCAAGGATAATATTGTTAAACTGCCCAGACTGGGTCAAGAAACCAATTCTGCGAGCTGATACTAAGCCGAAGCCCGTTTATCCACGCACCAACTCGTAAAAAGGGAACCATCGTCCCCAGTCTTGGACGGCTCAACGACCTATCCGTGTGACTAAGGCTTCTCTGGAATCATCATTGTTTTTGATGAAGGGGAACTCAAATCCCAGATTTACCAAAGCCACAAGGTCCTTGATATAATCTAGTAACATATGTAACATATAGTAGAATGCATACAGGGAGATGGTGATATCAATAAGCATGAGGAACTAAGAAATGAGGTGCAAGCACCGTGGGGCTTGGATGATGATGCCCAGTCGGTGGGACCAAGAGCTTCTTTCTGCGCTCAAAAATTCATCAGCCAAGATATAAAGGATAACAAGCAATGAATAAGGCATTTAAGCATAGTCATCAAAGCATGAATCAAAGCATCAATCAACCATTATGAGTTGAATCATGATATTACAAAGCATCATTATTTGTTATTTCGTCATGAGGATGACAATCTTGGCTAATCAAGATGTAGAGTTGAATGATCAGAATGATATAATGCCTAGTGGCAGAATTGATCAAGAGAGATTAGCAGGAGTTGATTGAAAGATCTGGAGATGAATAATCAGGATGATAATTAGGAGATATGATAATGAGAATGATATAGGGAGATGATAATCAAAAAAATACCCAGGGTGGCATGTCATGAGAATATCGGGAGAAATTAATAGATTGATAGCAATGAGTGGAGATAGGACTTATCCCGTGCTCTTGGTTCTTGCAAAGTTGTTCCTGCAAAACACCATCAGAAAATACAATGCATTTTTTTTATTTTTGAAATATGCAAATTTTTATGAGTTTTTGAAAAAGGTATTCAAATTTTTATGGATTTTGAAAAATATTTCAATTTTTTATGGATTTTGGATAAGAAAGATTCATTTTTTTGTTTGATTTTGCAATATTCAATTTTTTTTGTTTGATTTTGCAATATTCAAATTTTTTTGGATTTTGGTTTAGACATAGCTAATGCAGCATCAAAGGGTGTTTAAACCATTAATTGGGGGTCCTCGTTCCTTCCCTTTTTGCTAAAATTTCCCAAAGCCGGGCGTGCATTGAAAATGGCATCCTATAACCGACCGCCTTTGATCAACGGTGCCCCTACCAAGGCCATACCTGAGAAACATTCGGTCTTGGAGGGAGAAGAGAAGAATAATTGAGGATAAGCTTTATGCAGGATGGGAGATGTCGGGACTTAAATTCCTTCTAAGGTGTTTCCCCTCAAAGAGGTAGTCTGTTGTGCCGGGGCTTTGTGTCTTTAATTTTTAGACCCTTGACATGCATACGACCAGGGTTTTCCCTGCGGGGACTTTGCCACTCTTGACATGCCATAATTCATACTTTTGCTTTTAACGAAATTTTGACTTGATTTTCATAATAGCCCTTTTGGCGAAACGTATATCATGAAAACTCATATTGATTTTGGGTCAAGACTGCCCCTATTTGAGACTCCTCTCGTATTGGGGATTACCTAGGTTGGTCATCTCATCCGTCAACCTCTTGCCCCTGCATGCGGCCGAGTAAAGAAGAGAAAAGACTTTCAGGAATACTCATGGCATGGCCAAAGTAGCAATGGTGTCTAACCAAGGAGCCGGCTAAGGACGCCGTGAAGTGTGTGCGGTGCCCAGCTAAGGGTTGCTCTTAACAAGCGGGGAGAGAATATTGAATTCCCAGCACGGGTTTTTATTAACCAGAGGTGCTGCAAAAAACAAGCCTAAAGGACTCTTTTGAGAATGATTTCAATTAAACAAAAGCTTAAGATAAAGGTTTAAAACACCACTCTTAATCTCTTAAGAAGCACTTGATTTTGAAAATCATGCGTGAAGTAATGAGAAAATGATATCATCAAAATGCATACTTACGCCAATATGTTACCTTGCAACCTTTGTAGAAGCAGTTGTCAGAGGCGAGGTTGATCATCGTGGGATTTGTCCTCTTTGGCAGTCAAAAGGATTGGAAGCAAAGGATTTTGGGAGTGGCTTAACAAGAATGAGTGGTGCTCAAACCAGACTCAGACGAATAAGGAGAAAAGAAAAGAGGCGAGGGCTAGAACTCCCTCACTAAGGCGCGGAGACCCTGATCACATGGAACAGTCTACAGAAGAAGCGAAAAATCAAGAAGAGGGGTGAGGACTAAAGCCTCGGAAGCAATGGGAGAAAGGGTAGATGCCCAAGGCAGTGGATGTGGAAGAAGTTGGGTCAGACCCAGAATTAGGAGGAATCAGAAGAAGAAATTGGTAGATGGAAAGAGGTGGATCCGGAGGGTCCGGAGGCAGAGGAGGAGAATCATGATAGGAGGAATCCGGAGGCTCCGGAGGAATATTGAAAGAAGGGATGCGATGCCCTGGGGAGAAATAGGGAAAAAGATGATGGAAAAGGAAGAAGAAAATGAAGGATGTGATGTCCCGGAGGAGTAGAAAGATGAATCGGAAGAAAGATGGAGGGTCCGGAGGTTCTGGGGGAATGAAATCAGGAGGGTCACGATGCCCTGGAAGATGATAGAGAGAATAAGACGGAGAATTCGGAGGTTCTGGAGGAAGCAAATGGAAAGGGGCACGATGCCCGGGGAAAAGATGGAGACAATCAGGTGGAGAATCCGGAGGTTCCAGAGGAAGAATATAGAAAGGGGGGCGATACCCAAGAGAGAGGAATGAAGGAGGATCAGGAGGAAAATCCGGAGGTTCCGGAGGTAGCAAATGAGAAGGGGCGCGATGCCCAAGGGGAAAATCTGGAGGTTCCGGAGGAGGAAGGTGGAAAGGGGCGCGATGCCCGAGAGAAAGGTCCGAAGGTTCCGGAGGAGGAGAATGGAAAGGGACGCGATGCCCGAGGGGAAAGTCCGGAGGTTCCGGAGGAAGAAGATGAAAAAGGGCGCGATGCCCGAGGGGAAAGTCCGGAGGTTCCGGAGGAGGAAAGTGGAAAGGGGCGCGATGCCCGAGAGAAAGGTCCGGAGGTTCCGGAGGAGGAGAATGGAAAGGGGCGCGATGCCCGAGGGGAAAGTCCGGAGGTTCCGGAGGAATAGAATCAGAAAGGGCGAGATGCCCAAAGAGGAGGGATAAAATTCCTGGAGGTTCCAGGGAGATAGCAGGAAAAGGGACGCGATGCCCCAGGGATAGTGGATAAAAAGATGAAGATGAATAAGATGGGAAGTGCGGAATATCCGGAGGTGCCGGAAGGCGGGGAAGATACGGGTTTGGAAACCCGGGAAGCAGGAGGTGCAAATGCATGCAATGGGATGGATGCGATGAATGCAATGAATGCGCGAATGAAATGAGATGCAAAGAATATGGAGAATATGAAGGGCGAGAGGACGAGATCCTCCTCCTAACCCTGGGAATGGCCCATGGAAAAGATGTGATAGACAAGAAGGTGGATGAAATAGCGGAAGGCCTTTCGGCACCAAGATAACTGCCCCTCCACGGCAGTGAAAGAATACAGCCAAATGGCCTAATGGATGAAATACAAGCCCATGACGAAGCTTCAATCGTAAACGACAACTCCCTTGGAGGGTGAAAAGTAATGGTGTGAGGGAGTTGGAAAGTAGGGCTCAGAAGCATCATGTTGCCCAGGGGTTCAAGATTTGGAAGTTGGAACAGAGGGTGCCCTGCCCGGCCCTTACACAGCATCAGTGCTTGGCATGACGGCGACTTGGCCTCTTCAATCATGCCTGGCACAATAACCCGGATTGGCATCCGGCAAATGAACTCTTGCATTTTGAATAGCGCAGCCATGGCCAAATTCTTCTTTCGCAGCTCTTGATCATCCTCGGCACAAGTGTTTGTAGAAGCACTCCCCTTCCGAGTAGTAGAGGGAGGTGAAGCAGAGGCGGAAGGCTCCATGAATGGTGGGGGCGTAATGAAAGGCGTTGGAGAAAGGATAAGTGGAGGCGGAGGTTCAAACACGTCGAGCTTCTCCCTTTGCTCGGAAGCAGTCGGGGTTGGCTCGAGTGCAAAAAGGGTGAATCCTGCTTAGGATTAGCCACGGGTAAAGGTGAAGGGTTATGTGGTGGAATAGGTAAGGTGGGTTGAGGCGGTGGTAATGGGAGGTTAATTGGGGAAGGTTCAATGGTGGACTCAATGGAGGCCGATGGCGTGGAGGTTGATATAACAGGTGGAGGTGTAACTGGTGGAGGTTTAAGGGAAGGCTCAGGGAAAGCTGGCGTTGTGAAGGTTGACATGACAGGTGGAAGTGTAATTGGTAGAGGTTTAATGTGAGCGGAGTTAGGGATAGGAGGAGACTCAAGATGTGCCGGCGTGGGTGATTGGAATATCGACCCATCATCGTAACACCAATTAGTCTCATAAACGGGGGTTGGTTCGGAGACGGTGGCTTCGTCCTGAGCAGGGGGTTCATCAAATGATAATGGGGGGAGTGGGAAATGAAGGAAACTCGGAAGGGGTGCCTGCATAGCTTCATCATCATACATTGCTTCAGATTCTTCAATTGCCGGCTCTTGATTGCTTGAAGTGCCAAAGTCATAATCATCTCTCCTATCTTTCCATTCACTCTCCATCTTGGTAATGTCATCCAGGAAAGCGTGAAGAGAATTAACTGGAGTAGGAGGAGCGGGCCGCGGGCTCGTAACCCTCTTTAATTGTTCCTCCATAAGAGTGATTTTGTCAAGGAGAGTTTGCTGGAGGGGTGTGACCTGTGCAACCGAAGGTTGATAGGGCCTTGAAGGAGGAGGGGCCGTATAAAAAGGCCGTGGAGAAGAATTAACGGGTCGACCCATGGAAGAACCCGGATGGGCCGGATTGCAAGGAATAAATGGGCCTTGGCGCCGTGATGGAGGAGGAATAGAAGGAGGCGGGTGATGGGCCACCCGAGTAGAATGAATAGGAGGAGATGGGTGATGGGCCACCCGTGTAGGAATAAAAGAGGGAGGTGGGTGATGGGCCACCCGTGTAGGATTAGAAGGAGGAGGAGAGGAATGAGATGCACCCTCAATGGCGGCCTTAAGGGCTTGGATCTGTTGAGGGGTGAGATGATCTAATGCATGAATGATTTGGGAAACCTTCTCATCATTGGGAGGAGACGGTCCCGAGGGAATAGTGGCTCGCAATTGGATTAAAGGACCATTGGATTGGACATTGCCCATGGGTCGGGCAACACCATAAGAGTGAGGACGTGGTCCTTTGAAAGAATTATGGTGAGAATTATGTTGAACATGTTGGAATTGAGGGGAATAAGATGTGCTAGGTTGATCACCCTCATGAACATTAATTGAATTGAACATGTTGTTTTGTCTATCAAAGTAAGCCATTATGTAAGCAATTTAATGTGCAAACAATTTGCAAAGAAGCACACAAGTTGGAATGGTTACCTTGATTTTGTTTTATGTTTGAACCTTGGTGAATTAATGATTTTTTACAAAGATTTGGAATGATTCACACAAGGGAGGAACCTAGTTTCAATATGATTACTTCAATGCCAACTAGGAACACTCTCTCACCACGTATAGGCCAACTAAACTCGGGAACTTCAAGGGTACAACCTGCCCGGCGTCCGTGAGGGAATCCACGGGTGCGGGGACTTATGGAGGCTTGGTTTAGGAATTTCCAATCCAAAGAGACGGAATGCTCAATGGAGGGTCCTTCCTTCACCAAGGGGGTGTGTGAAATCCTAATATAGAGAGAGGAGGTCTCCCAAGCCAAATGCCCTAAATGCAAGTCCTAATGCAAAAGACAAAGAAAAGAAAGTATGAACCATGATATGAGCCAAACCAAAGAAAGATAAGGTAAAACACTCACATGGCCATACAAATCATAGCAATCAACATAATATGAAGCATGGCATCCAAAATTTTTTTTTTAAAAAGATGGAGAGATAAGAAAGTGGAATTTTTCAAAAACCAACAAGTTAGCAATCACATAAGGGGAGGGGGATGTGCACGCGATGCACAAGTGATAAAACAAAAAGGAAAGTGCTATGTGGAGCACAAAGGGAGTTGCACCGAGGATGCAAAAGGGGAAGGGTAATCAAAGAAAAACAATGGTGGTCCCACCGTGATCGCCAATTTGTAGATTCTAAGAAATCCACTTAGAACAATTAAAAGGGAAAAAGAAAAAATGAATAGAAGAAGAATGGGAAAAGTGGGAGAAAAGGGGAGCATGCGAGGATGCTAAGGGGAATGTGATCGCCAGAGACGCGAGGGCCTCAAAGGATATAACAAATAATCAATGGAGGGATCGCGATATAAATACCTTAAATGTGGGGGAGATTGTGAGTGCACCTTCTCTTTCTATCGGCCGGCCGATGAAGAGAGTTTTTCTTGATTGATTACCCTTGCAAAATTAACAAACACCAATAAACAAACATGGATTAGAAACCAAGATGTGTAGTATCAAATCCAAATGTAAATATGGACATAGAAAGCATGGATATGAACACACCTTATTGGTGTTTGGCCTTTAAACCCCTATGCAAAAGGGTATGGGAGATATGATGAATGATATGCAAATAGGGAGGTGTGCAAGTGTTGCACTAAGGAGATCTCAACATGGAGATAAAAAGAAATAAAAGGAAGAGATGGAATAATGATGCATGCAATTAACTAAAGAAAAATAAGAGATAGGAGGGGGAAAGCTTAGTGGTTTCTCCAATTGGCTTCAAGATCTTCAATAGAGGAAGAAGAGGATGTAGAATTCCATGGATGTAGAGGCTCCAAATCTTCAATAGAGGAAGAAGAACTCTGTGGATGTAGAGGTTTCAAATCTTCAATAGAGGAAGAAGAACTCCGTGGATGAAGCTTTTAGGTGCATGGGAGTCTTCCTCCTTGAGCCTTTGGTCCGGCAGCACCTCCCCTTGAATTGATCTTGATCTCTTAACACAAGGGAGAGAGGAGTCCTATTTATAGGGTTGAAATTCGAAATTAATTCCAAGGGAAATTAGTAAAACATGTTTTAGTGGGATTTGGAATGAGATAAACATTAGGCAAGTGTCCCTTCAACCTTGGAAAGTCATAGGAACCCTTTCCTAAGTGGAAAAAGAGATTAAATGAGGAAAAGAAGTGAAATTCGGAATTAAATCAAGAGAAAATAAGAAAACATGTTTTAGTTGGAATTTGGAAGAGATAAACATTAGGCAAGTGTCCCTTCAACCTTGGAAAGTCATAGGAACCCTTTCCCAAGTGGAAAAAGAGATTAAATGAGGAAAGGAAGTGAAATTCGGAATTAAATCCAAGAGAAAATAAGAAAACATGTTTTAGTTGGATTTGGAAGAGATAAACCTTAGGCAAGTGTCCCTTCAACCTTGGAAAGTCATAGGAACCCTTTCCCAAGTGGAAAAAGAGATTAAATGAGGAAAGGAAGTGAAATTCGGAATTAAATCAAGAGAAAATAAGAAAACATGTTTTAGTTGGAATTTGGAAGAGATAAGCATTAGGCAAGTGTCCCTTCAACCTTGGAAAGTCATAGGAACCCTTTCCCAAGTGGAAAAAAGAGTGTAAGTGAGGAAAGGAAGGGGTGCTTCTGGAGTTCGGAATTGAACAAGAATTGACGACCGAACAGACGGTCGCTAATTAAAGAAATGACGCCCCCTGACGGGGCGTTACTTAAATGACGCCCGGGTCCCTTCCCCCATTTGATTTAAGGCCCGAAAAAATGGAGAAATGGCTCAGAAAAAACTGGAGAAAAATGGAAAAACATGTGAAAAGCTTGGGGAAGTTGGATATTCAATAAAAAGGAGGAAAACCACTCAAATAAGTCGATTTGAGGGTCAAATGGGGCATCACAGTGCGATAGGAGATATGCTCAAAATGATGTCAATTTTAGTGTGTCTACAGCCAATGCTCCAACTGTGCCGAAAGGTAAATCTAATGATCGACGACCATCGCACTCTGAGGCTAACACCGTCGATTTCAGAACCTTCGAGCAACAGAAAGGGAAGAAGGGGGCAGATGAAGCTCCCCCGCCAGCAGACACAGCGGAAAGAAAAGATAAGGTCTCTCTGAGAAACAAAATGAGAAAGCCATACTCTTTCCCGAAAGATAAGACAGCCGCACTATTCAACTGGGCATACAAGTTCAACAAGGTAACATTGCCTGAGCCAAAGAGACCCGAGGACGCGGCAAAGAAAGGTGATCCACTGTTCTATCCATATCACCGTGCGCTGGGGCATGCAATTGAAGATTGTTACGTCTTCAAAGATATTATGGAAGGCATGGTCAAAAAGGGCGAGCTATAGTTGGGAGATTACCAGGTAGAGCCACCTCGTCCACATGAGCCTCCGGCCTTAAAAATGGCCGCCAATATGATTTCAATCTACCAACAGCTGCCTAAGGAGGCCGTCGAGGAATGCACCAGGCATACTTATGAAGCTTGCTTCCTCACCCCACTGAAGGATCAAGAAGGGTGGCAGATAAAGCCAATAAAGAATAGAAAGAAAACTCCCGCAGCCAATACCAGTGGAGCAGTTATCCGCAGTGTCACACCAAGGCCCGAACCACCTCCAGTAAAGCCAGTATGGCACACAGCTGAAACAGGGCCAGTCATCCGGATCCCCACTCATAACCGGAGAAGACAAGTCCCCTTGCCTGCACATAAGGAAGTAAGTCCTGCGGCCAGGCATTTACAGCAGTATATTAATGGGCTCGATGAATATGAATAGAAAAATCCCGGGCACCTGCTGGTGAAAGACTGTATACTCTGGGAACAGCTCGAAGAATTGAAAATTAAAGAGCAACCGGGGGCAGAACAGGGAAAAGATGAGGCTGAGCCTTTCTGGGGGCAAGAACCAAAGAAGCCAAATTCCCAGAAAAAGAAGAGACGGTCTAAATGCAAAAAGGAAAATGAAGTCGTAACAGTACAATGCAACACCCTGTCGGCACTCCGGGGAGAATGATGAGGATGAAACATCAAATGCCCCGCTAGAAGCCAACCATGCCGAGGCCTCAACCTCAGCACATGCAACACGCTCCGGAAGAAGGTGGGGGCGCCCACCACCAGCCAATCATAACATTATGTTCAGAGGGGAACAACCCTACCAGATTCCTGAACCAGAGGTGCGGTGTGTTCAGATTCCTCCCCCTGTTAGCTTGTACCAAGAAGAGAAGAAGGGAGGTCAAACTCCAACATTTCTGGAATTTCTGTCCAGTCTGGAAAATGGGCAGTCGACACAGGCTGGGCCAGATAAAGGAAAGAGACCTCAGCACTCGGCATCTGTAGCCTACAAGCAGAATGAGAAAGAGGAGGATAACTCTCCGACGGCACCAGGGGCCGTTGCCATAGAAGAAGCCCCCCAAGAAATCAGTCCAGAGGATGAAACCAGCACTTGGCAGCAGAGGCCACGGGCACCACATGAACCTCCAAAACCCCGATGGGCGGAAGAAATGAGGCTGTCTAATGTCCGGGTGGGCAGTCGGATCATGAAAATGCTAAAGAAGCTCCCTACCAGATTCTCCATCTGGGAGATTCTCTCTCTGAGTGAAGAAGCTCGCCAAGCGATTGTTGATGCCCTGCAGTCGCCGGCACAGTATGAAGCACTCTTGACAGAAGTGAATTCTGGGCCGTCAGTCACATTCACAGAGGATGATATACTGATTCCAAATTCCGGCCATAACAGGCCGCTGTATATGAGGGGCTCCTTGAACTGTCAGCCACTGAGCAGGATACTGATAGATCCCGGGGCTGCCGTGAACATTCTCCCATACCGCATCTACCAAAAATATTACTTTGATCTGCAGCTTACCAAGGTCAGAGACATGAAAATTGTGGGATTCAACCAGAAATGTGAGACGCCCCTTGGGGTGGCTGATTTTAATCTCACATTGGGGGATCTCACTACCGTGGTACGATTCTATGTAATCGACTCCAACACAACATATAAGGCCCTGCTGGGGAGACCGTGGCTGCATGAATATCAGATAGTGCCGTCCACGCCGCATCAATGCATTAAATACTGCCACAAAGGAAAAGAAGAAAGGGTGTTTGCGGATCTGCATCCCTTCGAAGTATTCGAGTGCCATATGCTCGATGCATCCTACTACACGGAGGTGTCGCAAAAGGGTGAAGAGAAAGAGGCTGGGGTCAACCAGAAGAAGCTGGTGACAAAGGCAAGAAATTGGTCTCCACCACCACCAAGGGGCTATATTAAGAAACATGAAGTATCTCACATTTCTTATGTTGGTGACTTTGCTCGGACCACCCCTCCTAGTATCCACCCAGATGATACTGGTGAAGAAATGAAAGAAAAGTACATACAAGTGGGGGTTCCGCAGGGTTTAGTCAAGCCCATTGCCAGCATAGAATACCAGACGGTGCTACCATTAAAGACTATGTAAGTCCCTCTCTTCTGTGAGCCTCCTATCATATTCTACACCGGGGAGTCAGTCGAAGACGATGATCAAGACTGCATGGTCCCTGAAGAATCTACAAACCGGATGGTGCCGATCACGGGCTTGGACTATACTACCCGACGGGTTTCGCAGATGTTCTCTAAGATGCAGATGCCATCACTACAACCTGTTGCCCAAAAGAAGGCGTTCCAGGAGCTATGGGATCCGCCCCAGGATAATAAAGAACTGAGGAAGATCACTCAGCACCCGGGATTGGGTTATACCCTTCAAGAATACTATGAAGCCGAGGTGGACGTCATCTCTGTCTCCTACCAGCTTGAAGACCCTCCCGAAGTGGGATATGACAAGTACCCCTCGGAAGATGAAGAAATCATTTATCAATCCATAATGAACAATGAAGCCCCAGACAGTCAGCCAGAGACGGGGACATCTGATGAAACAAAGAAGGGTTGGTGCTGGGAAGACCTGCCTTGCAGAGAGGATCTGTTCCATGCTGAAGTAAAATTTGATACGGGAATCCCGGATGAAGACCAAATAACCAATGAGCTAAGAGAACACCTGGAGTTTGAGCGCATTCTAGGAGAAGTCCGGGCCCTACAGAATGATGATCTCTCGGGGCAGCCTACACCGGAAGGGCCTCTAGGGGCGGAACAGTCCACCTTTGGGTTTTCTGCTGAACCGGTCACGTCCTCGGGGCAGACCAAACAGAATCCGACAGTATCAGCCTTATATGATGAACCAACATATGCTGATGACCAGTATGACGGAACCAAAAATCATGAGACCGAAGAGGACTATATCCCGGGAGGCTTCATTGACTTGCAAGAAGCCCTGCCCGAGGTCGAAGATGGAGGTCAGGCCACCGTCGATGAGCTTGTGGAAATAAATCTGGGGACGGCAGATGAGCCCAGGCCGACATTCCTCAGTGCACTGCTAGAGCCAGCTGCCAGGGAACAGTATATACAGTTCTTGAAGGAATTCCGAGACTGCTTTGCATGGACATATGATGAAATGCCGGGACTGAGTTCTGATGTGGCACAGCATCGGTTGGCAATAAACCAAGAGGCTAACCCCGTAAAGTAGCCGCCCAGGAGAATGCGCCCTGAATTGATAAATCAAATTAATAAAGAGGTCGACAAGCTGATTGATGTAGGCTTTGTTGAAGAAAATCAGTATACTACATGGCTAGCCAACATAGTGCCTGTAAAGAAGAAAAATGGGCAGATCAGAATATGTGTTGATTTCCGGGACCTTAATAAGGCCTGCCCGAAAGATGATTTCCCAGTGCCAATCACTGAAGTGATGATCGATGCGACTACTGGTCATGAAGCCCTGTCATTCATGGATGGGTCATCCGGATATAACCAGATCTGGATTGCTGAAGAAGACAGAGTGCACACTGCATTCCGCACTCCGAAGGGGATATTCCACTACAAAAGGATGCCGTTTGGCCTCAAGAATGCCGGCGCTACCTACCAAAGAGCTATGACCAAGATCTTTGATGATTTGCTCTTCAAGAAAGTAGAGTGCTACATTGATGATTTGGTAGTAAAAACTAACAGAAGAGAAGACCATTTGCAAGACCTGAGGGTAGTATTCCAGAGGCTGCGCAAATATGAACTCAAGATGAATCCTATGAAATGTGCCTTCGGCGTGTCCAGTGGAAAATTCCTCGGGTTTATTGTCCGGCATAGGGGCATTGAAATCGACCCATCCAAGATTAAGGCTATCCAGGAGCTCCCTCCACCAAGGAGTCTGCCCGAGCTAAGATCTCTGCAAGGGCGGTTGGCCTATATCCGACGATTTATATCGAATCTGTCGGGAAGATGCCACCCCTTTCACAAGCTCATGATGAAAGATGTACCGTTCCTCTGGGACGATGGATGTCAGGAAGCCTTTGAGAAGCTGAAAGAATATCTCAAGACCCCTCCAGTGCTGGGGGCACCAATTAAGGGCAGGCCCTTGATACTGTATATCGCGGCCACACACTGTTCCCTGGGGGCAATGCTGGCACAGATAAATGAAGAAGGCAAAGAACAAGCCTTGTACTACTTGAGTAGGAGGCTGATTAGAACTGAAGAAGGCTACAGTTACATAGAAAAGACATGCTTAGCACTAGTCTTTGCTGTCAAAAAGCTCCGACACTATATGCTGTCACATGAAATCAGGTTGATATCTGCAGCAGATCTGCTCAAATACATATTGACTCAGCCAGTACTGAAGGGCCGGTTGGGCAAATGGGCAGTGATCCTGATGGAATTTGATATTACCTATACACCCCAGAGGGCGATAAAAGGACAGGCTGTGGCTGATTTCTTCGCGGAGCATCCTGTGCCGGAAAATGACATGCTAGGGACTGAGTTGCCTGATGATGAGACACTCGAAGCTTGCCACGCTCGGCCAGTTATATGGCAGCTATTCTTTGATGGAGCATCTAGAACAGAGACAGACTCCGATGGAAAGACTAGAATACGGGCCGGGGCCGGTATTGTGCTGAAGTCACCAGAAGGGGAGGTCGTGCATACTTCCTGTTCTATAAACAAGCCCTGCACCAATAATGAAGCTGAGTACGAAGCTCTGATAATCGGTCTGCATATCAGCCTCAACATGGGTATCCAAATGCTTCAGGTATTCGGGGATTCGATGTTGATCATAAAACAAATCCAAGGGGAGTTTGAAGTGCGGAAGCCAGAATTGAATCCCTACCACCAGAAAGCTGTGCGCCTTATCGCGAAATTCTATCATATTGAGCTCAAGCATGTGGGCCGGGGGCATAATGCCCAAGCTGATGCACTGGCAAAGCTGGCCAGCTCACTAGCAGTCCCACCAAATGAGACACTGAACATTGTTGTTATGAATCGGCGGCAGGTCCCCAGTATGCTAGAAGGGTGCCCCGAAGAAGACGAAGTTGCTACTATCAGCACGGTACAGGCGTCTGATTGGAGACAGCACCTGCTGCAGTGGTTTCTACACCAACAGCTGCCGCAGAAAAGAGAAGAAAAGATGAAACTTCTGAGAATCAAAGATTCTTATGAATTCAGGAATGGAACTTTGTTCCGAATAATGGCAGATGCACGCAAGAAGATTCTACTCCGCTGCCTGTCCACTGAGTAAGCTTGGCAAGCGATGAAAGAAGTACATGCCAGAACTGCAGGTGCCCACCAGGCTGGCCCCAAGATGAAGATAGAAATCAAGAAGCTGGGCTACTATTGGCCAACCATGTTTGAAGACTGCTGTAAATTTGCAAAGTCATGCCAAAAATGTCAAGAGCATGCTACTGTACCTAGAAGGCCTCCTACGACTCTGCACCCTACAGTTCCCAGCTGGCCATTTGCACAATGGGGAATTGATGTAGTCGGGCCACTGCCGACTTCCTCAACCGGACATAAGTACATACTGGCCATAACAGATTACTTCTCCCGATGGGCAGAGGCTGTGGCATTAAGAGAAGTGACTGGTGAGCTGGTCGCTAGATTCATCAAGCAGAATATTATCTTCCGGTTCGGAATCCCCAGCCGAATAATATCTGATAACGGAAGCCATTTCAGAAATCAGAAGGTCTATCGGCTTGCCGAGAAATATAAAATCGAGTGGAGGACTTCCACCCCTTACAATCCACAGGCAAACGGGTTAGCGGAAGCTTTTAACAAGACTCTCTGCACCCTGCTGGCCAAGGTCGTCAGTTCCAAAAAAAAGGACTGGGAAGAAAAAATGTATGAAGCTCTGTGGGCGTACCGCACCATCTTCAAGACACCTACAGGGTGCTCACCATACTCACTCGTATACGGCTCAGAGGCAGTGGTTCCGCTAGAGCTGGAAGTCCCGTCACTCAGAGTGGCAGTCCAATATGGCCTGGCCCGTGGCGAACAGACCAATGAAGAAAGAAGATTAGAAGAATTGGCTGAATTGGAAGAGAAACGCCTCCAAGCTCAGAAGAATATCCAAATGTATCAGGCCCGCATGGCTAATGCATTTAACAAACTCGTAAGAGGACGAGAATTCAAGAAAGGTGACCTCGTCATGGTCAAGAAAAGAGAAGTCATGGCGTCCAACCCAAAAGGGAAGCTGAATGCTAATTGGGAAGGTCCTTATGTGATACAGAGGGTCTATGAAGGAGGAGCCTACGTGGTTGTCAACCATCGAGGGGAGATTCAATTCTCACCACTCAACAGAAGACATCTAAAGCTGTATCATGCAGCACAACCGACATTCCCCGAGTGATCAGGCAAAACTACCCTTTTCTTGGTCTAGCGGCACCACGTCCTAGCCGAGCTACCCCCTTTCTTGGTCTAGTGGCGCTCCGCCCTAGCCGAGCTACCCCTTTCTTGGTCTAGCGGCACTCCGCCCTAGCCAAACTACCCCTTTCTTCATCTAGCGGCACTCCGCCCTAGCCAAACTACCCCTTCTTGGTCTAGCGGCACTCCGCCCTAGCCGAGCTACCCCCTTTCTTGGTCTAGTGGCGCTCCGCCCTAGCCGAGCTACCCCTTTCTTGGTCTAGCGGCACTCCGCCCTAGCCAAACTACCCCTTTCTTCGTCTAGCGGCACTCCGCCCTAGCCGAGTTACCCCTTTCTTGGTCTAGCGGCACTCCGCCCTAGCCAAACTACCCCTTCTTGGTCTAGCGGCACTCCGCCCTAGCGAAGCTACCCCCTTTCTTCGTCTAGCGGCACTCTGCCCTAGCCGAGCTACCCCTTTCTTAGTCTAGCGGCACTCCGCCCTAGCCGAGCTACCCCCTTTCTTGGTCTAGTGACGCTCCGCCCTAGCCGAGCTACCCCTTTCTTGGTCTAGCGGCACTCCGCCCTAGCCAAACTACCCCTTCTTGGTCTAGCGGCACTCCGCCCTAGCCGAGCTACCCCTTTCTTCATCTAGCGGCACTCCGTCCTAGCCGAGCTACCCCCTTTCTTGGTCTATGGGCACTCCGCCCTAGCCGAGCTACCCCCTTTCTTGGTCTAGTGGCGCTCCGCCCTAGCCGAGCTACCCCTTTCTTGGTCTAGCGGCACTCCGCCCTAGCCAAACTACCCCTTTCTTCTCTAGCGGCACTCCGCCCTAGCCGAGCTACCCCTTTCTTGGTCTAGAGGCACTCCGCCCTAGCCAAACTACCCCTTCTTGGTCTAGCGACACTCTGCCCTAGCCGAGCTACCCCTTTCCTCATCTAGCGGCACTCCGCCCTAGCCGAGCTACCCCTTTCTTGGTCTAGCGGCACTCCTCCCTAGCCAAACTACCCCTTCTTGGTCTTGCGGCACTCCACCCTAGCCGAACTACCCCTTTCTTCATCTAGCGGCACTCCGCCCTAGCCGAGCTACCCCTTTCTTGGTCTAGCGGCACTCCGCCCTAGCTGAGCTACCCCTTTCTTGGTCTAGTGGCACTCCGCCCTAGCCGAGCTACCCCTTTCTTGGTCTAGCAGCACTCCGCCCTAGCCAAACTACCCCTTTCTTGGTCTAGCGGCACTCCGCCCTAGCCGAGCTACCCCTTTCTTGGTTTAGCGGCACTCCGCCCTAGCCAAGCTACCCCTTTCTTGGTCTAGCGACACTCCGCCCTAGCCGAGCTACCCCTTTCTTGGTCTAGCGGCACTCCGCCCAAGCCGAGCTACCCTTTTCTCGGTCTAGCGGCACTCCTCCCTAGCCGAGCTACCCCTTTCTTGGTCTAGCGGCACTCCGCCCAAGTCGAGCTACCCTTTTCTCGGTCTAGTGGCACTTCACCCTAGCCGAGCTACCCCTTTCTTGGTCTGGCGGCACTCTGCCCTAGCCAAGCTACCCTTATCCTGATCTAGTGGCATTCCGACCTGTCATCCTCTAAAAAAAAAAGAGAGGAAGGAAGAAGAAAGAATAAAAGAAAGAAAAATGGGGTTAAAAATAGAGATACCCCGTCAGACTTGCTCCTATATTAGGGACAAGGGTAAAAATGGCCCAAAACCCAGTTGTGGTGAAAACCCGAAAGGGCACTGCAGGCAAAATTGGGTACCCCGCCACGTGAAAACCCGAAAGGGCACGTGGGCAAAAGCAAGAGGGGGCTGGCTTCGGTAAAAACCCGAAAGGGTGCTTAAACCAGTAATGTGGTAAATTAAAGTTCCCTTCTTCACCCTTCCTGATAAAACTCCGAGAAGGACAATCATCACAAAGTCCCGCCGGAAATCCTGACTAAACAATTCCTCGGCCTTTGTCATCATCGACAAGATAGGCCGGTCTGTTTCTTTAACCTGGACTCTTCGTCCCTGTTAAGCTAGTCTACATTCATGGCAACAGCTTCATGCCTAAGCCGCCATCCACCAGCTTCGGTTCAGACCTTCCGTTTGAATTGCATGATGAAGCCCTACTCTCCTTTGCATTGATGTTCACCCCACATCGATGAATGGCACCTGCTCAGAGAGCAACACGAAAAAAAAGAGGGGCCCACCTCGGAATAGACCTTTCGTCTGTTCTGATGAAACACTTCCACTTGTCTTTGTCTAAGATCCACCACGATGAATCCCATCCAGTCTAGATCTTACATCTATTCTGATGAAACCTACCACACGTCCCGATACCGATGATGAAGCCTGCTGTTGATCGATTGGCACCCTGCCCGATCAACGATAAAGCCTCTCCGGTTTAGACCTTACATCTATCCCGATGAAACATATGAAATCCTTGCATTGGTATGAACCCGGTACCGATGATGAAACCTGCTGTTGATCGATTGGCGCACTGCCCGATCAGCGATGAAGCCTGTCTGGTTTAGACCTTACGTCTATCCCGATGAAACATATGAAACCTTTGCATTGGTAGGAGCCCAACACCAATGATGAAATCTGCTATTGATCGGTTAGTAGACTGCCTGATCAATGCTGAAACCCATCCAGGGTAGACCTTCCGTCTGCTCTGACAAACACGACACAGCTGTTTGAATCAATTCAGACCCTTCGTCTGGATAGATCATGAAACTCTATTCCTTTGCGTTAATGTCAAACCTTACATTAACGATGAAACTCACAGTGCCAGTAAATGGCCTCGTGCCCGAGCTGCTATCTATATCCTCTAAATCAATTCGGACCTTTCGTCTGGATAGATCGTGAAACCCTATTTCGCTTTGCATTGATGTTGACACCCACATCAATGATCATGTATCCACAATAAACATATGGCCCCATGGTCCATAGAATGAAAGTTCTAGTTCCAGGAAAGACGATGACAAAAGAAAAGAGAAAGAATAAAAAAATATATATATATGAAAAGTGGGGTTAAAAATAGAGATACCCCGCCAGACTTGTTCAGGCATTCTGGACAAGGGCAAGAATGGCTAAAACCCAGCTGTGGTGAAAACCCAAAAGGGCACTGCAGGCAAAATCGGGTACCCCGCCACGTGAAAATCTGAAAGGGCGCGTGGGCAAAAGTAAGAGGGGGCTGGCTCCGGTGAAAACCCGAAAGGGCGCCTGGGCCAGTAATGTGGTAATTCTGAGAAATTCCATACTTCCTTCCTTTGATATGGCCTTCCGTTAACCGTTTGGCTCCTTGCCCGGTCAACGATGAAACCTTTCTAGGGCAGACCTTACGTTTACCCTGATGTAATCTGCATACCCTCTTACAAATGTCCCACCGACAATAAAACCCATCACCATTCTGATAAAGCCTAGCCAGTTCAGACCTTACGTCTGTCCTGATGAAACTCTTAAACCTTCTCTTGATCGATCGGCTCCTTGCCCGGTCAGCAATGAAACTCTACCAGGATAGACCCTACGTCTATCCTAATGAAACCTACGTATTGCTTAGCAAAGTCCCACATGCGATCAAATCCTATCCAGACTAGACCTTACATCTATTCTGATGAAACCTATGAAACTTCTTTGCATCGATATAAACCCAATGTCGATGATGAAACCAGCTATTGATCGACTGGCACCCCGCCCGATCAATGATAAAATCATATCCAGTCTAGACCTTACGTCTATTTTGATGAAACCTATGAAACTTCTTTGCATCGATATAAACCCAATGTCGATGATGAAACCAGCTATTGATCGACCGGCACCCCGCCCGATCAATGATGAAACCCCATCTGGTTCAGACCTTACATCTGTCCTAATGAAAACCACGGACCTTCAAAGTCCTACCTGAGGTAACCTTATCCAGTATAGACCTTACGTCTATTCTGATGAAACCTATAAAACTTCGTTGCATCAATATGAGCCCAATATTGATGATGAAATCATGCACCGGCCGATTGGCACACTGCCCCAACTGGCTTTGAAACCTACCCGGGATGGACCATTCGCCCGTTCCGGATGATGCTCTAGGCCTTTCCATTCACATTCCCGCAAATAGTCTCCCTTGCGGCACATATGGCTAAAGAAGATGTTTGCTACTACCAACAGAATTCGGTTTAAGCACGCCCCCCGGATGCCGTCACGCGGTGGAGCGAGTTCCCCATCCTTTCTATGAAGGGATGGACGCTCTCCTGCCAGGTACGGGCCATTCACAGGAGGGACTGCTAGAACCACTACCCCACTTTCCAAAGTGATGAAACCACATAGAAAAGACGATGGATGCACATGAAGCCGAAGATTCCTTTTCATTAAAAAGAGGAGTACACAAAGAGCCCCGAGGGGACACTATCACAAAAGAGGGCAGAAGAAAACAAAGAAGAGATAATTCAAGGCCGTCGGAAGATATCTTCAAAGGCCAAAAGACCTACATTGGGAGCGGCTCTTAGCTCGTGAAGGCGCGCCTCCTCTTCCTGAAGCTTCACGGACATACCCTGGAGAGACATCACCCGTCCCTCCAACAAGGCCACCTCCTCGGTGGACTCTGGCCGAATAGAGGATAATTGTTGTAGCTCGGCTTGAAGTCCAGTGAGTTCCGCTTCTAGAATGGCTATCCGATCCTGGATAGCTTCCTCCCGCTGAACAACACTCTGTAGCTCAGCCTGGCGTTCGTCAAGGGCAAGCGTCAGCTTCTCCAGCTCAGATTTGCACTTTGACCTCTACAACTTCAATGCCATCAGCTTGTCGGTCATAGTCCGTGCTTGGAAATCCCTCCGATGCACGAATTTTAGTAGAAGCAGAACACGCTGAACCCATATGTCCAAAGGGCAGCCCATGGCCTGCAGGCCGGCAGTGAAGCGATCAGCAATTTCCTTCAGCTGCAAATGTGTCAAGCCAGGCTGGGATTCTACTAGCTGGCGCAGCATTCCAGGTTCTGCCAGACAAAGCTCTCAGACGATGCGAAACCAAAAGAAGCGGAGGGGATCACTTCAAAGGTCACTTCACTATCAATGTCCGCCCACAGCGCAATAGCCGGCCGGGAGGACGAAGACGGCAAATCTGCTGGGAGAGCTGGCTGGTCCCTCTCTATACTCTCCTCCCGAGCCGAAGACTCCTCTGCTACCGCTGCCTTAGGAGTTATGGCTTGAACACCCGCAGGAGGAGAATCAATAATTGATGGAGCTATCTCTTCATGGGTCTCCTGAGTGGGGGCTTCATCTTCAACTGCTCTTTCTCGTAATGGGGACGAAGGCGCCCTAGTCTGTGGAGGCAGAAATCTAGTCTCTGTAGCCACTATGGCAGGGACTGCTGACTCGGGCACAATGGACATTACTGCTGCCGGTATAAAAGTCGAGCTCCTGGCTGGGTCTGCCTCGGCTCTAAAATCTGAGGCCCTGACAGGGACAGAACTTTCTCCTGAGGCCCCCAAGTCCAATGATGCTAAGTCAGTTGAAGATTGTATCCTTACTGGCATAGGGCGGATAACCTCAGAAATTCCCATGCAAGTTAAAGGTAAAGCAGGGATAATGGCCAAGTCTGCGGATGAAACGGCCATAGAAACTGCGGCCGCGTCCGAGCGGATGATGACAGGGTCCTGAGGATAAAGCAGAATGACCTTCAACAATGAATGAAAGAAAATAAATAGAACAGCAAACAAAAAAAAGAGAAGCTTACCTTTAAAGTGGGGTCTATACCCTCGAAATGAGACAAAAGGGGAGAAAGCTCCGTAGTTGAAGCAGCAAAAGGAGTGGTTATGTCAACCTCGGTGTCGAGCCCGGCAAACTCCTCTTGCAATTCCTCCTCAGAAGATAGCATCAACAGCTTAGGAGGCTGAAAAGGCGGAAGGCCTTTTGCAAATACAGGAAAGGCTTCTGATTTTAGAACTTCCTCCTCACTGTCACCGAAAGTCACTTCCTCCTCATTATCAGGGACGGTCTCAGAGCTGCCCGAGGATATCTCCACACTAGCTATATGCTGCGGGGTCGCCTCTAGAGCATGCCAGGATGCGGACCGGGTGATTATGCGTCTGGTCGGAATAGGGCTCCGTTTTGTTTGAATCTTGTGACCCTCATGCGGTTGAGGCGACTCTCCCGCTGCTATCATGGCCTCAGTCTGCTCCCTGACTGCCACCTCAACAAAAGGGGACCTCTGAGGGATATAACAAAAAAAAACAATGGAAGTATAAAGAAAAAGATGAGAAAGCACATTTACCCTCCTCCTCGCCAGCCGGGGTAGGAGAAGGCAGCCTCGTGTCCCTTTCCACAGGCACTACAACCTGCTCCGGGGCTGTATCAGATAAAGAGAAGCTCAGTCTCGAAGAACTCCTTAAAAGATCAGTCAAGAAGACAATGAAGATTGCATCTACAAGCTATTTATCGCCACTCTCGGCAGGTTCCTGAGCGGCCTCCCTCTGAGACCTGAACTCGTCGAAAGAGGGGATGTCTGGAAGAGGGGTTCCGGCATCCGTCACAACCGGAGCTGACTGCTGGACCCGAACAACCTTGGCCCTCTTGGCCTTGGCAACTGCAGCTTTCACCACAGAAGGCTTCCTCTTCTTGCCCGGAGGCAAGGGAGTGGTCGTAGGTGCCGCTGCAGGAATTTCAAAGTAAGCAGGCTTCTCAGCTTGAGCAATAATCTTCCTGTAAAGTCCCTGCCACTTTATGTCCGGTCTATCTATGAAAGACACAAGAAAGGCAGTCATAGTCGACAGATGCAGAACATAACAATAAAAGAAAGATGCCATGAGCGCACAGGAAGTGTCATACTTGCTGGGCCATCATAAAATGTGGAAAGCGGCCAATACAGATAAGCCACCTCATTCGATCGGGAAGCAGCCTCCTTCACGAGCCAGCATATGTCACCAATGGTCTGGCACTTCTCTGTCAAGGCAGCCAAGTCTTTATGCCCGTGGAAGTCGAGGCAATGAAACAGGCCGAGATAATCCATACACCAGCCATCGACATAATGAAAAGAAACAAAAAGCGGCTTATTCAGAATGCCAGTTATCGGGTTCTCTACTGATAGCCCGTGAACATTTAGCAGTACAAAAAGCCAAGAAGTGTGCTGATAATATGTCTGGGTGCGGTCTTCCCTCCGCACAAACGTCCTATAAGGGTGAAACCTGTCCACCGGACCCCTCCAGGGGGCTGCTGTCGGGAGAGGTTCCTCCGGGGGGAACGGATATTGTACATCCAAATGAACACCCCCTATATGGCCCAACTACCTCAGATCCTTTGTAAAAGCGTCTTCATTAATCTCAGAAAAGACAGGAGTGGGTATTTCAGAACCTTCCTCTTTCAAAGACCGACGCGTGGCAATATATGTTTCCGCCTCCTTCTGGTGCTGTGAATAGAGCCTTTTCAGATGGACCTCGTCAATTTCAAACACAGGCCCTGATTGCTGCTTTAAGAAAGCGCGCTCGGCCACATCCCAAAAGGCGCCTCTGCCGTCTTTATAAAAATTGGTGCGTGTATTCCACCACTTGATGTAGTCTGATGTGACACGGGGTATACGATTAGAAACGGTCGGAACCTTGAATGTTACGCCCTCTCGGCGATGAAAGAAATCCCACCATGTTCGACCGTCACTGGCAATGGTGGACCCATGTTTGGCCTGGCTGTCCAAAGGAAACTGAGCAACCGATGGAGGAATATGCTGATCATAACCAAAATTTCTGCTGAAACGGAATGGATAATAGGGCTCCAAGATGAGCAAGCCTCCCTTCCTGAAGACCAATACACTGGGCCGAATAGCCATAGCCCACCTGACCAGTTCTGGTTCTAATATGGGCCGGGTGGCGTTGACCCCCAAAATAGGATGGACATAAGTTTCTACCTCCTCCATTTTGCATTCCCTCTGAGGGTCCACTAAAGGAGCTGAACCTGCTGCCAAGCTCCAAAAATGAATGCTGCCAGGAGCGTCTACAGGCACTTTTATCAACCTGCCCCTTATCTTAAACAGCTGCTCTGAGAAAGGACCAGGTTCGGTGCTAGCAAATTCAATCATCCGAGGAAGCAACGTGTTCGACTGTAGAGTCCTCGGGGCCAACTTGAGGAAAATACTGCAGACCCAGGCATTAAAGAAATGAAACAGAACCACAGTCCTTAAGGAGCGGGGAACCCGATGTTTATGCAAATCCCCCAATGATTTGTAAACTAAACACAAAGCTGCTGGGCACAGAGACAGCCTCATCCCCCAGGCCATCTGACAGGCCGGATATATAGCTTCCGGCCTGATAGTCGTCTCGTCCCCTTGAGGAAGAGCGTAGGTGCACAGCCAGAAGGTCAGATAAGCTGCACAGTGAGTGATAGGGTCAACCCCTGCTGGGTTCGGGCCGTCTGCACCTACTCAGCGCAGCGAAGCTGGCAATGCTGATTTGTAACGAGGGGCTCTGATTTGCTTGCCAGAAGTCGGCCCCACAGAAGGGAAGTCCGCATACTTCAAGGGACCCCCGAAGAAGTATTGTATCCACTGTCCTACACGGACCCTCAATCTGCTGCTCTTCTCCCGGGGTTGATAGCCTTTGGAAGATCCCCTGCTGTAAGCCAGACAAATGGTACGATAAGCTTTCATTAAATACCAGTATGCATAGCCGAAAGAATATATGCCCTCTCCATCGGAGGCGTCCTTGACATAGTCATCTAGACAGACCTCCTCATATGGCTCCCCATCAATAGGCAGACCTGAAAGCTGCGAAAGGCTCCAGAGGTTGAGAGATGTCTCGCCTTTTGCTGTGTAGAATGTGTTAAACTGTGGGCAGAATACCTCAAACATGCCGCAACATAATCCCCGAGAGATGGGATAGCGGAATCAGGAAGCGAATACGCTATGGTAGACCCCAGCTCTAATCAGTAAAGGGGCGTACTCCTTCAGAACAAATTCTGTGAATTCCACTGCTCCTACCCTGAAGAGATGAGCATCTGTCACTTTAGCGTCTCCAAACCAGCAGGCAGCTACCTGATATTTAAATTGAACGGCCAGATAGTTCAGAATAAATGGCTCATCCCTGTAACCCCACTTCACAAGGGCTAGAAAAAGTCCGAAGTTGGTCTTTTCCCGGTGGACGCGACCGGCTGCATGGTCCCACCTCGTCGGGGTGAACTCTGGAGCCCGGATCAACATTTTCTTCTCCGGCTCTAATTTAGAAATACCCAGCACGACATTCCAGTCCCGCTGCTCGCCTGGAAGATATGTAGCCCGGGCATAATAAATAGAGCCCTTCATGCTATCTCTATCAGTAAGTATTGCCGCTTCCATAGATCGAGCAAGCAGAAGATCTCTCATTCCGCCTATGGTGAAGGACTGGATAAATGGCAATAGCTGACGATCCTTCGGCAGGTCCGGACGGTAGTCAGCAGCTCTTCTGAAATCAATACCTTCTATGGAAGAATAGACCCCAGAAGTCGGCACTGTGTCAGTCTCAGAATCAGAGGACTCGTCAACAGTAGCAATCTGATTATAGCCAAAGCTCAAACTGTTCACGTTCATCCAGTTGACTGAAGCCCGAGATATGTCCGGCTAAGCCGATGAATTCGCCCCCATAGTCATGGAAGCCACAACAGAAGAGCCGGAAGCCATGTCAGCACCTGCAATAAGGGAAAGATGAGAAGATAAGCATCAGGGAGGATGAATGGGAATGTAATGATGAGATAAACAATTTTCGATAAATTTTGGCAGCATCCCCTCTTGTCCGGAGTCTGCCCAAGAAAAATAGGGAATCACCAACCAAGAGGGAGTGATCCCGAACATAAAAATGGGACTTAGTCCCATATAGTGAACCTACCCCGAGAAGAAATCGGTCGAAAGGGGGGATTAACCAAGGTTCTCGGAGGGGGAAGCCCACCACCGCCGCCGAGATGAAGAGAGAGAAGGGGCAGATGAAAATGAGGGTAAAAAAACCTCTCGGAGGGTTAAATAGGAGAAGGAGGAGAGGCTTCTCGGCGCGAAACAATGCGCACCGAGAACCCCCTTCGACCGGAAGAAAAACGCGCGCCGAGAACCCTGCAAAGGGGACGCGCCGAGAGGGGCCGTGCAGAGTCAGGGCACGCCGAGAACCTGTATGGTGGCCGCGTCGAGAAGCAGCCCAACCTCACGCTGAGAAGCCTGTGACCCTCGTGCCGAGAAGGTTTCGAAAGTGCTGAAAAGGAAAGAAAACTCATTAGAAAAGTGCATAGAAATAAAAAGTATGTGTGCACAATATTGCTACAGCAACATGGTCAAGCTGAAGGACAATGTCAAAGAGAAATCGAGGAAGATACCCTCAAATGCTAAAAAGGCACCTGCGGACCCCGTGTCACTTGCTTTGCGCTTACGCCGTCCGCAGATGGGGGGCATTTGTTGACACCTTGAAAATGATCAAGGGCGGAAAGGGAATTGAAAAGAAGATCAGCCTCGTAGTGAAAGATTGATGGGGAAGCTCGTCAACCATCTACCCGGCTGAAGCCTCTTCAGGCCAAGCTGATATCCGATGTCGTCGTCGGCCAGACGGCAGCACTGATAAAGTAGCAGTCACTTGACTGATAAGATATGAGCAGACAAAGATGAAGCCAGAGCCAACAAATAAAGATTTTAAAGACTCCTGCAAAGTTAGAACGGAGGAAGAACTGTACCAGGCTAAAAATGTTATCCTGTCTTGTCATCATTCAGGTGACAATGCTGATGAAATGATACCCGGTTTTGTCATCGTTCAGATGGCAATGCTGATGAAATCCCGGTCCACCGACTGATGAAATCTCAGAATGATCTCAATAAAAGCTATGCCACCAATAAAGGGCCCTCTCCAGTTCTGATATATATATATTTGAAGGGCTAAGAAAGGCCAAGGAATATGTGGGGTTTAGAAGCCCTAAATGGGCCTGCCAAATGGGCTCACGAAAGAGCGGTGCCGGGATACTCTACTAATGCTACCTAGCGCGCCGGGAGCTGCCACACTCGACTGATGCGCGCCGTGAAGGTGAGAAGGCACATCGACTTCCATCAGCCGAGAGGTCAGGAAGGGCTGGGTATATAAAAACCCACTCATTCGAAGAAGAAGAAAAAAAAGGGCGAAGAGGAGAGCAAGGGTTTTGGCAAGTGGGAACCTACCTCCTCCAGAAAGAAAAAAAAAAGAGCGAGAGACAGAGAAGAGAAAAGAAAAGCAGAGAAGGGAAGTCGAGGCCTATCGAAGGTGGGTACCCGGGGAGGGAGAGGAGTCAATGCTCTGCCCTCCCCCCCCTTTCTGTAGTTCATGTTCTTAGTTTTGATTGTTTCTCTTTCCTCTTCCTCTGATGTGCCCTGCAGTGCTGTAACCGGTTTCGTACCGATAGGATGATGTATTGCTGTTGCTTTCTTCCTGTGTATCTCCTTCGATGTATGAGTCAGGCGGAGTATCAGTGTTGAATGAATGGATATGACATGTTGCAGTTGACGCCTGCTGTTCTTCTCTCTGAAGCCTTGTTGCCATCCCCCATGTCTTCTGCCTTATTTTGATTTTTATAGCATGCCATCCCCCTCCCCAGTTTGGTCAATAGTCTGCTGATTCGCCGGGTTTTCAAATGCTCTCTATGCTTATTCCAGAGCCAGGGACAGACCATCCCTTGGCCTCCGGGACAAAGTAGAGTTATACGATGACCACCATTCATGGAATTCCAGAGTCTTAGATGTTCATGATTGTTATCGAAGTCAAGCCTGGGCCAGAGACAGCCATCTCTTGGCTCCCAGGATGACAAAAGATAACATAAAAACTATCCCCGGGGACTTTATACAGTAATGGTTACAGGGATCCTCTAGACCCTGATCTTCCCCAATTCCTCTTTGATCATGGCCTTCCTTTGGAGCCTAAACCTGATCCAGTTCCAATTTGATGAATTGATTTACTTTTATCCAAAAGAAACCCTCTATCCTGGTCTGGACCATCAAGAAACCCAAAACAGGGTGCCGTAAAACTCTGAAACTCATCCCGGCGCCCTCATCCATCTCGGCTTCACGAACAGTAGAATAGGTGAATAGTTCTCGGCGCAAGCGTTCCCGCGCCGAGAACCCCATCTTCCTACCTGCGCCGAGAAGCCCTTCCCTTGGCCACCTTGTTGGCGCGCCGAGAAGCCTACCCCTTGGCCTCATCTCCTGTGCGCCGGGAACTCCCTCAGCCTAGCCTTCTGGCGCCGAGAACCCTAACTCCTTGGCCTCCTTGCCTGTGCCGAGAACCCTAACCCCCCTGTCATCCTTCTGGTGCCGGGAACCCTAACTCCTTGGCATCTTCTGGCGCCGAGAACCCTATCCCCCTAATCTCCACCTTCGCGCCGAGAACTCCACTAATGCTAGCTTCCCGGCGCCCCAAACAGGACCTTGTAAAGAACCCTTCCCGGCGCGGTGGTTTTCGTGCCGGGAACCTATATGCCCATTCAAAGCTTTGCCGAGAAGCTACCCTGCCATCCAATTGAACCCCCAGCACCTGGATCAAACTCACCCAGGGATATCCATGAGTCACCAGGCCTGTCCTGGGGATAAATCCAAAGGGGGTCAGACTCCCTTATGTTCCACCGTCCCGCATCGGATTCATGAATAACCCATTTAGCTCAGAAGGTCTCTGCCACTGCATGAGTTCCACCGGCTTCCTTAAGGGAAAATTGAACATCGCCCCATGGCAGATACGTGGTTCGGGAAGTTCGACACTTCTCTCTCTCTTGGCTTTCATCCCAGCACTCCGTGGGTGATAGCCTATTTCCCCCTGGGCATAATCCAGATTAAGGGGAAATGCTACCGAAATATCGATTGATGCTTTAACCCTGACAAGCCCCGGGAAGCGTGTATCATACACCTCCCGTCTGGCTCGATTCTTCGGGGGATACGAATACTTCGAGACCCCTGGCCGGATGAGAAACATGAAAGGGGGTATATGTCCCCGATGATTGTTCAGGCCCCGTCCCGTCACTGCGTGGACGGTGTCCTATTTCTATCCGGCATGACCCACATAAGGGGAGGTCATGCTGATTTAATAATTTGTTGTTTCTTCAATTACCTTCTTAGAATAACAAGAACTTCAATGTTATGCACTGTCATTCTCAACCGCCCCGAGGGGCCTCCTATTTTGGCGTTTAATCAAGGGTTGTCCTTCTTAGGAAGGGTGTAATTAACGTCATAACCTTTATAGTATGACGGACTTTCGGTCCCGACTCGGACTTCACAATCGACTGATTGAGTCATATCGAGCGCATAATAAATCGTCACTCCGGTGACTGGCACGCCTAACAAACCAACCAATAAACCAATAAACACACATAATAAAATAAATAAATAAGCGATGAAATAAAACCATCCCCACAGGCGGGCAGCCTGGTGTCGGTGCCTGCGGCACCGGCGGCGGGCGCCCTCGGGCCGCGTCGGCATGGCAAGTGCTGGTTGGTGAGTCGGGGTCGTCACCTTGACCCTCTCATCTCTTCGGGCCCTCCTCGGGCGGAAAGTGCTAGGCCCTGCCTGGGCAGGTGCAGTGGGCCGGGCCTCCTTGGGGACCCAGATTTGCTTTAACTTGGCCGGCCTGTGAGGCGGTGCAGTCTTTGGTGATGCGGCCAGAACTGCGGGCGTCACCTTCTCCTTCAGCTTCTCCACCCCCTGGAAAGAGTTCCGGACTGGGATAGCCGGGATGACACGGTCCGATGTCACCTGGGACCTTTGCCCGTCCAGGCGAACTCAGAGAGTCCCGACGGTCATAGATTTCTCGGAGTTGGACATGCGGCGCCCTGAGACGACGCCAGTATTATTCCTCCGGAGCCTCCTCCGGTGAGATGCCGACGCTTGGTGGGACGGGCCGGCGGTTTGGTGCACATGGTGCACATTGCAGCTCAGCGTCGTTGTCGGGACGCCGTTGTTGTTCTTGGCCACAGCTTGGCCGATAACAGCTTCAGTGGCCCCCGGAGCGGGAGCGTTGGTCTGGGGCTCGTCAGGTGCTTTCACGTCGAGGATGTTGACAAAGGCCACCCCCAAGAAGTTGGGGAAGCCCACGGTGGGAGGGAAACTCCCGAAGTTGAGGGGGACCGCCAGGTAGCCGCCCCGAACATGGTTCCTGACGACCTGAGGGCCGCAAGGGATTGTCATTGTCGGCACCATGATGCGATTCTCCTGCATTTGAGAAAGTAGCGCAATTATTATTACAAGAAGGGGGTCGCAGGGGCCCTAATTCCGGCAAAGAGATGAAGGGTGGATTGGTCCCACCGGGCATGCCAGACTTGCGGATGCACTTTTCGAGCACTCATTATGCTGTTCGGCTATTCGGGAATGGTCGATTCGTCTATTGAGTGCGTGGGCGTGCCAATCATCGAAGTGACAATTTGTTCGGGCTCCGAAGAGCCCATGGTGCGCTCGACCTGACTTTGTCAGACGATTGTGTGGTTCGTGTCGGGACCAGATCCCGTCATGCCATAAAGGTCATGACGTCATTTACATCCCCCATACGAGGGAACACCCTTGATTAATTGCCGAAATTAGGGGCCCTACGGCCGAAAGAAATAATACTAACTGCGCGAGAAAGGGACAGGAATGAATCACGCTAAAGTCCGCATCAGGATACGAGCCATTGGCCATGTCGGTCACTCGTGGACCTTTTCATATTCGGACACGGGTCCGTGATAGAAACGCGACAGAAACCGAGGTGGACCCGTTCAAATGTCTGCCGAATGCACGTCAATTTTAATAACGGCTCGGAAGGGATCCGGGGTGAGAAATGAATCCGGTCTGATTGGAATGTCGGCCCAAGACTAGGTCGGGGCCTGGCCATGTCAGGATGATTCCCAAGACTCGGGCCCGGCCTTAGAGGGTGGCATTATTATACCTTCTGCGTCGGGTCGTGGAGAGAGACGGGGTTGCAATGTGGACCCTAGCATATTTTTTTAACTGAGATTTTAATTATATGTTCCTCTCTTTCCTCTTGCTGTTCATTCTTTTTTATGCATTTGTTCCAAATGATTTCTTTCCCCCCTTTTTGTTTATTATTATTATTATTATTTTTATTATCACTATTACACATTTTTGTTTGTTTCCTATGTATATTCAAATTTGTTTATTTATCATAATTTTTATTAATTAATTTATTATTATTATTATCACCAATATCATTATCATTATATGTTATATGTGTATACTTCCCAGAGAGAGAGGGTGATGTGACACGACCCCTCGGACTTAAATTTGCAAGCAATCGAACCGAACGGCGGACCCACTTAAGCGGATTCACCCGCGTCGCGCACACCCGGGTCCGTAGGTGGACCGGCGATCGTGGTGAGGGTCCGAGGATGATCCTCGCCTTTCCGGGGATTTGACTAGCTTGGGATGAACCCCTAAGGGCCTAGGATGCCCAATTCCGTGGGCGGCCAGCACGCCAAGGGCGTGGGATGTAGTGGCACTCTCACAACTCACCCCGCGGTGGACACTCAATTTTATTGATTTTGGATCGGGCACTCCCTCGCCACCGACGGAACTAAGAAGCAATACTAGTTAAGCAAGAAGTGCTAACCAAGAGGAGCGCAACCAGGAGCTCACCTGATCGGCGTGAAGACGCCGATCCCACCGCACGCCGCGCCGATGAAGCTTCGGCCGATGACCTGCTAATACATGCACTACTCCTCACGCAGGAGGGAGAACTTGGGGTGGGGAGAGTAGGGTACAAGCAAACACTACCTCCACGCAGGGAGGGGCGTTAAGCCGGCCAGGCGGGGAGGGGAGATTAGCGTGGATCGCGCCGATGTACCACCTTGCCGATTCTGTCCTGGTCTGGAACAGCAGAACAGGGGGTCGGAGTGGTCGCCGCCGTGCACTCCTCCGAACTCAGAATTCAACGAGACTGGCGCCAAAACGTCACTGACAGACCCAGGTACGTCTGTGAATTCTTGTTGGCGCTTCCGAAGTCAACACCGGCCAGGACAGGCTCTGGAACAGGGTCCCTGCGATCAGACTCGGACTGCTCCCTGGGTGTAGCAGCAGATAGATGAAGTCACCACGGCAGCTCCTGAAGTCCAAAAGTGGCAGGACTAAGTCAAGGACGACCGTGGACGAGTCTTCTCCGAGCAGCAACTAAGATGGGCACCAGACGACGTTGGGGTGGCGAGGAGAGGTCCGTTGAGTGAGGGGAGGTCAGGACAAGACCTTGATGGCCTGTTCTGCGCACCTGGGAGATAAAAATTGGAAACTACTTTTCCTGATGCCAAACGGGATGCCGCTTGTTGGTGATAGTAGATGCCTTGTATTAGCAGCTCTCGGCCAAGTGGTGCCTTCAGAAGTTGAGGGGTGTGGCCGTGGTAGCTTCTGCACTGTAGCTCTGGTCCAGGTTCTGGTCCCAGTTGTGCAGTCGGACGAGAATGGGCACCACGATCTGTAGGGAAGTCAGAATGAGACGATTCCACCTTGCTTGGGAAGAAGACTGGAAGACCTTTCCGGAGATGTATGGTGCACCTCCAGATGATGTCGGACAGCACCAGGGCAATCTCTGCAAGCGGAGCTTCTTCTGCTGCCTTCGAACTGGATAGAGTAGGTTGGTGAATGAAGCTGATAGTGGTGGGAGGGGTGAAGGGGCTGCAATGGGGAGAGGGCTAATGGCTGTGGGGCTTGGATGGAGGTGGATAGAGGTGGTGGAGAGGCTGGAGAAGAGGGCTGGGTCGTAGCTAGCAGGTGGAGGGGGTTGCGGCCAAGGGTGGAGGGTGAGGGAGAGAGAGGGGGGGGCGCAAGTGGCTTGGAGGGAGAGGGAAATTTGAACTGAGTTTAATGTGGGGTTGGTTAATGTGGCCTTGGGAAGGGGAGGAGTTGCCTTGGGGAGGGGAAAGGTTACTTGGGAGAGGGGATTCTCTCTTGGGAAAATGAAGGGTTGTATGGGGAAGGGGAAAGGTTGCTTGGGAGGAGGGAGAGGCACCTAGGGGTTGGAGGGGGATTAAATGGGAGGTATGGGGAAGGGGGAGGGGTCTTAATTAGAGGTGAATAGGGAGGAGAGAGAGTGAATTTCGAAATTTGGAGAGAGAGGGGAGGAGAGAGAGAGGGGTTCGCCTCCTTTAGAGAGAGAGAGAGATAGAGAGAGAGCTAGAGAGAGAGAGGGCTAGAGAGAGAGAGAGGGGAGACAATTCTTGTGGATAAACTTTTCTCAATACTTCATTACCTTACAAATGAGGGATTGGGGTCCTATTTATAGGAATCCCACAATTTAACTTAGGTCCCTAACTTTTGGACTTCTAACACTAAACCAAGGGGAAGGGGGCGCCCCTAGGCCTAGCCCATATAATTGGGCCCAACTGACTCATTAACCACTCTAATGCCAATTAACCTAGGTAGATGACACCTTAACCTAGGGACTTGACTCAAATAAAAGGAAAATTACATAATAAGAAAATGAAAAATACATCATATGACTCGGAATAAAGTGGCGAACAAGATGTAGCATAGGTGGCGAGCATCGGGATCCTCGATCATATGAAAGTGTTGGTGATGTCCTCATCATACCCCCGGGGTTCAGAAAACTCGACTCTGTCGAGTATGGGCCCACCGGGGAAGTGGTCCTCTCAAACAGCTCAGAGTGAACCTCAACCTCCAAACTCAACCCTGCGTCCGCGACCAGGGTACGGTCCTTCATCCTCTCGAGGTGGCTCAGGCGCACCCTCTTGCTGGCGATGGAACCCTGCTTGCCTAGTATTGCCTCCGTGTGCACACGTCGGACTCTCAGGCTTATTTTTGGTGGCTCTCCGAGGGTGTCTCTCTCAAAGGAAGATAAAGGCTCGAGGCACTCACTAGGATCGTCCGCGGTGCCCATATAGGGTGCCGGAGCAGCCACGTGGAAAATGGGGTGAATCCCATAACCCATTAGTAAGTCCAACCTGATAGCCGGGTTGCCAAAGTCACTCGGAACTTGGGAAGGTCCAAGTCCACGTGCCCTCGAATTGGAGGTGACCCTAGGGTAGAGCCACTCCAATGTCATCATCACCAGATTGCCTACTTGGAACTCCAAGCGGCGCTCGCGAGCTCTTGTCTGCTCTTTGTGAACCTCACCGCTCGTCAAGAATTGCTTGCGTGTATGCTCATGCCATGCATCATAATGCGGTGAGTGGGTGTGAAAGTGGATAGCATGCAAAGGTGGACCGGGGCAACCTTACATAGACCTATCATGCATGGATGTGATGAAGACTCTTATGGACTCGGGGGGGCCGGGGACACCATAGGTGGATCTATCGTGCATGATTGTGATAATTACCGGGAGACCCGGACATCCATGTATGCTCCTTTCATGCTTAAGAGTTATGACGAATGTGGGAGGACCAACACATACAAATGTGAGCCAGTCATGCAATGGGCCTACAGTGTGAGTGATATGTATGAGATGACTGGGCTTACTAGCCCTACCAAATGATGCAAAATGTAGTGGCACATGCATTCCCATCCAAATGGCTCCTTCTATGTGTATGGCTTGGTGCGGTATTTTCCACTCATAGGGGTCAAAGGGGTCTAGGAAAATGGAGTGGGCTTGGTCCAATAAGGTTGGATAGGGTAGGGACAGGTTGGTGGTGAGTAAGGTGGGTGGGTATAGGAAGGGATCGAAGGGGTCATGGTAAGGGTCACCTAAGGAGAGGAACTCTAGGTCCTTTTGGTCCTCACAACTCCTTGATGGCGGATTCTCCTCCTCTAGTAAAGTGATCGGGCCAAAGTTTTTGGTGGAATGGTCAGCCATGAATGGAGGGCTGGTTGTTCAACCCGAGATAAGCAACTCAAGTTTGTGGATAGCATTGGGCTCATCAGGTGTAGGGAGGAGTAAAAGAAGGTCACTAGTGTAGCAACCCACAGTGTAGATTGAGGAGATGGACCCGACACATAGGTGTAGGAGGTCAAGGCTCCTAGGTCGGTCAATCACCGTGGTCAACATACCAGTCAGCTCCACTTGCCATGCTAGGCCGTGAAGGAGGTCTCCTAAAGTTTCTATTTGGTAGGAGGATTGGATGGTAGTGTGATAGGAGGAGAAGGGAACTATGGGAAAGTTTCGCTCCATGGGGGAGAAAACATGGGCTGTGATCTCTCTAATTGGGCTATCCTTTAGCCAATTAACAAGGGGTTCTCCTAAGATGATCTCGGTCCCATCTAGAGAGGGTGGTGTAAGGCGAAGACCACCATGTGAGGGTTCTTCTTCTTTTTGGACATGGGTGGTCTCCATGGCAGGGATTTGATCCGGAGTGTTCACTACTATGGGGTCGGGTATGGGTTCCTCTACCAAGGAGGTGAGTGGGTCCTTTGAGGGCAAGATGATAAATGTTGGTGTATGGTGTACCCAGGGTGGTGAGTGAGGCCGGACTTGGGTTGGGGTTGGGAGTGGAAGTAGTGGAGGGCTAGGTTTGGGTAGGATAGGAGTTGGAAGCGGAAGGTGGATTGGGTGAGTAACTTCGGGTTGGGGAATGGTGGCTGTCACGGGCCTAGGTGGAGGGGTGGACATGGGGTCCATGTGGGTTTGAATGGTGAGGGTGGAGTGAGCCATGATGCTTCTTCCACATGGGATGGGAACTTCTTGGCCTAACCCATGACATTGTGACTCGTATTCTTCTTCCCAATCTGGGGAGGCCTCATGTTCCTCGATTACAATCTTATCCCTTTGGGGTGTGGGGGTCTTACTCTCCAAGGGAATGGGAAGGTCTTTTGGGGATGGAGTGATGAAAGTTGGGGCATGGTGTACCCGGGGTGGTGAAGTTTGGACCCTAACGGTGGTCTTGGGTTGACTGGGGGAGAAAGGAGGAGTGGGAGTGCTCCTCGGGTTATGGTTCTCAAGGTAGGAGTGGGAAGGTCGGGGAGTGAAGATCTTCCTAATCTCAATCCTTATCTCTTCCAATGAATCTAGGGGTCCTTTGGGTGGTGGAGTTTGGGTCCTAAGGGAGGTCTTGGGTTGACTAGGAGGGAAAGGGGGAGTGGGAGTGCTCCTCGGGTTATGGTTCTCAAGGTAGGAGTGGGAAGGTCGGGGAGCGTAGATCTTCCTAAGCTCGATCTTCATCTCTTCCCATGATCCTACGGGTTCTTACCTCCAAATCCTTCTTAAGCCCACTATGCGTTCCCACTCCTTCTTGGCTTGTCCCCGAAGCCGCCCTGTGGCCCTGCGGACTCTAGCGTGTCCAAAGACCCTAGTCCTATCAAAGTGTTCATCCAAGGTAGCCTCCCACTTTAGGTAGGTATTAGGATTAGATCCGTCAAAACTAAGGTCCCCTTCTAGGATGATGTCCATGAGGAGAGGGTCAATCGGACTCTTGTGGAAGGTCGTGTTGGGGGGACTTAACCAATGGGGAGTATACATGATGATGCACTGGGTGGCCCGATGATGACTCTAAATATGAATGCACCCTAGGACCAACTTGTAGAGAGACAAGTTGTGAACTTGCTCTGATACCATTTGATGTGACACGGCCCCTCGGACTTAAATTTGCAAGCAATCGAACCGAACGGCGGACCCACTTAAGCGGATTCTCCCGCATCGCGCACACCCGGGTCCGTAGGTGGACTGGCGATCGTGGTGAGGGTCCGAGGATGATCCTCGCCTTTCCTGGGATTTGACTAGCTTGGGATGAACCCCTAAGGGCCTAGGATGCCCAATTCTGTGGGCGGCCAGCACGCCAAGGGCGTGGGATGTAGTGGCACTCTCACAACTCACCCCGCGGTGGACACTCGATTTTATTGATTTTGGATCAGGCACTCCCTCGCCACCGACGGAACTAAGAAGCAATACTAGTTAAGCAAGAAGTGCTAACCAAGAGGAGCGCAACCAGGAGCTCACCTGATTGGCGTGAAGACGCCGATCCCAGCCGGAGACGAGGGCGAGCGGGGAAGAGTGGGTTACCCGCACGCCGCGCCGATGAAGCTTCGGCCGATGACCTGCTAATACATGCACTACTCCTCACGCAGGAGGGGGAACTTGGGGTGGGGAGAGTAGGGTACAAGCAAACACAACCTCCACGCTGGGAGGGGCCCTAAGCCGGCCAGGCGGGGAGGGGAGATTAGCGTGGATCGCGCCGATGTAGCACCTTGCCGATTCTGTCCCGGTCTGGAACAGCAGAACATGGGGTCGGAGTGGTCGCCGCTGTGCACTCCTCCGAACTCAGAATTCAACGAGACTGGCGCCAAAACGTCACTGACAGACCCAGGTACGTCTGTGAATTCTTGTTGGCGCTTCCGAAGTCGACACCGGCCGAGACGGGCTCTGGAACAGGGTCCCTGTGATCAGACTCGGACTGCTCCCTGGGTGTAGCAGCAGATGGATGAAGTCACCACAGCAGCTCCTGAAGTCCAAAAGTGGCAGGACCAAGTCGAGGACGACCGTGGACGAGTATTCTCCGAGCAGCAACTAAGATGGGTACCAGACGACATCGGGGTGGCGAGGAGAGGTCCGTTGAGTGAGGGGGGGTCAGGACAAGACCTTGATGGCATGTTCTGCGCACCTGGGAGAGAAAAATTGGAAACTGCTTTTCCTGATGCCGAACGGGATGCCGCTTGTTGGTGATAGTAGATGCCTTGTAGTATCAGCTCTCGGCCAAGTGGCTCCTTCAGATATTGAGGGGTGTGGCCATGGTAGCTTCTGTACTACAGCTCTGGTCCAGGTTCTGGTCCCGGTTGTGCAGTCGGACGAGAATGGGCACCACGATCTGTAGAGAAGTCAGAATGAGACGATTCCACCTCGCTTGCGAAGAAGACTGGAAGACCTTTCCGGAGATGTATGGTGCACCTCCAGATGATGTCGGACAGCACTGGGGCAATCTCTGCAAGTGGAGCTTCTTCTGCTGCCTTCGAACTGGATAGAGTAGGTTGGTGAATGAAGCTGATAGTGGTGGGAGGGGTGAAGGGGCTGCAATGGGGAGAGGGCTAATGGCTGTGGGGCTTGGATGGAGGTGGATAGAGGTGGTGGAGAGGCTGGAGAAGAGGGCTGGGTCGCAGCTAGCAGGTGGAGGGGGAGGGGGTTGCGGCCAAGGGTGGAGGGTGAGAGAGAGAGAGGGGGGGGGCACAAGTGGCTTGGAGGGAGATGGAAATTTGAACCGAGTTTAATGTGGGGTTGGTTAATGTGGCCTTGGGAAGGGGAGGAGTTGCCTTGGGGAGGGGAAAGGTTACTTGGGAGAGGGGATTCTCTCTTGGGAAAATGAAGGGTTGTATGGGGAAGGGGAAAGGTTGCTTGGGAGGAGGGAGAGGTGCCTAGGAGAAGGGGCTTCCACCTAGGGGTTGGAGGGGGATTAAATGGGAGGTATGGGGAAGGGGGAGGGGTCTTAATTAGAGGTGAATAGGGAGGAGAGAGAGTGAATTTCGAAATTTGGAGAGAGAGGGGAGGAGAGAGAGAGAGGGGTTCGCCCCCTTTAGAGAGAGAGAGAGATAGAGAGAGAGCTAGAGAGAGAGAGGGCTAGAGAGAGAGAGAGAGGGGAGACAATTCTTATGGATAAACTTTTCTCAATACTTCATTACCTTACAAATGAGGGATTGGGGTCCTCTTTATAGGAATCCCACAATTTAACTTAGGTCCCTAACTTTTGGACTTCTAACACTAAACCAAGGGGAAGGGGGCGCCCCTGGGCCTAGCCCATATAATTGGGCCCAACTGACTCATTAACCACTCTAATGCCAATTAACCTAGGTAGATGACACCTTAACCTAGTGACTTGACTCAAATAAAAGGAAAATTACATAATAAGAAAATGAAAAATACATCATATGACTCGGAATAAAGTGGCGAACAAGATGTAGCATAGGTGGCGAGCATCGGGATCCTCGATCATATGAAAGTGTTGGTGATGTCCTCATCAGAGGGGCGCTGGAGGGTGTGCCGGCGAGGGGTATGGAGAGCGTGCCGATGAAGGTGTCTAAAGGCGTACCGGCGTAGGGAGAAGAGGGTGCGCCGGGGAAGGCACCAAGGAGAGTGTGCCGGCGAAGGTTAGAGGGTGCCGGAGAAGCACCTATAGAGTGTGCCGGGGAGGGAGTTGGCAGGCGTGCCGGGCTAACTCGAAGTCTGTACCACGTCTGCTTGCACACATGCTGAGTCTGTACACTATCCATTTGCTGCAACTTGAAGTCTATACACTGGCTGATGGCTACAACACAGAGTCTATACACTTGCTTAGCAAACCCACAAGTCCGTACATTGGTTGCACAGCTTGCCATGCATAGCCGGTGCACTCCTCATTTTGCTACAGACTCAAAGTCTGTACATCGTCTGCTAGCACACACGCAGAGTCTGTACATTGTCCATTTGCTGCAACTCGAAGTCTATACATTGGCTGATTGCTGCAACCCAAAGTCTGTACATCGGCTGGTTGCATGCATACACGAAGTCTGCACATTGGCTGGCTGCATGCTCACAAAGTCTGTACGTTGACTGGTTGCTGCAGCACAGAGTCTGTACATTGGCTGGTTGCTGCAACACAAAGACTGTACGTTGGCTGGCTACGTGCATACAAAGTTTGTACATCGGCTGGTTGCTACAACACGAAGTCTGTACGTTGGCTGGCTGCTGCAACACAAAGTCTGTACGTTGGCTGGCTGCGTGCGCACAAAGTCTGTACATTGGCCGGTTGCTGAAACACGAAGTCTGTACGTTGGCTGGCTGCGTGCACACAAAGTCTGTACATCGGCTGGTTGCTGCAACACAAAGTCTGTACGTTGGCTGGCTGCTGCAACACGAAGTCTGTACGTTGGCTGGCTGCGTGCGCACAAAGTCTGTACATTGGCTGGTTGCTGCAACACAAAGTCTATACATTGGCTAGCTGCATGCACACAAAGTCTGTACGTTGACCAGTTGCTACAGCACAAAGCCTGTACACTATTGTCACAAGCACATTAAGTCCATACATTCGTTCACGGCGTGTCTGAACATCCGTGTTCAATGTACATACTTTACTATCTGCATTTGTGCAATCCTTCATGCAAAGTCTGTGCATTGCTTGTTGTTGTGTTCGTGCATCAATTTGCCAAGTCTGTACATTGTGCTCCACTTCGAGAGAGGCCGTTCCACATGAGACGGAGGGAGAGAGGGAGTGTGCCGGTGAGGGGAAGAGTGAGACGGAGGGAGAGACGGAGGGAGAAAGAGAGTAAGATGGTGAGAGAGAGAGAGCGTACCGGTGAGGGGGAGAATGAGACAGTGGGAGAGACAGAGGGAGAGACGGAGGGAGAGAGAGAGAGCGTACCAGTGAGGGGGAGAATGAGACGGTGGGAGAGGGAGTGTACCGGCGAGGGGGAGAATGAGACGGTGGGAGAGGGAGTGTACTGGCGAGGGGGAGAATGAGACGGTGAGAGATGATGGGAGAGAGTGTGCCGCTGAAGGGCCAAAAAGGTGTGTCGTTGAATGGCTGCTAGAGTGTGCCGCTGGAGGGTTGATAGGGTGTACCGGCGAAGGCTGGAACAGGTGTGCCGATGAAGGCCCGCTCCTCCTTTATTTCTTTTAAGGTTTTTCTTTTCTTCCTTTCTTTGGTTTTTTTTTTTGCAGTTTTATACAAGTCTTTCCTCCCTTTCCATTCGTTCGTTAGATTCCTTTGCCCTTTAATATGTTGTTGTTTCATCTGTTTGCTGCATCCTTTTGCCTTTTTATGCGCTATTATTCTATTTGTTTATTGCTTCATTTTTGTCTCTTCAATGCGTTATTATTTCCAACGAAAATTCGGCAGCATCTCCCCTTGACCCGAGCGTAAGGGAGATAAAGGGAACGCGCCCACATGGAGTGACGGAACCCGGCAGCTGGAGGTGGGCGCCCGAAAGCGGCAACACCTTAACAAAACCTCAGAAAACTCGAAGGAAACGACAGACGGGAAACCTCTAAGACCGGACAGGGTGTACTGGGGGGGTTAGCCAAGGCATGCCGGCCAAAGACGGTCACATGGCATTTGGGGGGGGTACCGGGCTAGGGAGAGACCAGGTGTGCCGCTGGGGCACCAAGGGGAAAATGTACTACTGGGGGCTACTGTGGGTGTGTCGGCCAAGGTGCTGGAAGGGTGTGCCGCTGGGGGAAGGTGCAAGCGCACCGAGCAAGGCTCCAAAAGGGTTAGTCTGCTAATGGGGCGGGGTGTTGGATCGATCAAACCCACAGGGACCCCCGGCAGGAGGGGAGAAGGTTCAAAGGGGTAGGCACAGATGAAGGCGTTGGGCTTTACAGGAGGGGATTCGTGACCTCAAACCATTCAAGATGGCACCGGATCCGGAGGAAACCGTCGGCATGAGGGATGAACACAAACACCGGAAAGTGAAGGAAAAGACGATCAAGCGCACTGTGGCCCAAAACCAACGAGACGAAGAGAAAACCCACTAGGGGGGCGAGCTTCATTCATGGGGGAGTAAGGGGCCGTAGCCGTCCACATACATTACAAAGCACGCCCGAGCTAAAGCTACAGGCAAGAAAGAAAACCAAAGAACAAAAGAACGGAGAGGGAGAAAATAAAGAACAAAAGAAGAGGAGGTGTTGGGGATCGAAGCAGGGATGACCGTCCACTGCTCTTTCCCCCACCTTCCCCTACTACATCGAGCCCTCTCTCTCTCTTACTCTCTTTTCTTTTCCTGGTGGTTGTCGGAGGACTCCACGCCGGAGCCCTCTCCCTATTCTTCTCTCTTCTCCTTCTTCTCGTCGGTGGCTTTGTGTCTGTTCGTCTCTTCTCCCTGTGTGTCTCTTCTCTATGTATGTATCCCCCTTCTCTTTGCCGGAATGGGAGTGGTTTTATACTCCCAGCAGCGGGAGCCCACGAGCATGGCAGTCGGAGGCGGGAAGTGCTGGGTCATCATGGGGTTTGACCTCCCCGTCCTTCGGTGGCAGAGGGATAGCTTATGTGGCCCAACCCCTGGTTGACACCTCGGACAGCCCATTGCGCACCGAAGTTCTATAGGGCATGGGCGCGAGCTATGGTCTGCCGGACGTGCCGTTGAAATGCCTTCACGCTGTGCCGCTGGCGGGCTCAAGAAGTGTGCCGTTGCAAGACACTGCGGGTGTGCCGCCGAAGGGGGCAAAAGGCGTGCCGCTGAAGGGCTGCCCAAGCGTGCCATTGAAGGGGCAAATAGCGTGCCGCTGGAAGCCAAAGGAGGTGTGCCACTGAGGGCCAAGGGGGGGTGTGCCGCTGAAGCCCCAAATGGGCGTGCCACTGAAGCCCCAAATGGGCGTGCCGCTGAAGGCCAAATGAGCATGCCGCTGAAGCCCCAAATGGGCGTGCCGCTGAGGGCCAAATGGGCGTGCCACTGAAGGGCAAGGGTGTGCCGCTGAAGGCCACCCTGGGTGCATTTCTGAGCCCGTTCTGAGCCCGTTGTGAGCACGAGTCATGGCCCGTTTGCTTTTGTCCGAGGTCTGTGGATTGTAGGGCTCTTGGTGGTTGGTTTCTCTTCACTATCGTGGCTCTGGAGACAGCCTTACGGTGGTGTATGTTGATATTCAGAGAGTCCGGATGGCCCTCTTTCTTCGCAGTCTCTTCGGCTGAAGTTGTTATCGATGCCGGGCTAACCTGGACGTATGGGCGTGCAATTTTGCACGTCCACAGAACCATGATCTCCTGGCTCGACCCGCATCCAAGGCCGAGGGATGGAGCTTCATCTTCTCAGAGTGGCATGGACACACCCTCATGCTGGCGATGATACCTTGCTTGCCTAGTATTACCTCCGCGTGCACACGTCGGGCTCTAAGGCTAATTTGGGGTGGCTCTCCGGAGGTGTCCCTCTCAAAGGAAGGTATAGGCACCGCAGTGCCCATATAGGGTGCCGGCTCCGCCACGTGGGAAGGGTGAATCCCAAAACCCATTGATAAGTCCAACCCGTAAGCCGGGCTGCCAAAGCCACTCGGAACTTGGCAAGGTCCAAGTCCTCATGCCCTCAAGTTGGAGGTGACCCTAGGGTAGTGCCACTCCAAAGTCATCATCACGAGACTGCCTATTTGGAAATCCAAGTGGCGCTCACGAGCCTTTGTTCTCTCTTCATGAATCTCACCGCTCGTTGCTTAATGCTTGCTTGATTGCTCATGTCGTGTACTACGATGCAATGTGGGAGTGAAATGTATGGTTTACAAAGGTGGACCTGGGAAACCATATATAGACCTATCATGCATTGATGCGATGAAGACTTTCATGGACTCAGGGGGGCCGGGGCACCCATAGGTGGATCTATCATGCATGGGGGTGGCAAATGTCGGGGGACCCGGACATCCATGAATGCTCCTAACATGTGTAAGACCAATGATGAATGAGGGAGGGCCGTTACACCCAAATATGGACCAATCATGCTTCCTACCTGACATGTGGGTGACATGAATGAAAGGACCCGACTTGCTAATCATGCCAAGTGTTGTGACATGCCAAGACCTATGCAGTCCTATCCCAAAGATGACTCCCATGTACGGGGTTTTGGGATGGCCTTTGAGCTTCCACTCAAAAGGGTCGAAGGGGTCTAGGAAGGTGGAGTGGGGCACTTCCTCAATCCCTAGGCGTATGTTGCCCAAGGTCATGGCTCCCATGATATAGCCTACGTTTAGGAAGGGGTGGTCCTGTCCTACTATGGTTGGTGAGGGTAGGGAGTAGTGGGTGGTAAGTAAGGCAGGTGGGTCACATGGGCAACTAGGCGCCCATAGGAAGGGGTCAAAGGGATCAATGACAAGTTTGTCCCCAATAGGTTCCCACATCATTATTCTCTCACCGGGTAATGGGTCTTCTCCAAGAGTGACGGGAGATGGGGTGTTGGGTTTGAGGGGAAGGTTTGGCCATCTACCTGAGATAAGGGGCTCCACTTCAAAGATCAGGTCAGACTCATTGGGTGTAGGGAGGAATAGAAGAAGGTCGCTAGTGTAGCAACCAATTGTGCAAATTGAGGTGATAGACCCGACACATAGGTGTAGGAGGTCAAGGCTCCTAGGCCGGTCGGCCAATGTGGTCAACATGCTGGTCAAGTCTATTTGCCATGCCAGACCCTTAAGAAGATCCTTCAAAGTCTCCACTTGGTAGTATGATTGGATGGTGGTGCGATAGGAGATGAAGGGAACTATGGGGAGGTGTCGCTCCATGGGAAGGTAGACATGAGATGTGAAAGGGTGAACCGGTCTCTCCTTTAGCCATCCCACCAAGGACCCACTTATGATGATCTCACTCTCAATTAGAGGGGATAGTGTGGAGTGAAGTTCAAAGTGCGAGGCTTCTTCCTCAACTTGGGCGTGAGTTTCTTCCAAGGTGGGGAGTGGTTCCGGGTTGGCATCTATCCCCATGGGATCGGGCATATGGGTCGTGGTCTCCTCTACCAAGGGGGTGGGAAGGTCTTTGGGTGGTGGAGTGGTGATAGCTGACACATGGTGCACCCGTGGTGGTGGGCTAGGGTAGGATTGGATTGGGGTAGGGAGTGGTAGTAGTGGAGGTTTATGTTGAGGTCGGGTTGGGGTAGGAAGTGGGAGGTGGGTTGGGTGAGGGGGTTTAGGTTGGGGTGGTGCGTTCTCCATTGGGGTAGATGGAGGGGCAGAGGGCGGGACCATTTGGGCTTAAGTGTTGAGGGTTAGGTGGTGGGGTGTGGGGGAGGTGGCCGGGGTAGGATTCGTATGGAGAGGTGGGGTTTGGGCCATTGGGGTGACCTTAGGTGGGCCAGGTTGAAGTGGAGGAGTGGTAGTGTTCCTTGGGCTATGACTACTCGGATAGGAGGGGGAAACATATCTAGCCCTAAGTTGATCTTTCATGCCCCCCCATGTGGTGATCAGAGCTTCCCCTCTAATTATCCTTAACCTGACGATTTGCAACCAATGGGTTTGAAGCCATTTGGTAAGTTGCATTTTGGCAACCTAGGCCTTTTCATCCTCGGACATGGGATACAAAGTGAAGTATTGGTCCATTGAAGTATCACAATCTAAATAGTCATTAGGATGGGTTCCATCAAAGTTGGGAGGTGGGGGAGGTGTGTTTCTATCGTCGGCCATTGGGGCGGGCCTATTTTCTCCTAGTAGATCGAGTCGACCCGATAGGTTATCAAGCCGCTCATTGGCATAGGTCAAGGCCCCCATGAGGTAGTTGACGTGGCCATGGAGGTCATGAGCATTGGTGGTGGGTTTCCCTTGGGTTGGGACTCAAGGAGAGGGTTGACGAGTATGATCGGTATGAGGTGACCATGCTAGGTGACATTGGTGAGGCACCGAGTGACTATAAATGCATATGCGGGCCCTAGGACCAACTTGTAGAGACAGGTTGCGAACTTGCTCTGATACCACTTGATGTGAAACGACCTAAGACCTAGATCGCAAGCAACACAATGGACACGGTGATGTCACACAAGCGGACTCATCCGCGTACGCACACATGTGCCCGTGGGCAACCAGGTGATGATGGAGAGGGTCCGGGGTGGGACCTTGACGCTCCGGGGGATTTGGCTAGCTTGAGGCTGAACCCCTAAGGGCCCGGGATGCCCGATTTCACGGGCGGTCAGCACGCCAAGGGCGTGGGTTATAGGGTCTCTCTCACAACTCGCTCCGCGGGGGTCGCTTAATTTGATGGCAATTTGGGACCGGGCACTCTCTCACCTCTGACGGAGCAACCAAAAGCAATACTAAACTAAGCAATTAAATCCCAGCAATGAGAAGTGCTCAGGGGCTCACCTGATCGGCGTGAATACACCGATCCCAGCCGGAGACGGGGGCGAGCGGGGAGGCATGGGTATGCACCCGCACGCCGTGTCGGTGTAGCTTTGATCTGAAATTAAAAATGTTACACCACTACACCTCTCGCATGAGGGGCGGGGACTTATTGAATCACATCCAAAACTACCTCCACGTAGGGATGGGTGGTCAGCCGGCCAGGCGGGGTGGGGACACTATGATAGAAACCAAGTCGCCAAGCTTCGCCGATTCTGCCAACTTCAGGAATAGCTTGATAGGTTGTTGACATCGGCACTGCCACGGGCTCAGCCGAGCTCATAATTAGCCAAAATCAGTGCCGAAACTTTTTAGACTGGCCCAGGATGTCACCTGAATTTTCTTGGAGCTTCTTGACGATGCCGCTGACCGGGGCAGAGCCTAGAACAGGGCTGGTCTTCTCTGGTTATGGTTGCTCTTAGGGTGATGCTGCTGGAAGACGGGAGCGCCACGAACTGACCCATGCTCTGTTGGAGGTGAGGCAGGTACCATTGTGATCATGGTCGAGTCTTCTCTCCATCGGGACCAACAGCATTGTCGTCAGATGTCGGAGCTGATCGTGAAAGCCCGAACAGTAGGGATGTGTCGGTTTTGGCTCAGGAAAATTGACCTGACACACTTGGAATGGAAAATGTGGAACTTTTGATGCCAAGGTCCAAACTTATCTCTGCTTATTGGAGATGATAAAGGACTTGTAGGAGAAGCTTTCAGTGAAAGAATCGTGCCAAAACTCGAACAGTAGCGGCCGGGGTCGAGATTTCACTCAGGCTCAGGTTCCCTGTCGAAGTAGCTTTGCATAGTCGGGGAAGATTGGATCCTCTGGGCAGCAGGGATGTCGGATCGATGCAAGACCACCTCGGCTGCGAAGCTGACTTGCCAAGGAATCCATAGGTATATGGTATGCCACTAGGAGCCTCGCGATAATGACATGACTGTCTCTGCAATCTCTGAGTGGTATGCTGCCTGCGAACCAGAACAGGACTGATTGTGGAGGGGATGTGGAAGGTGGAGATGGATGATGGTTTGGAATTGGGATGATGGCTGGTGGTTGTGGGAGGTGGGGGGAACGTGGATGGATGCTCTTGGGGAGGGAAATTCGAATTTGGGGGCCTAGGGAGGAGTCATATCAGTCTTGGGAAGTGGAGGGGTGCATGGGGAAAGGAAATGGGTAGTTGGGGGTTGGATGGTGGAGCAAGGAGTGGTGGAGGCTCTCTTAGGGTTGGGGTGGAGTAAAGAGGGGTTGGAGGTAGTTAGGGAGAGTATTGAATGAGGGGAGGGGAGTTAGGAAGTAGGTGGGAGGGGGAAGAGAGAGAGAGGGGTGCAGCCCCCTTTGTTGAAAGAGAGAAAGAGAGATAATGAGAGAGAGAGAGGGGGGGAAGAGAGGGGAAATTGAGTGGAGAAGAAAAGGAGTTCTAGAATTTCTTCTTGCAATAATTCATTCCAAAGTTACAAATGAGAGAGGGGAGGGCGCTTTTTATAGCCTCCATACTTTTCCTAGGACCAAAGTGCCCCTGGACAATTGACATATTGACCACACAGTCAAAGGAGGGGCGCCCCTGGGCCTAGCCCATTGAATTAGGCCCAAAAGCCTATCAAACCAACCATATGACACCTAACTTAGCAAAATGACTTACTAACCTAGGTACAAGACTCAAATACAGGAAAAATTACATGGTTTATGACTCAAATAAAATATAAAAATTACATGACTAGACTCTAAAACACATGATGAACATAATGGCACATGCCGATGAATAATCCGAGCCTCGAAAAATGTGAATGGACAAGGGATGTCCCCATCAGTCATACAACAATATGACAGTTAAGCATGGTATGCAATCCAATCTCAAACTGACAATTTAGTCAACATATGCATTGAGAGACAAAAGTGCAATTGACAGATGCATTTGTGACCATGTATGCATGTGATTCATATTAACAAATAAGAGAGACAAAAGCAAATGATCAAGCTTGTAAGGTGCAGAATTGGGGTTGTACCATACTCAAGTGCCTTGGCTTATTAACCCCTTTTATTCCTCAGTTCCAAGACACTCCTGCAAAACACAGTTTCTCATTTTGCATTTTTAGGTACCCAAGAGTTCTTGGGTCCTGTAGTGTTAGTAGCACCTCTGATGGGTGCTTTCCAAAACCTTTGGGTTTTTATATCATCAAATATCATTAAAGAACAGTCATTTATAGAGTGCCCAAGGCCTCCACAGTAAAGACATAAAATAACAGATCTTGAGTTCTTTTTATGCACATTATTATAAGCATGGAGTCTATGTGCATTATCATGAAAATTTCTGTTATTTACATGAACATACTGTTTTCCATAACCTGCCATCCAGCGGTCAGAGGCTCGGTGGCCAGGTTTTCCACATTCAGAACAGGCAGGAATCTTTCATGTAAATGCAAATTTATTCCTACCAAAATCATTTCTATTTGTAGGGAGATTGACAATTTTAGAATTCGATTTTCTACCCTGAACATGCCAGCATTCAATGGCCCTATGGCCTGGCTTTCCACAATTGAAACATGCAGGATATTTTCCATTTACAATAAATTTATTCCTACCAACGACATTATGGTTTGCAGAGAATTTAGCAGATTTGAAATGAACATCTCTCCCCTGGTTTTGCCAACAATGGGCGGCAATGTGGCCTAATTTGCCATAACAAAAACAATGAGTTTTGTTCTTCTGAAATCCATGATTTTTAACTTGAGGTCTCTTAGCATTCAGGTCATCTTGTTTCATTAGTTTACATTCATGCATTAGATGACCAATTTTATGACAGTAAAAACACTGAGACCTTTTACTTTGAGCAGAAAAATGTTTCTTGTCATGAGACTTCTTAGCATGATTTCTACTAAACTTCAGATCATCCTTCTTCATTGCAAGACAATTATCCATGCAATGACCATACAGGCCACAGTAATGACATGTCATGATTTTCTTGTATGCATGTGTGTGCATGGATGATTTTTGAACATCATGCAGTGAAGTGGCAGGAACCTTTTTGTTCTTTTGCTTTTCAATTGGTTTTAAAGATTTCTGAGCCGTAAACTGAAAAGCAGGTGGGTTCTGAGAACTTTGAGAAGCAGAACTTTTTTTGGTAAGTAATAATGTATGTATTAAATAAAGAGGGGTTGTACATCAAAGTCTGAAAATAGAACTAACATACTCAGGGCCACACAAGCTGTGGTCTCAAAGCTAACTCAGAAATAAGAATAGTGCCACACATGCTGTGGACTCAAAGGTAACTAAGAATTAAGAATGAATCTAATGAAAATGGTTTTCTCCCTTGTAGTCAGTCTTTTGTGACCCTGTGCCTCCATGACTCCTCTAGCATCATGTAGGATGTCAATTAAGAGGTTAGATTTCAAAGTGAAAGTGCCTTCAAAGATTCTTTTGCAGCGCTCCCTCCATATTCTCCAAATAGTAATGCGAAGCAGAATTCTAGCAAAGCTAACCAATTGACCTATTTTCGGGAACTCAGATTGTAGTTGTTGCAGCTCATGGATTAAACCAATCTTCGGTTGCCTGGACAGGTCAAAACGAGTGAACATTTGTTTCCAAACCCAACTTGAGAATGCACATTCAAAGAAAATATGATCTTGTGAGTCTATTCCCTTCATGCATAAAACACACATGCTTGTTAGATAAAACCCTTTTTTTTCAGATTCTCAGCCGTTGGTAGTTTATTCAATGCAGCCTGCCAAGTGCAATTAGATGCAATTTGTGCAGTTGGGTTCTTCAGGACCCATTCATAGTAGTCAAAAGCTTGACCTTTTTGTCGAATATCTTACCAAATAGTGTTTGTTTTTATGGCTCCCACATGATTATGCCAGCTAATAATGTCTGAACTTCCATTGAGAATATGGACTTCCTCTATTAACTGCCATAGTTCTGCCATTTCTGCCGACAGGGGAGTGGGAAGTTGCCATTGCCCTTCTGAAATGAGTATACTCACCCTTGCATTTTTATCAAGCAACAAATCTTGCCTTATATGGTCTCCATACAGTTGATTAATGTTGTATCCATTGATCCATGGGTCAGACAAAAGATTGGTATCTTGTCCATTGCAGATTAAGTAATTGATGTGGCTTCGAATTAATGTTCTGGCTTGCAGAACACTTTTCCAGGCTGAAGAAAAATAAGACTGAATTTTGAAGTCCCATATGTTTTTGAATGATAAGTACTTCCTCTTAATCCATTCAGTCCATAAAGACTTTTTATCTTGCAGAATGTCCCAGAGCAGCTTACCTCCACATGCCTGGTTCCATTCTTTCAGACATTTTAAACCCAGGCCACCTTCTATTTTTGGTTTACAGATTTGGTTCCAAGAAACCATATGATTGGGCTATTTTAGATGAGTGACCACTGCAGTAAAAATTCCTCAAAATCCTTTCAATTTCTTGAATTAGTCCTATAGGGAGATGGAATGCAGCTGTCCAGTAAATTGAAAAGGATGAGAGGACAGACCTTATTAGTTATAGTCTGCCAGACCTGGATGACAACCTATTTTTCCATGCATCCACCTTCATTTTGATCTTCTCCACAATAGGGTAGCAGTTGGACTTTTTGATAGATTTAGAGAGTAACGGGAGTCCAAGATAAGGCACTGGAAGTTCACCTATTTTAACACCAATCTGGTTTGAAACACTGAGTTGATCCTACACTGCACCTCCAAGGTATACTTTACTCTTCTCTGAATTAAGCTTCAGACCAAACATAGCAGCAAATCTTCGAAGCAAGGGGCCCACATGACTAATAGAAATTGGATCATCATTCAGAAATAGAATTAAATCAGCTGCAAAAGTGATGTGTGATATCTTCAAGGGACAAGCTGAAGGGCATTCAATATTACCACTTTGCACTTCTTTATTTATGAGGGATGTGAATCCTTCCATGACAATTGTGAAGAGGTATGGGGACAAAGGGTCTCCTTGTTTGAGGCCATTGAGACTTTTGAAAAATCCCTGCAGGGTGCCATTAACCAGAACAGAAAAAGTAGAGCTCTCAATGCAGATTGAGATCCAATTTATAAATGTGTATGGGAATCCCATTTGATCCATGAGGAAGTATAGATAGCCCCTATTTACAAAATCAAAAGCTTTTTTGAGATCTACCTTCAAGCATATAAGTTTACCTTTAGACTTTGAATGCATGTTCCTGATAATGTCATTGGCCAATAACACATTATGGTGAATACTTCTCCCCTTGATGAATGCAGTCTGATTTTCACTAATAAGGTGTGGCAGGACTTTTTGTAATCTATTTGCTAGCACCTTTGATATTATTTTGTAAAAGAAGTTACACAGTGAAATGGGCCTATATTGATCAAATGAATCTGCCCTTTCCTGTTTAGGAATCAAAGAAATGAAGGTGCAATTCCACTACTTGAGCATATGATTTGTGGAGAAGAATTCCTTGACTGCTGAAATAACATCATTTCCAGTTATAGACCAAGTGGCTTGATAGAATTCTGCTAGAAATCCATCTGGACCCAGAATTTTATTTTTTGGGGCTTGAAAGACAGCATGTTTAATCTCCTCATCTGAAATCAGAGAACAAAGCACATTAGATTCTTCCTCAGAAATTTTATCAATTGGAGTAAAAACCTGTGGACGCACTTTTCGTTTGATTTTATTCTTTTATTTCTATTGTTTATTTATTGGCGTGCCAGTCACATATGTGATGATTTTATTGTGCGCTCGATCTGACTTCTAATCAGTCGATTGTGAGTGATCGTGTCTGGACCAAAAGTCCGTCATACCATAAAGGTTATGACGTTAATTACGTCCTCCCTAAGAAGGACAACCCTTGATTAAACGCCAAAGTAAGAGGAGACCAGCGGCAAAAGCCCAAATGAGAGCATGCTAATTTATCTGCAAGACATTGAGTAGACCGGATAAAGCGAGGGTATATTAGGTGCGGGGCAAATCCGGCAACATATCCCCATTATCTTGGACTATGCCAAGTGGGAATAGGAAACCATCCATGCAGCGGCAGGATGGAATCCGTGAAAGATCTGGACCGGGTAATGTAGGGGAAGTCATTCCCCGTTAATTTATTTCCCAGGGTGTGCATGATGACCTCTGGATATCCCTCAGACGGGTGCAGTGGGGTGGCCGGGAGTTAGATTGAGGTGTAGATGGAAATCCCTGGCACAGAGCTCTGGTGGAACCTTCTCGGCACAGTTTTCATATGAAAAGGGGGTTCTCGACGCAGCCGGTTAGAGCATGTAAAGGTTCTCGACCGGTCAATTGGTAGAAAAGGGGGTTCTCGGCGCAACAGGTTCTCGGTGCGCAAACCATCGCGCCGGGAGCTATTCACCGCGCCGGGAAGGTTTCGCGCCGGGAAGGTCAATATGAGCGTAGAAGGGCTTCTCGGCATGGACGCAGGTGGGTTCTCGGCACAGCTGGAGTGGGTTTCTCGGCAAGCTAGAAGGTGGTGGCCTCTCGGCGCGCACCAGGTTCTCGGCGTGCAAAGTGCTGTGCCGAGAACTATTCACCGCGCCGCGAAGGTTCCACACCGGGAAGGTAGGGGCGCCGGGAAGCCTTCTAGGCTTTTCAGGGTTTCTACGGAGCTCTGTTCTAAGGATTTTGGGGTCCAGATTCCGATTGGGGTAGGATTAAGGGCATAAATGGGAGGCTGAGCTATGGGCTTTGCTGGAGTAACACCAAGGAATCACAGGGAGGTAGGGTATATTGAGGGATTAAGGTCATCAGCCGTTTGGAACCCTCTGGAAACAGGTTTTCTCTTTATGTCGCCGGTCGTCTAGGAAATCAAGAGATAGCGGTCTCTGATTCCTGTGGTGACCTTGATGGCTTGGGAAGAGAAGACCAAACGAGAGATAGGAGGGCTTCGTGGTATCAGTATCACTGAAGGGGAGATGAGGCATAGTCCAATAATCCATGGGAGTGAGGATTGGGGCTCTTCCTTCATCGTCCCTCCAGGAAGAACAATCGGAGCGTAGAAACCTGAAGTATCAAAATGACCATTCGAGACATTGAACAGCATTCATTAAAGAGAAATAGAGAAAGGAAGACTTCATTATTTCACATTCAATCGATCCACCATAGCACTATATCTCATCATCTCATTTCATCGTTTACATCATTTACAAGAAAAGTGGGACGAAAGAAAGAAAAGCACAGAAACTATAATATCTCCCCGATAACAGAAGGACTCGAATGCCTTAAACATAAATAGGGATACATATATGGAAGAAGAAGAAAATGGGGGAGGGCGGAGCATTGACTCCTCTCCCTCCCCCTCTGCCCACCTATGAGCTTCCTCCTAGGGACACTCTCTTCTCTTCCCACGATCTCTTCTCTGGCTTCTCTTCTCTCTTTTTTTTCTTGTTCTCTCTTCTCTGCTTCTTCTTCTGTTGCCGCTTCTCTTCTGTAGTTGTTTTTTTCTCTCTGTATATCTCTTCTTCTTTTTCTTATTTCGATCTATCTCCTCTATCCCTCTCTCTGTCTATCTCTCCGTATATTTCTCTTCTGTATATCTCTTCTTCTTCTTTTCTTTGTATCTCCATCGAGAGAAAGGGGGGGTTTTATAGCCCCTGATGAGTATCTTCTCGGCGGGCATATCTCGGCGCGCCTCCGTCGATGGGATACCTCCCGGCGCGCAAGAGTCCAGCTTCCCGACGCCAGCTTTGGGCCTTGGTGAGGAGATCCCGGCGCCACACTTATGGGCCCATTTAGGGCTTTTGACGCTTCAAATCTTCTTATCAGCGGGTTCAAGCTGTCAAAGCTGTCCAACTTGTCTTTTCATTTGTTAACCCTTCTGAGTTTGTCAGAACTGATGAAGGCCTCTTCGTTGGTGAGTTGGTATAGTTTCATCAAAGCATTTCTGGAGGTTTTCATCAGTCAATAGACTGCAGTTTTCATCAGTACTGTCATCTGGGTGATGAGAACACCGGACATCAGCTTGGCCGGGGAAGGCTTTAGCCAGGTAAATAGCTTTAGTGGCGGCTCTTCTTTAGTTCTGACTCTACAGGAATTACAAAGGTCTTCATTGCTGGTTCTGCTCTCATCCTTGTCTCAGCTCATATTTCATCTGTCAACAAATGCCCCCCACCTGCGGATGGCGTAAGCGCAGAATAAGCGGCACAGTGTCCGCAGGTGCATCATTTAGCATCTGAGAGTATCTTTCTCAGCCTTTCAATACTGGTTTTCTTTAACTTTCAGCTTGATAGCTTTACTGCAATGGCTTTGAAGTTACAGAAGCTAGAGTGCAAATTTGAGCTGGAGAAGATGAGCTCTATCCTTCAGGAGCGCCGAGGCCAACTGCAGTATCTGACACGGCGGGAGCAGTTTATATGCAACCGGATAACATTCTAGAAGCAGAACTGGCTGATCTCTGAGCTGAACTGCCGCAGATAACAACCTCTCGGCCGCAGTTCACAGAGGGGGTAGCTCTGTTGGAGGGGCAGGTGGTGTCTCTTCAGGACGAGTCCGCTCAGCTACAAGAGGAGGAGGCTCATCTACATGAGTTGGGGGCTGCTCCGTATGTGGGTCTTCTGACTTTCGAAGGCATCTTCCGACGCTAGTGAACATCTCTTCTTTTTTTCTCCTCTTTTTGTAATACAATTCCCCCTCAAGGGCTCCTCTTGTACTCTTCTCTTTTTTTTAAAGTGAAGAGGAATCTTTATGCTGGTCTCATGTGTGGCTGTTCTTCACTTATTGCATCACCATTACTTCATGATGATTCAGTAGCGGTTTTAGCAATCCTCTTGCGGATAGCCCGTATTTAGCAGGAGAGCGTCCACCCCTTCAGAGAAAGGATGGGGAACTCGCTCCACCGCGTGACGGTATTCGGAGGGTGCTTAAATCAAATTTTGTTGGTAGTGGCGGATGTCTTTTCCGGCCATATGTGCCGTAAGGGAGGTTGTTTGTAGAAACATGAATGAAAAAGGTTTAGAGTATCATTAGGAACAGATGAATGGTCCATCCCGGGTAGGTCTCAAAGCCAGTCGGGGCAATGTGCCAATCGACCAGTGAATAATTTTATCATCGATATTGGGCTTATATCGATGCAAAGAAGTTTTATAGGTTTCATCAGAATAGACGTAAGGTCTAGACTGGGCAGACTTTATCGTAGGTGGGACATGAAAGGGTATGTGGTTTTCATTAGAACAGACGTAAAGTCTGAACTAGACAGGTTTCACCATTGATCGGGCAATGTGCCGGTCGACCAACGGTTGGTTTCATCATCGATATTGGGTTTATATCGATGCAAAGGAATTTCATAAGTTTCATCAGAATAGACGTAAGGTCTAAACTGGATAGGGTTTCATCATTGATCGGGCAAGGTGCCGGTCGATCAATAGCTGGTTTCATCACGGATATTGGGTTTATATCGATGCAAAGAAGTTTTATAGGTTTCATCAGAATAGACGTAAGGTCTAAACTGGATAGGGTTTCATCATTGATCGGGCAAGGTGCTGGTCGATCAATAGCTGGTTTTATCATCGATATCCGGTTTATATCGATGCAAAGGAATTTCATAGGTTTCATCAGAATAGACGTAAGGTCTAAACTGGGGGTAGGGTTTCGTCATTGATCGGGCGAGGTGCCGGTCGATCAACGGTTAGTTTCATCATCGATATTGGGTTTATATCGATGCAAAGGAATTTCATAGGTTTTATCAGAATAGACGTAAGGTCTAAACTGGGATAGGGTTTAATCATTGATCGGGCGAGGTGCCGGTCGATCAACGGTTGGTTTCATCATCGATATTGGGTTTATATCGATGCAAAGTAATTTCATAAGTTTCATCAGAATAGACGTAAGGTCTAAACTGGATAGGGTTTCATCATTGATCGGGCAAGGTGCCGGTCGATCAATAGCTAGTTTCATCATCGATATCCTGTTTATATCGATGCAAAGGAATTTCATAGGTTTCATCAGAATAGACGTAAGGTCTAAACTGGATAGGGTTTCATCATTGATCGGGCAAGGTGCCGGTCGATCAATAGCTGGTTTCATAAGAGTGGTGATGGGTTTTATCGTCGGTGGGACTTTTGAAAGAGGTATGAGGACTTTATCAGGACAGGCGTAAGGTCTATCCTGCAAGGGTTTTATCGCTGATCGGGCAAGATACTGAGCGACAAATGGAAGGTTCTTGTAAATGGTGGGAGATGAAGGTAGCATGTCATTGGCATGGAACTTTTTAAATTACCACATTACTGACCCAAGTGCCCTTTCGGGTTTTCGCCAGAGCCAGCCCCCTCTTGCTTTTGCCCACGCGCCCTTTCGGGTTTTCACGTGGTGGGGTACCCGATTTTGCCTGCAGTGCCCTTTCGGGTTTTCACCACAGTTGGGTTTTGGCCATTTTTGCCCTTGTTCAGAATGCCTGAACAAGTCTGGCAGAGCATCTCTATTTTTAGCCCCATTTTGTCTCTCTCTCTTTTTTTCTTTCTCTTTTTTTCTTGTTGAACTAGGACTTTGGCTTTGTAAATTGTTAATCCATGTGCTCAACTTGTGTATGCATCGTCATTGATGTGGGTGTTAACATCAATGCAAGGGGTATGGGGTTTCATCGTCCACCCAGGCGGAAGGCCTGGGTCGACTTGAGTGTGTTTTGTGGCTTAGGCGCGAAGCCGTTCACCGAGAGCATGACTGTAATCGTTAATGTGGGGATTGACATTAACGCAAAGGAATGGGATTTCATTATCCATACAGACGGAAGGTCCGGATTGACTTGAGGATGTGTGTAGCAGCTTAAGCACGAAGCCGTTCGCTGGGGATGTAGATTTCATCGTTAATGTGGGGTTTACCATTAATGCAAAGGAATGGGATTTCATTATCTATCCAGACGGAAGGTCCGGATTGACTTGAGAACGTGGGTAGCAGCTTGGGCACGAATCCGTTCACTGGGAATGTAGGTTTTATCGTTAATGTGGGGTTTAACATTAACGCAAAGGGATGGGATCTCATCATCTATCCAGACGGAAGGTCCAGATTGACTTAAAGAAATGTGTGTAGCAGCTTAAGCACGAAGCCGTTCGCTGGGGATGTAGATTTCATCGTTAATGTGGGGTTTAACATTAACACAAAGGAATGGGATTTCATTATCCATCCAGACAGAAGGTTCAGATTGACTTGAGGAAATATGTTGTGTTTTTATCAGAGCAAATGGAAGGTCTACCCTGGATGGGTTTCAGCATCGATCAGGCAGTGTGCCGCTCCATCAGTAGCTGATTTCACCACCGGTATTGGGTTTATACCAATGCCAGGAGTTCCATAGGTTTCATCAGGATAGACGTAAGGTCTAAACCGGATAGGTTTCATCGTTGATCGGGCAGTGTGCCAATCGATCAATAGCAGGTTTCATCATCGGTATTGGGTTCATACCAATGCAAGGATTTCATAGGTTTCATCGGGATAGACGTAAGGTCTAAACCGGACAGGTTTTATCGTTGATCGGGCGGTGTGCCAATCGATCAATAGCAGGTTTTATCACGGTGGGACATATGATAGGTTTCATCAGAATAGATGTAAGATCTAAACTGGATAGGTTTTACCATGGTGGGTCTCGGGCAGAAAGTGGAAGGGTTTTATCAGAACAGACGGAAGGTCTGTTCCGAGATGGGCTTTAGCATTGATCGAGATGATATGCCTTATGATCAACAGGGTTTCATCATCGGTGGGACATGCGGTGGATGTGCTGCTGAAGGAGATTCATGAAGTGAACTTTTTATATTACCACATTACCGACCCAAGTGCCCTTTCGGGTTTTCACCAGAGCCAGCCCCCTCTTACTTTTGTCCACGCGCCCTCTCGGGTTTTCACGTGGCGGGGTACCCAATTTTGCCCGTAGCACCCTTTCGGGTTTTCGCCACAGCCGTGTTGTTTGCCATTTTTGCACTCGTCCAAGATGTTTTGAACAAGTCCGGCGGGGTACCTCTATTTTAAGCCCCATTTCTTATCATTTTTTTCTATCATTTCTATTTTTTTTTATTCTCGCGTTGTTCTCTAAGCATGTGCCATTCATTGATGTGGGGTGAACATCAACGCAAAGGTGAGTAGGGCTTCATCATGCAATTCAGACGGAAGGTCTGCACTGAAGTTGGTGGACGGCGGCTTGGGCATGAAGTTGTTTGCCGGGAATGTGGATCTTATCGTTGGTGCAGGGATAAACATCAACGCAAACGGGAGTGGTTTCATCGTCTACTCGGACGGAGGGTCTGAGTGACGTTGTCATGTAGCAGCTCAGGCATGGGGCCATTCGTTGGAAATGTGCATAAATTTTATCGTTGACGTTGGGCGAACATCAACGTAGAGGAGAATGGGATTTTATCATGCAATGCAGACGGGAGGTCCGAACTGATGTTGATGTGTAGCAGCTTAGGCCTGAAACCGTTCACCGGAAAGGTGGATGAGTTTTATCGTCGATGTGGGGTAAACACCAACGCAAAGTAGAATGGGGTTTCATCATCTAATCCAGAAGGAGGGTCCGAACTAATGTTTAGTGTGTAGCAAAGGAGCGACCCTCCTGATTGTCATCAGTCTTCATTTATCTGTCCATTCGCCACTCCCCCAGCAGGCAGTGGTGCGGCATGATAGAGTTTCAGATGTTTTCCATTGAGCGGCGGGAACTGAACTTCCCCTCGATGGTTGACAACCACCTAGGCTCCGCCCTCGTGGACCCTCTGGACTACGTATGGACCCAGCCAGTTAGCAGCAAGTTTGCGTTTTGGATTGGAAGCCATGACTTCCCTTTTCTTGACCATGACCAGGTCTCCTTTCTTGAATTCTCACCCTTTGACGAGCTTATTGAAGGCATTTGCCATGCGGGCTTGGTACATCTGGATATTCTTCTGTACCTGAAGGCATTTTCCTTCCAGCTCAGCCAATTCTTCATATCTTCTTTCAGCATTTGTTTGCTCATCTCGGGCCAAACCGTATTGGACAACAACCCTGAGCGACGGAACTTCCAGCTCGATAGGAACCACTGCCTCGGAGCCGTACACGAGTGAGAAGGGTGAGCAGCCTGTAGGGGTTTTGTAGACGGTACGATAGGCCCATAATGCTTCGTACATCTTTTCCCCCCAGTCCTTCTTGTGAGAGCTGACGATCTTCGCCAGGAGCGTACACAGAGTTTTATTGAATGCTTCAGCCAACCCATTTGCTTGCGGATTGTAAGGGGTAGAGGTCCTCCAATCAATTTTGTATTTCTCGGAGAGCCGATATATCTTCTGATTCTTAAAATGACTTCCATTATCAGAGATTATTCTGTTGGGAACACCAAACCGGAAAATAATATTCTGTTTGATAAATCTGGCGACCAGCTCGCCAGTTACTTCTCTGAGTGCTGTGGCTTCCGCCCATCTGGAGAAGTAATCTGTTATAGCCAAGATGTACTTGTGTCCAGCTGAGGAGGTTGGCAAAGGACCGACCACATCAGTTCCCCATTGGGCAAATGGCCAGCTGGGAATTGTTGGGTGTAGTTGTACAGGAGGCCTCCTAGGCACAACAGCATGCTCTTGGCACTTCTGACATGATTTCGCAAACTGACAACAGTCCTCGAACATAGTGGGCCAGTAGTACCCTAATTTCTTGACCTCAATTTTCATCTTCGGTCCAGCCTGGTGTGCCCCGACTGTCCCGGCATTGTTGACACCTTGAAAATGAGCAAGGGCTGAAACATAATTGAAGAGAAGATCAGACCAACAGTGAAAGATCAATGATGAAGCTCATCAACCATCTACCCGGCTGAAGCCTTTACCGGCCAAGCTGATGTCCGGTGCCATTGTCAGTCAGACGGCGGCACTGATGAAGTAGCAGTCACCTGACTGATGAGACCTCCTATCACACCTCAATAAGAGCTGTATTACTGCCTCGTTCGAGAATCCACAGGTAACATGTCAGAGTAAGTCAGATGTCGGCTTATTGACAGATGTGATATGAGCAAAGATAAAGATGAAGCCAGAACCAGCAAATAAAGATTGTGAAGGCTTCTGCAAAGTCAGAACAAAAGAAGAGTCTCCACAGACTATACACCTGGCTGAAGTCTTTTCAGGCTAAAGCTGATGTATGGTCTTGTCACCGCTCAATTGACGATACCAATGAAATGATGCCCGACTTTGTCATCATTCAGATGGCAACGCCGATGAAACCCCAGTCTACCAACTGATGAAAATCTATGAATGATCTCAATAGAAACTGTGTCACCAATGGAGGGCCTTCTCGGGTTCTGATATATTTGAAGGACCAATAAAGGCCGAGGTATATGTGAAGTCTAAAAAGCCCTAAATGGGCCTATAAAAGTGGCGCCGGGATCCCCTTTATCGAAGCCCAAGAGCGGCGCCGGGAAGCTGGAGTCCCACGCGCCGGGAAATCCTCCTTTGATTGAGGCGCGCCAGGAGAGGCCTGCCGATAAGATACCAAGGAGAGATATAAAACCCCTTTTCCCCTCGGAAAAGGGGGCAGCAGCGGAAAGAGGGGCAACAGCTGAGAAGAAGAAGAGATAGCCACAAAAAAAGAGAAGAGAGTAGAGCCTGCAATCTGATCCGAGAGAAGAAGAGGCAGAAGGGCCAAAGAAGAAAAGAGAGAAGAGAGAAAGCAGAGAGGAGGGTTCGAAGCCTGATTGAAGGTGGGCAACGGGGAGGGAGAGGAGTCAATGCTCCGCCCTCCCCTCCCCATTTCTGTAGTTCACTCGTCTAATTTCGATTGCCTCTACTTCTTCCTCTTCTGATGTATTCTACGTTATGATAGCCGGTTTTCACACCGCTAGAATAAGGCATAGTCTTCTTATATCTTCTTCTATGTACTCCCTCCGATGTGCGGATGTAATTGCAATGTTCTAATATATGAACGCTACGGGCCGCAGTTGCCGCCTGCTATTGCTTTTCTCTGAAGCTTTGCTGCCATCCCCTTATATCTTCTCTTAGATGCCGTAGCATGTCATCCCCTCCCCAGTCTGATCATCGGTCTGCCGCTTCGCTGGGTTTTCAAATGCTTTCCGTGCTTATTCCAGAGCCAGGGACAGACCATCCCTTGGCCTCCGGGATAAGGCAAAGCTATACAATGATCGAGGTTTATGATACTCCTGAGTTCTAGATGCTTATATTCTGTCTATTAGCATTGTCGAAATCACCTCTGGGTCCAGAGATAGCCATCTCTTGGCTCCTAGGGTGATGAACGACCACATCAAATCCGTCCCCGGGCTCTGCATAATATTGGTGACAGGGGTTCTCTAGACCTTGGTCTTCCCTAATTCCTCCTCGATCCTGATGTTTCTATAAAGCCTAAACCTAATCCAGTTCAAATCTGATGCCCTGATCCATTCTAATCCCACAGAATCCACCTACCTTATCCTGAATCGTCAAGAAAACCAAAACAGGGTACAGTAAAACTCTGAAACTCATCCCGGCGCCCTCATCCATCTCGGCCCCATGCACAGTAAAAGGGGTGAATAGTTCTCGGCGCAAGGCTTCTGGCGCCGAGAACCCCACCCCTGGCCTTCTTACCTTCGCGCCGGGAACCTCTCCATCTTGGCCGCGCCGGGAACCTCCCCTGGCTGCTTTGCCATCGCGCCGGGAAGCCCATCCTCTGGCCTTCTCCCCTGGGCGCCGGGAACCCCTTTTGAGCAATTCCTCCTCGCGCCGGGAAGCCAGCGCCGGGAACTCCCTGGCTTTCTCTTCATCGCGCCGGGAACCTGGCCTCCTTGCCCTTGCGCCGAGAGCCCCCCCTGGCTCTCTTGCCTTCGCGCCGGGAACTTCATTCCCAAGCCAGTTGCACCGAGAGCTTGCCCTATCATCCAATGGAGTCTTCGACCCCTTTGGTCAGACCTATCCAGGAGTGCCCATGAGTCACCAGCACCGTCCGGGAGACAAATCAAAGGGAGCCAGACTCCCTTATGTTCCACTGATCCGCGTCGGATTTATGAGCAACCCCTTTAGCTAAGGTGAGCTCTGCCACTGCATGAGTGTCACCGGCTTCTATAAGGGAAGAGTGAAAACATTGCCCCAGGGCATACATGTGCAATGTGGGAGGTTCGCTCCCTCCTTTTCTCGGCTTTCATCCCGGCACTCCGTGGGTGATAGCCTATTCTCCCCTGGGCATAATCCAGATTATGGGGAGGTGCTGCCGAAATGTCGATCGATGTTTTAACCCCGATAAGTCCCCGGAGGTGCACATCACACACCCCCCGTCTGGCTCAATCTTCCGGGGAATATGAATACTGCGAGGCCATTGGCTGGATGAGAAATATTAAAGGGGACATCTCCCCGATGATGGTCCGGACCCCGTCCCGCCACTGCGTGGACGGTGTTCTATTCCTACCCGGCATGACCCACATAAGAGGTGGTCATGTCGGTGTAGTAATCTGCTGTGCACTAAATTATCTTCCCAGAATAACAAGAGCTTCAATATCACACACTGTTATTTTCTTTTTATTACCGCCCCGAGTGGCCTCCTATTTTGGCGTTTAATCAAGGGTTGTCCTTCTTAGGAAGGGCGTAATTAACGTCATAGCCTTTATGGTATGGCGGACTTTTGGTCCCGACTCGGACTTCACAATTGACTGATTGAGTCAGATCGAGCGCATAATAAGATTGTCACCCCGGTGACTAGCACGCCTAATAAATCAAATTAATAAATAAAATAAAAATAATAAGTTAAATAAATCCGTCCCCACAAGTCTGGCACGCCCGGTGGGACCGAGTCTCCCTTCATCTCTACGCCAAAATAGGAGGCCCAACGGGCCCCCCCTCAAATTTCTGATTTTATGTGCTTTCTCTATTTTCAGGAAGCTACGATGACGGCTGGAATCATATCTGTATGCTTTGATCAACAAGCGGTCGATGTGCATGTTCGAGAAGGCTACCTGGCAGTACCTCTTTCGTTCGGATCGATGCCGCCTGCTGTCGGGATGCCCAACTGCCTGGGCCTCATCTTCACTGACTTGCTCGAGATTGACAACCAGGAGCAAAAGACTATTGTCGAGACATTGTCGCAAGCTACTAGCCCCAAGATGAGCCAGGTGATGTAGGATACTCCTGAGGTCGTGTCCTGCTTCGTCCATCACGAGGCGAAAAGGGGCACATCCTCTGCTGCTGGAAGAAGGAGGAGATCCGACAGGAGAGCCCGATCCACTGTTGCGGGTCGTCGGATATCCAACTCAGGAAAGACAATGCTGATTGGAGATGTCCGGGTAAACCTCAGTGGTTGCCCAAGGGCGGTCAAGCCAGACGTGATCGTCCCGATGGTGCCTACTACCAACAGGTTCTGGGTACTAGCTGCCAGGAGGGTCGACATGAAAGAGGAGGATAGAAAGCCACTGGCACCAAAGCCGCCCAAGTTCAGGCAGATCTGGCGGCCGAGGAAAATCCAGAGCTGTGTCCCAGCTCAAGAGGAAGAGAACATTGCTGATACCACTGTTGCCCGCTTCAGGGCAGGAAGCAGAAGAGGAGATGGAAAAGACATAAGAAATGATGTTGCTGTTCACCCCAGGGCTCGGGGTAGGAGAGATGAGACAGAGAATGAAGGAAGAAATCTGACTACTATTCTCCCCAGGATGAGGGGCAGAAGATATGAGCAAAAGGAAGACCTCACGGTCACCCACCCCATGGCTGGGGGCAAAAGATGGGAAAGGAAGAACTATGCTGCTGCTGCCAACCGCTGCCAGGATGGGAGTAGAAGGTTCAGGGAGGAAGAGGAAATGAGAATAAGCGAACCAGTCGCTGCTGCCACTCTAAGAAGACCAAGAGCCTGTGCCAGACAGGCTGATATAATCAGATACTCCAAAGCCGAGCATTTGAATGCTCAGGTGGCAAGACTGGCTTATCAGCAGAAGAGCCAGGAAAGATTGATGCTCCAACCAGAGCCACGAAGGCACAATCAAGAGGAGATGAAACAAGTGGCTCAAGACTACTTTCACTACCTGGGGAGCTCCGCCCTCGGGCAGCAAAGATTATCCCGTGCCTTGGGCACCATAGATGATGAAGAAGAAGCCTTTCAAGAAGCAATGATCGGAGTCTCCTCCTCCGATTCCAATGATTATGAAGAAGGCCACAGAGCCGGGTATGGGAAAGAAGACCTGCACAGGGAAGAAGCTAGAGAAAGAATATCAGTCTTTGACCGGCTCAAATACCCCGATCAGGTGAGAAGGAAAGTCTATAGGCAGAGGGAAAAGATGCAGATCTTTGCCTGCAATATGGCCGGGCTTGTCAAAGGGCAGGATATGTTACCGACACAGCCAGATGAACTGCTCAGACTGGCAACCAGACCAGGCCCCGTCACAAGGAGAAGTCAGGCGGCAAAAGATAAGATGAAGACTAATGATGAAGCCTGCAAGATCACCACTATGACAGTTAATGTGGTGACAGCGGAAGAGGAAGACAATCCCTTCGTTGATGATGCTGAAGGGACTTCAGAAGAGATACAGATCCCGTCAACCATGGATCCCATGATCCAGATGATGTTTAGAAGATATCAACAAGAGATTGATGCTCTCAGAAGATAGCTAAATGAGAGGCATGAAGCTACACCGGTCTCCAAGCAAGCCGAGCCTGTGGGGCAGACTTCCAGCTCAACAGAAATGGCTATCCCAACTAATCCTCTCCCGGCCGATACAGGCAAAGCACCGAGCCAACCCGTTCTGCAGCAGATAGTAGCTCAGCCCTCTGTATCTCAGACGCAGCCTGCCGCGCCTACCTTGCGCGCAGCTGTGATGACAAGTCCTTACAGTCAGCAACAAGCTCACTTCTTCCCGGAAAACATAGATCCAGCCATAGCCCACAAGCTGATGATTGAAAGAATTGTGGAGATGAAGCTGTCTGAGAAGACTGGTGATGATGCTAGTACCTACGATGTGTACAAGGTACCATATCCTCCCCAGTATGCTGCTAAGAGACTACCTCCAGGCGTAAGTAAGCCGCCGAAGCTTGAAAAATTTAATGGCCAGGGCTCTCCCAAGGAGCACATAGCTTACTATACCACCATTATGGGTGACTTGGCAGCTGATGAAGCTTATCTACTCAAATTCTTCGGCTCATCCCTCACCGGGATAGCTTTTGAATGGTATTCAAGCCTGCCGGCTGGGTCAGTGGCCGATTGGCCTGATATGCAAAGAAAGTTCCACGACAGATTTCACGTCACGGAAAGAGAAATTACAATAGCAGAAATATATGCAACCAGGCAGAAGCAAGATGAAACAGCACTGGACTACATCAAGAGGTGGAGGAACTTAGCTATGAGATGCAGAAGACCTCCTCACCAAGAAGATGCAGTGCAAATATGTAAGTAGAGCCTCAGGAGAGAGGTACTGGAAAAAATGATTGGTGCAGATGTCAGAACATTTGACCGGCTAAAAAATATAGTGGCGGAAGTCGAGACGTTCCTGTCCAAGCGTCCGACGGCCAATGCTCCAACTGTGCCAAAAGGTAAATCTAATGATCAACGACCATCGCACTCTGAGGCTAACACCGTCGATTTCAGAACCTTCGAACAACAGAAAGGGAAGAAGGGGGCGGATGAAGCTCCCCCGCCAGCAGACACAGCAGAAAGAAAAGATAAGGTCTCTCTGAGAAACAAAATGAGAAAGCCATACTCTTTTTTCGAAAGATAAGACAGCCGCACTATTCAATTGGGCATACAAGTTCAACAAGGTAACATTGCCTGAGCCAAAGAGACCTGAGGACGCGGCAAAGAAAGGTGATCCACTGTTCTGTCCATATCACCGTGCGTTGGGGCACGCAATTGAAGATTTCTACGTCTTCAAAGATATTATGGAAGGCATGGCCAAAAAGGGGGAGCTACAGCTGGGAGATTACCAAGTGGAGCCACCCCGTCCACATGAGCCTCCGGCCTTAAGAATGGCCGCCAATATGATATCAGTCTACCAGCAGCTGCCTAAGGAGGCCGTTGAAGAATGTACCAGGCATACTTATGAAGCTTGCTTCCTCACCCCACTGAAGGATCAGGAAGGATGGCAGATGAAACCCATAAAGAACAGAAAGAAGACTCCCGTAGCCAATACCAGTGGAGCAGTTATCCGCGGTGTCACACCAAGACCTGAACTGCCTCCAGTAAAGCCAGTATGGCGCACAACTGAGACAGGGCCAGTCATCCGGATCCCCACTCATAACCAGAGAAGACAAGTCCCCCTACCTGCACATAAGGAAGTAAGTCCTGCAGTCAGGCGTTTACAGCAGTATATTAATGGGCTCGATGAATATGAACAGAAAAAGCCCGGGCACCTGCTGGTGAAAGACTGTATACTCAGGGAACAGCTCGAAGAATTGAAAATTAAAGAGCAACCGGGGACAGAACAGGGAAAAGATGAGGCTGAGCCTTTCTGGGGGAAAGAGCCAAAGAAGCCAAATTCCCAGAAAAAGAAGAGATGGTCTAAATGCAAAAAGGAAAAGGGAGTCATGACAGTACAATGCAACACCCTGTCAGCACTCTTTACCTCGCCCGGGGAGAATGATGAGAATGAAAAATCAAATGCCCCGCTAGAAGCCAACCATGCCGAGGCCTCAACCTCAGCCCATGCAACACGTTCTGGGAAAAGATGGGGGCGCCCACCACCAGCTAATCATAACATTATGTTCAGAGGGGAACATCCCTACCAGATTCCCGAACCGGAGGTACGAGGTGTCCAGGTTCCTCCCCCTGTCAGCTTGTACCAAGAAAAGAAGAAAGGAGGTCAAACTCCAACATTTCTGGAATTTCTGTCCAGTCTGGAAAATGAGCAGTCAACACAGGTTGGGCCAGATAAAGGCAAGAGACCTCAGCAGTCGGCATTGGTTGCCTGCAAACAGAATGAGAAAGAGGAGGATAACCCTCCAACAACGCCAGGGGCCATTGTTACAGAAGAAGCCTCCCAAGAAATCAGTCCAGAGGATGAAACTAGCACTGGGCAGCAGAGGCCACTGGTACCACATGAACCTCCAAAACCCTGATGGGCGGAAGAAATGAGACTGTCTAATGTCAGGGTGGGCAGTCGGATCATGAAAATACTAAAGAAGCTCCCCACCAGATTCTCCATCTGGGAGATTCTCTCTCTGAGTGAAGAGGCTCGCCAAGCAATTGTTGATGCCTTGCAGTCGCTGGCACAATATGAAGCACTCTTGACAGAAGTGAATTATGGGCCGTCAGTCACATTCACAGAAAATGACATGCTGATTCCGAATTCCGGCCATAACAGACCGCTGTATATGAGGGGCTCCCTAAACTGTCAGCCACTGAGCAGGATACTGATAGATCCCAGGGCTGCCGTGAACATTCACCCGTACCGCATCTACCAAAAATATTACTTTGATCTTCAGCTTACCAAGGTCAGAGACATGAAAATTGTGGGATTCAACCAGAAATGTGAGACGCCCCTTGGGGTGGCTGATTTCAACCTCACATTGGGGGACCTCACTACCGTGGTGCGATTTTATGTAATCGACTCCAACACCACGTATAAGGCCCTGCTGGGAAGACCGTGGCTGCATGAATATCAGATAGTGCCGTCCACACTACATCAATGCATTAAATACTGCCACAAAGGAAAAGAAGAAAGGGTGTTTGCGGATCTGCATCCCTTCGAAGTATTCGAGTGCCATATGCTCGATGCATCCTACTACACAGAGGTGTCGCAAAAGGGTGAAGAGAAAGAGGCTGGGGTCAACCAGAAGAAGCCGGTGGCGCAGGCAAGAAATTGGTCTCCACCGCCACCAAGGGGCTACATTAAGAAACATGAAGTATCTCACATTTCTTATGTTGGTGACTTTGCTCGGATCACCCCTCCTAGCATTCACCCGGATGATACCGATGAAGAAATGAAAGAAAAGTACACACAGGTGGAGGTTCCGCAGGGTTTGGTCAAGCCCATCGCCAGCCTACAGTACCAGACGGTGCTACCACTGAAGACTATGGAAATCCCTCGCTTATGTGAACCTCCTATCATATTCTACACCGGGGAGTCAGTCGAGGAAGATGATCAAGACTGCATGATCCCTGAAGAAGCTACAAACCGGATGGTGCCGATTATAGGCCTGGATTATACTACCTAACGGGTTTCGCAGATGTTCTCTAAGATGCAAATGCCATCACTACAGCCTGCTACCCAGAAGAAGGCGTTCAAGGAGCTATGGGATCCGCCTCAGGATAGTAAAGAACTGAGGAGGATCACTCAGCACCCGGGATTGGGTTATACCCTTCAAGAATACTATGAAGCTGAGGTGGACGTCATCTCTGTCTCCTACCAGCATGAAGACCCTCCCGAGGTGGGATATGACAAGTACCCCTCAGAAGATGAAGAAATCATTTATCAATCCGTAATGAACAATGAAGCCCCAGACAGTCAGCCGGAGACGGGGACATCTGATGAAACAAAGAAAGATTGGTGCTGGGAAGACCTACCTTGCAAAGAGGATCTGTTCCATGCTGAAGCAAAGTTTGATACGGGAACCCTGGATGAAGACCAAATAGCCAAAGAGCTGAGGGAATGCCTGGAGTTTGAGCGCATCCTGGAAGAAGTCCGGGCTCTATAGAATGGTGATCTCTCAAGGGAGCCTGCATCAGAAGAACCTCTGGGGGCGGAAGACTCCATTTTTGAGTTCCCTTCTGAACCAGTCACGTCCTCGTGGCAGACTGAACAGAATCCAACAATATTGGCCGTATACGATGAGCCAGCACCCGCTGATGACCAGTATGATGAAACAGAGAATCATGAAACTGAAGAAGATTATATCCCGGGAGGCTTCATTGACTTGTAAGAAGCCCCGCCCGAGGTCGAAGATGGAGGTCAGGCCACCGTCGATGAGCTGGTGGAAATAAATCTGGGGACCGCAGATGACCCAAGGCCGACATTCCTCAGTGCACTGCAAGAGCCAGCTGCTAGGGAACAATATATACAGTTCTTGAAAGAATTCTGAGACTGCTTTGCATGGACATATGATGAAATGCCGGGACTGAGTTCTGATGTGGCACAGCACCGATTGGCAATAAACCTAGAGGCTAGCCCTGTAAAGCAGCCTTCCAGGAGAATGCGCCCTGAATTAATAAATCAGATTAACAAAGAGGTTGACAAGCTGATTGATGTAGACTTTGTTGAAGAAAATCAGTATACTACATGGTTAGCCAACATAGTGCCTGTAAAGAAGAAAAATGGGCAGATCAGAATATGTGTTGATTTCCGGGACCTTAATAAGGCCTGCCCGAAAGATGATTTCCCAGTGCCAATCACTGAAGTGATGATCGATGCGACTACTGGTCATGAAGCCCTGTCATTCATGGACGGGTCATCCGGATATAACCAGATCTGGATTGCTGAAGAAGACAGAGTGCATACTGCATTCCACACTCCGAAGGGGATATTCCACTACAAAAGGATGCCGTTTGGTCTTAAGAATGTCGGCGCTACCTATCAAAGAGCTATGACAAAAATCTTTGATGATTTGCTCTTCAAGAAAGTAGAGTGCAACATTGATGATCTGGTGGTAAAAACCAGCAGAAGAGAAGACCATTTGCAAGACCTAAGGATAGTATTCCAGAGGCTGCGCAAATATGAGCTCAAGATGAATCCTATGAAGTGCACCTTCGGCGTGTCCAGTGGAAAATTCCTCGGGTTTATTGTCCGGCATAGGGGCATTGAAATCGACCCATCCAAGATTAAGGCTATCCAGGAGCTCCCTCCACCAAGGAATCTACCTGAGCTGAGATCTCTGCAAGGGCGTCTGGCCTATATCCGATGATTTATATCAAATCTGTCGGGAAGATGCCACCCCTTTCACAAGCTCATGATGAAAGATGTACCGTTCCTCTGGGACGATGGATGTCAGGAGGCCTTTGATAAGCTGAAAGAATATCTCAAGACCCCTCCGATGCTGGGGGCACCAATTAAGGGCAGGCCCTTGATACTGTATATCGCGGCCACATACTGTTCCCTGGGGGCAATGCTGGCACAGATAAATGAAGAAGGCAAAGAACAAGCCTTGTACTACCTGAGTAAGAGGCTGATTAGAACTGAAGAAAGCTACAGCTACATAGAAAAGACCTGCTTGGCACTAGTCTTTGCTGTCAAGAAGCTCCGACACTATATGTTGTCACATGAAGTCAGATTGATATCTGCAACAGATCCGCTCAAATACATATTGACTGAGCAACTACTGAAGGGCCGGTTGAGCAAATGGGCAGTGATCCTGATGGAATTCGATATTACCTATACACCCCAGAGGGCGATAAAAGGACAGGCCGTGGCTGATTTCTTCGCAGAGCATCCTGTGCCGGAAAATGATATGCTAGGGATTGAGTTACCCGATGATGAGACACTCGAGGCCTGCCAGGCTCAGTCAGTTATGTGGCAACTATTCTTTGATGGAGCATCTAGAACAGAGATAGACTCCGATGGAAAGACGAGAATATGGGCTGGACCCGGTATTGTGCTGAAATCACCAGAAGGGGAGGTCGTACATACTTCCTGTTCTATAAACAAGCCATGCACCAATAATGAGGCCGAGTATGAAGCTCTGATAATCGGGCTATATATCAGCCTCAACATGGGTATCCAAATGCTTCAAGTATTCGGGGATTCGATGTTGATAATAAAACAGATCCAAGGGGAGTTCAAAGTGCGGAAGCCAGAACTGAATCCCTACCACCAAAAAGCTGTGCGCCTCATGGCGAAATTCTACCATATTGAGCTCAAGCATGTGGGCCGTGGACACAATGCCCAGGCTGATGCACTGGCGAAGCTGGCCAGCTCACTAGCAGTCCCACCAAATAAGACACTGAACATTGTCGTTATGAACCGGCGGCAAGTCCCCAGTATGCTAGAAGGGTGCCCCTAAGAAGACGAAGTTGCCACCATCAGCACAGAGCAAGCGTCTAATTGGAGACAGCACTTGCTGCAGTGGTTGGTACACCAACAGCTGCCGCAGAAAAGAGAAGAAAAGATGAAACTCCTGAGAATCAAAGATTCTTATAAACTCAGGAATGGAATTTTGTTCCGAATAATGGCAGATGCACGCAAAAAGATTCTACTCCGCTGTCTGTCCACTGAGGAAGCCTGGCAAGCGATGAAAGAAACACATGCTGGGACAGCAGGTGCCCACCAGGCTGGTCCCAAGATGAAGATAGAAATCAAGAAGCTGGGCTACTATTGGCCCACCATGTTTGAAGACTGCTGTAAATTTGCAAAATCATGCCAGAAATGTCAAGAGCATGCTACTGTGCCTAGAAAGCCTCCTACGACTCTGCACCCTACAGTTCCCAGCTGGCCATTTGCACAATGGGGAACTGATGTTGTCGGGCCACTACCGACTTCCTCGGCCGGACATAAGTACATACTGGCCATAACAGATTACTTCTCCCGATGGGTGGATGCTATAGCATTAATAGAAGTGACTGGTGAACTGGTCGCCAGATTCATCAAACAGAACATTATCTTCCGGTTCGGGATCCCCAGCCGAATAATATTCGACAATGGAAGTCATTTCAGAAATCAGAAGGTCTATCGGCTTGCTGAGAAGTATAAGATCGAATGGAGGACTTCCACTCCTTACAATCCGCAGGCAAACGGATTGGCAGAAGCTTTTAACAAGACTCTCTGCACCTTGCTGGCCAAGGTCATCAGTTCTAATAAGAAGGACTGGGAAGAGAAAATGTATGAAGCTCTGTGGGCATACCGCACTATCTTCAAGACACCTACAGGGTGCTCACCATACTCGCTGGTATATGGCTCAGAGGCAGTGGTTCCGCTAGAGCTGGAAGTCCCGTCACTCAGAGTGGCAGTCCAACATGGCCTGGCCCGTGGCGAACAGACCAATGCAGAAAGAAGACTAGAAGAACTGACTGAATTGGAAGGGAAGCGCCTCTGAGCTCAGAAGAGTATCCAAATGTATCAGGCCCGCATGGCCATTGCATTCAACAAACTCGTAAAAGGACGAGAATTCAAGAAAGGCGACCTCGTCATGGTCAAGAAAAAAGAAGTCATGGCGTCCAACCCAAAAGGAAAGCTGAATGCTAATTGGGAAGGTCCTTATGTGATACAGAGGGTCTACGAAGGAGGGGCCTACGTGGTTGTTAACCATCGAGGGGAAATCCAATTCTCGCCACTCAACGGAAGACATCTAAAGCTGTATCATACAACACAACCAACATTCCCTGAGTAATCGGGCAAAATCTACCCTTTCTTCGTCTAGCGGCACTCCGCCCTAGCCAAGCTATACCCTTTTCTTGGTCTAGCGGCACTCCTCCCTAGCCAGGCTACCCTTTCTTGGTCTAGCAGCACCCCGCCCTAGCCGAGCTACTCTTTCTTGGGCTAGCGGTACTCCGCCCTAGCCAGGCTATCCTTTCTTGGTCTAGCGGCACTCCGCCCTAACCGAGCTACCCTTTCCTTGTTCTAGCGGCACTCCGCCCTAAACCGAGCTACCCTTTCTTGGTCTAGCGGCACTCCGCCCTAAACCGAGCTACCCTTTCTTGGTATAGCGGCACTCCGCCCTAAACCGAGCTACCCCCTCTTGGTCTAGCGGCACTCCGCCCTAACCACGTGAAAACCCGAAAGGGCGCGTGGGCAAAAGCAAGAGGGGTCTGGCTCCGGCGAAAACCCGAAAGGGCGCTTGGGTCGATAATGTGGTGATTCCAAAGAAAGCCTCACCTCCCACCATAAAACTCATCGTCGATCGACCGGCGCCTTGCCCGATCAACGATTAAACCCACCCGGAATGGACCTTACGTCTATTCTGGTGAAGCCTTCATGCATTACTCAAGAGAAATTCCCTCGATAATAAGCCCACTACCACGAGACCAGCTACTGATCGATCGGCACACTGCCCGATTAGCGATAAAACCTTGTCCGATTTAGACCTTACATTTATTTCGACTAGATCTACATGTCTCTTTACGTCCCACAGTGATGAAACCTGCTGTTGATCGATTGGCACACTGCCTGATCTATGATGAAACCTATCCAGTTTAGACCTTCCGTCTATCCTGATGAAATACATGAACTCCTTGCATTGGTATAAATCCAATACCGATGATGAAACCCGCCATTGATCGATCGGCACCTCGCCCAATATCAATGATAGAACCCTATCCAGTTTAGACCCTACGTCTATCCTGATGAAACATATGAAATCCTTGCATTGGTATGAGCCAATACCGATGATGAAACCTGCTATCGATCGGTTGGCACACTGCCTGATCGACGCTAAAAACCATCCAGGGTAGACCTTCCGTCCGCTCTGACATAGCACAACACTACTCTTTGAATCGATTCAGACCCTCCGTCTGGATAGATCATGAAACTCTATTCCTTTGCGGTAATGTCAGACCCTACATTAACGATGAAACTCACATTTTCGGCAAATGGCTCCGTGCCCGAGCTGCTATCTATTCAGACCTTTCGCCTGAATAGGTCATGAAACCATATTTCCCTTTGCATTGATGTTGACACCCACATCAATGATCGTGTGTCCACAATAAACATATGACGCCATGGTCCATAGGATGAAAGTTCCAGTTCCAGAAAAGACGATGACAAAGATAAAGAGAAAGAAAACGACAAAAGAAATATATATGAAAAAATGGGGTTAAAAATAGAGATACCCCGCCAGACTTGTTCAGGCATTCTGGACAAGGGCAAAAATGGCTAAAACCCAGCTGTGGTGAAAACCCGAAAGGGCACTGCAGACAAAATCGGGTACCCCGCCACGTGAAAATCCGAAAGGATGCGTGGGCAAAAGCAAGAGGGGGCTGGCTCTGGTGAAAACCCAAAAGGGCACTTGGGTCAGTAATGTGGTAATTCTGAGAAATTCCATACTTCCTTCCCTTGATAAGGCCTTCCGTTAACCGTTTGGCTCCTTGCCCGGTCAACGATAAAACCTTGACAGGACAGATCTTACGTCTACCCTGATGAAATCTACATACCCTCTTTTCACATGCCCCACCGGCAATAAAACCCGTCACCATTCTGATAAAGCCTGGCCAGTTCAGACCTTACGTCTATCCTGATCAAACTCCTAAACCTTCCCATGATCGATCGGCTCCTTGCCCGGTCAACGATGAAACCCTACCAAGATAGACCCTACGCCTATCCTGATGAAACCTACGTATTTCTTGGCGAAGTCCCACCCGCGATAAAACCTGCTGGAATAGACCTTACGTCTGTCCTGACGAGACCTACACCTCTACATACGTCCCACCGTTGATCGACCGGCACCTCGCCCGATCAATGATGAAATCCTCTGCCCGATTTAGACCTTACGTCTATATTGATGAAACCTATGAAACTCCTTGTGTCGATATAAGCCCCATATCGATGATGAAACCAACCACTGATCGACTGGCATCTCGCCCGATCAGTGATGAAACCATGTCCAATTAAAACCCTGCCAGTTTAGACCTTTTGTCTATTCTGATGAAACTTATAACACTTTCTTTGCATCGATATGAACCCAATATTGATGATGAAACTAGCTATTGATCGACTGGCACCTCGCCCGATCAATGATGAAATCCTATCCAGTTCAGACCCTACGTCTATCCTGATGAAAACCACGCACCCTTCAATGTCCCACCTGCGATAACCTCTACCCAGTCTAGACCTTACGTCTACTCTGATGAAACCTATAAAACTCCTTTGCATCGATATAAAACCAATATCGATGATGAAGTCATATACTGGTCGATTGGCACATTACCCCGACTAGCTTTGAAACCTGCCCGGGATGGACCATTCGCCCGTTCTGGATAATGCTCTGAGCCTCTTCGTTCACATTCCTGCAAACCGTCTCCCTTGCGGCACGTACGGCCAAGAAGGACGTTTGATACCACCAACAGAATTCGGTTTAAGCACCCCCCCGGAGGCCGTCACGCGGTGGAGCGAGTTCCCCATCCTTTCTTTGAAGGGGTGGACGCTCTCCTGCCAGGTACAAGTCATTCGCATGAGGGACTGCTAGAACCACTACCCCACTTCCCAAAGTGATGAAACCACATGGAAAAGACAATGGACACACATGAAGCCGAAGATTCCTTTTCATTAAAAGAGGAGTACATAAAGAGCCCCGAGGGGACACTGTATCACAAAAGAGGGCAGAAGAAAAAAGAAAGGAGAGATAATTCATGGCCGCCGGAATATATCTTCGAAGGCCAGAAGACCCACATAGGGAGCAGCTCCTAGCTCATGAAGGCGCGCCTCCTCCTCCTGAAGCCTCACAGACATGTCTTGGAGAGACATCACTCGTCCCTCCAACGAGGCCACCTCCTTGATGGACTGCGGCCGAATAGAGGATAATTGTTGCAGCTCGGCTTGGAGTCTGGTGAGCTCCGCTTCCAGAATGGCTATCCGGTCCTGGACAGCTTCCTCCCGCTGAACAGCACGCTGTAGCTCAGCTCGGCATTCATCAAGTGCGAGCGTCAGCTGCCCCAGCTCAGATTTATATTCTGACCTCTGCAACCTCAGTGCCGTCAGCTTGTCGGCCATGGTCTGTGTTAGGAAGTCTCTCCGATGCACGAATTTCAGCAAAAGCAAGACTCGCTGAGCCCATATGTCCAGAGGGCAGCCCATGGCTTACAGGCCAGCGGTGAAGCGATTGGCAATTTCCTTCAGTTGCAGATACGTCAAGCCAGGCTGGGATTCTACCAGCTGGCGTAGCATGTCCAAATGCTGCCAGACAAAGCTGTCAGAAGAAGCAAAGCCAAAGGAGGCAGATGGGACGACCTCAAAAGTCACCTCGCCGTCAATGTCTGCCCACAGTGCAACATCCGGCTGAGAGGATGAAGACGGCAAATCTGCTGGAAGAACTGGCCGGTCCCTCTCTGTGCTCTCCTGTTGAGCTGAAGACGACTCCTCTACTGCTGTCTCGGGAGCTATGGCTTGAACATCCGCGGAGGGAGAACCAATAAATGATGGAGCTATCTCTCCATGAGTCTTCTGAATAAGGGCTTCATCTTCAGCTGCTCTTTCTGATAATGGGGACGAAGGGTCCCTAGTCTGTAGAGGCAGAAATCCAGTCTCTATAGCCACTGTGGCAGGGACTGCTGACTCGGGCGCAATTGACATTACGGCGGCCGGTATAAAAGCGGAGCTTCTGGCTGGGTCTGCTTCGGCTCTAAACTCTGAGGCCCTGACAGGGACGGAAATCTCTCCTGATGATCCCAAGTCTAGTGATGTTAAGTCAGTTGAAGATTGTATTCTTACTGGCACAGGGCGAATAACCTCAGAAATTCCCATGCAAGTTGAAGGTAAAGCAGGGATGATGACCAAGTCTGTAGATGAGACATCCATAGAAACTGTGGCCGCGTTTGAACTGGTAATGACAGGGTCCTGAGGACAAAGCGGAATGATCTTCAACAATGAATGAAAGAAAATAAATAGAACAGCAAACAAAAAAGAAAAGCTTACCTTTAAAGTGGGGTCTATATCCTCAAAATGAGACAAAAGGGGAGAAAGCTCCGTAGTTGAAGCAACAAACGGAGGGGTTATGTCAACCTCGGTGTCGAGCCCGGCAAACTCCTCTTGCAATTCCTCCTCAGAAGATAGCATCAGCAGCTTAGGAGGCTGAAAAGGCGGAAGGCCTTTTGCAAATACGGGCAAGGCTTCTGATTTTAGGACTTCCTCCTCACTGTCGCTGAAAGTCACTTCCTCCTCATTATCAGGGACGGTCTCAGAGCTGCCCGAGGATACCTCCACACTAGCTATATGCTGCGGGGTAACCTCTAGAGCATGCCGAGATGCGGATCGGGTGATTATGCGTCTGGCCGGGACAGGGCTCCGTTTTGTTTGAATCCTGTGACCCTCTTGCGGCTGAGGCGACTCTCCCGCTGCTATCATGGCCTCAGTCTGCTCCCTGACTGCCACCTCAACAAAAGGGGAACTCTGAGGGATATAACAAAAAAAAAGAACAACAACGGAAGTATAAAGAAAAGAGATGAGAAAGCACATTTACCCTCCTCCTCGCCAGCTGGGGTAGGAGAAGGCAGCCTCGTGTCCCTTTCCACAGGCACTGCAACCTGCTCCGTGGCTGTATCAGATAAAGAGAAGCTCAGTCTCGAAGGACGCCTTAAAAGATCAGTCAAAGAAGACAATGAAGATTGCATCTACAAGCTATTTACCGCCACTCTCGGCAGGTTCCTGAGCGGCCTCCCTCTGAGACCTGAACTCGTCAAAAGAGGGGATGTCTGGAAGAGGGGTTCCGGCATCCGTCGCAACTGAAGCTGACTGCTGGACCCGAACAGCCTTGGCCCTCTTGGCCTTGACAACTGCAGCTTTCACCACAGAAGGCTTCCTCTTCTTGCCCGGAGGCAAGGGAGTGGTCGTAGGTGCCGCTGCAGGAATTTCAAAGTAAGCAGGCTTCTCATCTTGAGCAATAATCTTCCTGTAAATTCCCTGCCGCTTTATGTCCGGTCTACTTGTGCAAGACACAAGAAAGGCAGTCATAGTCGACAGATGCAGAACATAACAATAAAAGAAAGATGCCATGAGCGCACAGGAAGGGTCATACCTGCTGGGCCATCATAAAAGGTGGAAAGCGGCCAGTACAGATAAGCCACCTCCTTCGAGCGGGAAGCAGCCTCCTTCACGAGCCAGCATATGTCACCAATGGTCTGGCACTTCTCTGTCAAGGCAGCCAAGTCTTTATGCCCGTGAAAGTCGAGGCAATGAAACAGGCCAAGATAATCCATACACCAGCCATCGACATAATGAAAAGAAACAAAAAGCGGCTTATTCAGAATGCTAGTTATCAGGTTCTCTATTGATAGCCCGTGAACATTCAGCAGTACAAAAAGCCAAGAAGTGTGCTGATAGTATGTCTGGGTGCGGTCTTCCCTCCGCACAAATGTCCTGTAGGGGTGGAACCTGTCCACCGGACCCCGCCAGGGGGTTGCTGTCGGGAGAGGCTCCTCCGGGGGGAACGGATACTGCACCTCCACATGAACACTCCCTATGTGGCCCAACTGCCTCAGGTCCTTTGTAAAAGCATCTTCATTGATCTCAGAAAAGATAGGAGTTGGTATTTCAGAACCTTCCTCTTTCAAAGACCGACGCCTGGCAATATATGTTTCCACCTCCTTTTGGTGCTGTGAATAGAGCCTTTTCAGATGAACCTCCTCAATTTCAAACACAGGCCCTGATTGCCGCTTTAAGAAAGAGCGCTCGACCACATCCCAAAAGGCACCTCTGCCATCTTTATAAAAATTGGTGCGGGTATTCCACCACTTAATGTATTCTGATGTGACACGGGGAATACGATTAGAAACGGTCGGGACCCTGAAAGTTACGCCCTCTCGGCGATGAAAGAAATCCCACCATGTTCGACCGCCACTGGCAATGGCGGACCCATGCTTGGCACGGCTGTCCAAAGGAAACTGGGCAATCGATGGAGGAATATGCTGATCATAGCCAAAGTTTCTGCCGAAACGGAATGGATAATAGGGCTCCAAGAGGAGCAAGCCTCCCTTCCTGAAGACCAATACGCTGGGCTGAATAGCCATGGCCCACCTGACCAGTTCTGGTTCTAATATGGGCCGAGTGGCGTCGACCCCCGAAATAGGATGGACATAAGTTTCAACCTCCTCCATTTTGCATTCCCTTTGAGGGTCTACTAAAGGAGCCGAACCTACTGCCAAGCTCCAAAAATGAATGCTGCCAGGAGCATCTACAGGCACTTTTGTCAACCTACCCCTTATCTTAAACAGCTGCTCTGAGAAAAGACCGGGTTCGGCGCTAGCAAACTCAATCATCCGAGGGAGCAATGTGTCTGACTGCAAAGTTCTTGGAGCCAGCTCGGGGAAAATGCTACAAACCCAAGCATTGAAGAAATGAAATGGACCTACAGTCCTTAAGGAATGGGGAACCCGATGTCTATGCAAGTCTCCCAACGATTTGTAAACTAAACACAAAGCCACTGGGCACAGAGACAGTCTCATCCCCCAGGCCATCTGACAGGCCGGATATATAGCCTCTGGTCTGATAGTCGTCTCGTCCCCTTAGGGGAGAGCGAAAGTGCACAGCTAGAAGGTCAGATAAGCTGCACAAAGAGTGATGGGGTTAACCCCTGCTGGGTTCGGGCCGTCTGCACCTGCACGGCGCAGTGAAGCTGGCAATGCTGATTTGTAACGAGGGGCCCTGATCTGCTTACCAGGAGTCGGTCCCACGGAAGGAAAGTCTGCATACTTCAAGGGACCCCAAAAGAAGTATTGTATCCATTGTCCTACACGGACTCTCAATCTGCTGCTCTTTTCCCGGGGTTGGTAGCCTTTGGAAGATCCCCTGCTGTAGGCCAGACAAATGGTCCGATAAGCTTTCATCAGATACCGGTATGCATAGCCGAAAGAATATCTGCCCTCTCCATCAGAGGCATCCTTTACAGAGTTGTCTAGACAGACCTCCTCATATGGCTCCCCAGCTATGGGCAGACCAGAAAGCTGTGAAAGACTCCAGAGGTCGAGGGATGTCTCGCCTTCTGCTGTGTAGAACGTGTTAAACTGTGGGCAGAATACTTCAAGCATGCCGCAACATAATCCCCGAGAGATGGGATAGCGGAATCTGGAGGCGAATACACTATGGTAGACCCCAGCTCTAATCAGTAAAGGGGCATACTCCTTCAGAACAAACTCTGTGAACTCCACTGCTCCTACCCTGAAGAGATGGGCATCTGTCACTTTAGCATCCCCAAACCAGCCAGCAGCTAGCTGATATTTAAATTGAACGGCCAGACAATTGAGAACAAATGGCTCGTCCCTGTAACCTCACTTCGCAGGTGCTAGGAACAGTCCGAAGTGGGTCTTCTCTCGATGGACGCGACCGGCTGCATGGTCCCACCTCGCCGGGGTGAACTCTGGAGCCCGGATCAACATTTTCTTTTCCGGCTCTAATTCAGAAATATCCAGTACGGCATTCCAGTCCCGCTGCTCGCCCGGAAGATATATAGCTCAGGCACGATAAACAGAACCCTTCATGCTGTCTCTGTCAGCAAGTATTGCCGCTTCCACAGACCGAGCAAGCAAAAGATCCCTCATTCCGCCTATGGTGAAGGTCCGGATAAACGGCAACAGATGACGATCCTTCGGCAGGTCCGGACGGTAGTCAGCAGCTCTCCTGAAGTCAATACCTTCTATGGAAGAATAGACTTCGGAAGACGGCACAGTATCGTCTCAGAATCAGAGGACTCGTCGACAGTAGCAATCCGGTCATAGCCAAAGCTCAGACTATTCACATTCAGCCAGTTGACTGAAGCACGAGATATGTCCGGTTGGGCCGATGAGCTCGCCCCCACGGTCATGGAAACTGCAGCAGAAGTGCCGGAAGCCATGTCAGTACCTGCAACCAGGGAAAGATGAGAAGATAAGTATCAGGAAGATGAATAGGCATGTAACAATGAGGTAGTCAATTTTTCAATAAATTTCGGCAGCATCTCCTCTTGTCCGGGGTCTGCCCAAGAAAAATAGGGAGTCACCCACCAAGAGGGAGTGATCCCGAAAAAAAAAAGGGATTCAATCCCAATACAACCTCCTACCGTGGAAAATACACGAAGACCGGAAGGAAGTGGAACGGCCGAGAGAGGGCGAAGCTCGCTGCGATGAGAAGAAAAGGAGGAGAGAGGAGGTCAGGGTAAAAAATGAGCAAAGCCCCCCTTCCCGGCGCCCTAAATAGGAAGAGATGAAGAAGGGTTCTCGGCGCGAGGTTTTGCGCCCCGAGACCCCCCTCGCACCGGGAACTCCAGGCGCGCCGAGAAGTGGCCGCGCCGAGGGCCTATGAGCAACGGGCCGCGCCGAGAAGCACCCGCACCGAGAGGCAGTTCCGTCACCGCGCTGAGAAGACTCCAAATGCTGAAAAGAAAAGAAAACTCATTGGAGAAGAACAAAGAAATGAAAAATATGTGTGCAGGATATTATTGCAATGAGATGATCAGAGTCTAAGGACTAGATTAAAAGAGAAATTGAGGAAGATACCCTCGAACGTTGAAAGACAACTGCGGACACCGTGCCGCTTATTCTGCGCTTACGCCGCCCGCAGGTGGGGGGCATTTGTTGACACCTTGAAAATGAGCAAGGGCTGAAACAGAATTGAAGAGAAGATCAGACCAACAGTGAAGGATCAATGATGAAGCTCGTCAACCATCTACCCGGCTGAAGCCTTTACCGGCCAAGCTGATGTCCGGTGCCATTGTCAGTCAGACGGCAGCACTGATGAAGTAGCAGTCACCTGACTGATGAGACCTCCTATCACACCTCAATAAGAGCTGTATTACTGCCTCGTCCAAGAATCCACAGGTAACATGTCAGAGTAAGTCAGATGTCGGCTTATTGACAGATGTGATATGAGCAAAGATAAAGATGAAGCCAGAACTAGCAAATAAAGATTATGAAGGCTTCTGCAAAGTCAGAACAAAAGAAGAGTCTCCACAGACTATACACCTGGCTGAAGTCTTTTCAGGCTAAAGCTGATGTCCGATCATGTCACCGCTCAGGTGATGATACCGATGAAATGATGCCCGACTTTGTCATCATTCAGATGGCAACGCCGATGAAACCCCAGTCTACCAACTGATGAAAATCTATGAATGATCTCAATAGAAACTGTGTCACCAATGGAGGGCCTTCTCGGGTTCTGATATATTTGAAGGACCAATAAAGGTTGAGGTATATGTGAAGTCTAAAAAGCCCTAAATGGGCCTATAAAAGTGGCGCTGGGATCCCCTTTGTCGAAGCCCAAGAGCGGCGCCGGGAAGCTGGAGTCCCACGCACCGGGAAGTCCTCCTTCGATTGAGGCGCACCGGGACAGGCCTGCCGATAAGATACCAAGGAGAGATATAAAACCCCTTTTCCCCTCAGAAAAGGGGGCAGCAGCGGAAAGAGGGGTAACAGCTGAGAAGAAGAAGAGATAGCCACAAAAAAAGAGAAGAGAGTAGAGCCGACAATCTGATCCGAGAGAAGAAGAGGCAGAAGGGCCAAAGAAGAAAAGAGAGAAAGTAGAGAGGAGGGTTCGAAGCCTGATTGAAGGTGGGCAACGGGGAGGGAGAGGAGTCAATGCTCCACCCTCCCCTCCCCATTTCTGTAGTTCACTCGTCTAATTTCGATTGCCTCTACTTCTTCCTCTTCTGATGTATTCTGCGTTATGATAGCCAGTTTTCACACCGCTAGAATAAGGCATAGTCTTCTTATATCTTCTTCTATGTACTCCCTCCGATGTGCGGATGTAATTGCAATGTTCTAATATATGAACGCTACGGGCCATAGTTGCCGCCTGCTATTGCTTTTCTTCGAAGCTCTGCTTCCATCCCCTTATATCTTCTCTTAGATGCCGTAGCATGTCATCCCCTCCCCAGTCTGATCATCGGTCTGTCGCTTCGCTGGGTTTTCAAATGCTTTCCGTGCTTATTCCAGAGCCAGGGACAGACCATCCCTTGGCCTCCGGGATAAGGCAAAGCTATACAATGACCGAGGTTTATGATACTCCTAAGTTCTAGATGCTTATATTCTGTCTATTAGCATTGTCGAAATCACCTCTGGGTCCAGAGATAGCCATCTCTTGGCTCCTAGGGTGATGAACGATCACATCAAATCCGTCCCCGGGCTCTGCATAATATTGGTGACAGGGGTTCTCTAGACCTTGGTCTTCCCTAATTCCTCCTCGATCCTGATGTTTCTATAAAGCCCAAACCTAATCCAGTTCAAATCTGATGCCATGATCCATTCTAATCCCATAGAATCCACCTACCTTATCCTGAATCGTCAAGAAACCCAAAACAGGGTACCGTAAAACTCTGAAACTCATTCCGGCGCCGTCATCCATCTCGGCCCCATGCACAGTAAAAGGGGTGAATAGTTCTCGGCGCAAGGCTTCTGGCGCCGAGAACCCCACTTCTGGCCTTCTTACCTTCGCACCGGGAACCTCTCCATCTTGGCTGCGCCGGGAACCCCCCCTGGCTGCTTTGCCATCGCGCCGGGAAGCCCATCCTCTGGCCTTCTCCCCTGGGCGCCGGGAACCCCTTTTGAGTAATTCCTCCTCGCGCCGGGAAGCCAGCGCCGGGAACTCCCTGGCCTTCTCTTCATCACGCCGGGAACCTGGCCTCCTTGCCCTTGCGCCGAGAGCCCCCCCTGGCTCTCTTGCCTTCACGCCGGGAACTTCATTCCCAAGCCAGTTGCGCCGAGATCTTGCCCTGTCATCCAATGGAGTCTTCGACCCCTTTGGTTAGACCTATCCAGGAGTGCCCATGAGTCACCAGCACCGTCTGGGAGACAAATCAAAGGGAGCCAGACTCCCTTATGTTCCACTGATCCGCGTCGGATTTATGAGCAACCCCTTTAGCTAAGGTGAGCTCTGCCACTGCATGAGTGTCACCAGCTCCTATAAGGGAAGAGTCAAAACATTGCCCCAGGGCATACATGTGCAATGTGGGAGGTTCGCTCCCTCCTTTTCTCGGCTTTCATCCCGGCACTCCGTGGGTGATAGCCTATTCTCCCCTGGGCATAATCCAGATTATGGGGAGGTGCTGCCGAAATGTCGATCGATGTTTTAACCCCGATAAGTCCCGGGAGGTGCACATCACACACCCCCCGTCCGGCTCAATCTTCCGGGGAATATGAATACTGCGAGGCCATTGGCTGGATGAGAAATATGAAAGGGGACATCTCCCCGATGATGGTCCGGACCCCATCCCGCCACTGCGTGGACGGTGTCCTATTCCTACCCGGCATGACCCACATAAGAGGTGGTCATGTCGGTGTAGTAATCTGCTGTGCACTAAATTATCTTCCCAGAATAATAAGAGCTTCAATATCACACACTGTTGTTTTCTTTTTATTACCGCCCCGAGTGGCCTCCTATTTTGGCGTTTAATCAAGGGTTGTCCTTCTTAGGAAGGGCGTAATTAACGTCATAGCCTTTATGGTATGGCAGACTTTTGATCCCGACTCGGACTTCACAATTGACTGATTGAGTCAGATCGAGCACATAATAAGATTGTCACCTCGGTGACTGGCACACCTAATAAACCAAATTAATAAATAAAATAAAAATAATAAGCGAAATAAATCCGTCCCCACAGGCATGTATCTCTCTCATCACTTTCCAAGCTTCCTCTGTGGATAGGCAGCGGAGCAAGATCTTTTTGCGAGCATCCGCCATTATTCGGAACAATGTCCCGCTTCTGCATTCATAGGAATCTTTGATTCTTAATAGTTTTATCCTTTCTTCCCGATTTCTGGGTAATTGCTGATGGAGAAACCATTGTATCAGATGCCGTCTCCAATCAGGCTGCTGTGCTTCTTCAGTTGTATTGACTTTACATTTTTCTAGGCAAGATTCCAGCATACTGGGAACTTGTCACCGATTTATCACAACAATGTTGAGTGTTTCATCAGGTGGGACTGCTAGTGAGCTGGCTAGCTTTGCTAGGGCATCAACTTGAGCATTATGCCCCCGACCCACATGGTTGAGTCTTATATGGTGAAATCTTGCCATAAGGCGCATAGCTTTCTCATAGTAAGGGCTAAGTTCTGGCTTTCACACTTCAAACTCCCCTTGCACTTGCTTTATTATCAACATTGAGTCGCCAAACACTTGAAGCATCTGAATTCCCATGCTGAGAGCGATCTGAAGACTGATTATCAAAGCTTCATACTCTCCTTCATTATTGGCACATGGCTTGTTTATGGAACATGAAGTGTGTACCACTTCTTCATTTGGTGACTTCAGAACAATGCCTGTCCCCTCTCGGACTCTGACCTGTCCAGTTGAGGTGATTTCTGTTCTTCATGCCCCGTCAAAATATAGTTGCCACATAATTGGCTGAGCCTGGCAGGCTTCCAGAGTCTCATCATCAGGAAGCTCAGTTTCCAATGGAGCGTCTTCTGGTACAGGATGTTCTGCAAAGAAGCTAGCTATGGCCTGACCTTTTTATCGCCCTTTAAGGCACATATATGATGTCAAACTCCATCAAGATTACAACCCATTTGCCGAGTCGACCCTTGAGTGCTGGCTGAGTCAGTATATACTTGAGTGGGTCTGCTGTAGATATTAATCTGATTTCATGGGACATCATGTAGTGCCGGAGCTTTTTGACAGCGAAGACCAGCGCCAGACAAATCTTTTCCATAAAGGTATAGCTTTCTTCAGTCCTCATCAACCTTCTGCTGGGGTAATAAAGGGCCTGCTCTTTTCCCTCTTCATTTGCCTGAGCTAGCATTGCCCCCAGCGAGCAATGAGTGGCTGCTATGTAAAGGATCAGAGGTTTGCTTTTAATTGGTGCCCCCAACACCGTGGGAGTTTTCAGATATTCTTTCAGCTTTTCGAAATCTTCTTGACATCCATCGTCTCAGAAGAATGGCACATCTTTCATCATCAGCTTGTGAAACGGGTGACACCGACCCGACAGATTTGAAATGAATCGGTGGATGTATGCCAACCGACCTTGCAGGGACCTCAGCTCGGATAGTTTCCTTGGCGGAGGGAGCTCTTGGATAGCTTTGATCTTGGAAGGATCAATTTCAATGCCCCTATGCCGGACGATGAATCTGAGAAATTTCCCGCTGGACATGCCGAAGGCGCACTTCATGGGGTTCATTTTTCGCTCATATTTCCGCAGCCTCTGAAATACCACTCTCAGATCCTGTAGATGGTCTTCTTTCTTCCTGGTCTTTACGACCGGATCATCGATATAGCACTCTACCTTCTTGAAGAGCAGATCATCAAATATCTTTGTCATGGCTCTTTGGTAGGTAGCGCCGGCATTTTTAAGGCCGAACGTCATTCTTTTGTAGTGGAAAATTCCCTTTGGGGTGCGGAATGTAGTGTGGACCCTGTCTTGCTTATCAATCCAGATCTGATTATATCCGGACGAGCCGTTCATAAATGAAAGAGTTTCATGGCATGTAGTGGCATCAATCATCACCTCGGTGATGGGTACAGGAAAATCATCCTTCAGACATGCCTTGTTGAGGTCCCGGAAGTCAACACAAATTTTGATCTGGCCATTTTTCTTCTTCACGGGCACTATATTTGCCAACCAGATAGTGTATTGATTTTCTTCAACAAACCCTACATCAATGAGTTTATCGATCACTTTGTTAATTTGATTAATCAGCTCAGGCCGCATCCGTCTAGAGGATTGCTTTACTGGTTCTACATTCGTATCAATCACCAGTAAGTGCTGTGCCACATTGGGACTTAATCCGGGCATTTCATCATAGGTCCAGGCAAAGCAATCCCTGAATTCCCTCAAGAACTGTATGTATTACTCCTGGGCCTCTGGCATCAGCAAGGCACTAAGAAAGGTAGGCATGGGCTCTTCTTTGGTTCCCAGCTTTATTTCTATCAACTCATCGACCGTGGCCTGGCCGCCATCTTTGACTTCAGGCGGAGCTTTTTGTAAGTCAACAAAGCCTCCCGGGATGCAGTCCTCTTCAGTTTCAGATGCTTCCAACTCTTCAAGTGGAATGCTGGCTGATGCTGAACCATTATGTCCTGTGGTAGCTGCTAGGTTTTCTATCAGGCTTCGTTCAGCCTGGCCCTGTAGTGTCACTGGCTCTGCTTGTGATTCCGAGGTGCAGACCTCGGGTTGTAGGGAATTTACTGATATAGACTCTTCTGCCAGACTTTCCAGTTGTTGCATAACTCGAACTTCTTCCAAGATGCGTTCGAACTCGAGACATTCCTTTGCTTCATCGGAAGTCTGGTCTTCATCGGGCGTCCCCGTATCAAACTTGGCTTCAGTTTGGAAAATGTCCTCCTTAAAAGATAGCTCTTCCCAGCATCGGCAGGCTGCCATTTCATTCTGCTCCTCAGTGCCTTCCTGGCTGCCAGAGGTTTCACCACCAGTAACAGAGTGGTATATGATTTCTTCTTCCTCAGAGGGGTCGTTGTCATGATGTGAAACGACCATGGGGTATGCAGCAAGCAAACAGAAACTTAGGACCTATTCCGCAATCACAACCACATAGCAATTCAGTTGACAGATCGAGCCAATTCACCGTCGCACACACACGAGCCCGGGGTGACTAAATGATGCTAAGGAAAGGTGATGGATCAAGACCCTTGCTGGTAGAGTGCCAGCAAGGCTAGGGTTGCCCTCCCGAAGGTACGAAGCCCACAATTAAGGGGCTGGCCGAGTGCCACTTGGAGCACTAGTTCCCTCTCTCACACACTCCACGGTGACCGCTCGTAAGTGGAGCACGTGGGGTCGGACACTCTCTCGCTTGCTCAACGGAGCGGATTCTACGGATATTAAATGAACAAGCACCAGAAGGAAATGGAGCAAAGGTTAGAGCTCACCTGGTTGGTTTGAAGAAACCAACCCCGTTCGGAGACGAGGGCGAGCGGGGAAGTGTGGGTTCCCCGCACACTGCGCCGGTGTAGCTTGATCCCTGTTTAATAATAACATTCACTACGCCTCACGCAGGAGGGTGGACTTGGGGTGGGGATGATTTGTATTACATGCAAACACTACCTCCACGCAGGGAGGGGCGGTGAGCCGGCCAGGCGGGGAGGGGAGATTCGCCGAAAAGCGGGCGGAGAAGCCGACGCCGAATCTGCCGTCTGTCTGCGATGGCTGACTGACAGTCGATGTCAAGGTCGTAGATCTCGTTCTGGAATTTTGCTGATGACGAGACCAGTGGCGAACGCGTTGTAACTGGAACGGGGATGCTAAGAATTTTGCTGAATTCTTCTGAAGAAGGTGCTGGTCCGGGAAGAGCTTCGAACAGAGTGACTGAATCTGGACGTAGTAGCTTCCTGTTTCTGATAGCAACTTGCAGAGGTTGCCCCAACCGTTCCCGGACTCCAAATCATGAACCGCTGAAGTTTATGGAACCGTGGACAAGCCCTCTTCGCAGAAAAACTGACGGGGAAGCAGAATGAGGTCGGAGTCGACTGGGGGACTCTGAATAGTGAGGATAGGTTGAGGCAGACTGTGAGACGCAGATTAGAGTAGCCGAGGGAGAAAAATGGTAACTCTATCCCACGGATGCCGAACGCAGTTTCGCTTTTTGATTCTGAACGAGGACTGGGCGAGGAAGAACTTTGTTGAAGAGCTCTTGGCCTGATTCTTCTGCGATTCTTCGGGGTACAGCTTCTCTTCCGGTTCAGGAGCTCGGTATGAGGAACTCTGCGCAGTTGGGGGAGATTGGACCTCCCGGGCAGCACGGACCTCGGATGAGGACGAGACCAATGCGGTGGCGAAGCAGACTGGCAGAGCTTTCAGTTGATGTAGGCCACACCCTCAGAAGATCCGGGATGAGGTCGTGGGTGACGCTGCAACAGGGGGGCGGTTCTGTAGAACTGTAGCTGCTCACTAGTATATAAAAAATGGGGTAGATGGGGTGGGAGATGGGTGGATGTGTGTGGGGGGCGACCCCGGGCTGTGTGGGGGTCTGGTATAGGGTGATCTAAGGTGTGGGAGGGGCAGAATGGGGGCTGGAAGATGGTCTAGCAGGTGGAGGAAGGGGGAGCTGCGAATTTGGGTTGGGATAGAGAGAGAGAGGGAGATCTCTCTCCTTTGGTTTGAATGAGAGGTTAATGGGGTTTAATGTTGCTTTGGGAAGGGGAAGGGTTGTGTTGGGGAGAGGAAGGGGTGCTTGAGAGAAGGGATTCTCCCATGGGAAAATGAAAGGTTGTATGGGGAAAGGGAAAGGTTGCTTGGGAGGAGGGAGAGGTGCCTAGGAGAAAGGGATTCCACCTAGGGGTTGGAGGGGACTTAAATGGGAGGTATGGGGAAGGGGGAGGGGTCTTAATTAGAGGTGAATAGGGAAAAGAGAGAGTGAATTTTGAATTTGGGGTGAGGAGGAGAGAGAATGGGGTTCGCCCCCCTTTAGAGAGAGAGAGAAGTAGAGAGAGAGAGCTAGAGATAGAGAGAGAGAGAGGTGCACTAATGCTCAAAATTCATTCAAACTTTCATTACTGAACTCAAGTGGAGTTGGGGTCCTATTTATAGGAATCCCAACATTTACAAAAAGTCCATGGAGAAAGTGCTAAAAGCAAATAAGCAAGGGGGTGGGGAAGGAAGAGGGCGCCCATGGGCCAGGCCCATTTAATTGGGCCCATATGACCCCCTAGCCTAACAAACATAGGTAAATAGCATGATGACCTAGGGACATGACTCAAACAAAGGGGAAATTACATCAAAATGACTCAAGAAAGATATAAAAATACATAGCTGAACTTAGGAAATCAAGCTGAACATAATGGCAATCATCCGGACCCGTGGAGAAGTGGGAAGTGGTATGCGATGTCCCCATCATACTCCCGGGGTGCAGAGAACTTGACTCTGTCGAGTAAAGATCCATCGTATGCGGAGGAAGCCACAGCGAGGTTGCTCTCAAGTCCACCAAAGGTAGCCGGTCCTTTCCACCAAGCGAGGTAGTGCCCATCCCTCTGCTCCAGATGGCCGTAACCCGTTCATTCAATATCCGCTCCAATTGCTCACGTTGGCCTCTCTGGGTTGGTGGAACTCTCTTATGGGTGGTGACTCTCTCAAGAAGTGGAACAGGCTCAATATTCTCACTAGGTGTCACCGTGGGACCCCTGTATGGCACCAAGTCAGCCACATTGAATGTGGGACTTACTCCGTACTCCTCGGGGAGGTCCAACACGTAGGCATTTGTGCCGATCCTCCTCAGAACCTGGAAGGGGCCTGATCCACGCGACCTCAGTTTTGAGACATTCCCAGGAAAAGGTCTCTCAGTTCTCACCATCACAAAGTCACCCACGCGAAACTCTTGGTGGCGTCAGTGGGAATCGACCGATTTCTTATACACCTTATTGCTTTTGTTGGTGTGTTTGCGGATGTTACCATGCAGAGTTGTGAATGATCCTTTAGCGATGAAGGGACGGCCCGGACAACCAAATGTGGACCTAACATGCAATGGTGTCACGTGGACTTTGATGAACCTAGGAGGACCGGGACATCCACTTGTGGCCCTATCATACCTAGTCTTCATAACAATGGTGGGAGGGCCCTGGTATCTATAGGAGAACCTATTACATAAGGTGGTGATGAATGCCGGGGGACCTGGACACCCGTAGATGCTCCTAACGTGCATATGATCAATGATGAATGAGGGAGGACCAGCACATCCAAATGTGAGCCAGTCACGCATTGGGCTAAAAGTGTGCGTGACATGTATGACATGACTAGGCTTAGTAGCCCTAGCAAATGATGCACAATGTAGTGGCACATGTATTTTCATCCAAATGGTTCCTCCTATGCATATGGCTTGGTGTGGAAGTTTCCACTCATAGGGGTCAAAGGGGTCAAGAAAAATGGAGTGGGTTTGGTCTAATAAGGTCGGTTGGGGTGGGAAAAGGTTGGCGGAGATTAAGGTGGGGGGGCATAGGAAGGGGTCGAAGGGGTCATGGTAAGGGTCACCTAAGGAGAGGAACTCTAGGTCCTTATGGTCCTCATAACCATTGGATGGCGGACTCTCCTCCCCAGGTAATATGATCGGGCCAAAGTTTTTGGTGGGATGGTTGGCCATGAATGGAGGACTAGATGTTCTACCCAAGACAAGCAACTCTAGTTTGTGAATAGCATTGGGCCCGTCGGGTGTAGGGAGGAGTAAAAGAAGGTCACTAGTGTAGCAACCCACAGTGTAAATGGAGGAGATTGAGATCCGACACATAGGTGTAGGAGGTCAAGGCTCCTAGGTCGGTCGGTTATTGTAGACATCATGCCAGTTAGCTCCATTTGCCAAACTATACCCTTAAGAAGATCCCCTAATGTTTCCACTTGATAGGATGATTGGATTGTGGTGTGATAGGTGGATAAGGGTACAATGGGAAGGTTTTGCTCCATGGGTGGGTAAACATAGGACACGATGGGGTGAAGTGGTCTCTCCTTTAGCCATCTAGCTTGGGGCCCCTCTATGATTACGGTGCTACTTGTGAAGGCTTGTGGCTCTTAGGGGTCCAAGCTATGTGAAGGGGACATTTGTGATTCTTCCTCACCATAGATATGAACTTGGGTTTCCTCAAGGATGGGGATGGGTTCCGGACTAACATCTACTCCCATGTGGATGGTTGTGGTCTCCTCTCTCAAGGGAATGGGAAGGTCTATTGGGGGTGGGGTGATGATGGTTGGTGCATGGTGTACCCGGGGTGATGAGTGAGGCCGGACTTGGGTTCGCGTTGGGAGTGGAAGGTGGGTTGGGTGAGCGACTTTGGATTGGGGAATGGTGGCTGTCACGGGCCTAGGTGGAGAGATGGACATGGGGTCCACGTGGGTTTCAGTGGTGAGGGTGGAGTGAGCCATGATGCTTCTTCCACCTGGGAGGGGAACTTCTCGGCCTAACCCATGACACTGTGATTCATATTCCTTTTCCCAATCTAGTGGAGCCTCATAGTCTTCGGTTACCTCTTTAAGTTCCTTTTGGAAAGGGGTGGAAGAAGGATTTTTGGAAGTTTGTGGGGTGTGGGTTTGATGGAGAATTTTGGGTTGGGTGGTGGGGAAAGGAGGAGTGGGAGTGCTCCTCGGGTTATGGTTCTCAAGGTAGGAGTGGGAAGGTTGGGGAGTGAAGATCTTCCTGATCTCAATCCTTATCTCTTCCAATAAATCTAGGGGTCCTTTGGGTGGTGGGGTTTAGGTCCTAATAGAGGTTTTGGGTTGACGGGGAGGGAAAGGGGGAGTGGGAGTGCTCATTGGGCTATGGGTGCTTGAGTTGGAAGAGTGGGAAGGTTTTGGAATGAGGATCTTCCTAAGTTCCACCTTCATCTCTTCCCATGAGTGAATGGGCTCTTGTCTCTCAATCCCCCTTCGAATCTCAAGCTTTCTCCATTCTGTCTCGCCGAAGGGACCCAGGGTCGTCTTGGCGATGCGCACTTTTCTTTCCTCGGTCATGTAGTAGTGGTGGAGGTATCTATCCATGGAGGTCTCCCATTTCCTATATGTGTGAGGGTTTTGGGACCCATCGAAGCGGGGTAACTCCGGCCCGATAATGAAGTAGTCATCGGGGTGCCTGGTGAGATACATGGTTTGGATGCTCGGATGACCTCAATGCAATGTGCCCTAGGAGAAGACTTAGTAGAGACAAGTCTAGAACTTGCTCTGATACCAATTTGATGTGACACGACCCCTCGGACCTAGATTTGCAAGCAATCAAACCGAACGGCGGACCCACTCAAGCGGCTTCACCCGCGTCGCGCACACCCGGGTCCGTAGGTGGACCGGCGATAGTGGTGAGGGTCCGAGGATGGACCTCGCCTTTCCAAGGATTTGACTAGCTTGGGCTGAACCCCTAAGGGCCTGGGATGTCCAAATCCGTGGGCGGCCAGCACGCCAAGGGCGTGGGATGTAGTGGCTCTCTCACAACTCGCTCCGCTGCGGACACTAGATTTGATTGATTTTGGATCGGGCACTCCCTCGCCACCGACGGAACTAAGAAGCAATACTAGTTAAGCAAGAAGTACTAACCAAGAGGAGTGCAACCAGGAGCTCACCTGATCGGCGTGAAGACGCCGATCCCGGCCGGAGACGAGGGCGAGCGGGGAAGCGTGGGCTACCCGCATGCCGCGCCGATGCAGCTTCGGCCGATGACCTGCTAATACATGCACTACTCCTCACGCAGGAGGGGGAACTTGGGGTGGGGAGAGTAGGGTACAAGCAAACACTACCTCCACGCAGGGAGGGGTGCTAAGCCGGCCAGGCGGGGAGGGGAGATTAGCTTGGATCGCGCCGATGGAGCACCTTGCCGATTCTGTCCTGGTCTGGAACAGCAGAATAGGGGGTCGGAGTGGTCACTGCTGTGCACTCATCCGAACTCAGAATTTGACGAGACTGGCGCCAAAACGTCACTGACAGACCCAGGTACGTCTGTGAATTTTTGTGGGCGCTTCTGAAGTCGACACCGGCCGGGACGGGCTATGGAACAGGGTCCCTGCGGTCAGATTCGGACTGCTCCCTGGGTGTAGCAGCAGATGGATGAAGTCACCACGGCAGCTCCCGTAGTCCAAACGTGGCAGGACCAAGTCGAGGATGACCGTGGACGAGTCTTCTACGAGAAGCAATCAGGATGGGCACCAGACGACGTTGGGGTGGCGAGGAGAGGTCCGTTGAGTGCGAGGGGCTCAGGATAAGACCCTGATGGCCTGTTCTGCGCACCTGGGAGAGAAAAAATGGAAACTGCTCTTCCTGATGCCGAACGGGATGCCTCTTGTGGGTGATGGTAGATGCCTTGTAGTAGCAGCTCTCAGCCAAGTGGCGCCTTCATAAGTTGAGAGGTGTGGCCGTAGTAGCTTCTGCACTGCAGCTCTGGTCCAGGTTCTGGTCCCGGTTGCGCAGTCGGATGAGAATGGGCACCACGATCTGTAGGGAAGTCGGAACAAGACGATTCCACCTTGCCTGCGAAGAAGACTGGAAGACCTTTCCGGGGATGTATGGTGCATCTCCAGATGATGTCGGACAGCACCAGGGCAATCTCGGCAAGTAGAGCTTCTTCTGCTGTCTGCGAACTGGATAGAGTAGGTTGGTAAATGAAGTTGATAGTGGTGGGAGGGGTGAAGGGGCTACAATGGGGAGAGGGCTAATGGCTGTGGGGCTTGGATGGAGGTGGATAGAGGTGGTGGAGAGGCTGGAGAAGAGGGCTGGGTCGCAGCTAGCAGGTGGAGGGGGAGGGGGTTGCGACCAAGGGTGGAGGGTGAGAGAGAGAGGGGGGGCGCAAGTGGCTTGGAGGGAGAGGGAAATTTGAACTGAGTTTAATGTGGGGTTGGTTAATGTGGCCTTGGGAAGGGGAGGAGTTGCCTTGGGGAGGGGAAAGGTGACTTGGGAGAGGAGATTCTATCTTGGGAAAATGAAGGGTTGTATGGGGAAGGGGAAAGGTTGCTTGGGAGGAGGGAGAGGTGCCTAGGAGAAGGGGATTCCACCTAGGGGTTGGAGGGGGATTAAATGGGAGGTATGGGGAAGGGGGAGGAGTCTTAATTAGGGGTGAATAGGGAGGAGAGAGAGTGAATTTCAAAATTTAGAGAGAGGAGGAGAGAGAATGGGGTTCACCCCCTTTAGAGAGAGAGAGAGAGAGAAATAGAGAGAGAGCTAGAGAGGTAGAGTGAGAGAGAGAGAGAGCACAGGGGTTTCAATATTCAACTAAAAATTTTCATTCAACAATTCATTACTAAACTCAAGTGGAGTTGGGGTCCTATTTATAGGAATCCCAACATTTACAAAAAGTCCCTGGAGAAAGTGCTAAAAGCAAATAAGCAAGGGGGTGGGGAAGGAAGAGGGCGCCCATGGGCCAGGCCCATTTAATTGGGCCCATATGACCCCCTAGCCTAACAAACATAGGTAAATAGCATGATGACCTAGGGACATGACTCAAACAAAGGGGAAATTACATCAAAATGACTCAAGAAAGATATAAAAATACATAGCTGAACTTAGGAAATCAAGCTGAACATAATGGCAATCATCCGGACCTGTGGAGAAGTGGGAAGTGGTAAGCGATGTCCCCATCATGTCATATCCTGCCTCAAAGGGGTCTTCATGTGAAAAGAAGGTGGAGACGATGTCCACCTCTGTTTCATAATACTCTTGCAGAGTATAGCCCAACCCTGGGTGACGGGTGATTTTCTTCAGTTCTTTATTATTGCAGGGAGGATCCCAGAGTTCTTAAAATGCTTTCTTTTGATCAGCTGACTGTAACAGGGGCATTTGTATCTTGGAAAACATCTGCGTGACCCGTTGCGTAGTGTAGTCTAGGCCTGCAATTGGTACGATCTGGCTGGACAATTCTTTAGGGATCCGGCAGTCTTGATCATCCTCACTGGTAGGCTCCCCGGTGTAAAATATCATAGGAGGCTCGCAGAAGCGAGGAACCTCCATGGTCCTCAGTGGCAGCACTGTCTGGTATTCCAAGCTCGGAACGGGTTTGACCAATCCCTGCGGAATTCCGATCTGTGTGAGCTTTTCCTTCATCTTCTCATCGGCTTCCCCAGGGTAGATGTCCGGGGGTGCAACCCGAGCAAAGTCCCCGATCTGAGAAATGTGGGAGACTTCATTTTTCTCCACATAGCCCGGAGGTGGTGGTGGAAGCCAGTCGTCTGCCTTTGACACTGTCTTTTTCTGGCCTGCAACGGCCTCTTTCTTTTTTCTCAATTGAGAATTCTCTGTATAGAACGGAGCATCGAGCATATGACACTCGAAGACTTCAAAAGGGTGCAAATCTGTTAAGACCCTTTCTTCTTTACCATTGTGACAGTACTTGATGCACTGATGCAATGTCGATGGTACTATCTGGTACTCACACAGCCAGGGCCGCCCCAGCAGGGCCTTGTATGTGGTGTTGGAGTTTATTACGTAGAATTGCACTGTGGTGGTGAAGTCCCATAATGTGAGGTTGAATTCCGCCACCCCGATCGGAGTTTCGCACTTCTGGTTGAAACCCGCTATCCTCATATCTTTCACCTTGGTGAGGTGCAGATCGAAATAGTACTTCTGATAAATCCGATATGGCTTAATGTTCACAGCAGCCCCTGGGTCTATCAATATCTGACTCAATGGCTGACAGTTGAGATACCCCCTCATGTATAGGGGTATGTTGTGATTGAGGTTAGGAACCGGCATATCTTCTTCTATGAATGTAATGGCTGGCCCCGAGTTAACCTCTGTCAGGAGAGCCTCATATTGAGATGGCAATTGTAGAGCATCAATAATAACTTGGCGAGCTTCCTCGCTCAAGGAGAGAATTTCCCATATGGTGAACCTTGTAGGGAGCTTTTTCAACATCTTCATAATTCGGCTGCCCACATAGATATTAGATAGCCGCATTTCTTCCACCCAGCGGGGCTTCGGAGGTTCATGGGGTGCTTGTGGCATTGACTGTATGTCTTTTGCTTCTTCCTTCCGAGGAGACAGCTGAGGGGTTTCCATCGAGGAAATAGCCTCTGGTGCTGAGGAATGATCAGTGCCCATTTTGCCTTTTTTCTTGAGCATTAGGACAGGCGGTTGATGGTGCTTGTTGCTCTTATCGGTATCAACCTATGCAGGTTTCTTGCCTTCCATGGTAGCCAGAAACTCGACAAATGATGGAGCTTCATCAGTTTTCTTTGTATCAGCATAGAGGCTTGTTGGAGGAGGAACTTCCGTGCCTCAGACTTCGGGTTCTGGCAGCTGGTAAGGCTGTTCGCCCCTGAAAATGATATTATGGTTGGCCGGAGGTTGGCGTCCCCATTTTCTCCCAGAACGGGTAGAATGCATTGGGGCTGAAGCCTCAGCCTGATTGGCCTCTAGTGGTGGAGTGGAAGACTCCCCTTCCTCATCCTGGCTTGGCAGGGCGAACATTATTGATAGAGTGTTACATTGAACTGTCACGGCCTTCTCTTTGCTTTTGGACTTCTTCCTCCTCCGGGATTTCCCCTTAGCAGGCTGGTGCCCACAGAAGAGTTCATCTTCAACGTTCTCCTGTTCTTTTTCCACTCTCTCTTCGACGGTCAGTCCTTCTAGCTGTTCCCAGAGGGCATGATCCTTTACTAGTATCGGCTTAGGCTCGGACTATTAGTATTCATCCAGCTAGTCAATGTACTGCTGCAGGCGCCTCACCTCGGGACTTATTTTCTCATGAGCAGGCGGCGGAGGCTGCTTCCTCCGGTTGTAAGTAGGTATCCGGATAACTGGTGGTGACTCCGCAGTTAGCCATGCCGGCTCTATTGCTGGCAGAGTTTGCTTCGGAGTAACACCCCGGATGGAGACCCCTGGTGCTGTCTGGGATGAGGGCTTTCTTCTGGTTTTAGCTGGCACTGTTTGCCACCCTATCTGCTCCTTAATTGGGGTAAGGAAGCAGGTTTCGTATGCGCGCCGAGTGCATTCTTCAGCAGCTTCTTCAGACAACAGCTGGTATAAAGAAATCATATTAGTGGCCAGCCTCAGCACCGGGGGCTCATGGGGTCGTGGAGGATCCACCAGGTGTACCCCTAGTTGTAGCTCACCTTTCTTGATCATGCTTTCCATAACATCCTTGAAGACGTAGCAGTCTTCAATAGCATGTCCTAGTGCCCTGTGATAAGGACAAAATAGAGGATCATCTTTCTTAGCTGCATCATCAGGTCTTTTTGGCTCGGGCAATGTTACTTTGTTGTATTTGTATGCCCATTCGAACAGTGCCCGGGTCTTTTCTTTGGTGAATGAGTATGGCTTCCTCATCTTGTTTCTCAAAGAACACCTTCTTTCCTCTCTATAGAACCTGCTGGTGGAGGGACAGCTGTTGTTTTGGCTTTTTCCTTCTGCTGGTCAAGAGTTCTGAAATCAACAGTGTGCGCTTCTGCTAGCACTGATCGCCGCTCTGCAGCTTTTCCTTTCTGGACAGCAGGGATATTAGATGCTGTGGGACGTTTAGACAAAAAGGTTTCAACCTCGGCTACTATATTATTGAGCCGGTCGAATGTCCTAACGTCTGCCCCGATCATCTTTTCAAGCACCTCTCTTCGGAGATTTTGCTTGCATATCTGGACGGCATCTTCTTGATGGGGAGGTCGCCTGCATCTCATGGCCAAATCTCTCCATCTTTTGATGTAGTCTGATGCAGTCTCATCCTGCCTTTGCTTAGTGGAGTACAACTCGGCCACTGTGATTTCTCTTTCTGTAACATGAAATCTTTCACGGAATTTTCGCTGCATATCGGGCCAGTCAGCTATGGACCCGGCCGAGAGGCTAGAGTACCATTCAAAGGCCAACCCTGTGAGGGATGAGCCAAAGAACTTCAACAAATATGCTTCATCAATGGCCAGGTCTCCCATCACTGTTGTGTAATAGGCGATATGCTCCCTGGGGGAGCCCTGTCCATTGAATTTTTCAAACTTCGGCGGCTTACTGACGCCTGGGGCAGTCTCCAAGCAGCATACTGCGGTGGATATGGTACCCTGTAGACATCAAAGGTTCCGAGGTCACCATCAGTCCTTTCGAAAAACTTCATTTCTATCATCCTTTCTATCATCAGTTTGTTTACCATAGTAGGGTCCACAGGTTCTGGAAACAAATGTGCCTGTTGTTGTGTAAACGGGGTCGTCACGACCGTTGCATGCAGATAGGGCTGGACTGCTGGCAGGGTAGACTGCACTTATGTAGCTGACGGCTGTACTATTTTCTATTGCGGGAAGGGCTGACATGGAGCCTTCCTGTGACTTGCTTGGTGTAAGATGGGAGGTATCACAGCTTCTGCAGAGTCGGAGATCTCCTTTGCTGGCTTAGCATGCTTGGACACAGGGGTCTGTTCATTCTTTTCACTCAGCTGTCTTTTAAGAGACTCAATCTCTTGTTGGTATCTTCTGAACATCATCAGGATGGTTGGGTCCAGAGGTGCAGCCATAGGCATCTCCTCTGTCACTTGACTGGAAGTTCCTTCAGCCGAGATCATTAGTGACACATCTTATTCTTCTGATGTTATCACATTTACAGTTAAAGTGGCGATATTAGGTAACTCTTCAGCTGCTGCGAGCTTTTCTTTTGCCGCCTGGCCTCGCCTTGTTACGGGCCCAGACCTTTGAGCTAGTTTGATAATTTCTTCAGACTAGTCGGGCAAATCGCCATATCCTCCGGTGATTCCCGTCATGTTGCAGGCGAAGATCTGGAATTTTCCTTTTTGTCTCCAGGCTTTTCTTCAGGAATGACTGGGGAAGGTTAACCGGTCAAACACAGACACTCTTTCCTTTTCTTCCTCCCTCTGAGGGACATCGTTCGAATATCCGACATTTCGGCCATCTTCAAACTCATTGGAGCCCGAACACGAGACTCCTTGCATCATCTTCTCATTTTATCCTCCTTTTCTTCTTCGACGCCCATGGCGTGGAGCAATCTTTGTTGCCCAAGGGATGATTTCATGAGGCAATGGAAGTAATCATGGGCTACTTTGCTTATCTCTTCTTGGTTTTGCCTCCGAGGATCGACTTTGGGCAGCAACCTTTCTTGAGTCTTCAGCTGGTAGGCCAACCTTTCAACTTGAGCGGTCAAATAATCTCTTCTGGAGTATCGGAATACATCAGTCTGCCTGGCATAGGCCCTTGGTCTGTATGGAGCAGCAGTAGCAGGGATAGTTTCCCTCCTTTCCTCCTCATCTTTCATCTGGAGCCTTATGTCCCCTCTCTCGGGGCGAATGATAGCGACATCCTTTCCCTTCCTCTGGAATCTCCTGGCCCCTGCCTTGGGGCGGACAACAACAGTGTTTTCTTCCTCTTTCTGTGCTCTTCTGCCCCCTCTCCTGGGTGCATGTCAGCAGTTTCGCTTTCCTCATGGGCCGGTGCCGGGCCCTGAACCTTCTTCGGCATCCACACCTGTTTGAATCTTGTTGGCTTAGGTGCCAGCGGTTGTTTTCCCTTGTTCTCCCAGTCGGCATTCCTGGTGGCCAACGCCTGGAATCTGTTGTTGGTACGGACTGATGGAATGACCCTGTCAGGCCGTGCATCTATGGGGCGGTCGTTGAGGTTCACCCTCATGTTCCCAACAATCATAGTTTTTTCCTGAGGCCGAGAGATGACCTCCAGTTGCAGCAAACCGGTTCCTCCGGTTGTTTCTCCTTCCCTTACCAGCAGTGGTAGAGGCAGCAGTCTTCCTCTCCATGTGATGGACAAAGCAAGGAACGACAGTAGGAGCAACCGTCGTCTTCTTCTCTTCAGCTCTTGGTGGCACCGTGGCCTTTACCGTGGCAGTGTTTCCAGCTTTGTTGTCGACTTGCAGCAGGTCGACGAACACTAGGCCCAAGCATTTGGGCAGACCCACCGCCGGAGGCATGGATCCGAACTCCATCGGTATCGCCAGGTACCCTCCATAGATGTGGCCATCGACCACTTGCTGGCCGAAGCGAACAGCAACCAGTCCAGTCTCCATCTGTAATTTCTTCTAGTAAGATTAACACACAGTTAGAATTTTGAGAGAGGTCGCCGGGTCCCTTACTTTGGCGTAAAGATGAAGGGAGACTAGGTCCCACCGGGCGTGCCAGACTTGTGGACGCGCTTTTTTTTGATTTTATTCCTTTATTTCTATTGTTTATTTATTGGTGTGCCAGTCACATATGTGACGATTTTATTGTGTGCTCGATCTAACTTCTAATCAGTCGATTGTGAGTGATCGTGTCTGGACCAAAAGTCCATCATACCATAAAGGTTATGACGTTAATTACGTCCTCCCTAAGAAGGACAACCCTTGATTAAATGCCAAAGTAAGAGGAGATCGGCGGCAAAAGCCCAACTGAGAGCATGCTAATTTATCTGCAAGACATTGAGTAGACCGGATAAAATGAGGGTATATCAGGTGCGGAGCAAATCCGGCAGCATATCCCCATTATCTTGGACTATGCCAAGTGGGAATAGGAAACCATCCATGCAGCGGCAGGATGGAATATGTGAAAGATCAGGACCGGGTAATGTAGGGGAGGTCATTCCCCGTTAATTTTTTACCCAGGGTGTGCATGATGACCTCTGGATATCCCTCAGATGGGTACAGTGGGGTGGCCGGGAGTTAGATTGAGGTGTAGATGGAAATCCCTGGCACAGAGCTCTGGTGGAACCTTCTCGGCACAGTTTTCATATGAAAAGGGGGTTCTCGGTGCAGCCGGTTAGAGCATGTAAAGGTTCTCGGCCGGTCAATTGGTGGAAAAGGGGGTTCTCGGCGCAACAGGTTCTCGGCGCGCAAACCATCACCGGGATCTATTCACCGCATCGGGAAGGTTTCGCGCCGGGAAGGTCAATATGAGCGTAGAAGGGCTTCTCGGCATGGACGCAGGTGGGTTCTCGACACAGCTGGAGTGGGCTTCTCGGCAAGATAGAAGGTGGTGGCCTCTCGGCGAGCACCAGGTTCTTGGCGTGCAAAGTGCCGCACCGGGAACTATTCACCACGCCGGGAAGGTTCCACACCGGGAAGGTAGGGGCGCCGGGAAGCCTTCTAGGCTTTTCGGGGTTTCTATGGAGCTCTGTTCTAAGGATTTTGGGGTCCAGATTCCGATTGGGGTAGGATTAAGGGCACAAATGGGAGGCTAAGCCAGGGGCTTTGCTGGAGTAACACCAAGGAATCACAGGGAGGTAGGGTATATTGAGGGATTGAGGTCATCGGCCGTTTGGAACCCTCTGGAAACAAGTTTTCTCTTTATGTCGCCGGTCGTCCAGGAAATCAAGAGATAGCTGTCTCTGATTCCTGTGGTGACCTTGATGGCTTGGGAAGAGAAGACCAAATGAGAGATAAGAGGGCTTCGTGGTATCGGTATCACTGAAGGGGAGATGAGGCATAGTCCAATAATCCATGGGAGTGAGGATTGGGGCTCTTCCTTCATCGTCCCTCCAGGAAGAACAATCGGAGCGTAGAAACCCGAAGTATCAAAATGACCATTCGAGACATTGAACAACATTCATTTGAGAGAAACAGAGAAAGGAAGACTTCATTATTTCACATTCAATCGAGCCAGCATAGCACTATATCTCATCATCTCATTTCATCATTTACATCATTTACAAGAAAAGTGGGACGAAAGAAAGAAAAGCACAGAAACTATAATATCTCCCCGATAACAGAAGGACTCGAATGCCTTAAACATAAACAGGGATACATATAAGGAGGAAGAAGAAAATGGGGGAGGGCGGAGCATTGACTCCTCTCCCTCCCCCTCTGCCCACCTATGAGCTTCCTCCTAGGGACACTCTCTTCTCTTCCCGCGATCTCTTCTCCGGCCTCTCTTCGCTCTTTTTTTTTCTTGTTCTCTCTTCTCTGCTTCTTCTGTTGTCGCTTCTCTTCTATTGTTGTTTTTTTCTCTCTGTATATCTCTTCTTCTTTTTCTTCTTTCGATCTATCTCCTCTATCCCTCTCTCTGTCTATCTCTCCGTATATTTCTCTTTTGTATATCTCTTCTTCTTCTTTTTTTTGTATCTCCATCGAGAGAAAGGGGGGGTTTTATAGCCCCTGATGAGTATCTTCTCGGTGGGCATATCTCGGCGCGCCTCCGTCGATGGGATACCTCCCGGCGCGCAAGAGTCCAGCTTCCCGGTGCCAGCTTTGGGCCTTGGTGAGGAGATCCCGACGCCACACTTATGGGCCCATTTAGGGCTTTTGACTCTTCAATTCTTCTTATCAGCGGGTTCAAGCTGTCAAAGCTCTCCAACTTGTCTTTTCATTTGTTAACCCTTCTGAGTCTGTCAAAACTGATGAAGGCCTCTTCGTTGGTGAGTTGGTATAGTTTCATCAGTCAATAGACTGCAGTTTTCATCAGTACTGTCATCTGGGCGATGACAACACCGGACATCAGCTTGGCCGAGGAAGGCTTCAGCCGGGTAAATAACTTTTGTGACGGCTCTTCTTTAGTTCTGACTCTACAGAAATTATAAAGGTCTTCATTGCTGGTTCTGCTCTCATCCTTGTCTCAGCTCATATTTCATCTGTCAACAAAACCCTGTCCCCTGAGCATGGTGGCTGGTTGAGAAGGTCTTTGAAATACTAAATAGAATATTCATTGATCTCTTGTGAATCAGTGGAATAGCTTCCATCTTGGAGTTTACACTTCCTGATGCTATTGATTGCCCTTCTGCTCTTAAAAGCTGCATAGAAGTATTTTGAGTTTGTGTTTCCAAGTGCCAGCCAATTTTATCTAGATTTTTGTTTTCCATAGGATTCTTCATCCTTCAATGAATTGCAATACATATTCATGCATTCCTTTTCCTTGTTGATCAGGTCCTCATTTGTAACACCCGAGAATTTTAGAATAGAAATATACAAAAAAAATTTATATATATTTAATTATAAACTCATATTCTAATTCTATTGGATTAACCTTTTAAAATATTTAATTACCAATAGATGCTTTAGAAGATGCCAAATTATATTTTAGGAAATACCAATTTATATTTTCAATCACTTAGGAAATTAATAATACATCTTATTACACTATTCTAAAGAAATAGGAAATAGATTATATAGATAGGGTTTTAAAGGATAAACATCACTTTTACAAGATACCAATTCATATTTTCATAATTTAGAAAATCTCATATTTCAACTTTTACATTATATCATTATTTTGAAGAAATAAGGGTATATGGATGAAGTGTTAAAGGATAAACATAATTTAGAAAGTGAGAAAGGGTATATAGACAATTTTGGTTAGTGTAGAGTGAATACAAAAATCTCCATTCAAAATAACGACATATGTTAAGTCGTTATTTCCTAAACGTAAATAGTGATGTAAATAGTGCCACTTTTTATTTAAAAAGAATTTTTCAAAAAATATTATATGTAAAAATAGAGAAAAATGTAAGGATCTCACCCCCGAAATTTCACAAACAAATTCCATCAATTTTTAAAGATGAAAATCTTTGAAGTTTAGCATGAAAATCTTAACTTATGAAAGACACGACCTTCCCTTAGGCGTCATTTCTTTTCCGACAACTATAACGGTCATTCTTGGAGAGGGAGATTTCTGTAGCCCATCTAAGAGCGGCCGAACTAGGTTCGTCAGGACCAAACAAGACCCAGCTCATCCAAGTGATAGCCCCGCAGGGCCCACTTAGGATAAAAAGCCCAATAAGATTACTCAGGATCAAACCCTTCCTCGGCGGCCCTTAGGATAGGAAGGCCAAAACGTCGGTCAGAACGGAGAAAGACCCATGCCCGAGTTATCCCCTCACCGGGATAGAGGTAAGCGCTCAGCACCCACTCCGACCTACCTTCATCCGAGCTATGCCTATCGCCCGGACAGGGTTGGCACCCTTCATACTTGGGTTTAACCGACGATTACTTATCCATGATGCCGTTGAGAGCCCTTTATGAGCAGGAGTTTTTGAGGATAAGGGACCCACGACCCCTCAGGGCTATAAAGATCCCACGATGAGGACGTAAAGAGCCCACGTTGAGGACGTAACTCCCGCCTGAAACTCCTCACCTTACGGGACTCATGAGGCCAGCGCACTATTTAAACCTGGGACTCCCTCCAGCGAAAGGTAAGGCCCAACACACGCCTAAAACTCCCTGAGCAGGAACCACTTCACCATCTTGGTGTAGAGGGATCTCGTGCCTCTCTTTTCCTCCTCCCTTCATAGCTTCCACCATTGCTCTACTGACTTAGACATCGGAGGGTTTACCCCAGAGAACCATTCCTGGGCCCCCTGATCCGTTTCCCTTTCTTGCAGTTCACTATTCGGTGATCATCCCCCAGCTCAGGTCCAGCGCGAGATTACGCCTCTTCCTCTGGCACCGTCTGTGGGAAATGACCAAAGAGCCAGTATGGTGCGAAGAAGTTTAGGGAGGAGGTCCACCGGTGATAGGGGAAAGGCCATGGTGGTTGCGGGAGAAGGCCCCTCTCAGGCGTCACAAAACCCTCCCTCCAACGCCAACACCCTAGCCGACGAACTACCCCCTCCTCCCACGGCGGTAGGGCTACCACTCAATGGTGGCGCTGACGCATTCCAAGCCCTCAACGCTGTTGATAATTTTATCTCTCTTTCCTTTACCCCGCCCCTAACTATGCTAATAACATAATAGCATGAAAGGCATGGAAGATGATGAACAAAGGGGGATGAGAGATAGAAGAACTAACCGTGATCGCCACCAAGGGTTAACAACGCCAAAGGGACGAAGAGATAAAGCAAAGGGCGCCGTGTACCTTGGAAATATGAAGAATTGATCGCGCCTAAGAACGGGACGCAGGGAACTTGTGGACTCAAACCTCTTCTCCTTCCAGCCGGCTAGATGAAGAAGGCCTCACGTTGTATTCATGCTTTCCTGCAAAACAAAGCCAAAACAAGGACAAAAAAACCCATTAGAACATGCATGTGTAGTATCAATTTTTTTTAATCCAAAAAAGCCCTGCCTAGGGTCTGGTGGGGGCCAACAGACTCCTAGGAGGTGAATTTTATTACTAGTGGAAAAAAATTGGGGTTACATCAATCTGATGCTGGGAAGACCCAGCTTATCCAAACGAGCCTCACCCTTTATAAGTGAGGGTAGCTCACTGTTGTGAAAGAAGACATTACATTTAGATGAGCAAGCTAAAGAGGCCAATAAATCCGCTACTTTGTTTCCTTCTCTGTAGATATGTTCAAACTTATCATGCTGTGAGGTAGTTTTCCAAATCACTCTGACATAGGATAGAATAGACCAAGGGCATTGGTATTCCTTTTTAATAACCCGAACAAGAACTTGTGAGCCACACTCAAAGAGCGCTGGATGATAAGAGATAATACGGAGATATTGGATTCCATCAAGCAAAGCTCTTGTTTCTGCTACCAGACTATTTTTCTGGCCATAGTAATGGGAGTAGGCTAGCAGCACCTTTCCATTGTAGTCTCTAATAACACCTCCACCTCCTGAAATGCCATTTGGTTTGCAGGCACCATCCGAGTTTAGTTTGAGAAAAGACCAAGGGGGGCAAATCCATTTTACTATTTCCAGCTGTGCACCATTGTAGGGTTGAGCAGGGATACCCAAGGTATCTAGGATTTTCCGTTTGCAGATATCAGCTTCCTTGAGATTAGCATTTACACAGGCGGTTTTCACTTGACTGAGGATTTGGTGAAGAATCCTTCTTTTATGCAGAGTTCTGTCTTCATACCTCACTGAATTCTGAGCCCTCCAAATATTCCAGCAGCCACATCCCATGACTGCTAGGATTAAGTGACCATAAGCTGATTTCGGTTGGATAGTGTTGGCAGCATTGGAGATGAGAGCAGTAATGGAATTCCCTTCCAAAAGTAGGCCAGCAGAAGTGAAGAAAGGCCATATGTGCGAGGCTAAATCACTGTGTAAAAATAGATGATTCATGGTTTCACCATGGGGGGGCTGACAGCAGGAGCAAGCAGAGCAAAGATGCACACCTAGTCGCTGAATGTTGGAATCCACAGGCAAGCTGTTGTGAAGGATTTTCCACAAATGGACAGAGATTTTCGTTGGTAACCATTGAGACCATAGCCTTTCCCAATACACAGTTGGCTGTCCTGAAACAGTTTCAGAAAGAATCTGATAGGTAGAAGCTACTGAACAGGCTCCTGAGGCTGATAGACTCCAAGCATGAAAATCAGCATCCTGAGAGAGGTTTGTGTTGAGGACAGCTATTTTGACAGTTGCAGGCAGAAACCTGTCAAGAAGATCCTTTTCCTCACTTGATGGATGCCGCAAGAAGTGTTTGACAGTGATATGAGGATTAGGAATGCTGTTTGCAGGAACAAAGTCAGCCAAGCATTTGGTTCCAATCCAATGATCATACCAGAAATTAGTGAGCATTCCATCCCCAATGATGACCTTTTGAAATTTGAGGACCAAAGATTTTGCCTTTGTCCAGCTTCGTCTAGCAAGGCCATTCATACTATTAAAGTGCACATCTCTCAAATGTTTCTGCCCAATGTACTTTGCTCTGAAAAAAGAGGACCACAAGGAGTTTGTATGCAAAGCCTGCCAAAGCATCTTGACTCTTAAGGCTATTTCCATTTGCCTAAGTGACATAATTCCGAGGCCTCCCTATGAAGTAGGTCTGCAAATAGTAGCCCATGATCTCCAATGTCTTTTGTTCCCAGTTGTGGAAGAGCCCCAAAAGAAGTTTGCAAATGCTCTCTCCAGTAAAATGTGAGTTCCTGAGTATAGGGGAGAGGTGGATAAAGCATAAATGGGGATTGAAGTAAGCACATGCTTAATCAATATGAGCTTGGCCCCTTGAGAGAGTAAATTGGATTTCCAGCCTGAAATTTTCTTTTGTATGGATTGAATAATACCAGCATAGTGGACTTTTTTACTTTGGCCTAAAATCAGAGGGAAACCAAGATATTTGTGAGGGAAGCTTTGTCTAGTGAAGCCTGTGAGATTGGCAATCCGAGTAGCAGTGGAGGCATTGATCTTTGAATGCAGAAAAAATCCACTTTTACTGATATTAATAAGCTGACCTGATCCCCTTTCATAATTCCTCAGAATTTTTAGTAAGTTTCTGATAGAGAACATGCTTGCCTTAGTAAAGATCATGGTGTCATCTGCAAATAAGAGATGGGAAATGGTGGGACACCTCAGTGGCCCTTGAAAGCAATCAATTTGTCTATTCAAATGGGCTTTCTTAATAGCCCTACTCAAACTTTCCTCAGCAATGATAAATATAGTCGGGGCAAGTGGGTCACCTTGCCGAACTCCTCTTGTAGATTTAAAGAAACCTGCTACATCCCCATTCAGAAGGACAGAAAACCAGCAGTTAGTGATCAATTTATCGATCATTTGAATGAAATTCAAGCTGAAACCAAACTTGTGCAGAACAGTAAATAGGAAATCCCACTCTAGCCGATCATAAGCCTTGGCCATATCCAGTTTAAACATGATATTTTTTCCTCTGGTTTTTCTGCCCAATTCCTATGTCAATTCTTGGGCAAGGGCAATGTTTTCAGTTATGTGCCTCCCTTTTACAAAAGCAGACTGCTCCGGTGATATAATGTTAGGAAGGATAGCAGCCAGCCTTTTGTTAACAATAGCAGAAATGATTTTGTAGAAGAAATTGCATAAGCTGATTGGCCTGTAATCAGCAATATCCTCAGCATTTGATTTTTTAGGAATGAGGGCTATTAAGGTGGAAGTTACAGATCTAGGGAGAGGCTGTGGACTAGCAAAAGCCTCTTGAACAGCACTGACAACCACTCCTTCAATAATGGACCAGGCCTTGTGGAAGAAAGCCCATGTGAACCCATCCGGACCTGGTGCACTATCAGCTGAAAGTTGAAACACTGTATCTTTAATTTCCTGTTCAGTGGGAATGGTACAAAGCATTAAGTTCTCCTGAGGGGTTATGAGATTCGGAATACAATTTAAAGAGGATTCCTCAATATAATGGTGCTGGGAAGAGAAGGCATTCTGAAAGTGGGTTATAGCAATATCCTTCATTTCTTCATGGTTTGAGGTTAAGATACCAGAGGGGTTTCGAAGCTGAGTAATACACTGCTTATTTCTTTTGGCCTTGGTTGAGATATGAAAAAAGCTAGTGTTTCTATCCCCTTCCTTTAACCATCTGATCCCAGACTTCTGTCTCCAGAATACTTCCTCCTATAAAAGTCTTTCAGATAGATGAGTTTTGGCTTTCTCCAAGTTGTTGTGATTTTCCATGGTGGGATGTAAATCATAGGAATACTCTGCTTTAAGAACGGAATCCTCAGCTTCCATCAAGTTTTGCTGGACATGGCCAAAGGTATGCTTGTTCCAGTTATGAAGCATATTCTTCAAGTATTTGAGTTTCAGATATAAGGTAGTCATGGCAGAAGTAGCCAGAGGACTGGAGTGCCAGCAGGTGTTTACATCCATGAGAAATTTATCATGGAAAGTCCACATTTTTTGGAAACTAAATCTTTTCTTGAATTTGTTCCTTTGAAGCAATTTCACCAGTAAGGGAGCATGATCAAAGGCTTCTCTGGACAAATGTTCCACAGAAATGGGAAACAAGTTAAGCTATTCAGAATTGAAAAGAACCATGTCCAGTCTGGCCCAAATACCCTTGCACCCAACTTGATTATTATGCCAGGTAAACTTAGACCCCTTGTAGCCTGCATCCATGAGTGCACAATCTGAAATAGTTTCATGAAAATCAGAGATAGCACCCAAATTTGGTATATTTCCACCTAGTTTTTCATCAATAGTCAGGATACAATTAAAATCACCAGCGACTAACCAAGGTCCCGAAAGTTGTGAGTGCATCAAATGTAGAGAAGACCATAAACTCTGTCTTTCCCAAGCAGAACATTTTGCATAGACAACAGAGATATGAAATCTTGGCCACACAGGACCCGACTGAGTAAGGGAGAGCTGCTGCTCATCTGAGCTAACATATGAGAAATCCAGTGTATCCCTCCAGCAGAACCAAATATGAGCCATATCAACACCATTTGCAATGCAATTTTCCATGCCCAACTTTTTGCAAATGCCTTGCATTTTACTGACATGGAGCTTGGGTTCCAGTATAGCAATACAGTCAATATGATGTGTCTTGATGAGTAATTTCACTCTCCCAACTGATGGATCATTTCCTATGCCCCTTATATTCCAGATAATGAAATTCATAATGATTTAGGTAAAGGAAGATTTCCTGATGATCCGGACCTAATCATGGATCTAGTTTTAACTCCAGTCTGTTCATTTAGAAGAACCCTGACATTGTCAATAGTAGCTGCAGAAGCAATATCCTGTCTTTTAGTAACCAAATCGACAATATGCTGCTGTGTCTGAGAAGAAAAAGATGAAGCTGGCTGCAGACCCAATGAGAACTGGTGTGAGTCCGCACCTCGAGAATCAACAATAGCTAGCTCAGGTACCTGAACAATGGTGGCATTAGCATCAAAGCTTTGTCCTGAAGGGAGCTCCATGTTGGGAGGAGCCTTGCAATTATCTGGAAGCATCACTGTATTCTGACATAATGATTCCATAGGCTGCAAGACAGTTGAGGATCTAGTCGAATCAAAAAAGGGTATTAAGCTTGGTAAGGCATTAGTCCTCTCATCAGTGATATCCATGCAATCAGGATTTGAAATTTCATGATCAACAGTGGAAGCAGCATTTAAGACAGCATCTACCGCACCCTTTGAAGGAGGCACCACCTCATCTTCAATAACAGAAGAATTCCCCATCAGAATCACATCCGTGTTGTCAAGAGAGTCAGGTATCTTATTTGGAAGATGCTCATCAGATGTGGCATTCTTTAGAATGGTAGTATCAGGAATGGCCACTGGTTTCCAAACAGTTTTCCTGTTAGGAAATGGACAAGAGGAACCCTGAGGACCCTCTGGAATAGCTAAAACTTTTGATGCTTTACCTTTACAGTCAACAGAACTGTGGCCAAGTCTGGAGCAGAGCGAACAGAAAGATGGAAGCTCCGGGTATAAGATGTCTTGCCAAGCCCCTCCTCTAGGAAAACCAATCCACAGTCTATGTGGACGAGGCTTTAATATATCTAATTCAACACATACACGAGCTACTACAGTGTTTGAAAGGTTGAGAGTAGAAGGGTCAATTTTTAACACCTTCCCCATGTTTCCAGCAATAGACCGTAGCATTGGTTCCACGAATAAGTTCACAGGGAGCCCAGGGAAGGATATCCATACCGGCAATATAGAAGAGTCCTCATTGGGATAGAAGTGCATCGACCATTTGAAAAAATGAAATAATTTGCCGTGAACATACAGGTGTTCTCTTAGAAGCAGCTGCAGATAGTCCTCCTGGTTACGAAATCGTAGAAGGAGGTGCTTGGAATCCAGGGCACTAATGATGAAGTCTTTATTAAATCTGCATCTGTTGGAGAGGTGAGCTCTGATCTCAGGGAAGGCCGGCCTGCCGAGAGGCGATCGCGCTACAAGCGTAAAGTCGAAGGGCTTGAGGGAAGCGGCTAATTCCTCAGCATTGAAGAAAACGGCCGGTTCTCCTCCATCTGTCACAGCAGGCTCGTGGACGAAACCAGGGACAATCGACGGCGACATGGAAGAGGCAAGAACTTCGGCAAACGAGCGACGACATCCCGGGAGGTTAGCAGCAGCAGGGACGTTGAGGGAGGACGAAGGCAAAGCGGGAAAAGGCTGAGGAGGAACCACGACAGCAGCGGGGGCCACGCCGGGCCCCCCCGAGACCTCCATGGAGAAGAGGTCAACACGCCGCCATGATGCAGGTCAGCCCGGAGTGATAAAATAGGGGTAGAAATTAAGGGAGAATGCACCGGGGGGAGGTTTTTAACCCCTGTGGAAGAGTGGAAAAGATAGGTGTATGTGTTGTGCATGCATGAGAGTTGAAATCACAGAATTTGGTTGAGAGAATAGAGAGAAATCATTGATGCAAAATGGGAGAAAATGCATGTGTAGCAGAAAAGTGCAGAAAATTATGATGATTTGTGATTTTAAGAGGAAGATAACTAAGAATATAGATCATGAAATCAACCCCAGAAGGATGCAATTGAAAGGTAATACTTCTCTCTTTAAGCCAAGGTCAAAGTTGTGAGTTAGAATTACAGCATGGCTTCGTCCCGAACCAAGAAAGAGCCCCCCCGTCGCGACTAGGAACCGGGCAATTTTTCTAGAGTTTTGTAAGAAATCCTCATTTTCTTATCACGATTTCCGGAGATATAGTCCAAGATAAATCAAGTTCTCTGGATCAAACTCGAGATAATACTAAGGACAAGAGATAGGAACAAACGGGGATCAATTTGAAGGAGGATTCTAGAAGATATGGCTCTTGGAAGGTAGCCCCGTCGCACTAGAAAATAGAGTTTTAGTTGTACCAGGATGCTTAAATCCCAATCTTACGACCCAGATCCCGAGAGATATAGCCAATGAAAATTTGATTTCTATGAACCAAATTCAAGATAATACAAAGGGCTAGAAGTAGGAAAAAATGGGGATCAATTTGGATATGAATTAAAGAAGTTATGGGCTCTGCAAGATAGGCTCGCCGCGTAGTTTTCGGGGCAGAGTCCAGCGCGAATTGGACTCTCGGCTGTGTGTAACGGTCTATCGTAGGACCGTCAGAGTTATGTAACGGCCTAGGGTAGGTCCGTCACACTCTGGGGGTCGAACGGGATGATTTCAGACAAGTTTAACTGTGACGGTCTAGTATAGGACCGTCACAGTGCTCTGACGCATCTGTACTAGACCGTCACATGTGCTCTGACGCACCTACAGTAAACCTTCACACCGATGAAGGAAAATTCTAGGCAGACAACGCGTGACGTTAGAAATTGAAGCGTATCTCTCAAACGGGGCAGAACTAACAAAAGTGGTAGAAGAAGAAATTGTATATAACTAATAGAGGAACAACTTTTATGAAGAAAGTAAGATGAGAAAATGATCATAAGAGAGAGAAAATGGTGCTAGAAGAGAGAGAAAGAATTCTGAACAGCACAGCACGCCAGAAAAATCTTAATAGCTCACAAATGGGGCAGAACTGGCCAACGGCGTAGAAGAAGAAATTATAGATCGTTAACAGAGAAACAACTTTGGTGAAGACAACTTTTTGAATAGAGGGACGTAAGGAGATGAAAAAGGACCACTTTCAGGACTGCACAGTGGGAGATAGCCCATTACTTGAGGGAAGACGGCCTAAATAGGCCGAAAGTCGACTTAGAAGCCAGAAGTTGATAAAGTAAGCTCTAGGGCTCTAGGAAATCATGATCTTCAATGCTCAAAGGGAACGGAACAATGAAAATAGGCTCGAAATCCATCCAAGGAAAGCTCCAAAATATTGGCTAATTCGGGACATCAAAAATGATGAATGAGAGAAATGACGCAACTTGTGGGTTAAAAACGGGTGTCAACAGATGCCCCTCCTTGATGTCCACTTTGCAAGGGAACGAGCGAAAGCGACGCGGAGGCAAAATGGAAAGGAGATGGAGCAAAAGCGATAGCGACGTGAAATAGAGATGAAGCGGAGAGAACTGATAAGCGGGCATCAAGGCAAAAAGACACCGTCACAACCAACAAGCGATAAGAATTCTCTCGAAAATGCCGAACTAACCACCTAAAATGGATGACAAGGATGAGACATGTCTGGAGAATTAACTAAGGGAGGAAACACGACCAACCTCATCGGGGACACAATCCACGGACAATGAGTGGGTCGGCAGGAACACAGCATAAGAGCTGGAAAAGGAGAGATAAGACTGAGATAAAATCCAGACAGGAATCACGCTGGCCAACCAAACCAAGCGGTAAGATCAGAGAAATCGTTTGAATTCAGAGTGGAATGAAGAATCTCTTATCCAAGAGAGCTTAAGTGCAATCAACCATTGCTGAGGAGAAATCGTTGAATGGATCACGAGACGTGAATGCTCCAAGTGACATGATGCATGCTGAGCTAAAATAAAGAAATCATTAAAACGAATGCAAAGAAAGATAAAATAGAAAGTACTCAAGGATATTAATGCTAGACTGAGCCAAGACGGGGTGAAGAGTCTTCTTGCAACCACGGCGTGCGAGACAAAGTCTATCGTCCCCCACCTGACTCAACCGAGCGGCCAATCCAACGATTAACCGTATGTTCCTAGATCATCATCATTTTTGTTAAAGGGGAACATCAGATCCCAGAACACACGGGCAACCAGCCGGTCCTTGAGAGGCTATAATAATGTAGATACCATATAGTAATGTAACAATGAGAAAGGATAGAGAGCCATACCTGATTTACCTACCAAGCGTAACAGCATCTTTTTTTAAATTTTTTGATTTTTTGATTTTTATGGATTTTCAAATAAGACAACAATAATGTGAATGAACATGATAAACAAGTATGAACATAACGACGATAAGATAACGCTCAACTAAATGACCGACAACACAACAAAACATAATTATCAAACAAATGGAAAACAACACAACAAGACGAACAAGCACATATGCAATGGCATGAACAAACCACACGTATGCAAGATGAACGTGAGGGACATGACAACAATGCAATGGGACAACACATGGTTGGGACAAGAATATGAGGGATGACCACACGGTTGGGACAACACACGAGATATAGAAGGATGACTAACATCATATGCAAGATAACTAACAACACATGGTGAAGAATAAAATATGTGTGGGACAACACAGTGGGACATAAACACGGCGAGACAAGGACACGACGGGATAAAGGATATAAACAAATACACCCTTCAATCAAAACCCAAGATCAGAATGAAGTAGAACCGTCAGGTTCATAATCGTGAGGTAAAGCCCTCTCATAGAAATATGATCATTGCAAATAAAAGCTGAGAATGACACAAGCTTCAGAATAGATCGAGAGATATGGTTGAAGAAGAGAACAGATCAGAAGATGAACAGGAGACAGATAGAACAAAATATGGAGCAAGGAAAGTTTGAGTACTTGCAACCTGCACACTTAGTAAACAGATTACGTATCTGTTCTCAAAATACAATGTAAATGATAAATATTTTTAAAATTTTCAATTTTCTTGATTTTTTTGGATTTTGGATATATTTGATTTTTTTTAGATTTGAACAATATTTCATTTTTTGGGGGGATTTTTGACAATATCTCATCATTTTTTTTAGATTTTTGACAATATCTCATTTTTGGATTTTTGACAATATCTCATTTTTTTGGTATTTTTGAATAGTAATCCGTAGCACCCAAAGACATGCTCGAACTACTGGCCAGGGATCGCCGTCCCTCCCCTCTCATTAAAGACTTTCCTTGAGCAGGACGTGCATGTGAGGGTGGCTTATCATAACCAACTGCCTCTAAAGAACGGTGCCCCTACTAAGGCCATACCCGGGATACAATCCAGCCTAAGAGGGAGAAATAGAAGAAAAATTGGAGACAAACTTTACACAGGATGGGAGGTATCAAGATTCGAATTCTTTCCAAGGCACCACCCCTCAAAGAGATAGCCTGTTGCGCCGGGGCTTTGTGTCTTTGATTTTGAGATCCATATTTATCAAGCACGCATGCGACCAGGCTCATGACGTCCCGCGGGGAACTATACTACCACTCTTGCCATGCCTTTGATTCATAATTTTACATTGATTCGTCCATTTATTTTTGACAGCCCTTATTGGCCAGATATAGCATGAAAGCTCACTTTTGAGGGTCAAGACTGCCCCTATTTGAGACCTCTCTCGTATTAGGGAGCGCCTAGGTTTGTCATCTTATCCATCAATCTCTTGCCCCTGCACTTGGCCGAGCAGAGAAAAGAAAAGACCTTTGTGCATACCCAAAGTATGGCCAAAGTAGCAACGATGCGCCTCAGAGAGATCGGTTATGGCTTGCCGTGTAGTGTGTGAAAATTCATACTCATAGGTCACCCTCAACAATCGAGGAAAGAAACTAGACTCCCAGCGTGGAGGTATCACCAGCCTAAGGATGTTGCAGAAGCTAACTTTTTTATTTGACACAAAGTTAAGATCTAATTAAACAAAGACTCCTAAAGCCACTCAATCATGCTAAGGAATCATATGCAGCAACAATAGAAATAATGGAAATGAAAGTACGTTCTTGTACAAAATAAAGATACCTTTGCAGATCCATGATGTGGAAACTAGCATCCTGAAGCGATTTCGATCATCGAGCTTTGAGGAGCGCGAGTAACTTTGCATTCCTTGCTTGCCAGGATAAAGGATGAAAGGAGAGCAAAGGATTGGATTCCTCGACACAGAGGAGTGGCAGACATCATACTGGACGAAGAAGGGATAAAAAGGAAGAGAGACGAGGGCTAGAACTCCCTCGTTAAGGCACTGAGACCCTGATAACAAGGAACCAGATACAAAATAAACAGGGATTAACTGAGATCAAGGCGGGCTAAAGCCTCGAAAACAACATGAAAAAGGGTAATGACCCTGAAACAGTGAGTAAGAATGAGTAGAAAGATGAGAAGAAGAATCATCTGACGTTGTCGGAGAAGAGGGACGAGAATCATCCGACAAGGTCAGAGAAGGAGAATGAGAGACACCCGATAGGGTCGGGGAAAGAGAACTAGAGACGGAATCTGGAGATACTGGAGCAGAAGAACTGGGAGATGTCCCGAGATCGAGATGAAAAGACATAGGCCGAGGCCTAGAATTGTGAGAGGAGGGAAAATCTGGAGGATCTGGAGAAAAAGGAGAGGAATGGGAACGCACAGACCTACGAAAGGAGGAGAAAATGATGGAGATAGGATCAGATGGAGGAAGGTACACCACCCAAGGGTGGGAACTGAGTATAAGGAAGGATGAATGAAAAGAAGGGAGGAAGAGGTGGACCCTTGAATGCACAACTGACGACTCTTGAACCTGTGTCGCCATCTCTTCTTAGCTAAAATTGGCTTGAAATGGACCTGCTTGGCTCGGGGTTGGACCTTCAGGCCTCTTATTCTGCAATGTCTCCTTAAATAACGGGCCCATCTGGCAGACGGCCTCGCCCGACTGTGAACATGCAACTTCATCGAGGCGGTTGCCCCTAGACACCCGGTGCTAGCAATAGTAGATGGACATTCTTGAACAACTAACTCCTCATAATGTTGAATATCATAAAACCATGGAGTCTAGTTACTTGGCACAAGTAGCATGAGATTTGGCAGCTCCACTCGGCAATCAGACTTGAAGCGTAACTCCCTTACCAGAAGAGCATGACAAAACTGAGGGAGATTAATGCGCGGCATTGACGTGGCCGATTCACCAATAAACCAAGGGAGATGGCATAAAAAGTGCAGAATGTCCTTGAAAAATGCAGAAGGTACGGCCAATTACCCCTTGAACATGGAATCTAGCAATCCTTTGGCAGCCATATGAGTTAGCAAAATCTGAGTAGAGAACCCTTCTCGGGTAGTGAACTGAATGGCGAGAGAGCGAGAAGTAAAAACAACATCAATAATTGAACCCCCGGTAAGCAATGAGATTGCCACCGGCCTCGCTCTTGAAGAGACTGGCACCAATGCAAGGGAACTCTTCTTAGCAACCGACATAGGAGATAGTGGCGCATCGGCCCTGAAATAGCCTGGGACCAGGACATGTATCGGCATTTGGAGGATAAACTCTTGACCTTTGAAATGCATAGCCAGCAAGTAATCACCTTGATACGGCTCATCGTCTCCTCGGGGACCAGACCCGAGGGGTACCGGAGGTAGCGTGCACCCGCTCCGTGGGGGGTAAGTGGATAGAGGAATGGGGACAGGAATCGGTTTGGATGGCGTCGAGGTTTCAATGGGAGTAGTGATGTGTTTAGGTGGAGGCAAAGGGGTTGAGATGATGGCAAGCTTAGGTGCGGGCAAAGGTGAAGTCGGAGGTGTGGGTGGAGGTATAGCCTACTCAGGCTCGAGCCACGATGGTGACGGAGATGGCAAATGCAGTGGAGATGGTAGAGGTGACAGAAGCACTGGTGGTGGAGACGAAGATGATAGTGATGGCAATGGAGAAGGTGAGGATGGTGATGAAGGCAATGGGGGTAATGGACATGGGGGTGGAGATAGTGGAGAGGGAGGTCGTGGTGCCCACCGTCGACATGTCGACACAACACGTTGAGTGGCATTAGAAGTAGCGGAAGTGGCGGCAGGAGAAGAAGGGGAGACACTGACCTTAGTAGAGGCTTGGGTTTGTGGAGGTTGCAGAGATTGGATAGGAGATGGCGAAGGTAACGGGGTAGGTGAGGTAGTAGGTAATGGAGCGAGTGCAACGCTAGATGAAGAATCACAGGGGTGCCCCTGGTCTTGAAATGGAGACGGCTGCTTGGCTGGTGCTTCTTGTTGCTGCTGCTTACTGCGGAGATCTAAAACAACTTTACGCATGGCGGCCCAATCAATCCTTTTATTACCTTCCAGGCCATAAACATACTCTCGGAACTCGGGACAATCCTCAACCAAATACCCCTGCTGGCGGTGGAAATAACAGAACTGGAGCATATCCCCGACCATCGGTCGGCAAGGCACAACTGGAGGGAGCGACAACGCGTGAGTGGCCATCAAAGCCCTAAAGATGTCGGTGAAACACTCCGACAACGAAGGACAAGGAGCCCGCTTCGGACAAGGCAGATGCCGAGGGGTATGAGGTGGTGGAGAAGGTTGTGGAGACGGAAGTGAATGTTGCGTAGGCAATAGTGCTTGGCCGGTAGAGGAGGGATTTGGTGAAGGCATATGTGGAATGGAGTGGGGAGGTATGTAGATGGCATCCACCTGCTCGGGATATGGTGTTTCCTTGACCGGGGGTGGAGACACAAGTGGAGATACATGTGGGTATGTAAAGGCGGAGGGCTGACTCATGGAGGGATATGCGGGTGGTTGATATGTGGGGGTGTATGGCTGACTCGTGGAGGGTTGATATGTAGAAGGTGAAGGTTGATATGTGGAGGGAGATACAGATGGTGGGGTGTGTGGAGATGTAGAAGGTGGAGAGGACTTGGGGTCAAGGGAATCTTGGAGTTGTTGGAGGATGAAGCGGGCTCGGCTGTAAAGTTGTTGCCAGGAGGTGATGTCGTTTAGGGCTAAGATAAACCGATACTCGGGCGTGGCATTGGATATTAGCATCTTGATTTGCTCTCCGTCCGGAATGTGCCCCGGGACATGCGTGGCAAGGCGACGCCAACGGTCGGCAAAGGTGCAGAAATCCTCTTCGGGCTTCATCATCTCATGGGCCAGATCCACCATAGAATACCTGGGCCCAACTTCGTTTTGAAACTGCTGAATGAACTTCTCTTGCACGGCTTGAAAATTCACAACTTGCTCTTGCGGCAACGAAAAGAACCAATCCCGAGCCGGGCCTTCCAATGATAGACCAAATAGATAGGCCATCAAGCATTGGTCATGTCGAAACTGGACCGACTCATAAATAAACTCCTTCAAGTGCACATAGGGGTCACCGACTCCACCATAACGGAGATATGAGGGAATTTGTGAAGATGGCGGAAGTCGAAGACCTTGAAATGCGAATGGAATACTTAAGGAGGATTTGGGATCAATTTGGCGTTGACGTTCATCAAGCTGGCGCTGGGCTTGAGCAATCATATCCTGGGTAGGGAAAGATCGAGAAGAATATGGGCCAACTTGAACCAGTGAATTTAGACCAGGATGATATTGGGCCAGATGAGAGGATCCGGGCTGAGAAGAAGAAGGGCCCATTCCGAGAGTAGAAGGATATATGGACCTAGAAGGATCATGAATATGAGGACTACTCGGGCTAGCAGCAGCATGGGTAGGAGATGGAGGCCCATTAAGAAGAGTAGGTCCACTAATAGAATAAGAAGGCCCGTTAAAGGAAGGGGGTCCATTAAGAGTAGAAGAGGGCCCATTGAAGGAAGGTGGCCCATTAAAGAAATGAGGCCCATTAGATGAATGAGTATTAGGAATCGGGCTAACCGCATGGGAAGAAGAAGGAGGCCCATGAAGATAGGAAGGCCCATTATGAGAAGAAGGCCCATTAAGATGATTTGCAATAAGACGATGGGCCTGGGCCGGGTCCATTTGGCGAACAAGGCTTGAAAGATGGGCCATGAGATTAGCCTGTTCTTTAGATGGGTCAGAAGGACCATGGGAAGATGGGCCTGCGTGGGAAGAAGATTTCACGCGGGAATATGAAGAAGGATAGGAAGAAGGATGATACACGAGCTTAGAACTATGCTCCATGAGGGAAAATGGAGGCTTAATACAAGGATATCAAGGAGAATACAAGTGGGGAAGCAATGGCTTAATGGGCTTGAGGACAAGAGGGGACTGACCCACTAACGCAAAGACGAATGGACAACGGACCACGGGACAATGGACTAGACAATGGACACACAAAATGGGCTAAGCCAAATGGGCCTAACAATAATAAAACATGTGGATGATGAAAGAATGCAACACAAACACCACTAATGGGCATGGACAAGCCCAAACAACATAAATAATGCAATGTGAGAGTTTTCACCCAAGTCAAACAAGTTGATATAATGGGTAATATTTCAGGGATTTTAATAGACCTTTTAATGATTTGAATTAATAATAATTCCCTCAAGATAGGAATCCTATGGAAATAAGGTCCAAACTTTGGGTTGACTAAGGTTAACTCCCTCACACGGATGCAAATACAAGCCTAAAGGGTGGAAAAGGTACAACCGGCCCGGCGCCCGTGTGGGAATCCACGGCTCACGGGGACTTATGGAGCTCTCGGATAAGATCACCTAGTCGACCCCAAAGATTATGGAGGCGAGAGGATCACTTACCAAAGTAGGAAATGTAACTATGATATGCAATGTATGGCCCTATGTGCACCGGAGTGCATGCAAATTCTAGCCTAAAATTAGAAAATCAAGACAAAATGAAACTATGCAAACATGATCCAAATAAGATAAATAGTATATGGATGGAAAGACAATACAAAGGTCTACAGAACGGGCCTAAGAACAGATCAATCTGACCCCGGGAGGTCAATCAAATCACTGAACAAAGTTGCCCCCGTGAACCTGTGCGCAGACCACATGTAGATTTTATGGACAAAATGCTAAAATGATGACAATTTTTAACTAAGCAAATGAGACCCAAATGATGCAAATAAGCTATGGATGGAAAGACAATACAAAGGACTATCCAATGGAATAAAAATCAATGCAATCAGACATCGGGAAGGCAGTCAAATCACTAAGTAAAGATGTACCTGTGAACCTGTCCCTGAGCCTGCCTACAGAACTTATGCACAAAACTCAAAAATTTGGACAATATTAGAATATGCAAATGTTAACCAAATGATGCAAATGATATATTTATGAAAAGACAATACAAAGGGCTATCCAACGGAAGAAAAATCAGCGCAATCGGACATCGGGATCAAAAGTTATGCCCCGACGAACACGGCCCTGTGAGCATGCGCGCAGGACTGCCAGAATCTATAACGGTCTACCAAATGACCGTTACATGACCATGACGGTCTACCATAAGACCGTCACACAACCAGAGTCCGCAAAACACCAAAAATAGTGGGAGAATGGAGGAAATACTACCTAAACATGAACATGCACCCACCCAACCTACAAAAGAGCATGAAAACAAGCGTGGTGGGCATTGCTTGTCCCACCGTGATCGCCAAAAAATAAGGTTGTTGATAATTTTATCTCTCTTTCCTTTACCCCGCCCCTAACTATGTTAATAACATAATAGCATGAAAGGCATGGAAGATGATGAACAAAGGGGGATGAGAGATAGAAGAACTGACCGTGATCGCCACCAAGGGTTAACAACGCCAAAGGGATGAAGAGATAAAGGAAAGGGCGTAGTGTACCTCAGAAATATGAAGAATTGATCACGTTTAAGAATAGGACGCGGGGAACTTGTGGACTCAAACCACTTCTCCTCCCAGCCGGCTAGATGAAGAAGGCCTCACGTTGTATTCATGCTCTCCTGCAAAACAAAGTCAAAACAAGGACAAAAAAACCCATTAGAACATGCATGTGTAGCATCAATCCCGCAGTGATAAAATAGGGGTAGAAATTAAGGGCAAACTCACTGGGGGGAGGTTTTTAAACCCTGTGGAAGGGTGGAAAAGATAGGCGTGTGCATTGTGCATGCATGAGATTTGAAATCACGAGATTTGATTGAGAGAATAGAGAGAAATCATCGATGCAAAACGGGGGAAAACGCATATGAAGTAGAAAAGTGCAAAAAATTGTGATGATTTATAATTTTAAGAGGAAGAGAACTAAGAATATAGATCATGAAATCAAGCCCAGAAGGATGCAACTGAAAGCTAATACTTCCCTCCTTAAGCCAAGGTCAAAGTTGTGAGTTGGAATTACAGCATGGCTTCGCCCCGAACCAAGAAAGAGCCCCCCCCCGTCGCGACTGGGAATTGAGCAATTTTTGTAGAGTTTTATAGAAAAGCCCCATCTTCTTATCACGATTCCCGGAGATATAGTTCAGGATAAATCAAGTTCTCTAAATCAAACCTGAGATAATACTAAGGACAAGAGATAGGAATAAATGGGCATCAATTCGGAGGAGAATTCTAGAAGATATGGCTCTTGGAAGGTAGCCCCGTCGCACTAGAAAATAGAGTTTTAGTTGTACCAGGATGCTTAAATCCCGATCTTGCGACCCAGATCCCAAAAGATATATCCAATGAAAATTTGATTTCTATGAACCAAATTCAAGATAATACAAAGGACTAGAAGTAGAAAAAAATGGGGATCAATTTGGATAATAATTGAAGAAGTTATGGGCTCTGCAAGATAGGCTCGCCGCGTAGTTTTCGGGGCAGAGTCTAGCACGAATTGGACTCTCGGCTGTGTGTAACGGTCAATCGTAGGACCGTCAGAGTTATGTAACGGCCTAGGGTAGGTCCGTCACACTCTGGGGTCGAACGGGATGATTTCATACAAGTTTGACTGTGACGGTCTAGTATAGGACCATCACAGTGCTCTGACGCATCTATACTAGACCGTCACATGTGCTCTGACGCACCTATACTAGACCTTCATACTGATGAAGGAAAATTCTGAGTAGACTGTGCATGACTTTGGAAATTGAAGCGTATCTCTCAAACAGGGCAGAACTAGCGAAAGTGGTAGAAAAAGAAATTGTAGATAACTGAGAGAAGAACAACTTTTATGAAGAAAGCAAGATGAGAAAATGATCATAAGAGGGATAAAATGGTGCTAGAAGAGTGAGAAAGAATTCTGAACAGCATAGCACGCCGGAAAAATACGAATAGCTCACAAACGGGGCAGAACTGGCCAATGGCGTAGAAGAAGAAATTGTAGATCGTTAACAAAGGAACAACTTTGGTGAAGGTAACTTTTTAAATAAAGGGACAGAAGGAGATGAAAAAGGACCACTTTCAGGACTGCACAGTGGGAGAGAGCCGATTACTTGAGGGAAGCCGGCTTAAATGGGCCGAAAGTCAAGTTAGAAGCCAGAAGTTGATAAAATAAGCTCCAGGGCTCTAGGAAATCATGATCTTCAAGGCTCAAAGGGAACGGAATAATGAAAATGAGCTCGAAATCCATCCAAGGAAGGCTCCAAAATATTGGCTATATCGGGACATCAAAAATGATGAATAAGAGAAATGACGCAACTTGTGGGCTAAAAATGGGTGTCAACAAACGCAAAACTGGACATCCTTGTGGAACTCATGAGGACCCAGGCGGCCAGGGATGGAAGGTCACACGCCCCTCCGGAGAGCCCTCTCTGCGAGAATCCGTCTCAACACACCGCCGGAGGCCGCTTCACCCTCCGAGGTCGGCAAATTATCTGTAACAGGTCAGGAGGACCTTCACAAGCCCCTCCCCCAAAGCAAGAGGCCTCCTCCATGCTAAAAAGGGGAAGACCTGTGGCACGCCGTCCAAACCCAGAGACCAAAGCTTCCGGAGAGCGCCAAGGAAGTCCCCCCCAGCCCCACAACGCGGTGACAGTCGGAGTTATCCCTTCGACTGCGAGAATTCGAGAGACGTTTCGCAGAGCAGGAGCGCGCCCTACGGGCCTTGCAAAACGTCTCTCCGGTAGAGGACGAGGAGAAATCCCCATTCTCTGATTACATCTTGATGGCAGAGGTATCTCCTACAACCTCCATTCCGACCTTCACGTCCTACGAAGGCCAAGGCGACCCGGTCGACCACTTCGACAGCTTCGACGCCCTGATGACCCTTCACGGAGCGTCCGGTGCCATCAAGTGCCGAGCCTTTGTGACCACCTTGGTCCAAGGTGCCCAAGCATGGTTCTGGGCCCTCGCCCCTGATCCATCCGGGATTTCAAGCAATTCGGGCGAGTATTCAAGGAGATTTTCACCGGTAGCGGCCCACCGAGGTCGGTAGCGGGGCTATTGGCTCTCAAACAGGCGCAAGGGGAGAAACTCTGGGCTTACATCAATCGATTCAAGTCGGAAGCCCTGAGAATCCCCAGTCTGGATGTAGCCTCGGCCATAACCGCGCTGACCGGGAGCACCCGAGACGAGAACCTCCGCCGCGAACTTGTCCTCCACCCTCCCTTGACCCTTGCCGAGCTAGTGACTCTGACTTTGCGCCATGCCGAGTGCGAAGAAGTACTCAGCGCATGCCGTGGCGCAACCGGCTTGGGTCGGGAGGGGAACAAGAAGCGGGCACTCGAGTCAAGCTCAGGCCAAGGAAAAAGGTGGAACCGAGACGGAGAGCACAAGGAGCCGTGCCGGAGGTACGAGCGGTACACTCCCTTAACCGCTCCGGTGTACGAGACATATGAAGACATCAAAGGCTCGGGCCTTCTCTGCCAACCCGAGCCAATAAGGTCAAAAAATCGCAATTACAGCAAGCATTGCCTGTTCCACAGCGACCACGGGCATCATATCGATGATTGCCACCAGCTCCAGGATGAGATCGAGCGCCTCGCCCGCTAGGGACACCTGTCCCGATTCATGGCTGGGTGTAAGGAAGACCGAGGCGCCCCAGAGGAGATCGACAACGCCCCTCGTGGGGTCCACATCAATGTCATCGCTGGAGAAGCTACATCAGGAGGGGACAGTAGCCGAGGAAGGAAGTGACATGCTGAGCGGGCGAGCCGAGCCGTCGAGCCTCCCAAGGCCCCGCCAAGTGAGCCCCGGGTCATAGTCTTCTCCGACCAAGATCTGGAAGGGCTGACCACCCCACATGACGATGCCCTAGTCATATCGGCCACAATAAACCATTGTAACCTAGACAGAATTCTAGTTGACAATGGAAGTGCCCCTGATGTATTATCTTACGAATGTTTCCTTAAGATGGAGGAGAATCCATCTAAACTCCGCCCGATCCGAACCCCCCTTTGCGGGTTTAATGGCCATGCCACTTATCCCGAGGAAGCCCTAAGCCAGCTGGTTACTCTCGGCACCCCACCCAAAACCATTACGGTCATGGTGGACTTCATAGTGATCAAGGGTATGATAGCATACAACGCGATCTTCGGCCGAGGAATCCTTAGCTGAACGAAAGCAGTGCCCTCTACCTATCACCAAAAGATGAAGTTCCCCACCAAAAATGGGATGGGGAAAGTCTGAGGTAACCAGGCGACGGCCAAAAGGTGCTATAATATCTCGATAGAAGCCACAAGATCGGACGGGAAGAACAAGGGTCCCCGGGAAGTCGAGGAAAAACCCGCAACCTCCGAGCCCGGAGGCGAGCTGCTAACGGTTTTTCTAAACGACGACCCGACTCTAGGAGTAAAGATTGGAGCTGACCTACCGTCAGAGGTTTAGCAGCAATACAAAGAGTTTCTTTCCGTGTATACCCGAGTCTTTGCATGGTCTGATGATCAACTCCCTGGAATATCGGAAGAGACGGTAATGCATAAGCTCAACCTCGACCCGATCGCGAAGCTCGTACAACAACGTAGAAGGAAGCATGCGCCAGAGAAGCAGGCGATCATCAAGGAGCAGGTCACCAAGGGGCAACAGACTGGTCTTTTTAGACCGGTCCTGTACCCAACGTGGCTGGCTAACGTCATCCTGGTGCCAAAAGCTTCGGGAAAGTGGCGAATGTGCGTGGACTTCACCGATTTGAACAAGGCCACATCAAAGGACTGCTATCCGTTACCGAGCATTGACCAACTGGTTGATTCAACCTCGGGCAACGAAATACCCAGTTTCCTGGATACCTATTCAGGTTACCACCAGATCAAAATGGTTCCAGGAGACGTCGAGAAGACCGCCTTTATTACCAACTTCGGCGTATACTACTACACCCGGATGCCTTTCGGGTTGAAGAACAATGGAGCCATGTACCAGAGGCTGGTCAATCATATGTTCAAAGGATAGCTCGGCCAGAACGTTGAGGCCTATATTGACAACATGCTCGTCAAGATCCCCAAGGCCGAGGATCACCTCACCGACATAGCTGAGACCTTTAACACCCTCCTGAGGTACAATATGAAGCTCAATCCCACCAAGTGCACCTTCGGAGTAAGATCCGAGAAGTTCCTGGGTTTCTTAGTCACCCAGCGTGGGATCGAGGCCAACCCCGACAAGGTCCAGGCCATCCTGGACATGCGCCCACCCACCTGCATCAAAGACGTTCAACGCCTCACTGGCCGCATTACTGCACTCAGTAGATTCCTGTCCCACACGGCCGAACGATGCCTACCCTTCTTCAAGCTATTGAGGGGATCCAAAATGGCATCTGCTGCGTTCGTATCGGACGAGGAATGCCAAAGGGCGTTCGTCGAGCTTAAGGAGTTTCTGGCTTCGCCCCCGGTGCTTTCCAAGCCTGTCCTAGGTGAAGCCTTGTATCTCTATCTCTCGGCGACTCCATCTAAAGTTAGCTCGATTCTAGTCAGAAATGACTTGGGAGTCGAGAGACTAGTCTACTACACTAGCAAGGTGCTCAACGAGGCTGAAAGAAGGTATCCCGCAACCGAGAAACTCGTGCTAGCGTTGGTTACCTCGGCCAAGCGCCTCCGACCCTATTTCTAAGGGCATTCCATCACCGTGCTGACCGGCAAACCTTTGAAGAGGATCCTCGCTCACCCTGAAGCCTCAGGACGCCTCGTCAAGTGGACCATCATGCTCGGGGCCTATGATATATCATACCGGCCTCGCTCAGCTATTAAAGGACAGGCACTCGCTGACTTCATCGACGAGAGCACTATCCCGACCGAAGAAAAATCTCCGTCCATGCCCGAGCCAACCAAGGAACTATTCATCGACGGATCCTCCAACTCAGCAGGAAGCGGAGCTGGAATCCTCCTGAAGTTCCCCGAAGGAGCAGAGCTACAATACGCCTTGAAGTTCAACTTCCAGGCGTCCAACAACGCCTCCGAGTATGAAGCCCTTATCTCGGGAGCCCGCATGGCCCGGCGGCTGGGGGCTGAACGAGTCAGAATTCACACTGACTCCCAACTAGTCGCTAGCCAGGTCAACGGTGATTACGAAGCTCGAGAAGCACCGATGGTCAAATACCTCTAGCTGGTCAGAGCCGTGGCATAGCAGTTCGAGAGCTTTGAGGTAGTCCGAATAGCTAGGGAAGAAATCTCCCGAGTGGATGCACTCTCTCGACTGGCCTCCTCTCTTGACCCCGAGGGTACTCGATCGGTCCTTCTCGAAGAGCTAGAGCGACCAAGCATCGATTCAGAGCTCTAGGCTATTGGCCAGGCCTCCCCAAGCGACTGGCGCCCCCTACTTGTTGTGGCTCCAAGACTCTCAAGAGCCTCCTGTGAATCGTGTTTTTTCACATCAAAAAAATAAATAAGAGGAAGATAAATAGTGAAATAAAGGGAATAAAGGGGAGCAAGATTTTGCTATTGGAGTGTGATCGCCAGAGGGGTTACCTCAAAAGAAGGGAGATTGATCGCGAATACCTGGTGAAAATAGGATGCGGGATGAGTGTAGATTCCTTCCTCCTCCTTCTACCGGCCGGCCGATGAAGGGGGTTTTCCTCTTGATTACCCTTAAACAAAGAACAAACAATCAAAAGAGGAAGGATTAGCCAAACGTGTGTGTAGTATCAATCCAAAAGAGTAATATGATGATGAAAGTGGAGCATAAAGTGTGCACCTTTTGGTTCTTTTAAAACCCCTAAGAAAATTAGGGAAGGAAAGAGATATGATGCAGAGCTAATGCAAACTAACTATGATGAACAATGATGAAGTAGCAAATTGATGCAAAGAACTCCCTGCTGTTCTTGACAACAGTAAAGGGGAAACCAATTGATGCGGCTGATGCACTAGGAAGAAGAAGACCACTGCAGGAGCACGGATTCGCAAAGAAAAGGAGGGTAGAAAGGCTTCAGTGCACGGAGAAAACTGTTATTGCTAATCTCTCCTCTCTTATGTTTTAGCCAACCTTCCTATCAAGCTTCTGCTAACCTCGCACGAACTCGACCCAGGAGGCTATTTATAGGGTAGAAAACACAAATGTAATGGGATAAGAACTAGCAAGACCCTTCTACGGCAAGGTCTCTAGTTCCCTAATCGAGCAAGGTGACCAAACAGAGCAGGGGACTCTCCAGGAAAGGGCAGTTCAAGCAGGACACGGAAGGAAAAGAGACGACTCACATCAAGGCGTTACTTGAAATTGACGACCTGAGTCAGGGCGTTAATTGAAATAACGACTGGCATACAGACGTTAATTCTTGGATTTAATTTTAGTAAGAAAACCTTCCTTATTTGAAAATTATAAGGAGACGTTAATTCAAAACACGACCCAGGGAGGGACGTTAATTTTTGATTTCAATTAGGGTAGGATACGTCAAATATCAGAAACTGACGCCTCTTGCTCCAGTCGTCCTTTCTTTGCAAAACACCCTAGCTCAGGTCGCTATTTAAAACACGCCCCTCTTCGAGTCGTTAATTACAAAAATGCAAGAAAAATCATAAAAACCCACACAAAAATAGAAAAACTTTATTTTATAGAAATATTGAAGTTCACTTTGGGGCGTTAACATAGTGACATGAGATTTGGTCATCATAGTATCAATTTTCGCGTGTCTACAGCTGTCCCGCCTTGGCGTCTGCTTTGCAAGGGAGTGAGACGTAATGAAAGTGAAAGTGTAATGAAGTGGAATGAAGTTGAACGAACTGATAAGTAGATGCCAAGGTGTGATGTGACACGCCTATGACACTAGGCTTTTGAAATCTTTCCAAGATTCTGAGTGAAGCAACTTTGGGTGATTCCAAGGAAACATTGATTTGCTGGGTAAAGGAGACTAAACTAAACAAGTAAAATGTGCACGTGGGCACGACAGGGAGGCACCATTGGAGAGCGTTTACCAGCCAACGTGGACGTGCTACAACCAAGGTGAATTTGCAAAAAATAAAGTGAACTGAGATGAAGACCCAGCAAAGAGGCATTTTCAAGGAACTAGCCTGAGCGGCTTCAGAGAGAATAAAGTACTCAATTTGGAGTGGAATATCTCTTGTCAACTCAATCAAGAGCGAGTGACCTTCATTATTGCCATAATATGAAGATTTTCAGCATGAAGCTCAAAGTCCTATATGATGCATGCTGGGCTAAAAAAAATAAAACAAACTAAAGATAGAAAATAATCAAGGATAATATTGTTAAGCCATCTAGATTCGGTCAAGAATCCAAATCTCTGAGCTGACACTAAGCCGAAGCCCGTTTGTCCGCGCATCAACCTGGAAAGTGGAACCATCGTCCCAGACCTTTAATGACTCAACGGCCTATCCGTGCGATCAAGACTTACCTAGAATTATCACTGTTTTTTTTTATGAAGGGGAACTCAAATTCCAGGTTCGTCAGAACCACAAGGTCCTTGATATGCTATAATAGCGTAAAATACCATATAGTAACAATGCTCACAGGAAGGAAATACAAGAGTGGGATGATGTTATTCCCATGAGTCACCCCTGCGTCTCGAAACATGCACTCTTCTGCACTTGAAAAGTTCATTAGTTCTCTCAATTCAAAGCATGATATGATCATAAGTGCATAATCATAAGTAATCCCAATCAAAATATAGCACTTAAGTTCATTAAAACATAGGGAGGAACCAAATATGTAAAGCCATAAAACAATGACTGGAGTTCATGGCGTCAAAAGAATAAAAGACGACCGACATGAGGGTGTTTAAAATATAAAAGATGTCTACCATCGAGGCGTTAATTCTTTTGGGATCTCAAGAAAGTGACGACCCGAACGTAGGCGTTAAATAAAACACGACTTTTTAACTGTGAATTACGAACACCATGCTTCCGACTAGGAAACAGAAAGCAAAACCCAGTACTACTTGTAATCGTCTCTGCAGCTTCGAACGGGCATAAGATCCTTCGAACTTCTATAACAAGAAGGAATTTCCCTCAGCAAATCAACCAAATCCTTTGTTCTGTTACTTCTGCTTCTGATTTCACAGGTGTTGCTACACCTGCTTCGGCTTCTTTCTGCAGACAGTCACTGAAATAACCTCAGAAGATGGAGAGAGCTATCAAGCGGCCAAAGATTTCTACTCCTAGGCTCTCAGAAATCAACGGACACCTTAGTAGCAGAATTGCATCGAACCAGGTATGTGAGTTTGAATTATTCTGCTGTTCTTTCCCCTTTATCTTCACCACTCCCAACCTTCTTACCCTCTGTACTCTTCTCTTCTTTTCTTTTCCTTTTCCATAGGATTATCCAAATATTCCAGGAGCCAGGAGATATACTAAGAACAAGTGGCTCCCCCTTTTACTCTCCAAATTCAGCTCTGACATGAGAGTTTTTATATCTAGATGGCACCTCCTAGGCCCAGTTACCCATGCCAAACATTATGACCAAATCCACTTAGATTGGGCAGCTATAGGAGCTCTAGTGGAGATATGGCACCCCTCTACTCACACCTTCCTATTCTCCACCTTTGAAGCTACCATCCTATTGGAAGAGTTAGAGATGATCTTAGGCTTGAAGAAGATGAAGCAAGGAGATGAGGAGAAGATGGCCATCATGCCAAGGCAAATCTCCTCACATGAATTGTTAACAAGCTTGATTCCTAGCCCAAACCTAGTGAACCAAATCAAAGTCACCAAAGGAATCAACCTCCTAAAACTTACCTCATGGGTCTACAAATGATCCGACCAAGCTAAAGAAGATGAAGAAGTGGAGCGAGTAGCAAAGGCTTTCGTGGTGTGCTTGGCGGGAGCAATCTTATTCCCCTCCACGGAAGACTTCTTGGATGAATCCCAATTAAGCGCAATAATTAGCCTATGGGAAGGAGAGAGAGTGGGACCGGCGATATTAGCCTTCCTATATAGTGGGCTCACTTCGGCGGCAATGGGGAGACCAATCTATGGATGCATGCTTGCACTATCAAGTTGGGTAGATCTCCACTTTAAGTTTGATCCATGTGAGGAAGCCCAACAACCCTCAAGGATATTCTCTAAAAGCCCACTTTCCTATATGACCGGCTCATTGGGGTTGAGCAATAGAGTGATAAACCGAATACCTCAAATTAAGAAGAGAGCGTAATGGAGGGAGCATCTCAAGGTAATGCTAAAGAACCTCTTCACGTGCGCCCCGAGACTACTCAAAATGTAGGAACTCCACGCACGATTCTCTCCCGGCATGGATCTTCGGCTCGTAGGTGCCACGGAATTTGTGCTATACAACTCTCACCGATGCCTTCCTCAACTTGGGCTCCCACGGCAACTATTGGAGGACCCATCTCATCTCCCTCCTATCAAGACAAGGGACACCGGCAGTAATGAAGATGGAGAAGAATGCACCACAATCCAAGCTCTGTGGAAAATCTGCAAGACTCATCAACCTGTGGAGAACTTGGAAGAAGACAGAGATCAATGGAAATCATATGTAATAGCTTTAAGGAACCTGAGGCCCAAAGTGGCTCATTAAGTGCATTGTAATCTCTTTCATTAAATAATCAATAATAACATTCAAAATTGAGCCAATTACAATGTTTCTGATCAATTCTTCCAACAATCTGTGATTCTGCTCTGAATAACAACTTAGTTAATGCCGTCAATTCCCAAAGTGATGCCTCAGTATATGTCGTTTCTCATTAATCGGCTCTCAAAATTGACGCCTTCAGCAATAGGCGTTAACTGAATCACGACTTAAGACAAGGCGTTAATTTGATTCAAATTCCAAAAAGTATTCGTTAAAGATCCAAGAGTAACGCCTTAGGGTGAGCCACGTCTCATGTAAACCACGTCTTCAGACACGTCGTTAATCAAAAACAGTAATCATTATTCCCATCATGTCAATCAAGTCCCATTAAATGCACCTGACGACGGTTGTCATTCCCCATGCGAACGAAAATAACGCCTCAAAGAACGTCGTTAAATATGGAAGAGACGCCCTCTGGTCCAGTCATCTTTTTAACAAGACATGACTTTGACGGGGTCATTAATTCTTTTTGACCGTTCAACTTGCTTTCCCTCCTTTCTTCTTCCTTCTTCGTCTTATTTCTCCCCTTTCTCTCTCTCTCGCAACCCTAACCAAACCAAAACCCCCTTCTTTCTTTCTCACCCTCTATCTCTCAAACCCTCACCTCCCTAAGCAATGGCTGGTGGTGGCGCACTCAAGCGGCAGAGGGTGTCTGCCCCTGACGTCGTGGATTTGGACGAGGAGGAACATGCCGTGGAGGAGGGACTTCCTCCCGCGACGGCCGAGGAAGCTCCGGCGGCGGAGGAGCACGGCGAAAACGAGGAACCCGACGGTGATGAGGCCGAAGGAGATGAAGAAGAAGACGGAAGAGCAGGGGACGAGGGAGGTGAGGATGATGATGAAGATGGAGAAGACGAGGAAGAAGAAGGAGAAGAAGAAGAAGAACAAGAAGGGGAAGAAATTGAAGAAGAAGAACTGGCGGTGGCTGTCGTCCCTCGCCCCAGCCAACTCCGGCGGCCACGGCAACCAAGACCCCATCTCCGGGGAGAGCTATCGGGACCCAAACGACACAAGGTGGGCCCCAACCCTCATTTCCATTTTTTTTATTTCATTTCTTCCATTTTTTTCTTTTCCATAGCTCTCGGGAAGAAGAAAACAACGGACTCAGAAAGAAGACGCCCCTAGGGGTGTCGTGATTTAAGAAGAAGACGCCCAACCCTGGGTCGTCAATTCATTTTATTTTCTGAAAAATAACTGATCTCCATGAGAACGCGCCCTTCAGCATGTCGTTAATTTGATTTACCATGTTTTAATCACAATGCTATTATTTTCATGCTTCTCAGTTTTTCCAATTATTTCTTCAATATTTATGCCTTGATTTATATCTCGCATGATGTTTTTATTTTATTTTCAAAAAAACCCTGGAAAACAACGCCCCCCATCGGGGCGTCAATTCAACAGATAACGACCATACGGGTGGTCGTCAATTTAAATAATTCCAGAATATATTTCTAGGCCCAAAAACTCATTTAAGAAAAACGTCCCATTCAGAGGCGTCACTTAAGCAAATGACGGCCCAGGGACGGGCGTTAATTAAAAAAAAATCTTTCGGGAATATAGAAATTAATTTCAAAACCACGCCTCCCACCGGGGCGTCTCTTAGATAAACAACGACCCTGGCTGGGCCGTTAATTCAACAGGCACATAGATTCACCAAAACCTATTAGAAATAACGCCACCCTCAGGGGCGTTAATCAAACGAACCACGACCCAAGGTTGGTCGTTAATTGAATGAAACAGCAGAAATCTCAACCAAGGCAATTAAACGAATTTACACATGAAAATTAACACTCTTAAACAAAAATTCTTTCTTTTATGCATGCAGGGGTTGATGAGGACACGCATCTCATGGGTCCAGGTCCGGGTAGCATACCACGGCCTCCCTGAGTTTCAGAGAGCTAGGGTAGATGCCATGGGGTTCGGTGCTTTCCTGAGCATAGAGCCCATTAGGCCTGACCTAGCACTGATTCAGGTTTTGAGGGAGAGATGGGACAGGACTAGCCGGGCATTTTTGATGCCGTGGGGTCATATGATCCCTACCCTAGAGGATGTAGCTAGGATCACAGGGCTGAGAGTAGATGGGGAGGCTGTGAGCGGGTTCACCTATCCTGACTATACCGAGCTTACCCAGAGACTGCTAGGGTTAGAGATGGTCTACGAGACACCTAGCGAGTGCAGGACCGTCTTCCGCACCGACCTCACCACAGCTATGGGATTGGGGGATGCTAGGCAGAGACCCAGGGAGTCTTTAGAGCAGTTTTCGCAGAGGTTGATGGACGGGGCTAGGGCAGCCTATTGCCAGGACCCAGCCGACAGGGAGAGGGCAGACCGAGATTTGAGGAGGTTTCTATTCTTGATGCTCGGGAGGCTATTGCTTGGCACGAAGGGCGACGTCATCAACTGCCGATTCCTAGGGATACCCGAGGACTTGGAGGGAGTCGGCAGATACGCCTAGGGAGCGGCACTGCTGGCGCACATGATGGCCGACCTGTCTACGGGGACAGGACGAGAGACGACTGTCAGTGGCTTTTCACCTTTTCTTCAGGTATGCATTTCTTTGTTTGAATGTTTGAATGTATATGAGTATGAATGTTTTGCTAATATGATGCATGGATGCAGGTTTGGAGCCATCTATACATGCCCATGGGGACCGTCGACCTACGACCTGGAGGTGAGGGATCTTTCCCTCTGGCGCGACGCTGGCTGCCAGTAGTTTTTGGGGCCCCACTCTCTTACGAGCTGTGGGTGTTACGGAGGGAGTTCCGCGACTTCCCTCCTTCACTGGTATGCATAATGCAAAAAAAAATTGTTTTTTTTATGTTATAGAATGTGATATGATAGATGAATGTATGTTTGTGAATGCAGGTGCGGTGGAGACCCTATGAGGGGATGACCGACGAGGGCCAGCCGTGGGTCGTAGCGGGCCGACCTCGCTTTGAGCATGAGCTTTGGGTTCATTGCTTGAGCGAGATTGAGCCACTACGGCTTACGCTGGTGATGAGGACGCTCGGCCTTCATCAGGAGTGGATAGAGGTCAAAGAGCCGCGAGGGATTGGAAAGAAGACACACGGTCGCACCAAGGAGATTGACTGGAGAGTGCGGTTCGCGGACCAGTACGCGAACTGGCAGCGAGGCGGGACCCGAGTCACCTCACGGGCGACCGACAGCTCCGAGTACCTCCGACGCTACTGGGAGGTTTACGCCGGCAGGCCCCAGATGAGGGTCCTAGGGGTATGTATGAATGCACTTATTCTTCAATTAAATGCGAATGCTTATGTATATCTATCATGCAACTGATGAGTAATGGATGCAGGATGCATGAGACATAGCAGCGATGGATGCACAGGCCCACCTACACAGCCTGGAGGCACAACTGGCCACCACACGGGCAGACCTTGGTGAGTGCTTAATTTATTTGTATATGCAAATGATTTTTTTTTATCCTTGAATTATTGATGATTAGCCACTGACAATCTTAATGAATGCAGCGTGCCCAGCAGGGAGCAGCAGGGAGAGATACGGGAGAGGCCTCTAGCTCAAGAGGGCCTAGTGTAGAGGCGACTGCACTAGCGGAGCAGCTGGCGGGGGCAGTGGCACGGGCCGAGGCGGCAGAGCGCGACCTCGCCACACGGGTAAAACCAAAACTCAGACCTCATTCAATTATTGATTATTATAATTATGCTGATGAAAATTGTGTTTTGCAGACTGAGGAGCTTCGAACCGCTCTTACCTGCATCTGCGAGGGACAGCAGGCGATGGCCGCGCAGGTGAGTTTTATTTTTAACCATGCATTCATTTCATAGATTGCTGAATTATTGCATTAAATGTGGAACTGATGACTTGTTTACCTGTTTGCAGACTACTCAGTTACAGGCGGCTCATACCCGGGCTTCCCTAGCTGGGGCGGAGTTGGCGATCCGTGAGCAGCGGGTCGCGGAGCTGGAGAGGGCTTTGAGGCGGCGGGAGGAGTTGCCTCAGGACGTAGCGGAGCTGCGGGTCGCTCTTGAGCTAGAGCGGAGAGAGCGTGCGCGAGAGCGCGAGGAGCGTGCTTGGGAGCGTGAGGAGCACCTGGCAGACCGTGCGCGTCAACATGAGCTACAGCAGTCAGAGCATGCCCGGTACCAGGAGCAGGTGGCAGCGCACGAGCGTGAGCTGGCAGACTTGAGGACCTAGTTAGCTGTTACCTAGGAGCGGCTACGAGAGTCAGAGGAGCATCTCCAGCGAGGGCGGGAGCGGGCGCGAGCTGCAGGGTACAGCTTCACCAGCTCCACCTTTGTGGCGGGCTCTTCTCTTTGAGAGAGGAGCGAGGTAGGGGGGCAGGTTCGAGTTCCAGCTTCTTCTCGGGGGCCCATGCCCCCTCCACCAGCGCCCCCTCGGGATGGCGAGGACGAGGTAGAGAGTTGGAGAGAGGAGGGTGGAGGCGAGAGCTGAGAGAGACTTACTTGTACTTCTCCACCCTCACACCTGTACTCAGATATTTATGATGTATATATATATATAAGATTGAAATTTTTGTTACCTGAGCACTTGTGTAGTTGTGTACTTGTGGTTGTGTACTTCGCTTCTTTTCCACGTTCTTGGCTTTTGCTTTTATTTTCCCCTATGCCTGCAGCTGTAGTTCACACTTAAACAAATAGGTTAATTCATCTGTTCGACTTGGCCCCTTGCTCAATAAGCAAGGGATGTCTTTACTTTGACCTTGATAGCAGGTCAAGGGGCCAAGCCTTTAATCAAATAAGGTGAATGAAATAACCAATAAAGGGAGATGCATCACACAAGCACACATATGCAACCCATAACAAAAGATGCCCATGTAAAAATGCAAGCACACATCATGAAAAGCTAAACCACCATTTTTTTTCTTTCATTTTCTTTCCTCTCTTTTTTTTTCTTTATTTTCCAAAAAAAGACGCCTTAGACTAGGTCGTTATTTGTATAGAAGACGCCCTCAGCGACGGTCGTTAATTTTGAATTTTGTTGAAAAGATGACCTATTTAAAGGCGTTATTTGATAAAAGATGACTTCGACTTAGGCGTTAATTACATAAAAGGCGCCTTACTCAGAGGCGTTAATTTTGCTATTTTCAGAATTAGGTTGACAAAGCTACTAGGGTACTTCGTCATACATGGTCGTCATTGAGGATTCATTGACCTTTCTTGATTAATTAAAAAGGGGTCGACGTGCTAGTGGTTAAACTTATACGCAAGATCTCGCACGGTGCAATCTCCTAGGTCAGTCTCGACCATCGTGCTGGTTTATGACTTATCACAAAGAAAGAGATGGAAGAAGATATAAGGAAGCCCATAAGGGATTCTGAAAAGCTCGAGGTAAAAGCACCTCCCCTACCCTATGCCTGTTGGGATTCGGTCTTTGGCATAGGAAAATTTTGTTGCCTTTTGCCTCTTTTATATTGCATGCATACGCCCAAGGTTTGCCTTGCGAGGACTTTGCCCTCTTGACATGCTTTTCTTTTCACGATTTGACTTTCACTTTGGAACTGATTTGTATTGATAAAAAAAAACCTAATTGTACTTAGGCTTTTGCGGTATTTTGTTCTCTTTTGGGCCCTGACTTCCACTTACTAAGGCGGCGGGTAGGCTTAGCGGGTCTACCCCGAGACCTTCCTTCCTCCCTTATGGGCCGAAGAGGAAAAGAATGGGTATTGTCTTCACCTTTAGTCAGGTTTTTGACTTTCCATCAGATTTTGCACCGCTTGAGTTCGAGGTTTAAGCGTGTAGTGTGTGTGGGTGTCGACACCATTTTAGTTATCAAGACTGACGAATGAATACTAAAATATGACCTTTCAGACCTTGCGTGCTTGTACGCCATGGCAACGATTTTTTTTTTTTGGTATTTTGGAGAATTTCTATTTAGTTTGGGATTTTGGAAAGTTCTATATATATTTTTTTGGATTTTGAAAAATTCTATATATATTTTTTGGATTTTGGATAATTCTATTTTTTTTGATTTTGGAAAATTCTATTTTTTTGGATTTTAGATTAGGGGTAGTATTTCTTAAGGTACAGCCCGTTCCAAGGATGAGCTAGCTCTTCTCCTTCAGCGTTAATCAATTTATAAGCATTGTCAGGATAAACATCTTTTATAACAAATGCTCCTTCCCAGTTTGGTTGGAGTTTCGAACAGGGTCCCCCAGGTTTTACAAAGATTCTCTTGATTACCATCTCACCAACTTTGAATTTTCTCTCAATTACTTTCTTTTGATAAAAACGTGAAAGCCTATTTTGATAAACACGCGCATGCTCAGCAGCGACCAGACGCTTCTCATCTAGGAGTTCCAACTGGGCAAGGAGTGAATCACGACGCTCATCAATAGAGAATTCCTTGCCCAATTGTACTCGCAGAGATGGGATGAGAATCTCGTAGGGAACCACCGCCTCCATTCCATAAGTGAGGGCGAAAGGGGTTTGCCCTGTAGGGGTACGAATGGAAGTACGATAGGCCCAGAGAGCTTCAACTAGCTTGTCTGGCCAATCCAAAAATTTATTAGCCTTACACATCTTTTTAACAATTTTGATCAAGGTTTTATTAGTTGCCTCTACTTGGCCATTGCCCTGTGGATAATAGGGAGAAGAATGATGCAATGCAATGTTATACCTGTTGCAGAGATCCTTGAGCTCTTGAGAGATGAATTGAGGTCCATTGTCGGTGATGATGGTACTCGGGATGCCGAATCTTGCGATGATATTCTTCATTATGAATTTGCAGACGTTTGATGCTTTGATCTCCACGAATGCTTCCGCTTCCGCCAACTTGGTGAAGTACTCCGTTGCCGTGAGGATGAATGATTTTTGCTTCGTGAGGAGGTTCGAGTCACCAAGAGGTCCAATGATATCGAAGGCCCACATGGATAAAGGCCATGGGGAGGACATGGGATGGAGTGAAGAAGTAGGAGAATGAATCTTGTCAGCGTGCAGTTGGCACTTAACACACCTTCGAACATAGATGGAACAATCCTCTTCTAGAGTTGGCCAATAGAAGCCTAGCCTAAGGATCTTCTTAGCTAGCATCTGGCTGTTTACATGACCACCACACACTCCTGAATGCGCCTCTTCTACGACCTTCCAGGATTCATCATCGTCGAGGCATCTTAGTAAAACACCCGTGAGCCCTCTTCTATAGAGCACACCTCCAACCAAAACATAACGTTGGGCCACTCTTCTAATTGCTTTCTTCTCTTCCACAGTGGCTTCTTCGGGATAGGATTGATCATTGCAATATCTGGCAATCTCATAATACCAAGGTTTCTCTTCATCAGCCAATTCTTCTTCCCAATCCAACAACATGACCTCTTTGCTTTTAAGAGCTTCACTCCGCCTGACCTTCTCGAGCACCTTGTCCCTAATATCGAGGAATGCACGATCCTTAATAGCTGGAGTGTCACGCTGATGAATGAGAGTGATGTGAAACGAGCATCCGAGTAAGAAATTCTCCTTTCCTTTCCTTTTCTCATTCTCAATTTTTTTTTCTAGAAATATTATTTTTTTCATATTTTTTTGTCACTTTCTCTCTTTTTTTTTTATTCCCCTTTTCTTTCTTTCTTTTTTTCTATTTCATTTTCTTCCATGAACTTCCCTTTTCATTTTTTTTTTAAAAAACAAGAATCATCACCCCTTTTTCTTTTCAAAGACTTCACGAGAGAGAGAGAGAGAGAGAGAGAGAGAGAGAGAGAGAGAGATGAAAGGGTGATGAGTAGAATAACAAATGAGAGAGGGAGAGAGAAAACATGGGGGTGGGAAGAGAGAAACGAAGAAAGAGATAGTGAGGAGAGAATGAGAATGAGATAGAAGAGAGGGGCGTGTTACTTCTGTTCACCCTATTGCTCTTTTTTTTTTTTAACAGAAACACGTAAGAAAGCAAGAGAGAGAGAGAGACCAGCAACAAGAGGCAATGGCCTTGGGGAACCGCTGCCGGTGGGAGGGTGATTGGGGTAGGCTGATGCGGATGGCCCTGTGGAGCTGCGAGGGTGGTGCATGGGGACTCGACGGCAGTCGTACTGGTTCGAGAGGGGAGCAAGGAAGGCCGGTTGCCATGCATGCCATGCTCGGACGCGGGGATGCTTGCCATGCTCGGAGGGGATCATGTTCACCTTGCTCAGACATGGAGGGGTGCGTGGCTAGTTGCCGTGCCCGCCATGTTGGGGGGTGCTCGGAACGGTGACCGACAGGGGATCTCGCAGCGGTTGACGGTGCTGGGTGCCGTGCTCGGACGAGGTGCTTGCCGCGCTCGCCGTGGTGCTCGCCAAACTCGGACGCGGGGGTGCTCGGGATGCTGGTGAGGAGAAGATAGCCGACAGCCGGGCCCTGTCGTCGAGCTCACCCGTCGGGGTGACGAGAAGATAGCCGACAGTGGCAGCGGATACGGTGGCAGGATGGTGGCCTTTTTGGCTTGTTTCCATCATCATTCAGATCGGCTACCAATGTCATCTTGCTTTCTAAAAAGAACTGGAGATGCTTCTATGAGGCTTATGGCAGGACCATCAAAACTGGTGCTTCTGTTGTCTTCTTCGAGGGCCGGTAATGTCACTCGGCACTGCCGGTCGGTGGTGAGCATGCATGCGCATGCATGCCGGGGACGACGCTGGCATGCTGACGTGCGGAAACCTCAGAGGGAGGCGGGGATGCACGCCCATGTGGCTCAAACCGACGTGTTTTGCCGGGGGTGCCGGCGCCGTGCTTGGACGCAAGGATGCACAGCCAGTTGCCGTGCATGCTACGTGTGACGGTGTGGAGCAGCCACTATGGACCCCGTTGTTGCTGGAGTCGATGGGCATGGGGTCGGGTGTCCTGCATGATGGTCGCTATAAGCGTGGATGTGACCACGGCGAGGCCGCATGCCTAGCCGCGGCGAGGATAGTGTCTCCGACGGTGGTAGCGGCGAGGCTACATGCAGGGCCGCACGAGGTGGAGGTGGCAACGGCAACGCTGCATGGAGGGTCACGGCGAGGGAGATGGCTCCCGACGGTGGCGCATGCTGAGGCCATGGCGGAAGGAGAGGAGGGGGGTGGAAGGTTGGGCCTCCGGTGAGGCTGGAGTATGGTGTAGGGGTTGCGGGGTGTTGGAGGCGGTGGTAGATGGTTCCCCAGACTACTTGGTGGTGAGCCTGCGTGCACGGAGACGGCGATGACGACGGCAGCTTGGGTTGTTGGTTATAGATTCTAGCTAGTAATGGCTGGTGGCGCATGGGAAAAGGGAGGGGGAGGACGTGAAGGAGACCAGCAAGGAAGAGGTCAACGTGAGGAGGGGAAGATGAGGTTGAGAGAGAGAGAGAGGGAGGGTGGAGATGTGGGGGGAAAGGGGGGTTAGGAGGCACCTGCGGTGCCCCTATTTCAAACAGGGGATCGCATGCGGGTTAGAGAGGGGGAATAGGGAGAAGGCCGGTGCATGAGTGGGGGGTTTTATGGTGCCATGGGGGGTGGAGATGACGTGCGTGTAGGGGTAGAGAGAGAAGGAGTGAGGCCATGGTGGGAGGAAGAGGGGGGATGCACCGCGGTGTGTGTGCGTGTGTGAAGAGGAGAGGGCGAGAGGGAGCTACGAAGGGGGATTAGCAGGGAGGAGGTGAGGGGTGGGAACTGGTAAGAGGGAGGTGGAGGGGTCACTGGCACTGTGAGTGTGGTGGGAAGGGAGGCCCATGCGTGGGGCTGTGTGTGGGGGGGGGGGCTTGGCCTGGTGCTACTGGGCATTTGCAGGACGAGGGAAGGGAGAAAGATGAGTAGCGAGCAGACGGGGGGGGGTGGAGGCTAAGAGAATGAGAGGGAGGGGGACGTGTGTGTGTAGAGATAGAGAGGGAGAACCGAGAGGTGAAGGCAGGGAGAGGCCACGGAGGGCAGGTGCAGGTGTAGAGAGAGAGAACTAGAGTTAAAAAAGAAAGAGAGGGTTGAGAGAGTATGAGTATGGCCATGCGGAAGAAGTTAGAGGGTGAGGGGAGGGGAGAAGGGTGACTGCCATTGCAGGGAGAGAGGGGATTGGGGGACGGAGGAAGGGGGGGATCAGGTAGCTGGGCCAAACTCTAGATGTGAGGGAGGGGAAAAGGAGAAGCAAAGGGGGAGGGGGAGAGGATGGGAAGGCCGGCGGCCAGGGGGGTTATAGCAGGGGGAGGGCCACGGTGGTGTGCAGGCTTGTGGGAAGAAGCAAAGGAGGGGGAGGGGAGGTGAGAACAGAGAAAAGGAGGAGACGTGGGAGAGAAGGGAGGAGAAGAGAGAAGAGAAAGGTGGGAGGGCAAGGATCTACATTTTCCAAAAATTAACTTCACTTCATTGCTTAAAATAAAGGTTACAGGACTCTTTTTATAGACTCCACAAGAAGACCAAAAGATAACTCATTAAAACTTCAACTAATACCTAACACTCATTATATCTCTAATTGGAAGATTAAAAGACACTATTAAAAAAAGACTCTTTCATGGATATATCTTAAATCCTATAAAAAGAAACACATACTAGGCCTATACATGTGGCCCAATTAACATAAATATTTATTTGATAATTTTGTTGAAGCAACTTGCCGGTCCGTTCAATAATGAATCTTGAATCTCGAACCGACGATCCCGTCAAACCCCTCCACTTGGAGAAGGTTCGACCTCGAACCTTGATTCTCGAACCGCGAACTGTAGGACCCCGGCTTGTGAGGACAAACCGGACGACTTGCTCTGATACCACTTGATGTGAAACGAGCATCCGAGTAAGAAATTCTCCTTTCCTTTCCTTTTCACATTCTCAATTTTTTTTTCTAGAAATATTATTTTTTTCATTTTTTTTGTCACTTTCTCTCTTTTTTTTATTCCCCTTTTCTTTCTTTCTTTTTTTCTATTTCATTTTCTTCCATGAACTTCCCTTTTCATTTTTTTTTTTAAAAACAAGAATCATCACCCCTTTTTCTTTTCAAAGACTTCACGAGAGAGAGAGAGAGAGAGAGAGAGAGAGAGAGAGAGATGAAAGGGTGATGAGTAGAATAACAAATGAGAGAGGGAGAGAGAAAACACGGGGGTGGGAAGAGAGAAACGAAGAAAGAGATAGTGAGGAGAGAATGAGAATGAGATAGAAGAGAGGGGCGTGTTACTTCTGTTCACCCTATTGCTCTTTTTTTTTTTTAACAGAAACACGTAAGAAAGCAAGAGAGAGAGAGAGACCAGCGACAAGACGCAATGGCCTTGGGGAACCGCTGCCGATGGGAGGGTGATTGGGGTAGGCTGATGCGGATGGCCCTGTGGAGCTGCGAGGGTGGTGCATGGGGACTCGACGGCAGTCGTACTGGTTCGAGAGGGGAGCAAGGAAGGCCGGTTGCCATGCATGCCATGCTCGGACGCGGGGATGCTTGCCATGCTCGGAGGGGATCATGTTCACCTTGCTCAGACATGGAGGGGTGCGTGGCTAGTTGCCGTGCCCGCCATGTTGGGGGGTGCTCGGAACGGTGACCGACAGGGGATCTCGCAGCGGTTGACGGTGCTGGGTGCCGTGCTCGGACGAGGTGCTTGCCGCGCTCGCCGTGGTGCTCGCCAAACTCGGACGCGGGGGTGCTCGGGATGCTGGTGAGGAGAAGATAGCCGACAGCCGGGCCCTGTCGTCGAGCTCACCCGTCGGGGTGACGAGAAGATAGCCGACAGTGGCAGCGGATACGGTGGCAGGATGGTGGCCTTTTTGGCTTGTTTCCATCATCATTCAGATCGGCTACCAATGTCATCTTGCTTTCTAAAAAGAACTGGAGATGCTTCTATGAGGCTTATGGCAGGACCATCAAAACTGGTGCTTCTGTTGTCTTCTTCGAGGGCCGGTAATGTCACTCGGCACTGCCGGTCGGTGGTGAGCATGCATGCGCATGCATGCCGGGGACGACGCTGGCATGCTGACGTGCGGAAACCTCAGAGGGAGGCGGGGATGCACGCCCATGTGGCTCAAACCGACGTGTTTTGCCGGGGGTGCCGGCGCCGTGCTTGGACGCAAGGATGCACAGCCAGTTGCCGTGCATGCTACGTGTGACGGTGTGGAGCAGCCACTATGGACCCCGTTGTTGCTGGAGTCGATGGGCATGGGGTCGGGTGTCCTGCATGATGGTCGCTATAAGCGTGGATGTGACCACGGCGAGGCCGCATGCCTAGCCGCGGCGAGGATAGTGTCTCCGACGGTGGTAGCGGCGAGGCTACATGCAGGGCCGCACGAGGTGGAGGTGGCAACGGCAACGCTGCATGGAGGGTCACGGCGAGGGAGATGGCTCCCGACGGTGGCGCATGCTGAGGCCATGGCGGAAGGAGAGGAGGGGGGTGGAAGGTTGGGCCTCCGGTGAGGCTGGAGTATGGTGTAGGGGTTGCGGGGTGTTGGAGGCGGTGGTAGATGGTTCCCCGGACTGCTTGGTGGTGAGCCTGCGTGCACGGAGACGGCGATGACGACGGCAGCTTGGGTTGTTGGTTATGGATTCTAGCTAGTAATGGCTGGTGGCGCATGGGAAAAGGGAGGGGGAGGACGTGAAGGAGACCAGCAAGGAAGAGGTCAACGTGAGGAGGGGAAGATGAGGTTGAGAGAGAGAGAGAGGGAGGGTGGAGATGTGGGGGGAAAGGGGGGTTAGGAGGCACCTGCGGTGCCCCTGTTTCAAACAGGGGATCGCATGCGGGTTAGAGAGGGGGAATAGGGAGAAGGCCAGTGCATGAGGGGGGGGGTTTATGGTGCCATGGGGGGTGGAGATGACGTGCATGTAGGGGTAGAGAGAGAAGGAGTGAGGCCATGGTGGGAGGAAGAGGGGGGATGCACCGCGGTGTGTGTGCGTGTATGAAGAGGAGAGGGCGAGAGGGAGCTACGAAGGGGGATTAGCAGGGAGGAGGTGAGGGGTGGGAACTGGTAAGAGGGAGGTGGAGGGGTCACTGGCACTGTGAGTGTGGTCGGAAGGGAGGCCCATGCGTGGGGCTGTGTGTGGGGGGGGGGGGGCTTGGCCTGGTGCTACTGGGCATTTGCAGGACGAGGGAAGGGAGAAAGATGAGTAGCGAGCAGACGGGGGGGGGGGGGTGGAGGCTAAGAGAATGAGAGGGAGGGGGACGTGTGTGTGTAGAGATAGAGAGGGAGAACCGAGAGGTGAAGGCCAGGAGAGGCCACGGAGGGCAGGTGCAGGTGTAGAGAGAGAGAACTAGAGTTAAAAAAGAAAGAGAGGGTTGAGAGAGTATGAGTATGGCCATGCGGAAGAAGTTAGAGGGTGAGGGGAGGGGAGAAGGGTGACTGCCATTGCAGGGAGAGAGGGGATTGGGGGACGGAGGAAGGGGGGGATCAGGTAGCTGGGCCAAACTCTAGATGTGAGGGAGGGGAAAAGGAGAAGCAAAGGGGGAGGGGGAGAGGATGGGAAGGCCGGCGGCCAGGGGGGTTATAGCAGGGGGAGGGCCGCGGTGGTGTGCAGGCTTGTGGGAAGAAGCAAAGGAGGGGGAGGGGAGGTGAGAACAGAGAAAAGGAGGAGACGTGGGAGAGAAGGGAGGAGAAGAGAGAAGAGAAAGGTGGGAGGGCAAGGATCTACATTTTCCAAAAATTAACTTCACTTCATTGCTTAAAATAAAGGTTACAAGACTCTTTTTATAGACTCCACAAGAAGACCAAAAGATAACTCATTAAAACTTCAACTAATACCTAACACTCATTATATCTCTAATTGGAAGATTAAAAGACACTATTAAAAAAAAGACTCTTTCATGGATATATCTTAAATCCTATAAAAAGAAACACATACTAGGCCTATACATGTGGCCCAATTAACATAAATATTTATTTGATAATTTTGTTGAAGCAGTTTGCCGGTCCGTTCAATAATGAATCTTGAATCTCGAACCGACGATCCCGTCAGAGAGGAACGTGAAAATCTCGTTGGGGAGGAAAGACTAAAGCAGAGGCCAAAGAGGCAAGAGCGTCAGCTAAGATGTTCTGGCTTCGAGGGACATGGACGAATATCAACTTGGTGAGGAGTTTGGCATAAGCTGAAGCAAGTTCCTGGTAAGGCTTGAGTTTAGGATTGATAGTGCGGTACTTGACAAGCACCTGGCGTAGAATGAGTTGACTGTCACCAACGATTAGTAATTGGGTAACACCATATTTATGAGCGGTTTGAAGACCGGCCAAAAGGGCCTCATACTCAGCTATATTGTTTGTGACAGGGAAAGTGAGCTGAGCAGCAAATGGGATGGTGACCCCTTCTTGTGTTAAAAGAACCATGCCGATCCCTCTTCCTTGGGAATTTAGAGCTCCATCAAAATGTAATGTCCACATAGGATCGTGGGGTTGATTAATGGACATTAGTTCTTCATCTAGAAACTCTGAATTGACAGGATCAAATCGAGGGAGAGGGTGGTGAGCAAGATGTTCGGCGATGGCGTAACCTTTGATTACTTTTTGTTGAATGTAAGTGATGTCAAATTGAGAGAGAAAACTTTGCCAGCGCGCCAATCGATCGGTAAGGATAGATTTTTCAAGAAGGAATTTAATCGGATTCATGCGAGCAATGAGGTGAACCTCGTGAGCTAAGAAATAATGTTTTAACTTCTGAACTACCCAGACTAAAGTAGCGCAAGTCTTCTCCATGGCTGAGTACCTCTGCTCACAAGGGTTGAGAAGTTTAGACAAGTAGTATGCTGCCCTCTCCTTCCCTTCTTCATCCACTTGAGCTAGGACAGCACCTACAGAGTCATCCAGGACAGAAACATAGAGGATAAGTGGTTTGCCCGGAATTGGCGGCCTCAGGACAGGAGGATTGGCCAGATAATCCTTCAATCCGTCAAAAGCTGCCTGACACTTGTCATCCCAATTAAACTTGACCCCCGGCTTAGTAAGCTCGTAAAACGGCCTGCATCTTTGTGAGTGCTGGGAGACAAAGCGGCGAATAAATTGCAACCTCCCGATTAATCCTCGAACTTCCTTCAAATTCTTGGGAGGAGACATATCTCTGATGGCCTTTGCCTTATTGGGATCAACTTCAATTCCTCTTTTGCTGACAATAAACCCAAGCAACTTCCCTGATGAAACACCAAATACACACTTTTTGGGGTCCATTTTCAACTGATATTTTCGTGATCTTTGTAAGACTTTAGCTAAAATCCCAGGATGCTCAATTCTTGTTCTTGATTTTACTACCAGGTCATCCACATACACCTCAATATAAATATGAATCATATCATGAAAAATTGCCATCATAGCCCTCTGATAGGTGGCTCCAGCATTCTTGAGTCCAAAAGGCATGACCACATAGCAGTAAGTACCCCATGGTGTAGTGAATGACGTTTTCTCTTGATCTTCTTCAGGCAGGCGAATTTGATTATAACCTGAAAAACCATCCATAAAGGAGAGAGTTTCAAATCCTTCCGTATTGTCAATCAAAACATCAATATGAGGGAGGGGGAAGTCATCTTTAGGACACGCACGGTTGAGGTCCCGAAAGTCTATACAAATGTGAACCTTTCCATCTTTCTTCATGACCGGGATGATGTTAGCCACCCAATTCGGATAGAGGACAACTCTAACAAATCTAGCCTTATGAAGCTTGTCGACCTCTTCTTTCATCTTTAAAGCCATGTTAGGGTGGAAACGTCTCAACCGTTGTTTGATCGGGACAGACCCTGGCTTAAGTGTAAGCCGATGTTCAACGAGCGCAGGGTCTAGTCCAGGCATATCTTCATAACTCCATGCAAACGTGCCTTTGTATTCTTGAAGTACCAAAATAAGCGCCTCCTCTTCGGAGGGCGGCAAATTCTTTGAAATGAGGACAATCCTGGGGTCTTCTTCCGTACCCAGATTTATTTCCTTGGTAGGCTCTTCTACTGAGGCTGAAGGTTCATCAAATCTTCTCATACCACTAGCAATGGCATCAGCCTCGTCCTCACATTCTTCGTAACTTTCATCCCCCTCTTCAATAGGGTCTTCATCATTCATAATCTCATAGACACCTAAACTCTCATAAGAAGCACAAGTACCCTCATATTCTAATTCTGGCAAGATGATCGGATTCTCTAAAATTTCGGGAAGAGTTGAGCATGCCCGGCATCTTCTAGCCAACTCCAACAAAAATCTGCGGGGAATCTGCTTACCCTTGGATTTCTTAGGTGAAGCTACCCCATGAGTTTTATTAGAAGAAGAAGAGGAGCAACTAGCTTGATCATTAGAAGAAGAAAAGGAAGGAGGTGAAAAGTGGATACAGGAGGGGATACAGATGAAGTCCCCTCGCAGGAGGGGTGGAAAAGGTTTATCAATGAATCTTGGAAGAGCGGCCCCTGGGTCGGGGCACACTCAGAGAGGAGATAAGAGGTCTCCTCAACAGAGATGGAGGTTTGAAAAGTTGGAATTTTGGCATTTTTTTCTTCATTTTTATTTTGATTTTGCTCTTCGAGGAGGAAGCAATGCGAAGAGGAAACAGGAGGTGGAGTGGAGATTGACAGATTGGAGAAGGGTTGATTTAATAACGACCCGCGCAGGGGTGCGATGGAGAGTCTGGAGGATTGCTCGAGGAGCAAGGGAGGAATTGGAGGAGAAACTCGAAGTGAACTTGGAGAAAAGATGACCATGATTGGAGGCGGTCTAGGCACACATGGAAACATTTGGGGATATAGGGAGACAAGAAGAGACGGATGTCTGGAAGTGAGAGAGAAAAGGCCGGCCCACAGCCTGTCTATCGTGAAACCTTCCTCGTATGGCACATCTGGCTCTCCAGTGTCTGTATAATTGCTCAACAGCTGCCTCTTATCTGTTATCACAGTAGGTTTTTCAATCAACTCATGGATCAATGGCGACCATTCTGGGTCGGTCGGCATAAATAGACGACTCAAAGCATTAGCAATATCATTCATGTCAAACCATCTATACCAGTCACACTCTAGATCATCCATTTTCTTCCTCTTATCAGGCCTTAGAGACTCGAGGGCTTTATAGGTGGCCAATGGAGCAATATGACGAGCAAACTGTCTAGCATGAACATCTTGACAGTCTAACATGGAAGTGACTATTGTAGTCTGCTCATTATTTTGAATGCCACCTTTAATAAAATGTGTCTGCAATGTCCAAGTGAGTGGTTGGCGATCTGTCTTCAAAGTGGAGGTCATAACTGCCCATGGTTCGTCTTCATTCTTGCTTGGTCCTTTATAGCCTAGGCCGCCCCGTGCAATCAATCTTTGTGGCTTGACAGGCTTAGTTCTGCCTTGGGAATTGACCCCCAGGCCTTTGCCAACCTGGTACCCCATTCTCATCAGAATATTCCAAAATGGGGTATTCATCATATTTTTCTTCTTCTTCCCCTTGACAGTTCGGGGTGTCATGGCAACTGTTGTAACTGTCTCGGGTGGCATCGGCCTTGGGTGAGGGATATCCAATACTGATAGCAACGGCTTGTTGGAAGGCCAAATAGAAGGAACTGATGTTGCTAAGTGTATGTCTTCATCTGGCAGAATTGGCATGCTAGTGACTTTAATAATGCGACCTTTATGTGGAAACTTGAGGCATTGATGATTTGTAGAGGGCACTGCATCTAGCTGTTGAATATAGGGGCGACACAGGATGCCATTAAATGTTGGATCCATGTCCAATATGTGAAAATCTACTGTGATTGTAGCTGGACCCAAACTGACTTTTAATGTTATCATGCCCAAGGGAGACTTCTTGGTGTTGTCATAAGCTGTGACTATTATAGTGGATGGTTGAATCTGATTTTCAGGAATGCCGCACATCTTCAAAGTGCAGGTGGCAATACATTGATGGATGCCCCAGTGTCCACCAAACATTGTTTTACTGCCACTTTATTTATGTCAACTGTGATACACATGGCATATTTCCTAGCTGGTTGAGGTGCCAATTCATATTCATAAAAAGTAATTACTGGCTGACCGCTAGCGGGCATTAAGACTGTGGTTATCTGCTCGGCAGGGATGTCCTCATTGACCATAACTTTCTGTAAATATTCCTTTAAAGCTAATTGATGAGTGGTTGACCTCTTAATCAATTCTAGAATAGAGATTCTTGCTGGAGTTCGGTCAAGATGCTTCAGTAAATCATATTGAGTGCCTGGCACGGACTCTTGCTCCTGTTCTTGTTCATTTGGCCCCTGTGCGGGCTCCTGCTCTCTCTGGGGAAAGATGCGCTGGAACATCCGTCCACTGCGGAGCGGTGCCATGGTTCGACACTCCTCTGTCGGGGCAAGGATGGAGGGAGGATTGGAAGAAGAAGGGGTGTTAGCATTGAGAATTGGTGGAGGAGTGTTTGAAGAAGAAATCGGTGAGGAATTCGACAAGGCAGCCCCCGTAGGAGGCGTAGGAGTAGGAAGGGGTGCCCGAGTGTGGGAAGTGCTAGCGGATTGAACAAGGAGAGGTCGGGGTATAAATGGTGCTTGAGCTGATGGTGGAGGTGTCCCTGCTGGCGGAGGAGTGGTGGTGGTGGACGTAACCGGTGCTGGTGACAGGTGAATGAGGAGTGGCCTAGATGGTGATGGCAAAGGATTGGTGGCGGATGATGGAGTTTGCTGCGTCGGAGGCTGTGGTCGTAGTGGACGGGTAAGGAGAGACCGGGTTGGCAAGGATGAGGAATTAGTGGGGACAGATGGGTTAACGGGGCGCAAAAGGGGGCGACTTAATTGAGGGGTAGAAGAAGAAGGAAGTGTGCGCAAAAGGCGCGAAGGTTGATTTGAATTATGGTTGAATGCCCCGATAGAGGCATTTTCTCCGTGCCATCCCTGCCCTCTCTCTACTTCATGGAGAGACGTGACCGGGTTCACATGCTGATTTGCTTGGTGCTCCGGCAATGGGTTGTGGACAATCCCCATATCTTGCTGAGGTGCTGGAGCTTGCTGTTGTACTGGTGGAGCTGGTTGCTGCGGCTGCTGAGCCTGCTATTGCCGAGGAGGCCTTCTTACTTTCATAGCAGCGATGAACTGTCTCATCTCGTCCCAATTAATGCCACCCAGGTCATTTAAATCATAGATGTAGTCCTTGAAGTGAAAGCAATGGTCAATATTGTGACCAGGGGAGCGGTGGAAAACACAATAGCGGGACGTGTCAACATTAGCGGGCCACGCTGTCCTTTCTTTTGGTAACATGAGTAGATTAGCAGCCATCAGGGCATTAAATATATCTGGGAGACTTTCTGGCAATGGCGGATAATGGGCCCTTTTGGGGCCAAGTGGTCTCCTTTGCTGTTGTTGTTGCGGGCCATAGTTGGTAGGTGGCGGTACTTGGTGGTACTGTTGCAGAGCTGAGGGATCTGCATGTGGCGTTTGGTTTTATGGAGGAGCAAGGGAAGGTTGAGGAGCAAATTGGTGTTGTGGGGGTGAGTGGAAGAGGGTGTTTTGTTGTGGAGGTGGCGGAGGTCGTGGGTTAGATTGACGAAAAGGTGTGGGGTTGCCGACCGCGCCAACTTGCTCATTGATGACGGTGCCCTCAGTCGTGGGCCCGCTATTGTTGACATTTGTATTCTTCTTGACCAACCGTGGTTTCGGTTTGAACATGCCCATGATGGGCGAATCCTTCATCTGAGTTTGAATATATAGAGCTCTTTCATAGAGCTCCTCCATGGTAGTCAATCTGTTCATGGCTAATATATGCCGGAATTGAGGGGTTGCATTTGAAATAATCATCTTAACCTGCTCTGGTTCTGACAAAGTATCTTTCAATTTCTCAGCCATTGATCGCCATCTATCAGCAAATATGATGAAGTCCTCCTCGGGCTTCATTTTCTCTGCAACCAAGTCCGTAACAGATAGAGAGGGTCCAACCCGGTCCCTATACTTCTGCAAGAATTTCCTTTGAACCACATCAAAATTGATGGCATCTGTCGGATCCAAGGAATAGAACCACTCGAGGGCTGGCCCCTCTAGAGATCTTCTAAACAAATAAGCCAGTGAGGCTTTGTTGCCCTGCCACAAGGAGGTCTCATACATAAAATCCTTCAAGTGAATAAATGGATTGCCAGTTCCATTGTATCACCAAAAATTCGGCATCTCAGAAGGTGGTAAGTGAAAAACTGGCAATGTAGGCAGAGAGATCTCTGGAGCATTCTTGGCAGCAGTAACCTTGTTGAGTTGTTCTTCCATGCTAGCCAATTTCTGAAGGAGTAGAGCATTAGTATCTGACTCGACTGGGGCCGGGTTTTGAATGAAAGAATTAGGCATAGGCGTCCTTAGGATTTGGGGAGGTTGAAGGAATTGGGGCCTAGCCGCGGAATAACTTGCCTGTTGGGCCGGCATGGCCGCACCGGGCGTTGGTGGACAAGAGGGGGGTTTGTGCAAGACCGCCTGATCATTAACAACGTGATGGCCACTCGCGACAGGAGGGGGATTGGAAGATGAAGAGGGAACATATTTCCCTTTCAAAGCGGCCTGAACTGCCTGCCGCTGGGAATCGTCCAATTGAGATAATGCATGAATTAAATCATTGACATTGAAAGATGGTGGGGTGTTCCCCGATGTGTTCTGATTGGATGGTAAAGCTTGAGAGGAGGGTTCAACCTCATGAGTTGTGGTGTCAACCACATGAATTTGAGAATAATGGCCCTGAGGCGGAGGGTAGTTTCCCTCATGATAGATGGAATCTTGGAGGGGTGCCTCATAGGATTGATCAAAAATATTCTCCTCCACATCATCATAGGAGTACCTGTAGCTTGCCATGTTGATAATCTTACCTGAACGGAGTTGCATGTTTAAGCAGAGAAAAGAGCTTATTTTGGAGGAATTATAATTGCAATAATCACTCAATCCAATCAAGTTATGAAAACGAGTTGTAATGAACGCAAGCTTTTAGATTCAAGTTTGAGGTTAACGTGAATTAAATTGATGCACAATCCTCTCTCTTTGTAGTGTAGAACTTAGTTGTGAGTTTTGGTTGTGATATCTGGGTTAACTAAGTTCTTTCTCTCTCCTCACCAACGGTGGGCTATCTAAACTCCGGGTACTTCAAGGTACAACCAGCCCGGCGTCCGTGAGGGAATCCACGGGTGCGGGGACTTACAGAGGTATTGGAAAAGAAATTTTCAGTCCAAAGAGACGGAATGCTCAATGGAGGGTTGTTCCAATTCCAAGAAAGGTGTGTGGAATCCTAGTGTAGAGAGAGAAGGTCTCTCAACCAAATGCCACAAAATGCAGAATAATATAAGCAGAGCAAGCAGGTATAATCAGATAATGAATATGTGAATTAATCCAGCATGAACAAACAGATCAAGCAACTTTCTGTTAACACACAGGTAAAAAGCGACTTGGCAGAAGTCGCTAAAATAAGGAAACACGACAGCGTGGCTGTCGCTACTCTGTGAAGTCCTGTCGGACAGTGCTCGAGAAACGCCTTGGTGTGAGGCGCGGATTGTGCAAAAGACGCCTGGGAGAAAGGCGCAGGATAGACAAAGGACGCCCACAGCAAGGGGTGTCAATTCTCAGAGAGTGAGAAAGCAGGAGACGCTATATAAAAAGGCACCTTTGCAGGAGGCGTTAAATGCGAGAAAGACACCTTGAGTAAAGGCGTTAATTCATGAAAAATGCCTTGATGTGAGGCGTTAATTAAAAAAACACAGAGAACACAAACTGGCTAATCCGAGGGGTGTGGGTGTGCAGTGTGCACCATGGAGGGTGCCCGTGAGGCACAGCGGAGGGGTACCGTGGGTACCTAAGGGAAAGGGCACACGTGGGTGCCAATGGGAAAGGGCACACGCGGGTGCCAACAGGAGAGGGTAATCAAAAGAAAAATAGTGGAAGTCCCACCGTGATCGCCAATTTGTGAATCGTGTTTTTTCACATCAAAAAAATAAATAAGAGGAAGATAAATACTAAAATAAAGGGAATAAAGGGGAGCAAGAGATTGCTATTGGAGTGTGATCGCCAGAGGGGTTACCTCAAAAGAAGGGAGATTGATCGCGAATACCTGGTGAAAATAGGATGCGGGATGAGTGTAGATTCCTTCCTCCTCCTTCTACCGGCCGGTCGATGAAGGGGGTTTTCCTCTTGATTACCCTTAAACAAAGAACAAACAATCAAAAGAGGAGGGATTAGCCAAACGTGTGTGTAGTATCAATCCAAAAGAGTAATATGATGATGAAAGTGGAGCATAAAGTGTGCACCTTTTGGTTCTTTTAAAACCCCTAAGAAAATTAGGGAAGGAAAGAGATATGATGCAGAGCTAATGCAAACTAACTATGATGAACAATGATGAAGTAGCAAATTGATGCAAAGAACTCCCTGCTGTTCCTGAAAACAGTAAAGGGGAAACCAATTGATGCGGCTGATGCACTAGGAAGAAGAAGACCACTGCAGGAGCACGGATTCGCAAAGAAAAGGAGGGTATAAAGGCTTCAGTGCACGGAGAAAACTGTTATTGCTAATCTCTCCTCTCTTCTGTTTTAGCCAACCTTCCTATCAAGCTTCTGCTAACCTCGCGCGAACTCGACCCAGGAGGCTATTTATAATGTAGAAAACACAAATGTAATGGGATAAGAACTAGCAAGACCCTTCTACGGCAAGGTCTCTAGTTCCCTAATCGAGCAAGATGACCAAACAGAGCAGGGGACTCTCCAGGAAAGGGAAGTTCAAGCAGGACACGGAAGGAAAAGAGACGACTCACATCAAGGCGTTACTTGAAATTGACGACCTGAGTCTGGGCGTTAATTGAAATAACGACTAGCATACAGACGTTAATTCTTGGATTTAATTTTAGTAAGAAAACCTTCCTTATTTGAAAATTATAAAGAGACGCCTATAGGAGAGACGTTAATTCAAAACACGACCTAGGGAGGGACGTTAATTTTTGATTTCAATTAGGGTAGGATACGTCAAATATCAGAAACTGACGCCTCTTGCCCCAGTCGTCCTTTCTTTGCAAAACGCCCTAGCTCAGGTCGCTATTTAAAACACGCCCCTCTTCGAGTCGTTAATTACAAAAATGCAAGAAAAATCATAAAAACCCACACAAAAATAGAAAAACTTTATTTTATAGAAATATTGAAGTTCACTTTGGGGCGTTAACATAGTGACATGAGATTTGATCATCATAGTATCAATTTTAGCGTGTCTACACCTCCCGACCCCCAGGAAGCCCAAAGATTGAAGTACCAAGCTCGGCAGTTCATCATTCTGGACAGCACTCTCTACCGAAGATCCTTCTTCGGTCCTCTCTTGAAATGCCTCAGTACTGACGAAGCCAACCGAGCGATTCAAGAAGTTCACGAAGGCCTGTGCGGAGCGCATTTGGAATGAAGGTCACTCGCCAGGATCTTGCTACGGCAAGGTTATTGGTGGCCCACTCTACAGCGCGACTGCTCGACCTACGTACAGCACTGCGATCGATGCCAGCGATTTGACCACCTGGTCCATCAGCCGGCAACGGAGCTCGTTACCCTAGCCGAGCCATACCCTTTCGCTCGCTGGGGAATCGACATCTTGGGGCCGTTCCCCACGGCTCAAGCCCAGAAGAAGTTCGTCATCATCGCCATCGACTACTTCACCAAATGGATCGAGGCCGAAGCCACAACAAGAATCACCGAGACAGTCGTCTGGAGTTTCATCTGGAAATCGATCATTTGTCGCTACGGCATCCCCCTGAGTGATAGTGAGCGATAATGGTCGGCAATTTCATTCTCGTTATTTTCGAGACAGATGCGCTGACCTAAACATCCGCAATCACTTCACTTCGGTCGCCCACCCTCAGGCTAACGGACTGGTCGAAAATGCCAACAAGACTATCTTAAAAGGCATCAAGACCAGGCTCGGCAAAGTCAAGGGCAGCTGGCTTGAGGAATTGCCAAACGTACTTTGGTCACTCAGAATGACTCCCAGAACGGTAATCGGTGAAAGTCCCTTTCAGTTGGTGTACGGCGCCAAGGCCGTTATCCCATTGGAGATTGCCAATCCCGCCCTCCGAGTCATCTGTTTCTCGCACGAGGCAAACGACCAGAAATTACTCGAAAACCTCGACCTAGCAGATGAGCTCCGAGAGATTGCCAGCATCCGAGCAACGGAATATCAACGCCGCCTCACTCGATACTACAACGCCAAAGTCCTAGATAAACACTTTCAACCGGGAGATTTCGTGCTCAGGAAAGCTGAAGCCTCTCGACCACTTGAGACGGCGGGCAAGCTAACCCCTTATTGGGAAGGCCGCTACTGAGTGGTCGAGACGCTCGGGAAAGGAGCATACCGACTATCCACGATGGAAGGAGAGCCCATCCCTAAGACCTGGAACGCGACTACACTACATAAGTTCTACTTCTGAATACTGAGCATTGTGCAAACGACATGAAATAAAATAAAAGCCTCCTTTCCTTTATTCAAACAACTCGCTTGTACATCAGAAAGGCCGAAGCCAAGAAAATAGATGTCAAAAAAGCAAAAAATCCATCTTGCATCGTCGTACGAGCCTATCGCTTGGCTGACTCAGTTGACCTTCCTGCGTCTAGCCACTGACTCTGCCTTGTGCAGAAACTGCCTCGGATAAAGGGTAATCGACCCCGCTGGCTCGGGTAGCTCGGAACAAAGGTAACAGAGGGATTAGGAAGGAGAAGGCTACCTTCCAAGTTGACAGAGATGGAGGAAGGCGAAGAGGGAACACATATGAAGGCGTCCTCCCCACCAATCTGCCAACTCTTTGAAAGGAAGAGAGTGTAGGCACCCTCCGAAGAGTGAAAGAAATGATGAGAAGGGCAGAAGAGGGAGAAAGAGACCAGCAGAGCTGGACGAGGAGGCAGGGGAAAGCCCAGAAAGGAGGGAGCTTAATTGGCTTCCTCCTCCCCTCCATGGAGCGAGCAAGAAGGGACAGGCGGCAGGGATGCCTGATGCCCCCATCCGTCCACCATCTCGCACCCCCGCAGGCGCCGCTAGAACTGATAAAAAGAAGACGATGTGCCTCCGCACGTCGAACCCTCTTTAAACCTATCCACCGGTCGTCGAACCCCCTTTAAACCCGGAGTAGCAAGGACTCTCTGCCCCCTGTCATCATCTTCCAAATCGTCTTCCATGCCTCAAATATAACGGCACAACGCTACGTGAAGAAAAAATGAGGAAAGACTGTCGGGAAAAACCTTAAGCGGTGAAGAGGAAGGGACACCCCTCAGACCTTTTATAGACGAAGGGAGGTTATTTGCCTTATATGATTCTCCCCTCAAAAACACGCCAAAGGGACCTCTCCCTACGAATGGTCACCTCAAACTTCTCATTTTTCGCCATGGTGGGACACATGAAGCGGCCAAACATTCAAAGCATGAGAAAACGGAAAGATACCCTGTCAGACTCTCAACCAGCCATCGGGCGAGATCCACGCAGAAAGTATCGAAACTTTCCAACTACTGCAGATACGCTGAACAAAATACGGCAATGGCGATACGAAATAGTTAAGTCTTCATCATAATGCTACTGCCTTACTTTTTTCCCTATACAACAAGGAAAGTTTTTCTTCAAAAAAGGAAAAGACATATAAAAAGAGAAAGCAAAGCAGATACATTAGGCCTCTAGCCCACCCTGAAGCTCGGAAGTGGAAGGCACAGACGGTCTGCCCCCGGCATCCTCGGTGACGGTTGACCCTGGCACTGACCCCACCGACATGGGAACTGCCTCGGTTGCGCGCCCTCCCGAGGCATCCGGAGTTGGCGACCCCTCAGACGAAGAGCCCCCCTGATCTTCTTCCTCCGACGCAGAGGAACCGGAGGATGACGAGTCCCTGTCATAGTATTGCCCGGACGGGAAATCGATTGTCTCGGACGCCTGCTCCTCGGCATAAGAGACGGCCCGGTTGTAACCTGGTTTGAACCCCTTGCGGATGCCTCATAGAAGTCCCGACTCGTAGTAGGGGAGGGCAGCCTCCTTAAGGTCGACCTGGTAGGCCTCCGAGCATTTGTACTGCTCGAGCGCCTCCGCCCCGACCGATCCCACCCTACCAGCGAGCTCGGCCTTCTCCCGCTCTGCCTTGGCTAACCTCCGTCTGGCCTCAGCCGTCTGCTTCTCGACCTCCGTTGCCTGCTTCTCCACCTCGGCCCTTCCTCCACTCGGTCCACCAGCTTGGCACGCTCGGCCTCCCACCGGCCATCTAGCTCGGTGCGAGCAACATGCTCCTCTTCAAGAAGCCTGCTCTTCCTCTCGAGCGATTCACGGGCCCTGGCTAGTTGCTTGGTCAATGTCTGAGCCTCCACCTGGCTTGCCCGCGCCAGCTCCCTAACAGAGGAAAGCTCACACCGGAGCCCATCACGCTCCTTGGCGAGCCGAGCCATCTTCCTGTCAGACCCACCAAGGGTCCAGGCTAGGTTCGCCCGCTCTGACTCTGACAGAGTGTAAGCTTCTGCCAGAGTTGCCCCCATCTGGGCCAGGACCAAGCCGCCCTCCATAACCGTCTCGAGGGGCACGGAAGGGGAGTGCTGCCTGTCTCCCCCCTTCACCTTCACGGCTATACCACGACATATTTGATACAGAGGGCCTTGGATGCTGAGCCCCTCCAGGGCCGCCGGAATAGAGACCCCCTCTTCGGTCGGCGTCCCGCCGGACGGCCCTGATCGAGACGCGGCTTCGTTCGCCCCTTGTGCCTCGATCGGTCGGGGTTGTGTCGCCTTTTCTTGCGACCCCCCAGCCTGGACCGGTTTGACACCTGCACCGCCACCTGGAGCATCACCCACCTCAGTCAACGCCCCAATCTCGGCCGTGGTCCCAGCGTCACCCACCTCGTCTACGGCCCCCTTGGCTCCTATCGAGGGGAGAGCCGGGCTAGCACCGTTGCCAGTCGCAGAAGCAGCCCCGGCCCCCTCGGCTCCGGCTGAAGGAGGAGCCAAGCCAGCATCATCGCCGACTGCAGAAGCAGCCCCAACCTCCTCGGCCCCCTCTTGCTCGGCGGGTGGGAGAGCTCGCCCGATAGGGTCGGCCCCATCATGATCGGCGGAGGGGTGAGCCGCGGCAAGGTCACCTTCGACTGCGAGTATGACCCCGGCCTTCTTGGCCCGCTTCCTGGCCTTCACGATGGCCCAGATCATGCCCTCCACGGGATCCTTGCGCTTGGACCCCCGCTACCTGGAAGATTCACCCCGAGCTGCCCCCTTGCCCTTATCTCTGACTCGGGAGCGACCCGTGGGAGCAGCCGGCTCATCGGTAGCTGAGTCATCACCGAGATCGATCACCTCTGTGGCCTCCTCCAAGGCCAGCCTCCTGGTGTCTGCACAGAAGAAAGATATGATCAGAAAAGGGAGATGGTCCCAACATCCGGAGAAGAAACTAATTCGTGGCGACCGAACCTGACGACTGCAACCGCGTAAGAAGACATCGCTCGATGTTCTCCGGAGTGACCAGCTCCTCCATGGACTGGCGACGCTTCAGCAAAATGACCGCGTACTACTCCACGTCCGGAGAAAACTCATCCTGCCTCGGAGGAATGTTCGGATGAAAATTGGGGATTACGGGACATCTCCAAGTCTCCTCTACCGAGAGGATCCCCACCCAGAAGAACTGGGTTTTCCACCCCTTGTGCGAAGAATCCTTCACGGCCAACGAGATATAGCTCCTATTCTGCCTCACCTGGATGAAATAGAAGCCCTTCCCGACCGCGGGATGCGCCTTCAACTCAAAAAAATAGTGGAAGAGGTCCAAGGAAGGAGGAACTCCGCATTGACGGCAGAAGATGCGAAAGGCGGAAAGAAGAAGATAAGAGTTGGCTACCAACTGTACGGGCGCCAACTGAAAGAAATTGAGAAGTTTGAGAACAAAGGGCTCGAAGGGAAGGCGGAACCCACCCTTCCACGATAGTAGGAAGGTGTAGATGTGGCCCGTACATGAGTCCAAGCTCGACTCGTGCGGGGCAGTCGCGGCGAAGAAAAACTTGTGGGGCAGACGAAACTGGTCCTCCAGCCGTTTCACCTCTGCCTCCCCCAGTTCGCTGCAGTTTGGAGCCGCCGCCCTCACCGCAGGCTCGCCCTCCCACTCCTCGACATCCGGATGCTGGTCCGCCATGGAATTCGGAGAGGAACTAGAAGAAAAACGCTCCCGGGACCCCGAAGACTCTAGAGGAAGGGGAAGCTGTCGGACTGCCTTGCACTTATCTCCGCCAACTCCGCGAACGTCGCTGCGAGCCTCTGCTCTTCCGTCGTGTCCTCATGATGCATCAAAGAGCCCCAAAAGCAAGCGTGAAGGAGAGCCAAACCCTAAAAACGGAGGGAGTCTAAAGCGACGATAAGCGCGCAATGCCTATATTCCCACGCGGATGGCGGCGCGTCGTTCCGACCTCCGAGAAAAGGGGGCCCCTTCAGTTCAAATCCGTCAGGATCATCATTATTACGGGCCCATGTGACCACGACATGTGGCTTACTAACACCGCCAGATCTCCACCCACCTGAGCCATGCTGGTCCAAAACCCTAAACAGCTACTCTTCCGAGCTTACTAAAGCTCGGGCGTAGGAGGGGGGCAAGTGGAGAGGGGGATTTCTGTAGCCCATCTAAGAGCGGCCGAACTAGGTCCGTCAGGACTAAACAAGGCCCATCTCATCCAAGCGATAGCCCCGTAGGGCCCACTTAGGAGAAAAAGCCCAATAAGATTACTCGGGATCAAACCCTTCCTCGGCGGCCCTTAGACTCAGAAGGCCCGAACGTCGGTCAGAACGGAGGAAGACTGACTCTCGACCCTTCTCGTCACCCCGGAGGCGTACGTCATGGTCTAGCCATTTATTATGAGTCCTATGTTGTATTTCTTTATTTTTATTGAGTCATATCGTTGTAATTTCTCTTTTATTAGAGTCATGTATCTAGGTCTTTGGTTTATTTCCCTAAGTTTGAGTCTCTTTAGGCTAATTTAGACTAGCTATTGGGCCCAACCCAGTGGACTTGGCCCATGGGCGCCCCTACCTTGTTGGTTATTTGTCAATGTGTCAAGTGTCAAGTGTCAAGGGCTTTTTGTAAAATGTGGGTTCCCTATATATAGGACCCCATTTCCCCCCATTTGAATCAATCAATCAATGAAAAAATTGCCATTTGAGAGTTCAAATCTTCTTAGTGGAGTGAATTCATTATTTGGGTGAGAAGCCCTAGGGAGTGAATCCCACCTACCCCCCCTTCTCCTCTCTCTCTCTCCCTCCAAGAGGAGGGCGCCCAACCCTCTCCCTCCTCCCCTCCCAACCACCTACCTCCATTAAGTCCTCTACAACTCCCCACACATCCCATTACTCCACCCTCTAGTCCCAAGGGAGCATCCCCAATCACTAAGCCACCCTCCAACCCCCAACTACCCTACCCGCTTCCCCAAACACTTTTCCCTCTCCCCCATGCAACCCTCCACCTCCCTAGACCATTTTGAATTCAAAATTCCTCTTCCCTCCCAGCCCTAGGGCGCCCAAGACCCCTCCCCCTTGGTTAGGGTCGCCCCCCCTCTCTCTCATCTCCACCATTCTTCCTTGCTCTTCTCCATCACCTCTCCCACCTCCATTGATAGAACCTCCAAGCAGCTACGCCCTCCCCCCCCCTTCTCCAGCTTCCCCACCACCTCTAACCTCCCTCAATAACTCCCTCACACTCCCCTCCCATCACTCATCATCTCCCCCTTCACCATATATCTACTTCTTTTTCTTCTTTCTTGATCATCGGAAGCTACATCAAAGGTGCAGTTCGCAGTCCAGAAGTTACAGGTGGACCAGAAACTTGCAGCAGCGACTCTGACCACATCCCAACGAATCTGAAGGCCCAAGAGGTACCCACGGAAGCGTCTGCCTGTCTTCTTTGCAACGGCGGTGGTTTCGTCATCGTCCGAGCAGTGTTCTTCCCGAGAGAGCATTTCTCCCCCGACTGCGCGAAGCGTCCCTGGCAGAGCACCTGAACCTGATGGGAAGCTCCACTGCGGCGATCCTAGTGGAAATATGAGCAAGAGTTCTTCTGAAAAAATATTTTTCGACCAGTCTACTTTCAGAATCAAGAAGCGGAGCTCCAATTGGTGCCTGGAAGCAAGAGTTCTCATTTTCTTCCTCCTGGCGCGCGGTTCTGCTTCCTATCAGTCTGCTCCGACCCCTTCTCCTTGTTTGAGATCTTCCGGCCTACTCCGACATCGTATGGCATTCCTGTTACCCACGTTTCGAAGAGGGCTTGTCAACGATTCCATCAGTACCAGCTATGCTCAAATTGAAGCTCTGGAGCGCTCGTGGCAACATCTTCTTCCTGCTGTTGAGAATGTGAAGCAGTCCGAACAGAAGAACTGCACCTCGGTTCGAGACTCTGCCCCGACCTGCACCGGCAATCAATGAAATCAAGAAAATTCTAGTGTCGTCCCGGTCCAGCTACGAAGAGTTTCCCACTAGTTTCGTCTTCAACAAAAATCTGGACTGGCCGCAGCATCAACTTCATCAACCGTCTATCCACAGGCACAGAGGGTTGGCAGCACCGACGAAGATCAAAGATTATCATTTCTTAGCTTAATTTCCCCACCCCGCTTGGTCGGCTGAAGGCCCCTCCCTGCATGGAGGTAGTTTTGCTTGTAACCACACAATCCCCACCCAAGATTCCTCCCCCCCTTGCATGGGGGTAGTTCATGTAATAATTACACTCGCAGGTTTGAAGCTTCGTCGACGCGCCGTGCGGGTGCTTCCCCAAGCCTCCCCGCTCGCCCCCGTCTCTGACCAGAGTCGGTTTCTTCAAACTGGCTAGGTGAGAACTCGTCCCTTGCTCTCATTTATACTTGTTCATTTAATATTCTCCAATTGCGCCGTCGGTTAGGGAGAGAGCACCCGATCCTAAGGCTCCACCGTCTTTGTGCAACCACCGTGGGTGTGAGTGAGTGACCCGCGCCCTTTGGCCATTGCCGACTCATTGAGTTGGATATCCGTTCCCCAAGGGGAGGTTTACCTTGGATGTTGCTGGCCCTCTACCAGAAAGGGTCTTGTCCCACTTCCTCGACTCGGCATCCCCGAGTTCCCCCCGGGTTGAGTGTGTGCGCCATACGAAGGTCCGCTTACGTAGGCTTCTTAGCCTTGTGGTTGTGCTTGCATACTGATGCGGGACGGGACCACGGACACGACAAGCTCGCGATCGTCCCTTAACGAGGGAAGCGTCGGATGTGCGCGGTTGAGAAACCGGCAATGAGCTAGGGTGGTCGGCTCTCTTTTGCGCCCGGATCGGGTCACGGGACGGCTTCGCTCTCTCTCGCAGCAGTGATATTATAAATTGAAGGCGAGCTAGGTATCCCTACACATGCTCTCTAGCAGCGGCATATAAAGCATATAAAGAATTAAGCTAATGCCAAATGTAAGGGTGAAGGCGATACCTCCACGCTCTCGGCGTGGCGAAGATGGCACCCGGCCGAAGCTCGTACTCCCGGGAACTTAGTACATTATGTTTACAGCAGTACAAATAAGCCCACTCCACGCAGGGAGGTAAAGGGCGACACAAGTGGGCCCGGGAGGACCAAGTTCGGGTTGACGGGCGGTTTCGGGCAATGCTTCGGCTTCACGCGTACTCGTGCTAGTGGGGGCCCACGTGTTGACCGGAGGGGTCGTGTGGGGCCTGATGACTCCTCTGCTGTGGAGACACCTGGAAAGCGTTCCCCTGGGATGGCGAGCTGCTGGAACGACCGCCGGACGCCGGGCGGCCCTCGGACGACGCTCGCGGGAACTCGGCCACGAATCTGAAAATTCTGTTTGCAGGCGCGCGACTCGGAGAAAACTGCTTCTGCGATCAGCCCCGTCGTCGGAATGCGACGAGGTTAGCGCCGTTGGAAAGCTGACTCAGAATACCTCGACGTAGGGGTCTTCAAAAAAAATAATCAGATCTGTATTTCTGATCATGCATTTTACAAGCTTGCTGGAATCTGGCCAGAACTGCAGGGGCAGGTTCTGACTTCTCTGAAGATCGACGTTGACCGGGGAGAAGACCTCCGAATCTTGAAATAATTTCTTCAGAAAAGTTGAAGGTCTCTGAGAGAGGAATCCGTGACTATTTTTGGTTTTCTGATTAAAGACGAAATGGATTTTCTGGGATTTTTTTGCTAGACCTGGGTCGGATCTGGGAAACTGTGGGCAGACTGTTCTTGGGAACTTGGACGAAATTTTCAAAATACTTGGAGGGTGAACCAAAAATTAATAAAATTCCTGGTGGTAGAGGGATGTGGAAAGAGATCACATTAAATTTGGGCGACCCAAAAAAAATCAAAAGATGGTTCGAATGGGGTAAACTCAGAGCTGGTGAACAGTAAACAGAACCAGGACAGATCTGGAACTTGGACTTGGACGAAAATCTAAAAATATCTAAAGGATGAATTTTGACGTGATTTTTTTTGTGGGGATAAGAGTTCTAGAGGGGAACCAACCCTGAAATTTTGAGCTTCAGAAGACGAAGGGAGTAATAGCAGGAATTCGGAGAAGAAGGGTCTGTCCTGAGTGGACAGAACACCGAAACCGTTGGCGACGACGCGTCGGCGGCGAGACGATGGCGGCGGCGATCACCGGAGTTGCTTCAGATGCTGGAGGGGATCAAGGGGGAAGGGATTACCTCTAGAAAGGGGGCTGGAGGTGGAGGAACCAGGTAGAGAGAGGGGAGGGGTGCAAATCTCACTTGGGGCAAATGCCTATTTTCTCTTCATTAATTGCTTCAATATGAAAAATACAACCTTATATAGGATGCCAACCAAACTCAACCTCAACCCTTGGATCTAGGGGTTTGGATTGAAGGGCTGGGATACAATGTGAATCACACATTTAATACATTATTTTAATCTAATTTGACCATACTTATTCAACCTTGGACTAGATCTATTCAAACACCACCTAAACCACAATTACCATGCCTAATAAGACAAGGAACCTTGCGCCCCCTTCCATGGGCCAAGGCCATTCATGGGCCAAGAGCCTCCCATTAGATCATGCTAGACTTGGGCCACTCCCACTTAGATGGCCCATGAGAGAGTGGAACCCAATTTGGGCCTTAAGTGCCTTAATGACCCACTATGAAGTAACACTCTTAATGGACTCTACTAATGGCAACCTAGCCTTGGACTTGACATAACAAATGGCCCATTGGCTTGATATAAGCCTTACAAGGATGGCCCAAATGAAAGAAATCAAAAATTACATACACTTCAAGCCAATACAACCCATAATACACACCAATCCAAGCCAATACACAAAATACAACTCATAAGCTCTTGATGTCCTCATCAATTCTCCCCGGGTGGGAGGAACTCGACCCCGTCGAGTAGGGGTATGGCTGCGCGAGTACTCCGGCGGATCCGTCACCGTGCTAAGTAGCGCGGGTATGCTCCACTCCAAGTGATCGGCACCTGCTCATTCCATATATACTCGATATGCGAACTGCTATGGCTAAAGGTGGTCACTCCGAAGGGGCACTCTCAAAAGGAAGGAGACAGCTCGAAGACTCACTAGGAATCACCGCTGAGTCCCTATAGGTGACTGATCCGGATATAGAAGTAAAACCGATCCCATACTCATCAAGTGAGTCCACTCGCCTCTTACTCGTAAGAGACCGACAACGAGCTTGCACAAGACACATGCAGACTCACCATGCACAGACACACGAATGCAAACCACGCAAACAATCGACTCAAAATCACCACACAAACAAACCACACAAAGAAAGCACACTGACTCATGCACGACTCTAGACTAAGGTGGTAGCATCAAACCCACTAGGTGGCGACATCCTGGGCGGCCGAAGGGTCGCCCAGCTCTTCCCCCATGGCATAGTATTCATCGGCCAGTGCCTCATCGGCCTCGTAATCGACATGCTCAAGCTCGGGAGGTGCGGATCCGCCAACACCTAAGGCTAGGGTGGTGCGAGCGGGACACTCACTAGCAATGTGGCCATACCCGTGACAGTGGAAACACTGTATTCGTGATCGACTACTCTCCCCGATAAGAGGGGCCTTACCCTTATCATCCCGCCGGGTAGGGGGTGTAGGCAACAATGGGGGAGGTGTAGGTGCCTTGGACAAGAGTGGAGGGGGTGCCGGTGCCAGAGGACGGGCTATAGGAGCTGGGGGACGGGCAAAGGGTGCCGGTGGTTGGGATGGAAATAGATCCCGGGGTGGAGGAGGGCGAGGCCGTGGAGCGAAGTGCTCCTGACGGGTGGGCTCCTGAGGTCGAGCCATGGGAGGCCGCTGATGTGGGCCTATAGAGTGACGGGGCTCGGTACTACGGAGAGGGGTGGGGCCCAACCGATGGCTAGACTCGAACTCTCCCTCAAATTGCTTCATCTCGAGAGCAACCTGGTATGCCTCTTCCAACGTCTTGGCATTGCGGCGGAAAAGCTCATACTGGTAGTGTGGCCGCAAACCACGTCGAAAGCGGGGCACGGGCATGGTACTCTCCTCCGTGACACCACATCGTAGAAAGTACTCATCAAACTCCGCGATGTATTCGGAGACGGACCGGTCTCCCTGACTAAGACTTTGCCATCTATCGATGAGTCGCTGGCGGTATGTGGGAGGAAGGTACTTTTGCCGAAGTTTATTCTTCATCTCGGCCCATGTGTCGATCGGGGGTTCTAGCCGCTGAAGTAGCAGGCTCTCCACATTCTTCCAATAAGTTTGTGCCTGCCCCATAAGTTTCATGGTGGCAAATCGGACCCTTCGACGCTCCGACATATCATACCATTCAAAATAACGGTCCATGCCAAACTCCCAATCTAGGTAGACTTTCGGATCCAAAGACCCGTAAAAAGCGGGAGGATCCGCTCGCACGGTCTTAAGGACCCGATCATCATCCTCATCTCGTTGTGGCTGAAAACCACGACGGCGTTGACCATACCCCTCGTAGGCATTGTCGGACCCATAGTCCTCGAGACCAAGGTCACGGTGTGGTAGTTGGGGAACCCGAGGAGGGGCGGGTGGAGGAACCAGTGGTGGCTGATTTTGGGCCGCAGGAGCGGCCTGGACTTGGGCCATGGGAGCGGGTTGGACTTGGGCCCCCGCGGGAGGAGGTGCGGGTGGACCTTGGGCTACCCCAGGAGGGTCCCCGTGTGACATCCTATCTAACCGCCCAACGAGGTCTTGGACCGACCTATCGGAGGTCTCCATGCGTCCCTCCATGGCCCTAAGGCGACCATCCATATTCTCGGAGAAGGTCCGAAACTTAGCATCGGATTGGTCCAACCTAGTCATAATTGCCATCATCGCCTCTTGTAGGGAGTGGAAGTCTCCCGAGGTATCCCGTGGGTTGGCCATAGGTGGGGGTGGGGATGAGTACTGAGTACCCCGATGAGTGGGCATGCAAACACACCGACTAGAAGACACCGACTAAAGCAAAACACACTAATGCAAAATGATGCGCCTAGACTTAACCAAAACCCGGTACGCGGCGGAGATAATCGACCCGAAGGTCACTCGCACAAGTGTGCGGCCTTTCCGATAGGCGTAACCTAACGGCCGGACAACACCTTTTTATATACCGACTAGTGGTATGCAAATGCAACCTAGTGTGTCTTAGACAATGACTTAAATGACACTCTTTTTTTTTCTTTTTTGACACCCTAGACTCAACCTCGCTCTGATACCAAATTGATGCGGGACGGGACCACGGACACGACAAGCTCGCGATCGTCCCTTAACGAGGGAAGCGTCGGATGTGTGCGGTTGAGAAACCGGCAATGAGCTAGGGTGGTCGGCTCTCTTTTGCGCCCGGATCGGGTGACGGGACGGCTTCGCTCTCTCTCGCAGTAGTGATATTATAAATTGAAGGCGAGCTAGGTATCCCTACACATGCTCTCTAGCAGCGGCATATAAAGCATATAAAGAATTAAGCTAATGCCAAATGTAAGGGTGAAGGCGATACCTCCACGCTCTCGGCGTGGCGAAGATGGCACCCGGCCGAAGCTTGTACTCCCGGGAACTTAGTACATTATGTTTACAGCAGTACAAATAAGCCCACTCCACGCAGGGAGGTAAAGGGCGACACAAGTGGGCCCGGGAGGACCAAGTTCGGGTTGACGGGCGGTTTCGAGCAATGCTTCGGCTTCACGCGTACTCGTGCTAGTGGGGGCCCACGTGTTGACCGGAGGGGTCGTGTGGGGCCTGATGACTCCTCTGCTGTGGAGACACCTGGAAAGCATTCCCCTGGGATGGCGAGCTGCTGGAACGACCGCCGGACGCCGGGCGGCCCTCGGACGACGCTCGCGGGAACTCGGCCACGAATCTGAAAATTCTGTTTGCAGGTGCGCGACTCGGAGAAAACTGCTGCTGCGATCAGCCCCGTCGTCGGAATGCGACAAGGTTAGCGCCGTTGGAAAGCTGACTCAGAATACGTCGACGTAGGGGTCTTCAAAAAAAATAATCAGATCTGTATTTCTGATCATGCATTTTACAAGCTTGCTGGAATCTGGCCAGAACTGCAGGGGCAGGTTCTGACTTCTCTGAAGATCGACGTTGACCGGGGAGAAGACCTCCGAATCTTGAAATAATTTCTTCAGCAAAGTTGAAGGTCTCTGAGAGAGGAATCCGTGACTATTTTTGGTTTTCTGATTAAAGACGAAATGGATTTTATGGGATTTGTTTGCTAGACCTGGGTCGGATCTGGGAAACTGTGGGTAGACTGTTCTTGGGAACTTGGACGAAATTTGCAAAATACTTGGAGGATGAACCAAAAATTAATAAAATTCCTGGTGGTAGAGGGATGTGGACAGAGATCCCATTAAATTTGGATGACCCAAAAAAAATCAAAAGATGGTTCGAATGGGGTAAACTCAGAGCTGGTGAACAGTAAACAGAACCAGGACAGATCTGAAACTTGGACTTGGACGAAAATCAAAAAATAGCTAAAGGATGAATTTTGACGTGATTTTTTTTTGGGGGATAAGAGTTCTAGAGGGGAACCAACCCTGAAATTTTGAGCTTCAGAAGATGAAGGGAGTGATAGCAGGAATTCGGAGAAGAAGGGTCTGTCCTGAGTGGACAGAACACCGAAATCGTTGGCGACGACGCGTCGGCGGCGAGACGATGGCGGCGGCGATCACCGGAGTTGCTTCAGATGCTGGAGGGGATCAAGGGGGAAGGGATTACCTCTAGAAAGGGGGCTGGAGGTGGAGGAACCAGGTAGAGAGAGGGGAGGGGTGCAAATCTCACTTGGGGCAAATGCCTATTTTCTCTTCATTAATTGCTTCAATATGAAAAATACAACCTTATATAGGATGCCAACCAAACTCAACCTCAACCCTTGGATCTAGGGGTTTGGATTGAAGGGCTGGGATACAATGTGAATCACACATTTAATACATTAGTTTAATCTAATTTGACCATACTTATTCAACCTTGGACTAGATCTATTCAAACACCACCTAAACCACAACTACCATGCCTAATAAGACAAGGAACCTTGCGCCCCCTTCCATGGGCCAAGGCCATTCATGGGCCAAGAGCCTCCCATTAGATCATGCTAGACTTGGGCCACTCCCACTTAGATGGCCCATGAGAGAGTGGAACCCAATTTGGGCCTTAAGTGCCTTAATGACCCACTATGAAGTAACACTCTTAATGGACTCTACTAATGGCAACCTAGCCTTGGACTTGACATAACAAATGGCCCATTGGCTTGATATAAGCCTTACAAGGATGGCCCAAATGAAAGAAATCAAAAATTACATACACTTCAAGCCAATACAACCCATCATACACACCAATCCAAGCCAATACACAAAATACAACTCATAAGCTCTTGATGTCCTCATCACATACTTAGGTCCGAGGAAGCATTGGTCTTGTGACTATCACACCAAGGTGGTGTCACATCAAAGACCCATGCCCGAGTTATCCCCTCACCGGGATAGAGGCAAGCGCTCAGCGCTCACTCCGACCTACCTTCATCCGAGCTATGCCTATCGCCCGGACAGGGTTGGCACCCTTCATGCTTGGGTTTAACCGACGATTGCTTATCCACACTGCCATTGAGAGCCCTTTATGAGCAGGAATTTTTGAGGATAAGGGACCCACGACCCCTCAAGACTATAAAGATCCCACGATGAGGACGTAAAGAGCCCACGTTGAGGACGTAACTCCCGCCTGAAACTCCTCAGCTTACGGGACTCATGAGGCCAGCGCACTATTTAAACTTGGGACTCCCTCCAGCGAAAGGTAAGGCCCAACACATGCCTAAAATTCCCTGAGCAGGAACCACTTCACAATCTTGGTGTAGACGGATCTCACGCCTCTCTTTTTCTCCTCCCTTCATAGCTTCCACCATTGCTCTACTGACTTAGGCATCGGAGGGTTTACCCCAGGGAACCATCCCTGGGCCCCCTGATCCGTTTCCCTTTCTTGCAGTTCACTATTCGGTGATCATCCCCCAGCTCAAGTCCAGCGCGAGATTACGCCTCTTTAATTCTATCCCTCCAGCCTGTGTAGGCTGTAAACCCACTAAATATCCTATAATTCTGGATCTTGTCCCCCATCCTGTCGACCCTAAGGTTATAAAATACACTCTATTTTTCCCTTATTTAGTTAGTTCGAAGGCTAGATACGGGAACAAGCTCTGGAGTTGTAGAGGAAGGGAAGAGCTACTTCTTCCTCTCCTGTCAACTCCTGTCACTTCACAAAGGTAGGTGTTCTCAAATCCTTGCCTAACTAGTAGCTAAATAGGTTAATTGATGCATGCTTAGAGTTTGATTAACTAGTCAACCATGCTATATATATATATATATATATATATATATATATATTCTGGCTTTACCATGACCAAGAATAATACCATGTTATACATATATTAATAGTTTGTTACATACTGTTACCATGATTTTTATGAGTTTGAACTTAGTTTATTAGCATGATTTCATGAGCTTTTGAATGTATTTTATCACACTAGTTTTCAGTCTTAATAATCCTGTTTTAAAACCTTAATTTGTAGCCTCTGTTACATAGACTACGTTAATGTTTTAACACCCGGAGGGCCCCAGCTCACTTGAAAATGGCGCCCCTGACCAGGGCGCCAATTACAAAATTGAAGACTGCGCAAGCAGTCGTCATTTAAATGAAGACACCCCCAGTGTCGTCAATTCGATTTCTAAAATTTTTAGTAATTGATAATTCAACACATTCAAAAATCCATAACTATCGAACTAAAGCACAAAATTTTTGCATGAATATGTTTCTAGAATCCTGACACTTTTCTCAACATATTCGTGCCATTACTTCCTGATTCGGAGCTTTTTCACACTGATGAATAGTGGACACCTCACTCTAATTGGCGCCCTTGACTAGGGCGCCAATTTCAGAATTGAAGACTTCCCGAGAGGGCGTCAATTAATTGATGACATGCACCATGTCGTCAATTCTGTTTTCTGGAATTTTCAAAAATCAGTAAATTAACGCATTCAAAAATCTATAACTAATAAACTAGACCTTGAAAATTTTGACAGAATATACTTCTGTGACCCTGAGATTTTTCTCCATCTGACCGTGTCTTCGGATTCTGATTTAGAGAAACTTTGGAGAAATGAACAGTAACTTGTGTCATAGAACTTACAGTTCTGATGCGAAGCACAACTCACTTGGAAAACAACTCAATTGGTGTGTCGTCAATTTGAGTTGAACCTGTACTTAAATTGAAGACGCCCTGGAAGTCTTCAATTAAATGAAGACTACCTACAGAGTCTTCAATTTGTTAAATGAAGACTGCCCACAGAGTCTTCAATTCGTTAATTGAAGACGGCCCTCAAGTCTTCAATTACTGAAGTGAAGACGGCCCTCAAGTCTTCAATTAATTGAAGACTGGTCACAGGGGCGCCAATTTCAATATGCACATATATTTATCTGAAAAATCATAATTTTGAAAGGTTGGGCAAGCCCCAGGTGCCATTTACTGAATTGAAGACGGCCCTCGAGTCTTCAATTACTGAATTGAAGACGGCCCTGAAGTCTTCAATTAATTGAAGACTTCATGAGGGGCGCCAATTTCAATATATATATATATATAATTTTTGAAAAATCACAATTTTGAAAGGTTGGGTAACCCCCAGGCGTCAATTACTGAATTGACGACTTCCAGGACGTCTTCAATTAAATGAAGACATCCTGGGGGGCGCCAATTTGATATATGCTTATATAAATTTCAAAAAAAATAAAAATTTGAAAGATTAGCAAACCCCCAGATGCCAAATCAATAATTACAACTTCTGATCTTGATCTGTCTCGAGAATTATGCAAACATAACCCTAATCCAGACTCCTGCGTATGATGAATTCTTGAATTCCATTACATGAAAAAAAAATCTATTCGTGTATACCCTACATGGTCAAACCTTGAACCTCTTAAACTACCATTTGGGAGTGTAGGAGCTAAGTGCCATGCAGGGCAAAGTGCTACGTTGTGGGAGCCACCTCTTGAGGCCGTACGAGGCAAAGTGTTACACGACAGGAGCCACCTCTAGAATCCTCCATAACCAAATGACTAGTTAATCTCGTCTGAAATACTACATTTCTAAATTCATGAAATTTCATATTGGCTATAAATGAGAGTAGATGTCAAAGGTAATACATGAAATGCTATGCATATAGGGCCCGGTCTGGTCCTAGGAGGAGCACCCGAAGGTACTTGTGCCCATGGGAGTTTATTGACCACGATGTTTAGCATTACCCGGAGTACTTGCTTGACTTGAGACACTCCACCCCTACTCTCTCTTTCTCTCTCTCTTTACTAGACTTGACTTGCGTGGCCCGGAACGGGTGATACTTGACTTGCGGCCTGAGAAAGGGCAGAATACTTGCTTGATAATAGCCAATCCTACTGATACGCATTTAACTTTACTTGCTTGAATTGAATTTTACTTGCTCATACCTGAGATATACTCGTACATGAGTTCCTTCTCATACTTGCGTTCATACTTGTACACGAATCCCTTCTTGCCCGAAGTGGCATTTACATATGTAAGTTCTTGAAATACTACTTGTCAAATACTTGAATTCTTGTTATACTCTCTTTATCCAGTTCTTGATCTCTTATTATTCATCATGCCTAGATTTATCTGTATACCTGATTTTTATTATATGTACATCATGCATAGTCATACTGATAATACATGCAAATTATAAATCACGTAAAGATTGCTCGTATTTGAGATGTAATTCCTACTGAGCGATTCGCTCATCCAGTTACTTCTGAATATTTTCATGTGATTCGGATAGCGACAAGAATGGGGTTGAGACTGAGTGACGAGTGCTAGAACACCAACCATCTATCATTAGCTAGTCGTGTCTTCGAATTTATTTGAGTCTACCTTGTATTCCCAATTATGTCAGTTAGTGGTATAAACTTTGTGTTAAGTCGTGTAGCCTAATGTTTGGCTTTCTAAATTTAGAAATCCTCATGGACTATGTTTAATTCCTTTGATTAATCAAATAATCATCACTTGGACTATTGGAATTTATTAGATTGATTAGTCATTTGCGCACTCCGTAATTATGTATGCTAAAATTCTTATCGCTCTAATGACACGATCTATATAGATGCGTCACGCATCCGAGTAATCTTCCGTGCTCGGGGCGTGACATCATTCCTTGAGTCCTCCTTTAATTTCTGCTAGACTAGCTGCAGAACTAGAAACAAATGATGTTTGAATTTTATTTTCAAAACTCTTTTTATTTATAGGGTTATAGCCCAACCCCTCCTTCTGAAAGTTGACCTTTATTCTTAGTAATTTATTCATAGTATCTTGCCCACTAATAAATTTAGACAAAGAACTTTTCAAATCTTGAATCTCATTTTCTAGAGATGCAATGTGTATTTCATAACTCACAATCTCTTGTTCATTGCAATTAACAGTTTCATTCAATACTATGTTAGCAGTTTTGTATTCTTCGATTTCCTTTTTAAGCTCTTCAACTATTTTCTATTCGTCTGTACAGACGATTTTCTTTTTTTCCAATGTGAGAAGCCTTTCAGATATAGCAGAGTTCATCTGTTTTAACTTCTCATTTTCTTCCTTAAATTTATCATTTTGAATTAACGCATTGTTATACCCGGACCATTTCCCAGCTAAAATAACTGTTGAGTAGTGGACAGCAGATCTAGAGGGGAGGGGTGAATAGATCTGCCCCTCTTTTCGTAATGCAACCCTCTGTATAGCTAGATAAAATAAATCGCAGCGGAATATAACTAGCTTATCGAAGAACACTATAATTTGCTTGGCAAGATGAGCAAATAATATATCGATTTGAACCTAAGCATGCATCTAGAACGAAGCAATCACATAAACAAACCACAACACAAAGGATTTTAAGGTGGTTCGGACTGAATCCCCAGTCCTACGTCCACCCCTCACCAAATCCGGTGAGGCTCCACTAGTGCCACACACAGAACCGCAAATCGGAAAAACCTCCGATTGCCTTCCTACTAACCACCGGTAGGGACGTCAATCACCGTAGATCGGAGAACTTCCGATTGCCTTCCTACTAACCACCGGTAGGGACGATCTTCAGTTTCGATTATTTGAAAGAAATGGAAAGGGAACAAATATCAAGCTATTCAACCAAGATATGGAATATGCTAAAGAAGAAAGATCTTGTCTGTGATTGCTGGAGCTTGAATCGGATGCTTCAATGGTGTCTTCTTCCTTGAGAGATGATCTTCCTTGAGTTGATGAAGAAGACTATGGATGTAGCTTCGATCTTCCTTTTGATCTTCTTGAGTTGATGAAGAAGATGAAGGATGCAGCTTTATCTTCTCTTGGCTTGGGCTTGATCTCCTCTTGAAGAAGCTTGAATCACTTGAGGATGAAGAAGCTTCTTCCCGTAATACTGTTCACAGCTATAGTACTCGAACTCCTCTCCCTTGAACACACCCTTGTAGCCTCCCTTGAATCCCCTTGAAGCATTTGGGTTTCTAACCCTCCTTGTGTTGGTTTTATAGACTTTGAATGGTCCTTGGACATCTTTCAGACCAGATCCACAATCTATGGGGGATTGGGTGACTTTGGGGTTAAACAAATACAAGGAAAGGGGCTCTTCTCGAAGTGGAAAACAAAGTCAACATTGAAGGCTTGGGGCTAGCGGTCGACCTGCAGAAGCTGGCGGTCGACCGCTACTGATGAAACGCTGTAGACGGATGGTCCCTGGAATTTTCGGTCGACCGCTACTGGGCTGGCGATCGACCGCCACTAAGACTCATGCAGACTGGGAGCTGCTGGCTGGGGCGGTCGACCGCCCCTGTGCTGGCGGTCGACCGCCAGCTGGGCAGACCCCGGGTTTTCCCGGGTCGGTCCGTTAACCTCTTTAGCTCCGTCGCTTGAGTCCTTTAGCAGTCCATTCTCATCTGTGGCATCAACCTTGACTGTCTTGAAGATTTTTGTTGATTATATCGCTCCTATAATCAAAATTTTGTTCCGGGGGCTCCACCCCCGGAAACCCCCGCAAGGGGCGCTGCCCCCGGAAATCTCCGCGACTAGACCTGGCAGGTCGATTCCCGCGACCTGACCCCGCGGTCGATCCGCGTGCGACGGCGCAATCATTGAGCTTTCACTTTTGTCATCTCCACTCCATTCCTTGGCATATCTATCATGAAAGAACATCAAGTAGTTTAGTCATATAAGAGTGGTAAAACATCAATGACTTATAGTGTTTAGCCATTATCAAAATCAAGAATATCAAATAACTCAAATGACCACAAGATGATGTCGAATGACCCAAATGACCACAAGATGACTCAAATGACCACAGGGGAACAACAATAACAAGGAGTAAGGGTTCGGGTATTTCCCCGAACACCTTCAAGACACGGGCTATCTAGCCCTTCCTACAACCCTGCGGGTCCCCACAGGGGTCCCAACCAACTTAACGCAACACGCGGCGACACAAATAATGGTTCGAGCTCAATCCCAGCCACTTTTATGCTGACATTGTCCGCGTTCTATATGGCCACCCGGGACCACCCAGGGGGGCCCCGACGCGAAGCCACGCCATGTGGCATCCAGTAAAAGAGCCGCGGGCCCACTCCGAGACTCTTCATTCAACCCTCCAAGGTCAAAGAGAGACCCAAACAAGTCAACCACAGGCTTTGGAAGCCCGTAGCACGTGCCTACGGCTCACACACATGTGTTCGGCATATTTCTGAACACCTTGTGAGCGAACGTGTTCCAGCCCTTCTACACAAGACCACGGGCCACCCCGTGGCTCCACTACACTAATTGGGTCCTACAACGACCCACCCCAGCAAGTCGGGGCCACCCCCGACCCTCAGACACGTGGCAACATGCCACTCAACTTTAGCTCTCGGGTCAACCCGAGGCTACCCTGCCAACCCACCGTACAACATGGCACGTAGCACGCGGTAAGGCCCGTGCACCCACTGTGCCTCCTCCCAGCCCCTATGGACTTCTACCCTTGGCCCTAGGCCAAATCCAAGACCCGTCGGCAACCTACGTGGCTTGTTCGACAACCCGGGGTGTGTCGGGCATTTGCCCGAACACCTTGTGAGTGGCTACTCTGACTCGAAGAACAACGGCCCCGTGGGCCCATGCCAGCCTCCCGAAGGTCAAAGTCCGTGAAAGGACGTCCCCAGGCAACACAAGAAAACCCCTGGGGGTCATCCCCTAGGGTTACGGCCAGCCCGGGGCCAATTCACCCCGGCGCATGGCCGCGCGCCCCAGGGAGGGCGAACTCCCTGGGGGCCGCACTCACTCTCTAGCCCGGTGGTCCCACGACCCCACTCAGCCCCGGTTCGTCCAATTTACGGTCCTACGACGCGATTCGTGTGCCATACCAGTTCGAGAAGCAGACACGTAGACGTGGGAGCGCAAAGCGATAGCACGCGGGGATTCCGCAAGTCGACGCGCACAAAAGCCTCCGCAAGCTCCACGTATCCTTCCACACAATTGTCCTTTTCTTTCTTAGTCAATTTAGGAAGAAAAAGACCCAAAAAATAAATTTTTATAGGGTGGGGATCAGCCCCTCTCTCTCTCTTGGAGCGAACCCGCCTAAACCCCCCCTGGGGGGTTTAGGCGGACTAGCTAGCCCTCCCTAGCCGGTCCACGTAAACCCCCCCATTCAATTAAAAAAAATTGTTTTTTTCAAAAAAGAAAAAACCCAGCCACTCCGCCTAAAACCCTGAGGGGGGGCGGGGTTTACGCGGACCAGCCCAGGCCCCCTGGCTGGTCCGCGTAAACCCCCTCCCCCTCTCTCAACCAGTGCAACCCAGTGACACTATTCACTTGGGTTTATGCGGACCAGCTCACCCCCCTTAGCTGGTCCGCGTAAACACCTTGTGACCCTTCAACTTCCCCTATAAAAACCTCTTAGGAGCTCAAGGGGTGGGGCATCTAATCCAATCCATATACGGAAGATCATCTGGCAAGCACATGACTTCAAGTGCGGCTCCAAGCAACGAGCAAAGGAGAATTGTGCGTGGGTGACTTGTTCAGCGGTCTAATACGCCGGGGTATGTCGTTTACACTCCCCTCACGCCGTATGTAGCTGTCACACACAAGTCAACACCCACCGTATGCGAGGCATTTCGACATGGGCGGACGTCCCCTCATGCCGGGATTTCCCCTCGCGTGTCCGTCAGTTGCAACCCCACGTGTACCATGACGTCATGCTCTCTCGCAGTTACGAGGCCATGTCCGACTGCTCAACTCGAGTCGTGATTGATCCTCACCCAGACACCAGATCGATGTATCCCCCCAGTGATCCAGTCACAGGCCCCCATTCGGCATCTCGGCCATGGCCTACGCCACGGGAGGAGCCCTCTGTAAAACACATGTGTGCTCATTCACCAGGCATCGACCCGGGGACCGACTAGCACGTCAGAGCTATCCCGCGGCATGTGCCAGCTGTATCTTTGCCATTACGGCTTTTCTGAGAATAAATATACACCTCAGTGCAACACCATCGATTGGACGAGTGCTCTCGCACCCACGTTCAGGCCCCTAGTTTTCTATCTACATCACTCGACATCCGTGCCCAACACCCTAACCCCAGTAAACACCCCTCGATCTAACACGCGCCCATAGCTGCTGAATGCCCCCTAGCCCTTTACCCAAGGCTTCAGACACATATACAGACTTCTCTTCAACTTGGAACGAAGGTATTCAGATTCAATCTGATGTAAATAAACACCGGTTGCTTGCGGCCGGTGGGGATAGACGTCTAGTACACGATTCCCGCAATCGCCTACGCACTCGCACCCATGGAACCCCTTTTCTCCACGTGCCGTCCGATCGCCTGAGCCCACATGCCGCGCCCTGGTGGCGCTTCCCCGGTCAACCCTTGGTTCCGTGAGTGATTATCAAGAAATCGACTGGCATGCCCGCACCCTGTCCGGTTAACCCTTATCCCGACATTTCCGTTCCATTTGACCTTTTTCGACTTTCCGTGGAAGGAGAGTGCCCAATACTACCGTGAGAGGCATGCAACCGTAAGGAGGATACCCAAGATATATCAAACTCCCATATTCTCCTTCCCCGCTGTATCCCTTCCTTCACCCCGATTAATCGGCATAAAAAAAAACCCGCACGATAGAGAGGATGGCACGCTTAGTGGGACATCTCCTGCCTTCCTTCTTTTTACTGAATAAAAGTCTGTGCAAGCCCTGAAGCCCGGTGCCCTTTCCCTGTCCTTGCAGGAGAGGCAGAGGAGGGTACTCGTGCGCGCATTCTCTAGCAGTTTTCGGTTCGCGTTCTGATCGTCGGACCGCTCTCGGTGACCATCAGCGACCGTCGCCTTCGCAGCACCCAGCTCTCCAGCAACCATGGCGGCCGTCACCTACAGACCCAACGTCATTGCCACCCATGCCCGGGTGGGCTACTTGGCGACGCCAATCACTTTCGGCAGCTTCGCCCCGGTTATCGGATCGCCTTACTTCTTGGATGTGATCCCTGTGGTTGTTTCTCAGCCAATTCCAACTTCTCCATTGGCTCTTGCGACCAACGCGCCATGCGCGCTTCCAGCACCAGTGTCTCGCCTGAGGGCCGGGCACCGGACTGTCACCACTGGCCCCTACAGGGCCCCCAGACCAACGCCGGCCCGGGCAAGCGTTAGCTCCCAAGGCCAGCCTCATCAGATCTCTAACACGGGCCCCACGCCCCGAACTTCGGTCATGTTCTCAGTATCTTCCTCGGGTTCCCAACCCTGAGCCGCAGCCAAGCCAGCACCTAACACAGGCTCCCTGCCCCGGGTCCACGGCTTCCCGACATCTTCCTCGGGTTCCCAACCCCGAGCCGCAGCTAAGCCGGCACCCAACAAGGTCTCCCTGCCCCGGGTCCACGGCTTCCCAGCATCTTCCTTGGGTTCTCAGTCCCGAGCCGCAGCCAAGCCGGCACCCAACACCGGCTCCCTGTCCCGGGTCCACGGCTTCCCAGCATCTTCCTCGGGTTCTCAATCCCGAGCCGCAGCCAAGTCGGCACCCAACACGGGCTCCCTACCCCAAGTCCACGGCTTCCCGACATCTTCCTCGGGTTCCCAACCCCGAGCCACAGCTAGGCCGGCACCCAACACGGGCTCCCTGCCCCGGGTCCATGGCTTCCTAGCATCTTCCTCGGGTTCTCAATCCCGAGCCGCAGCCAAGCCGGCACCCAACACGGGCTCCCTGCCCCGGGTCAATGGCTTCCCAACATCTTCCTCGGGTTCTCAATCCCGAGCCGAGCCAAGTGGGTACCCAACACGGGCTCCCTGCCCCGGGTCCACGGCTCCTCAGCGTATTCCTCGGGTTCCCAATCCTGAGCCCCAGCTAAGGCGACACCCAACATGGGCTCCCTGCCCCGGGTTTACGGCTCCTCAGCATCTTCATTGGGTTTCCGACCCCAAATCCTGGCAAAGCCGACACTAGACACGGGCTCACAACCCCTAGTTCACGGCTCCCTGGTGCTGCACTCGGGACCCCGGTCCCGAGCTCCAGTTGAACTGGCTCTCCCCGTGGGTCTTCCACCCAGGGAGCGACGTTCCTCAGCACCTTCCTCGGGCATCCTGACCTGAGCCCAGACTACGCCGGCACCTGCCGCGGGTCTTCGACCCAGGGGCGTCGACACCTCAACACTTCCCACAGCATCGCCCTCCGGTGCAAGGGTATCATCTCGAGCATTAGCGACACTCCTATCGGCGCGGGCGAAGGTTTACACCCGAGTCGCCCAACCATCGACTCCCGGCATGGGTTACTTATCCCGGGGGCCGATTCCAACACTTCAGACTGATGACTTCACACTACCGATCGCTCCAGGCCGGATCTTCTCGGTCTACCATCTTGGGGCGGAGTCTTCCTCAGCTCCTCAGAAGAAGCGTCACCACGGTCGCAGAGGCAGGCGACTCGTAGCTGCAACCAGCAACTCCGGCAAGACGGTCCTTGTCGGTGACTTGCGGATCTGTCTCGACGGGGGTGAACCAATCATACCCCAGGAATGGACAGTCCCTATGATCCTCATCTCCAATCGTTTTGACGTCTTGCGTCAAACACGAGAGGACAGGGCGAAGCTCAAAGGAGGGGGTTCCTCGGTAGCAGCCCGGGGGCACCCACCGCAGTCTGATACACGGCCTCCCGAGATAACTCATCGAAAAAGCGGCGACAAGGGAGACCAACAATCTGACTTGAAGAGAATCTGGGTCACCCCAGAAGAAGCTCAAGCTGTTTGAAGGACGCGTATTAGAAACCCCCTGCGAGCACTCAAGCGCGGCATCAGACGGGATGCGGCTGGCCTCACAGTATGATGTGACACAACCTAGGACTTAAACAAACAAGCACAATCGCAATCAAACGGACCGATGTCGACGACTGCTCACCCGTTGCTCACCAAGACCCGGGGTAACTTGGCAATGCCAAGGTGAGGTTGAGGGGTTGGGCCCTTGCTGGTAGAGGGCCAGCAAGGCCAAGATTTGAATCCCAAAGGTTGTGGATGCCCAATTCAATGGGGCCGACAAAGTGCCAAAGGCACCGGGTTACTCTCTCTTCCCACGGTGATCACTCAAAGCAACGGGGCTTGAGGATCGAGCTCTCACTCTCACAGCCAGCGGAACTATGAAATAATATTGAAAGAACAAGCATGAATTAGAGCAAGGTTATAGAGCACTTACTCGACCGGTTTGAAGAAACCGGTCCCGCTCGGAGACGAGGGCGAGCGGGGAAGCGTGGGTTCCCCACACGCCGCGCCGGGGTAGCTTGACCTGATCAAACCAAATTACAACACTACACCTCTCGCAGGAGGGGGATCTTGGGGTGGGGGTTAATGGATTACAATCAAACTACCTCCACGCAGGGAGGGGCCTTCAGCCGGCCAAGCGGGGTGGGGAAAATTAGGGCTAAAACGATGATGAAGTGAAGATGCCGAATCTGCCTTCTCTCGGCAATTGTGGATAGACAGTCGGTACTGTGGCTGCAGAACTTGATCAAGAATTTTTCTGAGGGCGAGACTAGTGAGGAAATATTCGTTACTGGAACTAGAGTGCCTCTGACTTTTGCCAAATTCTTCTGGGGTCACTGCTGGCCTGGGAAGGAGCTCGAACAGGGTCGCTGATTCCCGGACTGACAGTAACTGGTTACTAACAGCAGGAAGAAGAGGTTTCCCCGACCGCTCCCGAACTCCAAATCAGGTTCTGCCAGAACCGTTGCAACCGTGGATGGGTCCTCTTTGCAGCAGAACAAACGGGGACACTAAACGATGCCAGAGAAGAACAGCGGATTCATAAGAGTGAGGGGAGGTCGGTGCAGACTGTGGGGAAGTAGAGTCGCACTGCTGAGGAATAAAATTGATAACGTCTGCTAAAGGATGCCGAACGGGATTCCGCTTCTTGATTCAAAAAGTATAAAGGAAGGAGAAGAACTTTGTAGAAGAGCTTGTGGCCTGGTTCCTCTTGGGTTCGTCGTGGTGAAGCTTTTTCTCTGGCTCTGAACCTCTGCAAGGGGCAGATCGGCGCAGTAACAGCAGGTTGCAGAGGATGTACCGGCAGCTCCCGAACTTGAAATCGAGCATCTTCAGAGTCATTGGAATCGTGGACAAATCCTCTTCGCAGCAAAACTGACGGAGAGGCCAGATGATGCCAGAGAAGACCAGGGAACTTTGAACACTGTTGACTGGTCGGAGCATACTGTGGGTAGCAAGACTGCGAAGCTGAGAGAGAAAATTGGTAACTCCTGCTACCGGATGCCAAACGGGGTTCTACTTTTTGATTCTGAAAGTAGACAGAGAGAGGTAGAACTTTGTAGAAGAACCATTGGCCTGATTCCTCCGAGGCTTGGTGTGGTGAAGCTTCCTCTCCGACTCAGGACCTCTGCAGGGACACCTCTGCGCAGTCGGGGAAGAATGGACCTCCAAAGCAGTACCGATCTCCGATGGGGATGAAACCATGACTGTTGCGAAGAGGACAGGCAGACGCTTCCGTGGATGCCTCTTGAGCCTTCAGATTCTCTAGGATGTGGTCGGGGTCGCCTCTGCAAACTGCTACTCTTCTGCTGCCAACGAACTGAAAATTGAAGGTTGAAGATGGTGGGGGGAAATGGGGTATATGGGAGGGGAAATGGAAGGGGATGAGTGTGGGGAGAACCCTGGCTGTGAGGGGGTCTAGGAGGGGATGTTCCAAGGTGTGAGAGGGAAAGAATAGGGTCTGGAAGGGGGTCTAACAGGTGGTGGGAGGAGGAGCTACGAATTTGGGCTTGGAGGGAGAAGGAGGAAGGTGGGGGGGCACAAGTGGGTGGAGGGCATGTGAGTTTGAATTTCCTTTAATGTGGGGTGATCAATGGTGGTCTTGGGGATGTGAAGAGATGCCTTGGGAAGGTGGAGGGCTGCTTTGGGTAGTGGGAAGGGTGCTTGGGGAAGTGGGTGGGGTAGTTGGGGGTTGGGAGGTGGAGCTAGGATTGGTGGAAGCTCTCTTAGGACTAAGGGGTGGAGTAATGGGGCGTGTGGGGAAGGGGAGTGGCCTTTAATGGGGGTAGGTGGGAGAGTGGTGGTTGGGAAGGGAGGAGAGAGAAATTTTTTGAAATTGGGTGTGGAGGAGAGAGAAAGTGGAGTGAAAAAGAGAGATTAAGAGAGGGAAGGGTGGGGAATCTCTCCCCTAGGGTCTCTCACCCAAAAAATAGAATCTCTCCACTAGATAAGAAGTGTAAACTCTCAAAATGACAAATTTTTCATTCATTGATTCATTACCTGAAATGGGGAAAATAGGGCCCTATATATAGGCAACCCACATTTTACAATAAGACCCTGACAATTGACTCAATGACAAATAACCGAGGGGGTAGGGGGAGCCCTTGGGCCAAGCCCAATGAATTGGGCCCAATAGCTAACTAGACAACCTAATGACACTCAAACTTAGGTAAATAAACACAAGACCTAGGAACATGACTCAAATAAAAGGGAAAATACATCAAATGACTCAAATAAAAATTACATAGGACTCAAAATTAAATAACTAGACCATGCCGGATGCAATCGGGGCGAGGAGACGATCTGTGAACGTGGGCATGGGAGGTGATGTCCCCATCCTACTCCCGGGGTGCGGAGAACTCGACTCCGTCGGGTAAGTGTCCTTCCCTCCTTGGAGGGTGTAGAAGTGGTACTGCCCTCAAGTCTTCCGAACGAGACCGATCCATCCACCTGCCGAGATAGCGCTCGTATACCTTGCTCCTAGTGGTAGTGACATGTTCATCCAATATTCGTTCAATGCGCTCACGCCGGGCTCTCTTGGCTGGTGGACTCTCCTCACGGGTGGGTGCTCTCTCAACGGAGGGAATAGGCTTAATATTCTCACTAGGTACCACCGTGAGTCCCTTATATGGCACTAGGTCGGCTGCATTGAATGTGGGACTCACTCCATACTCCTTGGGGGGATCTAACTCATCGGCATTAGCACCAATGCGCCTCAGGACCTGGAAGGGACCAGCCCCACGTGGCCTCAAGTTGGAGATGACTCCCGGGGAGAGCCTCTCCTTCCTCACCATCACAAAGTCACCCACATGGGATTCTTGATGACGCCGAAGGGAGTCAGCCTGCCTTTTATAGATCTCATTTTCCTTTCTAATGTGCTTGCGAAGGTTTTCATGCAATTTTGTGAATCTTGACATTCTAGGGGTGATGGGTGGACCTAGACAACCATAGATTGACCTATCATGCCATGATGCCATATGGACCTTGATGAACCTTGGTGGGCCGGGGCAACCAAAAGTGGCCCTATTAAGTATGGACTTTCTAACAAAGGTTGGAGGGCCGGGGCATCCGTAGGTGATCCGGTCATCTATGGGGGTGACAAATATCGGGGGACCCGGACATCCATGAATGCTCCTATCATGCTTAAGACTCACGATGAGTGAAGGTGGACCATTACATCCGAATTTAGACCACTCATGCTTTCTACTTGACATGTGGGTGATATGAATGAATGGAGCCAACATAGTGTTCATGCCAAGTGGTGTGGTAAGCCTAGACACATGCATATTTTTCCTATGGGTGACTTCCATGTGTATAGATGTGGGACAACCTTTGAACTCCCATTGGAAAGGGTCGAATGGATCTAAGAAGGTGGTCATCATGGGGTGGAGCACAACCTTATTACCTAGGGATATGTGGCCCAAGGTCATAGTTCCCAAGGTGTAACCCGGGTCTAGGATGGGATGAATTAGGTCTAACATGGTGGGTTGGGATAGGGAATGGTGGGTGGTGGATAAGGTGGTTGGATCACATGGGGAACTAGACTCCCATAGGAAGGGATCAAAGGGGTCGTGGAAAGGTCTTCCTAGAGGGAGGCACTCTATGTCTTCAAGGTTCCCAAATTGTGAGTCACCTTCCTCTAAGGTAATTGGGCCAAGGTTTCTAGTTGGTTGACTGATCAAAGTATTTGGGATCTCAATGGTAGGGGAGTGGATCGAGATGGGTTCTTCTATCATAGGGAGAAGGAAAAGGAGGTCGCTAGTGTAGCAACCAATGGTATAGACCGAGGTGATTGACCCGATGCATAGGTGTAGGAGGCCAAGGCTCCTAGGTTGTTCGGCCATAGGGGTCAACATGCTAGTGAACTCAATTTGCCATGCTAAGCCTCTAAGAAAATCCTCTAAGGTCTCTACTTGATAAGATGCTTGGATTGTGGTGTGATAAGAGGAGATGGGCACTATGGGATGGTTTTCCTTCATGGGTGGGAAATCATGGGCCGTGATATCTCTTATTGGGCTCTTCTTTAGCCAACTAACAAGGGTTTCCCCTAAGATGAGATTGACTCCGACTAGAGATGGTGATGTAAGGTGACGACCCTCGTGTGTTGTTTCTTCTTCAATTTGGGCTTGGGTTTCCTCCAAAGTGGAGAGTGGGTTTGGAGTGTTCACCACTATGAGGTGGGGTATGGGTTTTTCTTCCAAGGAGGTGAGAGGGGCTTTTGAGGGTGTGGTGATGATTGGGGCATGGTGTATCCGGGGTGGTAGGTAGTGGGAAACTTGGGTTAGGATAGGTGAGGGTAATAGTGGAGGCTTTGGTGGGAGTTGGATTGGGGTAGGGAGAGGAAGATGGGTGGGTTGAAGGGGTTTGGGTTGATTTGTTTTGGGAGGAGTGTCCCTTTTTGGGGGTGATGGAGAGGTAGTGGTGGGGGTTACCATGGGCTTAGGTGGAGAGTTGGCCATGGGGCCCAATTGGGTATGGGGACCTATGGTTGTGGTGTGGACTTGGAGGTGGGGTGTAAATGTAGTGGTTGGGGTGGGAGAGATGGGATGTCACGCCCCGAGCGCGGAAGATACCCGGAGATGCGCGACGTGTCTATATCAATCATGTCAATCAGAGTGGTCGTGTATTCGACACAAAGACAGAGATGCGCAAAATAGCAAGATAACCCAATCCTTTATTTCATAACGGATAGACTATTACAAATCCAATACTCTGTTTAATAAAAAGGGATTGATTACATAGTTGACTCAAGGAACTATAGAAAAGACTAGATGACACTTTGGAGAATCTCTATCTCTTTCACTCTTGATCATTCCCATCCGATTGACTTCCATCGTCGTCGGACTTACCTGAAAAGTAAAAAGGGACAAACGGAATGAGCAAACGCTCAGTAGGAAATTATATCTCAAGTACTAGCAAGGGGTTTAAGTAATTACATTTTCATGAATGCAATAAGGCTATGCATGCTCGCATGAAACGACAAGATAGAGAGAATGTAATATCAAGGAAATAAGATGAACTTATCATGAACTTTCAACAAGATACAAGTTATTCAAGATATTCAAGCAAGTACCATTATCGAGTCATGTCAAGAACTTTGGCTATCATGTATCAAGCAAATAAATTACCCTCTTTCGGGCCACGCATTTCATGTAAAGTCAAGTACGATTCAAGTACAAGATGTGTGTGGAATGTCCAATCAAGCAAGTCAAGTACTCGGTATAATGCCAGATACCTTATCATTTTAACTCCCATGGGCACAAGTACTTTCGGGTGCTCCTCCCAGGACCAGATCGGGCCCTATATGCGCAGGCATTTATCATGTGTTTTGACATCCACTCTTGTTTATATAGCCAATATAGAATTTCAATAATCAAGCTTGTAGACACGTATGACAACTTTGATAGAAAAGAGTCCAAAATATGACAAAGGACATAGAATGGCGATAATAACGGTATAATCACGATGTCGATAAAACTAGGTAGAATATGGTTCCCTTAACTTAGGTACCATGACAAATCAATATGGACATTCTTTATATAGAATTGAGGTCCACATGAACATTAGATCAAGCAAGATACCCTCATTCTTATCATAGAATTGGGGTTTACAAGAATGACACGATATGGCATGATATCATCATCCCATCAAGAATTTCTTATGATATACTCTTTGTATAATCATAAGGGCCGGTATACCATGTTTCTTTAGATTGACATGGCAATGATCGTGTAATGGGTTTTTAGGGTACAACCAGCTCAGTCGGCCTTGAGGGAATCCAAGGCTACGAGGAGTCTTACGGAGGTCTCTATGACTAACTTGCTAGTCCAAAGGAACGGAATGTCCAATGGAGAGCTTGTATGTCAATGAGAATTGAGTGTGATCGATAAAACACCGTGAAAAGTGGGACTATACTCACGGAGTGGAGAATAGTGCCGATATATATATATATGTATAATATATAAACCATCGGTTAGCAAACCAGAGGAAAAATCAGTTTACAGTAAAATAACGACTTAGGTCAAGTCGTTTCTCAAGTAATTAACGCCTAACAGAAGGGCGTTTACATACGGTCCGTTTTGCAGAATTTTCAATAATTCAATAATTTATCTAAGACGCGCCTTCGGAAGGGGCGTTTCTTCAGAAGTTGACGACTGCAGAGGCAGGCGTCTCATCATTTACATATTCGAAAGGATATAATTATTCTCAGAAATTTATCAAAAACGCGCCCTTGGAAGGGGCGTTACTTTCTAATTCCATTTTACAGAATATGTGAATTTCAGGATTTTAACAGATACGCGCCCTAGTAAGGGGCGTTTATTTTTAATTCACGCCCTGTGATGGGGCGTTACCACATGGAAAATGACCTAGTCTAGGTCGTGAATTCAAGAAATATCAGGAATTTACATGATCAGCAACAATTGCACGATAATCAAGGATAACAATCATATAGTCATGACAGGAAAATTGGCAGGAATTCAGATGCAGTATATTAGATTTGATGTTTCATGTTTATTGACTTTTAACCGTTAACAATTATTGATTTGATTTCATGTAATTGCATGGATAATCAGTTCTTAAGATTTATATGAAATTAACGCCTGTGTACAGGGCGTCAAATATTAAATTGACGACCTGGACATGGTCGTGTCTTGTAAATTAGCGCCCTTGACAGGGGCGTCTCTTTCAAAATATTTCAGAAAACGCATGGAAACTATAATAACCATATGCATGACATGCTTATATATATATATATATCTTGCATTAATTTCATTTGGGCTACCGTAACTTGAGAAAACCTACCTTAAGAGTTGATTTGGAGATGACCGTGAGGGATTTGTAAGAATCAATGATGCTGCAGACGTTGGATGAATCCTACAGAGGATAGATTGAAGATATTAGTTTCCTTGAAATCCATGGACTGTAGGTAGAGGAAGGGGTACTTACACACGGATGAAGAACTCTTGTTCCTCAAACGCCCGAGCCTCTTAACCTGCTAATAAGAGAAGAAGAAGAATCAATATTCTTCATGCGACTGTAAACAGAAGAAAAAAAAATAGAAGAACATATGTTCTTCACGTACCTGCAGCAGTAGTTCGTCCAAATAGTTTTAGGGTTGGCCGAACGAAAGTTTTTATAGGATTTTGGGTGTCCTATTAGGGTTAGTGATTGTGTGGAAGCAATACTTCTATGATAGAGTCATTACCACGTTTGAACTCCTTCTAATGCTTATCACTTACCCTGGATAAGTTCTGGGTTCGAACGGTTCACGAACTGAATTAACGCCTTAGGTAAGGGCGTCGATTCTTTAATTAACGACCTTGTTCAGGTCGTTTCTTAAGAAACGTCTTGGATAAGGGCGTTCCTTGTTTTTGAAACACGCCCCATATATGGGCGTTTCTCTTGCTTGCCTATTTGGTCGTGAGAGTTGACGACCGCACGTGTGGGCGTCCTTTCTTTAGTCACGCCTTTGATAGAGGCGTTTCTTTTTGCATTAACGCCCTAATAAGAGGCGTTATTTTAATTTTGTTTTACTTCATCTAATTAACCCTATTCTTATTATCTGTATTACTACTGTAATATATATATGTTTTAATTTATTTCAAATATTCATTTATCAGGGTTGCTACACCCTCCCCCACTTAAAAAGAATTTGGTCCCCAAATTTAATATATATATAATTATACATGTGGAGAGCGTAGAACATATACCTCTTAGAATAACTCGGGAAATCGTTTCTTCATAGATTCTTCGGTCTCCCATGTCGCTTCGCGTTCAGGATTCTTATTCCATTGCACCTTGAGCATGGGAATAACCTTATTCCTTAGAGCTCGTATTTCTTGATCTAATATCTTCAAAGGCCTCTGTTCATATGTGAGATCTTTCTGGATCATCAGATCTCCATGCTCAATAATATGTGACGGATCGTGCACATACTTCTTCAACATAGATATGTGAAATACATTGTGTACCTCGGACAACTGAGGAGGCAACGCGATGCGATAAGCAACCTCACCAATTCTTTCGAGTATCTCAAATGGTCCGATGAATCTTGGCGTAAGCTTGCCCTTAACACCAAATCTTCGTATGCCACGTCCAGGCGATATTTTGAGAAATACATGATCTCCGATTTGGAATTCAAGATCTCTTCTTCTTGTATCTGCATAAGTCTTTTGTCTGGTCTGAGCAACTTGTAATCTTTCCCTGATTACTTGTATCTTCTCGGTTGTATCCCTTACCATGTCTGGACCTAATAGTTGTTTTTCTCCAACTTCGTTCCAACATATGGGAGATCGGCAACTCCTTCCGTATAAGGCTTCGAAAGGTGCCATTTGGATACTAGCTTGGTAGCTATTATTATATGCAAATTCAACTAAAGGTAAGTGGTCATGCCAGCTTCCTCCAAAGTCAATAATGCATGCTCTCAGCATATCTTCAACAACTTGATTAGTTCGCTCGGTCTGACCATCCGTTTGTGGGTGAAAAGCGGTACTAAAGTTGAGCCTTGTTCCCAACGAATGTTGTAATCCCTTCCAAAAATGAGAAGTAAAACGGGGATCTCTATCAGACACGATTGAGACGGGAATTCCATGTATCCTGACTATTTCTTTGATGTATAGTGCAGCTAGCACATTAATTGACCATCGGCTTTTGATTGGCAAGAAATGTGCCGATTTAGTCAATCGGTCAATGATAACCCAGATTCCATCATGTCCTCCTTTAGATTTAGACAAACCCATGATGAAGTCCATACCAATATCCTCCCATTTCCACTTAGGAATATCTAGAGGATGTAGTTTTCCCGCAGGCTTTTGGTGTTCCGCCTTGACCTGTTGGCATGTGAGACAGCGCGATACATAGTCCGCTATTTCTCTTTTCATATTAGGCCACCAAAAGTTCCTCTTTACATCTTGGTACATTTTGGTTGATCCTGGATGAATAGTGTACCTTGATCGGTGAGCTTCATCTAAGATCTTCTTCTTTAATTCCGGACAATCAGGTATACAAGTTCTATCTTTGAACGATAATCTTCCATCAGAAGTTAGTTGAAAATCAGATTGTCCTTCTAATCTGCCTTTGATTTCTACTAACATAGGATCATCATCCTGAAGTGTTTGTATCTCAGATAACAAATCTGACTGTATGCTTACATGAGATAGTGTGACAAATTTGGATTCCGTGTCCAAGCTTATATTGAGCTCGGAAAATTGTTCAAGTAACCTCCATTCTTGCATCATACAATTTGCTATCATTGCTCTCGGCTTTCGACTAAGGGCGTCAGCAACATAATTACCCTTTCCGGGATGGTATTGTATATTGAAGTCGAAGTCCTTGAGATATTCTAGCCAGCGTCTTTATCTCATGTTTAGCTCTTTTTGTGAAAATAGATATTTGAGACTTTTGTGATCGGAGTATACAGTAAACTGTGCTCCATATAAGTAGTGTCTCCATATCTTTAGGGCAAATACTACCGCGGCCAGTTCTAAGTCATGGACGGGGTAATTCTCCTCATGCTTCTTCAGCTGACGTGAAGAGTATGCTATGACCTTTCCTTGTTGCATTAGGACACATCCGAGGCCAATGCCAGAAGCATCAGTGTAGACCTCGAATTTCTCTCCTTCTGTTGGTAGAGCTAACACTGGAGCTGTAGTGAGACGATCCTTGAGAGTTTGGAAACTGCCTTCACATTCCTCACTCCATTCATATCGGATCTTCTTACGAGTTAACCTTGTAAGGGGCACGGCGATCTTAGAGAAATCTTTGATGAATCGCCGATAATAGCCTGCAAGACCTAAGAAACTTCTGATCTCGCTTGCATTAGTGGGTCTTTTCCAGTTTCTCACAGCTTCAACCTTTGACGGATCTACAGATGATGTGACACGGTCTACCTAGGATGATAATGACCCTTAGACCTATGCATCCACAAGCATACAAGCTCTCAATTCGGCTCACCGTGCGACCTATCTCACGCGACGCACATGCGCTCCCAGTGGGTCCGAGTGATGCCGGCGAGGATCCGGGGTGGGACCCTAAGGTTTCCACCGGTTGGTGGGCTTATGGCTGACCCCTAATGGGCCTGGGATACCCAATTTATGGGCGGGCTAGCACGCTGGGGCGTGGGCTTGGGTGGCGCTCTCTCACTTGCCACGGTGGTGCGCTCGTGGTTTCACAAACAATCAAGTCCGGGCACTCAATTACCGCCAACGAGCTAAGGAAACGATACTAGCTAAGCAAAGTAAATGAGGACCAGGAGAGGGACCAGAAGCTCACCTGATCGATGTGAAGACACCGATCCCGGCCGGAGACGATGGGCGCGCCGGGAGGCGTGGGTATGCACCCGAACGCCGCGGCGGGGTAGCTTGACCTGCTGGTTAGTTAATTACAAAACTACGCCTCTCGCAGGAGGGGGGATCTCGGGGTGGGGGTTATGGAGTTTACACCAAACACTACCACCACGCAGGGTGGGGCCTTCAGCCGGCCAAGCGGGGTGGGGAAAATTGGTTAATTATCACACCGGCGGTCGATACCGAAACCTGTCCGGTTCTGGGATTCTGGACCAGCAGTCACTGATGTAGCCGTAGAACACTTTCTGGAATTTTGCCGGAGGCGCGGTCGGTGTCGTTGGCTTCGTAACAGAATAGGGGTGCGCCTCAAATTTTATGGATTTTCGTTCTGCACGAGCCGGGCTGCCACGATCGACCGAACGGGGTCCCTGTTCAGGACCTGCACAGGTTCAGCTTCTGAACAGCAGATTGCCGAGGACGCCACGAACGCTCCCGGGCTCTGTTTTGCAAACGGCCGGTGTCGATGGAAGCGTGGGGAGGTCTACTTTCCAACGGAGCCGGCCTCGCCACTGTCTGAAGTCCGTGTGGACAGGATGGTCCCGTTGAAGGGGGACAGGTCGGGGAAGACAGACAGGAGGCAGAACGAACGCCCGGCGGTATAAAAATGGTAACTTCCACTTACGGCGTTCAAACGATGCTCCGTCTTCGGCTTCTGAAAGCTGACAGGGGGAGGAAGAATTTTGATGAAGAGTTTGATGACCGATTCCTCCAGTCTTGGCCGCTGCACGAAGGTCGAACAGAGATGGCCTTCTGGTTGAGCCCCCAGTGCGCAGTCGCGGTAGAACGGAGCTAGCGGCCGGCCACGATCTTGGAACGGAGCGATTCCAACTCGCCTGCGGAGAAGACTCGTGGATGCACAAGTTTGCTGAAGCGCTTGGATGCCGAATCCTCCTGGAACGGGTTGGAAAATGCTCTGCAAGTTGGGGCCAGAAACTGCCTGCGGGCTGGAATGGATTTGTGGAGGGGAGGCTAAGGTGGTGGTGGTGTATGTGGGTGGAGATGGAGGGGGGTGCGACCCTAGGAGGGAGGGGAAGGGGATGGACGACCTAGGGAGGTGAAGGGGTCCCTTGGAGAGGGGAAAGGGGTCTTGGGTGGAGGAATATGGCTTGGGAAGGGTGGGGAGTGGCCTTGGGAAGGTGAAAGGGTGCCTGGGAAGATGAAAGGGTGCCTAGGAGAAGGGGTTTCCACCTAGGGGTTGGAGGGGGAATTGAATGAGTGTATAGGGAAGGGGGAGGGGTCTTAAAGAAGGGTGATTAGGGAGGAGAGAGAGGGGATTTCGAAATTTAGAGAGAGAGAGGGAGAAGTAGTGAGAGAGAGAGAGAGAACTATAGAGAGAGGGAGAGAGAATACTTGAGGGTTTAATTTTTCAATTCATCAAAAGTTGTTACAAATGGGAGAGGGGGGGGTCCTTATATAGAGTTGGACCATTTGCACAAAACCCCCTAACAAAGTGCATAAATGCAAAAGACCAAGAGACAGGGGGGGGCGCCCATGGGCCAAGCCCACTAACTGGGCCCAATGTCCTCAACTAAGGGTCCAAATGACTCAAGACTTGGATAATTAACTCTAAGACCTAGATAATGGACTCAAATAAAGGAAAATTACACATGATATGACTCAAATAAAGAAACTACATAAGCAACAAATAAAGATAGCCATGAGGACCACATCTCCAAGGGGTCACGAAGTCGGAGTCGCCTCGTGCCATAGGGAATGCCGGGAGATGTCCTCATCAAATCCCCCGGGGTGGGGAGAACTCGACCCCGTCGAGTAGGGGTCCAATCGGCTCTCGTACTGCACCAGCAGGTCCGGGTCTAGGCGCATCAAGTCCTCTCGGCTTACCCAAGCATCCTCGGTCGGGGAACGGCCTTTCCACCTCACGAGGTAGCGCTGGTAGACCCTGTTCCTGGTAAGTGTGCTCTGCTCATCCAGTATTGCCTCCACTTGCTCAAGTCGGCCTCTCAATCGGGGTGGTAGTTTCGCTCCGGGAGGGTCACTCACAAGGGGGGGGTAAAGGCTCGAGATCCTGACTGGGTTCCACCGTGGGGCCCTTATAGCGAACCAGATCCGCCACATTGAAAGTGGGGTGAACCCCAAAGCCCTTAGGTAAGTCGAGCTCATAAGCATTGGTACCAACCCGTCTTAGAACCCGAAAGGGTCCCAAACCCCGTGTCCTCAATTTGGAGGCGGGCCCTGGGAGGAGCCGCTCCGTTCTCACCATCACATGGTCTCCCACTTGGTATTCATAGTGACGACGATGAGCATCGGCCTGCCTTTTGTAAGCCTCGTTGCTTTTGCCTATATGCTTGCGGATGTTTTCATGTATCTTTGTGGATGTTGACTCACTAGGAGATAATGGGGGTCCTGGACAACCAAAAGTGGACCTATCATGCAGTGGTGCTACACAGACTTTGGTAGACCTAGGAGGCTTATGCGTCTTGTCAAAGGGGGTGGGGATGGAAGACCCGGAAAACCCATAAAGGGACCTATCATGCCATGCCATGTAGGCCCTAATAGACCTAGGTGGGCCAGGACAACCATAGATGGATCTATCATGCATGGTGGTGATAATTACCGGGGAACCCGAACTTCCTTGAATATTTCTCTCATGCCTAAGACTTGCGACGAACGAGGGTGGGCCATTACATCCGTACATAGACCACTCATACTTCTTACATGTCATGTGGGTGATTTGAATGAATGGACCCGACTCATGAATCATGTCAAGCGGTGTGGTGTGTCTAGACACATGCATTCCTTCCCAAATGGCATCCCTAATGTGTATGGCTTGGTGTGGGAGTTTCCTCTCATAGGGGTCAAATGGGTCTGGGAAAATAGAGTGGGCCTGGTCTATTAAGGTGGGTGAGGGTAGGAAAGGGTGGGTGGTGGGTAAGGGGGGTGGGTTGCATGGGGGTCTAGACTCCCATAGGAAGGGGTCAAAGGGGTCATGGTAAGGGTCCCCTAGGGAGAGGAACTCCAGGTCCTCATGTAGCGGTGAGTCATCCTTCTCTAAAGAAATAATTGGGCCGAAGTCTTTGGTGGGTGGATCAGCCAGGAAGGGATGGTTTGACACTCTACCCGAGATAAGCAATTCTAATTCATGGAGAGCAGCAGGCTCATCCGGTGTAGGGAGGATTAGAAGGAGGTCGCTAGTGTAGCAACCTACAGTGTAAGCTGTGGTGATGGATCCGACACATAGATGTAGGAGGTCAACGCTCCTAGGTTGGTCAGCCATTGTGGCCAACATGTCGGTCAACTCTATTTGCCATGCTAGGCCCTTAAGAAGGTCATCCCAACTCTCAACCTCATAGGAGGATTGGATAGTGGTGTGATAAGAGGAGAGAGGGACTATGGGGAGGTGTTGTTCCATGGGAGGGTAGGCATGGGCCATTATCTCTCTAATTGGGCTACCCATCAACCAGCTAACAAGGGTCTCTCCTAAAATAAGCTCGGTCCCATCTAGAGAGGGTGGTGTAGGGTGAAGGTTACCATGTGAGTTTTTTTCTTCAATTTGGACATGTGTGGTCTCCATGTTGGGAATTGGGTCCGGGGTGTTCACCACTTTGGGGTCGGGTATGGGTTCCTCCTCCAAAGAGGTGAGAGAGTATGTTCGGGGTGGGGTGGTGATGGTAGGTGCATGGCGCCCCCAAGGTGATGAGCAAGGTCGGAATTGGGTTGGGGTTGGAAGTGGAGGTAGTGGGAGTCTAGGTTGGGGTAGGTTTGTAGTTGGAAGTGGAAGGTGGGTTGGGTGAAGACAGTTGGATTGGTCGATCTTGGGTGGGGCATCCCTTATAGGGGATAATGGAGGGGTAGTAGTAGGGGCTACGGGGGTTTGGGGAGTATGGGTCTCATGGGGAATAGTGAGTTGCGGGGTGGTGACCGGTGCGGGCCTAGGTGGAGGGGTGGGCACGGGATCCACTTGGGTTTGAACGGTGAGGGTTATGGAAGTGAGTTTTAGTTGGGGAAGGTTGGTGGGGATTGGGTTTTCCTGACTTGACTCTTGGCATTGTGCCTCAAATTCTTCCTCCCATTCAAGGGGAGCTTCATGAACTTCAATCACTTTCTCAACTCTTTGGGGTGGAGGGGTCTGGTAGGGATTTGTGGGTTGGAGGGTGGTGGTCTTTGGGGGCCTAGGTGGAGGGGTGGGTAGTTGGGACAGTTGGGTTCTAAGGGAGAGGAGTTGGTGGCGAAATGTGGAGAGGGGATCGGTTAGGGGTGGTGGGGGCGGAGTCCTATGGATGGTCTTAAGTTGGCCGGGTTGGGATTGAGTAGTGGTGGTGCTCCTCGGGCTAGGGGTGTGTGAGTAGGAAGAGTAGGAAGGTTTTGGAATGTAGATTTTCCTAAGTTCTCTCGTCATCTCTTCCCACGAGTGAATGGGCTCTTGCCTCTCAATCCTTCTTATGGCCTCTATGTGTTCCAATTCTATCTTGGCTTGACCCCGAATTTGTCCCTTGGCCCTACAAACTCTTGTGTGTCCGTATACCCGATTCCTCTCAAAGTTCCTTTCCATTGCAGCCTCCCACTTGAGGTAATCACTAGCATGCGACCCATCAAAGGTAACACCCTCATCTCGAATAATGTCCCAAAGTATTGGGTTGATCGGATCCCGGTAGTGGGCCGAGTGGGATGGGTATGTGGTAGCCATGATTCATGAACTAGATGACAATGCGCCCTAGGACTAGACTTAGTAGAGACAAGTCTAAAACTTGCTCTGATACCATTTGATGTGACACGGTCTACCTAGGATGATAATGACCCTTAGACCTATGCATCCACAAGCATACAAGCTCTCAATTCGGCTCACCGTGCGACCTATCTCACGCGACGCACATGCGCTCCCAGTGGGTCCGAGTGATGCCGGCGAGGATCCGGGGTGGGACCCTAAGGTTTCCACCGGTTGGTGGGCTTATGGCTGACCCCTAATGGGCCTGGGATACCCAATTTATGGGCGGGCTAGCACGCTGGGGCGTGGGCTTGGGTGGCGCTCTCTCACTTGCCACGGTGGTGCGCTCGTGGTTTCACAAACAATCAAGTCCGGGCACTCAATTACCGCCAACGAGCTAAGGAAACGATACTAGCTAAGCAAAGTAAATGAGGACCAGGAGAGGGACCAGAAGCTCACCTGATCGATGTGAAGACACCGATCCCGGCCGGAGACGATGGGCGCGCCGGGAGGCGTGGGTATGCACCCGAACGCCGCGGCGGGGTAGCTTGACCTGCTGGTTAGTTAATTACAAAACTACGCCTCTCGCAGGAGGGGGGATCTCGGGGTGGGGGTTATGGAGTTTACACCAAACACTACCACCACGCAGGGTGGGGCCTTCAGCCGGCCAAGCGGGGTGGGGAAAATTGGTTAATTATCACACCGGCGGTCGATACCGAAACCTGTCCGGTTCTGGGATTCTGGACCAGCAGTCACTGATGTAGCCGTAGAACACTTTCTGGAATTTTGCCGGAGGCGCGGTCGGTGTCGTTGGCTTCGTAACAGAATAGGGGTGCGCCTCAAATTTTATGGATTTTCGTTCTGCACGAGCCGGGCTGCCACGATCGACCGAACGGGGTCCCTGTTCAGGACCTGCACAGGTTCAGCTTCTGAACAGCAGATTGCCGAGGACGCCACGAACGCTCCCGGGCTCTGTTTTGCAAACGGCCGGTGTCGATGGAAGCGTGGGGAGGTCTACTTTCCAACGGAGCCGGCCTCGCCACTGTCTGAAGTCCGTGTGGACAGGATGGTCCCGTTGAAGGGGGACAGGTCGGGGAAGACAGACAGGAGGCAGAACGAACGCCCGGCGGTATAAAAATGGTAACTTCCACTTACGGCGTTCAAACGATGCTCCGTCTTCGGCTTCTGAAAGCTGACAGGGGGAGGAAGAATTTTGATGAAGAGTTTGATGACCGATTCCTCCAGTCTTGGCCGCTGCACGAAGGTCGAACAGAGATGGCCTTCTGGTTGAGCCCCCAGTGCGCAGTCGCGGTAGAACGGAGCTAGCGGCCGGCCACGATCTTGGAACGGAGCGATTCCAACTCGCCTGCGGAGAAGACTCGTGGATGCACAAGTTTGCTGAAGCGCTTGGATGCCGAATCCTCCTGGAACGGGTTGGAAAATGCTCTGCAAGTTGGGGCCAGAAACTGCCTGCGGGCTGGAATGGATTTGTGGAGGGGAGGCTAAGGTGGTGGTGGTGTATGTGGGTGGAGATGGAGGGGGGTGCGACCCTAGGAGGGAGGGGAAGGGGATGGACGACCTAGGGAGGTGAAGGGGTCCCTTGGAGAGGGGAAAGGGGTCTTGGGTGGAGGAATATGGCTTGGGAAGGGTGGGGAGTGGCCTTGGGAAGGTGAAAGGGTGCCTGGGAAGATGAAAGGGTGCCTAGGAGAAGGGGTTTCCACCTAGGGGTTGGAGGGGGAATTGAATGAGTGTATAGGGAAGGGGGAGGGGTCTTAAAGAAGGGTGATTAGGGAGGAGAGAGAGGGGATTTCGAAATTTAGAGAGAGAGAGGGAGAAGTAGTGAGAGAGAGAGAGAGAACTATAGAGAGAGGGAGAGAGAATACTTGAGGGTTTAATTTTTCAATTCATCAAAAGTTGTTACAAATGGGAGAGGGGGGGTCCTTATATAGAGTTGGACCATTTGCACAAAACCCCCTAACAAAGTGCATAAATGCAAAAGACCAAGAGACAGGGGGGGGCGCCCATGGGCCAAGCCCACTAACTGGGCCCAATGTCCTCAACTAAGGGTCCAAATGACTCAAGACTTGGATAATTAACTCTAAGACCTAGATAATGGACTCAAATAAAGGAAAATTACACATGATATGACTCAAATAAAGAAACTACATAAGCAACAAATAAAGATAGCCATGAGGACCACATCTCCAAGGGGTCACGAAGTCGGAGTCGCCTCGTGCCATAGGGAATGCCGGGAGATGTCCTCATCAACAGATAATCCGTCCTTTGATATGACATGCCCGAGAAAAGCCACTTCTTCAAGCCAGAACTCGCATTTGCTGAGTTTAGCATATAATTGATTTGTCCTCAAGACTTGCAATGCAATCCTCAAATGTTCTTCATGTTCTTCCTTAGTCTTGGAATATATCAATATATCATCAATGAAGACTACTACGAATTGATCCAAGTAAGGCCTGAATATGCTATTCATTAACTGCATAAAGGCAGCAGGGGCATTTGTTAGTCCAAAAGGCATAACAACAAATTCGTAATGGCCATACCTGCTTCTGAATGTAGTCTTGTGAATGTCATCGTCCTTGATTCTTAATTGATGGTATCCCGACCTGAGATCAATCTTGGAAAAATATTTGGATCCTGAAATCTGATCAAATAATTCATCGATCCTCGGCAGTGGATACTTGTTCTTGATAGTAAGATGATTCAATTGTCGATAGTCGATACACAATCTCATGGATCCATCCTTCTTCTTTACAAATAAGACTGGTGCTCCCCACGGGGAAGTACTTGGTCTAATAAACCCTTTTCGGATTAGTTCCAGCAACTGCTCCTTCAACTCCTTGAGTTCAGCAGGGGACATTCTATATGGTGCCTTTGAAACGGGACCAGCACCAGGGACTAAGTCGATGGTAAAGGCCACATCTCTTTGCGGGGGTAATCCCGGCAATTCTTCCGGAAATACGTCTGGGAATTCTCGTACTACTTGAACGTCTTCTATCTTGGTTTCCTTAGCTTCTTTAATAGTGACAAAAGCAAGGAAGGATACACATCCTTTCTTGACGAGCTTGCTTGCTCGAAGAGCCGAGATAAGAGGGGATTTGCTTCGACTCTTAGGACTAGTATAAGTCAGTTCCGGAAATTCCTTGAAAACAATCTTGCTATCACGGCAATCAACCGTTGCCTGGTATTTGGATAACCAATCTGCTCCTAGTATAACATCATACTCTTTTAGATCTAAGCAGATAAGATCAATAGGAAAATTCTTTCCTCGAACCAATACCTCACAGTTTTGGTAATGATGTGTGATATCCGTCTCGTTTCCGAGAGGAGTAGACAATACTAATTTCATCCATTCTGGTTCTAGAGGTAATGGGTCAGCAAACTTCTTGGAAATAATGGAATGCGATGCACCCGTATCAAATAAGACATGTGCATATTTGGAACAAATTTTTAATGTACCTTCCACCAATCCGCCTTCTTCTTCTGGTTCGGTCTCTTGGATTGCATGAAGACGCGCGTTCCTTGTCACTGGGCGTTTACCCTCACCGTCTTGGTCATTCATTAATGGACAATCGGGAATCCGATGTTCACGACTCCCACAACGGAGACATGCTCCTAATTTCCTCCAGCATTCTTCTGTTTTGTGACCAGCCTTGTCACAATGCTTGCATACTACGTTTGAAGGTGTAGTGGTGATAGAGAAAGGCTTGGATTTCTTGTATTTCTGATCTTGAGAGGAAGAACCTCCATTATTGGGCCTCTTCTTAAAGTTGGGTTTAAAAGAACCCGAACTTGTGACTTGCTCCTTTTTGTCTTTCCCACGGATCCTATCAGATAGTTCCGTGGCATCTTCAAGCAACTGAGCTCGGCGCACTATTTCAGTATAAACTTGAATATCCATAGGCGCCAGTTGAGTAATGTAGTGGGGCCTAAGCCCATTAAGAAATCTACGGGCTTTCATCTTTTCCGTGCTAATTAAATGCTTAGCATATCTAGACAGTCTAGAGAACTGTGCTTCATAATCAGCCACCGATAAAGATCTTTGCTTTAATGCGGCAAATTCGGCGGCCTTCTTTTCCTGGACCCTATCAGAGAAATATTTGGCGTTGAAATATTCAACGAATTCTCCCCATGTAACTTGAGTTGGGTCAATTGTAGCTTCAATCGACTCCCACCAGCATCTAGCATCCTTTTCTAACTGGAAAGTAGCTAATAAGACTTTGTCCTGATCCGTGCATTGCATGACACGGAATATACGTTCAATCTCCCGAACCCAATGCTCGGCATCGTCTGGATCGGTCGATCCCATGAACTTCGGGGGATTCATATTCTTGAATGCTTGGTGTAAGCTTCCAGCTCGTGGAGCACCACCTTGTGCTACCTGTTGTAGCACTTGGGTCATCCCTTGAAGGGTACGCTGCATGTTGCGCCATTGAGCACGTTCGGCAGCCATTATCCTACAATTACAACAGCTATGTTAGTATTATATCACTATGATCTTATAAAGGACTCATTGATCATTTAACCCTTGGTTCTACCCACTCTCACTTGGTTAAAGGTTTTGAAACCTATCCTTGGACTTGGGTTTCCTAGGAATTGAATACCTTAGGCTCTGATACCACAAAGACTGTCACGCCCCGAGCGCGGAAGATACCCGGAGATGCGCGACGTGTCTATATCAATCATGTCAATCAGAGTGGTCGTGTATTCGACACAAAGACAGAGATGCGCAAAATAGCAAGATAACCCAATCCTTTATTTCATAACGGATAGACTATTACAAATCCAATACTCTGTTTAATAAAAAGGGATTGAATACATAGTTGACTCAAGGAACTATAGAAAAGACTAGATGACACTTTGGAGAATCTCTATCTCTTTCACTCTTGATCATTCCCATCCGATTGACTTCCATCGTCGTCGGACTTACCTGAAAAGTAAAAAGGGACAAACGGAATGAGCGAACGCTCAGTAGGAAATTATATCTCAAGTACTAGCAAGGGGTTTAAGTAATTACATTTTCATGAATGCAATAAGGCTATGCATGCTCGCATGAAACGACAAGATAGAGAGAATGTAATATCAAGGAAATAAGATGAACTTATCATGAACTTTCAACAAGATACAAGTTATTCAAGATATTCAAGCAAGTACCATTATCGAGTCATGTCAAGAACTTTGGCTATCATGTATCAAGCAAATAAATTACCCTCTTTCGGGCCACGCATTTCATGTAAAGTCAAGTACGATTCAAGTACAAGATGTGTGTGGAATGTCCAATCAAGCAAGTCAAGTACTCGGTATAATGCCAGATACCTTATCATTTTAACTCCCATGGGCACAAGTACTTTCGGGTGCTCCTCCCAGGACCAGATCGGGCCCTATATGCGCAGGCATTTATCATGTGTTTTGACATCCACTCTTGTTTATATAGCCAATATAGAATTTCAATAATCAAGCTTGTAGACACGTATGACAACTTTGATAGAAAAGAGTCCAAAATATGACAAAGGACATAGAATGGCGATAATAACGGTATAATCACGATGTCGATAAAACTAGGTAGAATATGGTTCCCTTAACTTAGGTACCATGACAAATCAATATGGACATTCTTTATATAGAATTGAGGTCCACATGAACATTAGATCAAGCAAGATACCCTCATTCTTATCATAGAATTGGGGTTTACAAGAATGACACGATATGGCATGATATCATCATCCCATCAAGAATTTCTTATGATATACTCTTTGTATAATCATAAGGGCCGGTATACCATGTTTCTTTAGATTGACATGGCAATGATCGTGTAATGGGTTTTTAGGGTACAACCAGCTCAGTCGGCCTTGAGGGAATCCAAGGCTACGAGGAGTCTTACGGAGGTCTCTATGACTAACTTGCTAGTCCAAAGGAACGGAATGTCCAATGGAGAGCTTGTATGTCAATGAGAATTGAGTGTGATCGATAAAACACCGTGAAAAGTGGGACTATACTCACGGAGTGGAGAATAGTGCCGATATATATATATATGTATAATATATAAACCATCGGTTAGCAAACCAGAGGAAAAATCAGTTTACAGTAAAATAACGACTTAGGTCAAGTCGTTTCTCAAGTAATTAACGCCTAACAGAAGGGCGTTTACATACGGTCCGTTTTGCAGAATTTTCAATAATTCAATAATTTATCTAAGACGCGCCTTCGGAAGGGGCGTTTCTTCAGAAGTTGACGACTGCAGAGGCAGGTGTCTCATCATTTACATATTCGAAAGGATATAATTATTCTCAGAAATTTATCAAAAATGCGCCCTTGGAAGGGGCGTTACTTTCTAATTCCATTTTACAGAATATGTGAATTTCAGGATTTTAACAGATACGCGCCCTAGTAAGGGGCGTTTATTTTTAATTCACGCCCTGTGATGGGGCGTTACCACATGGAAAACGACCTAGTCTAGGTCGTGAATTCAAGAAATATCAGGAATTTACATGATCAGCAACAATTGCACGATAATCAAGGATAACAATCATATAGTCATGACAGGAAAATTGGCAGGAATTCAGATGCAGTATATTAGATTTGATGTTTCATGTTTATTGACTTTTAACCGTTAACAATTATTGATTTGATTTCATGTAATTGCATGGATAATTAGTTCTTAAGATTTATATGAAATTAACGCCTGTGTACAGGGCGTCAAATATTAAATTGACGACCTGGACATGGTCGTGTCTTGTAAATTAGCGCCCTTGACAGGGGCGTCTCTTTCAAAATATTTCAGAAAACGCATGGAAACTATAATAACCATATGCATGACATGCTTATATATATATATATCTTGCATTAATTTCATTTGGGCTAGCGTAACTTGAGAAAACCTACCTTAAGAGTTGATTTGGAGATGACCGTGAGGGATTTGTAAGAATCAATGATGCTGCAGACGTTGGATGAATCCTACAGAGGATAGATTGAAGATATTAGTTTCCTTGAAATCCATGGACTGTAGGTAGAGGAAGGGGTACTTACACACGGATGAAGAACTCTTGTTCCTCAAACGCCCGAGCCTCTTAACCTGCTAATAAGAGAAGAAGAATAATCAATATTCTTCATGCGACTGTAAACAGTAGAAAAAAAAAATAGAAGAACATATGTTCTTCACGTACCTGCAGCAGTAGTTCGTCCAAATAGTTTTAGGGTTGGCCGAACAAAAGTTTTTATAGGATTTTGGGTGTCCTATTAGGGTTAGTGATTGTGTGGAAGCAATACTTCTATGATAGAGTCATTACCACGTTTGAACTCCTTCTAATGCTTATCACTTACCCTGGATAAGTTCTGGGTTCGAACGGTTCACGAACTGAATTAACGCCTTAGGTAAGGGCGTCGATTCTTTAATTAACGACCTTGTTCAGGTCGTTTCTTAAGAAACGTCTTGGATAAGGGCGTTCCTTGTTTTTGAAACACGCCCCATATATGGGCGTTTCTCTTGCTTGCCTATTTGGTCGTGAGAGTTGACGACCGCACGTGTGGGCGTCCTTTCTTTAGTCACGCCTTTGATAGAGGCGTTTCTTTTTGCATTAACGCCCTAATAAGAGGCGTTATTTTAATTTTGTTTTACTTCATCTAATTAACCCTATTCTTATTATCTGTATTACTACTGTAATATATATATGTTTTAATTTATTTCAAATATTCATTTATCAGGGTTGCTACATGGGAAGTGGTAGGGAATGGGTGATTGGGGTCTTGGATTGACCGGGTGGGGATGAAGGAGTTGAAATGCTCCTTGGGCTTTTGTGATTTGAGTAGGAGGGAGAGGGTTGGAGAGTGTAGGTTTTCCTAAGCTCGACCTTCATCTCATCCCAAGTGCTAATGGGGGCCTCCCTGCGGATCCTTCTTAAACCTTCCACAACTAACCAATGAGTTTTAGCTTGTTTGGAGAGGTGTGCCTTGGCTAGTCTCATTCTCCTTTCTTCGTTCAAGGGGCAACTTTTAAAGAATTGGTCTAGGAAAATCTCCCAATCTAGGTAAAGGCTTGGGCTGTTGGATCCATCAAAGGCGGGGGTTTTGATTTTCAAGTGTTCTAAAAATATGGTTTCTAGATTTCCCCAAAGGTCACTCTCATTCACTCTTGGTGCACGGCTATTTCCTTCAAGTCGGTCGAGTCGAGACATGATATCTTCAAGCCGATTAAGGACATTAGGTAGGGCTTCTATGATAGAGGTGTTGCTACCCACTTTGTTGGCAATGGAGCTTCCATGAGGATTTGGGCTTCTTGGGAAAGTTGATGGGGAGGGATATGACGGGTATGAAGTGGTCATTCTAGTGGACATGGGAGATGCAACCGAGGACTCTAAATGCATAAACATGCCCTAGGACCAACTTGTGGAGAGACAAGTTGTGAACTTGCTCTGATACCAATTGATGTGACACAACCTAGGACTTAAACAAACAAGCACAATCGCAATCAAACGGACTGATGTCGACGACTGCTCACCCGTTGCTCACCAAGATCCGGGGTAACTTGGCAATGCCAAGGTGAGGTTGAGGGGTTGGGCCCTTGCTGGTAGAGGGCCAGCAAGGCCAAGATTTGAATCTCAAAGGTTGTGGATGCCCAATTCAATGGGGCCGACAAAGTGCCAAAGGCACCGGGTTACTCTCTCTTCCCACGGTGATCACTCAAAGCAACGGGGCTTGAGGATCGAGCTCTCACTCTCATGGCCAGCGGAACTATGAACTAATATTGAAAGAATAAGCATGAATTAGAGCAAGGTTATAGAGCAGTTACTCAACCGGTTTGAAGAAACCGGTCCCACTCGGAGACGAGGGCGAGCGGGGAAGCGTGGGTTCCCCACACGCCGCGCCGGGGTAGCTTGACCTGATCAAACCAAATTACAACACTACACCTCTCGCAGGAGGGGGATCTTGGGGTGGGGGTTAATGGATTATAATCAAACTACCTCCACACAGGGAGGGGCCTTCAGCCGGCCAAGCGGGGTGGGGAAAACTAGGGCTAAAACGATGATGAAGTGAAGATGCCGAATCTGCCTTCTCTCGACAATTGTGGATAGACAGTCGGTACTGTGGCTGCAGAACTTGATCAAGAATTTTTCAGAGGGCGAGACTAGTGAGGAAATCTTCATTACTGGAACTGGAGTGCCTCTGAATTTTTTCAAATTCTTCTGGAGTCGCTGCTGGCCTGGGCAGGAGCTCGAACAGGGTCACTGATTCCTGGACTGACAGCAACTGGTTACTAATAGCAGGAAGAAGAGGTTGCTCCGGCCGCTCCTGAACTCCAAATCAGGTGCTGCTAGAACCGTTGGAACTGTGAACGGGTCCTCTTTGCAGCAGAAGAAACGGGGATGCCAAACGATGCCGGAGAAGAAAAGTGGATCCAGAAGAGTGAGGGGAGTTCGGTGCAGACTATGGGGAAGTAGAGTCGCACTGCCGAGGAATAAAATTCATAACTTCAGGTAACGGATGCCGAACGGGATTCTGCTTCTTGATTCCGAAAGTAGACAGGAAGGAAAAGAACTTTGTAGAAGAGCTCATGGCCTGGTTCTTCTTGGGTTTGTCGTGGTGAAGCTTTTTCTCTGGCTCAGAACCTCTGCAGGGGGCAGATCGGTGCAGTAACAGCAGGTTGCAGAGGATGTACCGACAGCTACCGAACTCGGAATCGAGCACCATTAGAGTCGTTGGAATCGTGGACGAATCCTCTTCGCAGAAAAACTGACGGAGAGGCCAGACGATGCCGGAGAAGACCAGGGAACTCTGAACACTGTTGACTGGTTGGAGCATACTGTGGGTAGCAGGACTGCGAAGCTGAGGGAGAAAATTGATAACTCCTGGTACCGGATGCCAAACGGGGTTCTACTTTTTGATTCTGAAAGTAGACAGGGAGAGGTAGAACTTTGTAGAAGAACCCTTGGCCTGATTCCTCAAAGGTTTGGCGTGGTTAAGCTTCCTCTCCGACTTAGGACCTCTGCAGGGACACCTCTGCGCAGTTGGGGAAGAATGGACCTCCAAAGCAGCACCGATCTCCGATGGGGATGAAACCATGACCGTTGCGAAGAGGACAGGCAGACGCTTCCGTGGATGCCTCTTGAGCCTTTAGATTCTCTGGGATGTGGTCGGGGTCACCTCAGCAAACTGCTACTCTTCTGCTGCCAGCGAACTGAAAATTGAAGGTTGAAGATGGTGGGGGGAAATGGGGTATATGGGAGGGGAAATGGAAGTGGATGAGTGTGGGGAGAACCCTGGCTGTGAGGGGGTCTAGGAGAGGATGTTCCAAGGTGTGAGAGGGGGAGAATAGGGTCTGGAAGGGGTCTAACAGGTGGTGGGAGGAGGAGCTACGAATTTAGGCTTGGAGGGAGAAGGAGGAAGGTGGGGGGGGGCACAAGTGGGTGGAGGGCATGTGAGTTTGAATTTCCTTTAATGTGGGGTGATCAATGGTGGTCTTGGGGATGGGAAGAGATGCCTTGGGAAGGTGGAGGGCTGCTTTGGGTAGTGGGAAGGGTGCTTGGGGAAGTGGGTGGGGTAGTTGGGGGTTGGGAGGTGGAGCTAGGATTGGTGGAAGCTCTCTTGGGACTAGGGGGTGGAGTAATGGGGTGTGTGGGGAAGGGGAGTGGCCTTTAATGGGGGTAGGTGGGAGAGTGGTGGTTGAGAAGGGAGGAGAGAGAAAATTTTTGAAATTGGGTGTGGAGGAGAGAGAAAGTGGAGTGAAAAAGAGAGATTAAGAGAGGGAAGGGTGGGAAATCTCTCCCCTAGGGTCTCTCACCCAAAAAATGGAATCTCTCCACTAGATAAGAAGTGTAAACTCTCAAAATGGCAAGTTTTTCATTCATCGATTCATTACCTGAAATGGGGGGAATGGGGCCCTATATATAGGCAACCCACATTTTACAATAAGACCCTGACAATTGACTCAATAACAAATAACCGAGGGGGTAGGGGGAGCCCTTGGGCCAAGCCCAATGAATTGGGCCCAATAGCTAACTAGACAACCTAATGACACTCAAACTTAGGGAAATGAATACAAGACCTAGGAACATGACTCAAATAAAAGGGAAAATACATCAAATGACTCAAATAAAAATTACATAGGACTCAAAATTAAATAACTAGACCATGCCGGATGCAACCGGGGCGGGGAGACGAGCTGTGAACGTAGGCATGGGAGGTGATGTCCCCATCACAGTAGCATCGTCTGATGACGCCCAGTCGTCCATTGCCCCCCGCACGAGCAAGTGGAGGCAAAGGTGAGCCCGTTCTCGGGCCCTCCAGCAACCTGTCCAGGGTTCTCCTCCGATTGACATCTGGGTTGAGCCCCCTCTACAACGCACCTCGGTCTTTGATAGACTAGGGATGTACGTTCGTCGCGAGCGGCACCCGCGCAGGAAGCGGACGGCCCGATTCATCAATGACGTGGTTCGAGTGTTCACGTGTTACACCGCTGGACACCAGTGATAACGCGAAAGTTCATCGTTTAAAACACGCGTATAACAATCTTAAAACCGAACTCGCACAAAATGATCAAAAGAGAACGTAGTACTATGGCAAGCATGGGTCGAATCCACAGGGAAGAAGAGATTTTTAGAGTTAAAAACCTTAGAGTCCTTTGAAAATACTTGTGATTTGGATTTGCTTAAAGAAAATAGTGAAATGATGAACAAACCAAACACTTAATTGAACACACCATGACTATGCACTTATGCTATAGAAAATAATTACATGAAGTGAAAAGAAGATATAGAAGAAAGAGATAGAGAGGGAAGAAGAGCAAGAACTAGATCAAGAGAACAACTCCTTTCATTAACTTAAAAGAAAGAGTACATGAAATGTGAAACAAGTTTATACTAATGACACAATGAGATTACAATGAAGTGAAATATCACAAAAGCAATAACACAAGAAAAGTCTGGAGTTTGGAGTTTGGAGATGGTAGCAGCAATGGTGATGATAGCGCCGTCCTCTCTTGGCCTTGGATCACGAACAACCTTGTGGAAGATGTCGTTTACGCCGGGAGGAAGTCACCTTCGTCATTGAAGCAGTCTTTGGAGGGTGAATAACTTTGAACCCAAGAGGAATTAGGGGATGCCCAAGAAGAAGAAGTTGAAGAGGGGGAAGAGAGGAAAAACTTAAATGAAGAACTCAGAGAGGAAAGAAGAGAATAAGGGCTTCAAAATGGAGACATAACCGAAGCTAGCACCTCGGATGAACAGTAAAAACACAGGACAGCACCTTAAAAAAGAGATTATAACTTAAAAACCGTAGAGAATTAGAAGATGGTGTAGAAGAAGAAGTTGTAGAACATTTAAAAACAAAGGACTTTCATGAAGACAGTAAGAGGAGAAAATGATGAGAAGGGGGATAAATATGAGAAAGAACAGAGAGAAACATGGGTTTGCAGATGAACAGGACATCACAGTGAAAAATACGAAATAGCTTAAAAACTAGAAGGAACTAGAAGATGCTCCAGAAGAAGAAGTTGTAGAGAACTTAAAAACAAAGAACTTTGATGAAGAGTGCATGAACTGAAAACGAACTTACAAGGGAGAACTCGGAGGCCTAAGGTTGGGAGAGAAATTACCAAAAGAAGAACACCCTTCTCCTTCTTGTCATGGGCTATTTAAAGGAAAAGTTGGGTAGATGGAGGGTGGAGATTGTATCAAAGGAGATGGATGGATGGGATTTAAGTAGAATATGATGCATGGGGAAGAGAAAAAGTAGGTGAGTACACCCTCCTTGGGCTTTGGACAACCCCCTTCCCAAGACTCATCATTCCTCTCCTTTATTTCAAACTTTGAATTTAATTCTCCCTCCAACCGAAATATGTGTTTCTTTTACTCAATTTAAAACTTTTAGAATTAAATTTCCCTCCAATAAAAATATGTACTTTTGACTTGGTCAACATGGTGGTGACAGTTTTGCCCCCGGCTTCTTTTGTAATTACTTTCGGTGTCCTACACACACATAATTGCACTTTAGTACATAAAAATTACCACAATGTGCACATAAATCTTTAATGCTTATGATTATGCAATGGAGAATTAATGCTCATGGCCCTCAACTTTAATTTATTATTAAATAAGATAATTGAATTAATCAATTTCCGTGAAAGCTCTAATTTAAATGCGGAGTTGAGGTTAACTATGAAATATGCATAATTGCCTAATTATATACACATAAAATGGTGTATATGCAATGAATTGTCATAAGAAATGGACACTTATCACCCCCCCCCCCCAATTTACTCATTGCTAGTCCCTTAGTAATGTAAACAATTAGAAAATTAGGACTAGTAAACACTCATGTGTCACAGTTCATGGCAAGAACATTATGCGTAATATTTTAGACTTTGGAGTATTACAAGTTCAAGTAGAATATATTCGGTACAAATTTCATCAGTCCATGTGTTTAGATCTTCCCCCAAGATACACTCAAAATTAAATATCTCTTTGTGTATGAGTGATATAACTTGACTAATGACTAGCAAACAGTCTAGATGAATGAGTCTTCTACCTTTCACTTAAAGATGATTTTTAATTCTGCCCACATCTTGAATTAAGCTTCTCGAATTACAGGTAGCTTCACTCTGCCTGTTTATTCTCTTTTTTTTTCTTTTTTTTTGACACACGGTGTTGCACATCCCTTTGCCGTTTGACGCGAACCTCAACTCTTGCCTTAGGAGAAGCAGGCCCGGTTACTAAGTTCAGGGGCATTTTCCATGTATTTTTTTTTTGGCAGGTAGCTTTTTCCTCACGATTACTTTCACCGAATGGGCATAATATTCATCATCACCTAAGTGTCCAGCAAAATTTCCATCATCCTAATGTTTGTCATCCACCAATCTTGTTATTGTGCAATTGTGTGCAAGTTCAATAGAATTTTTAAGTGTATTCTGAGGAAAAGGCTAAAGACATAACCAATTAATTCATCCCTTTAACTTGTAACTTTCACGAGTAAGACTCTAAGTCCTATCATTTTAAGAAAAGTTTCTCATCATGAAATATGAACATGAAACACTTGTTAGAGATGTGATGAAATGTTGTAATTATTTTGAGAAAATTACAGCTCAAGCTACCCCCCAACTTAGGTGACATTGTCCCTAATGACATGAATAAGATATAAAGCCATAAAAAGTAGAGAGAAGGATAGATACGACCTGAGAGAGAGATGCCGTCGTCAAAGAAATATTGCTCCATGCTCCATGCTGCGTAAATAAAAGAAGAAAATCAATCACAATTTTTTTTGAAAAGAGACAGGATAATTGGGTTGCCTCTCAAGAAGCGCTAAGTTTAACGTCTTCAGCCAGACGCAATGTAGCTCACAATGGGTCACTCAGCCTGAGAGAGTCCTCCTGCAGCATTGGAAGATTTTCAATGTAAGGTTTCAAACGTTGACCATTGACAGTGAAAGTTTGACCAGTTTTAGGATCAAGAATTGTTATTGCACCATGGTCAAATATTTTAACTACCACATATGGTCCATCCCATCGGGATTTCAATTTGCCAGGGAATAATCACAGTCTAGAGTTAAAAAGTCAGACCTTTTGGTTGATTTGAAAAGTTTTTCGTGAAATGTGTTTATCATGGAATGCTTTAGTCTGGGCTTTATAAATCCTAGAGTTCTCATAGGCCTCATTGCGAAGTTCCTTTAACTCATTCAGTTGAAGGGCTCTATGAGAACTATTTAATCAAGATTGAATTGCTTGATTGCCCAATAGGCCCTATGTTCCAATTCGACTGGTAAATGACATGGCTTTCCAAAAATGAGCCTATAAGGGGACATGCCAATGGGAGTTTTGTAGGCGGTCCGATAGGCCCATAAAGCATCATCTAATCTTTCTGACCAATCTTTCCTATCAGGCCTAATAGACTTTTGCAAAATGTTCTTGATCTCCCTATTAGAAATCTCCACCTGGCCACTAGTCTGGGATGGTAGGGGGTAGCAATCTTATGTGTTATCCCATACTTCCTAAGCAAAGTCCGGAATTGAGGATGAAATGTGAACCCCCATCACTAATGATAGCCCTAGGACACCCAAACCGAGAGAAAATGTTCTTACGAACAAATTTCATGATAATTTTATGATCATTAGTCCTTGTGGCTATAGCTTCTATCCACTTAGACACGTAATCCACCACCACCAAAATATACTCATAACCAAAAGATGGTGGAAACGGTCCCATGAAGTCAATTCCCCATACATCGAAAATTTCCACAAGCAGGATAGGGTTTAAAGGCATCATGTCCCTGCGTGACATGTTTTCTACAGCCTGACAGCGCTCACAAGATTTGCAAAATATGAATGCATTTTTGAATAATGTTGGCCAGTAGAACCCACTCTGTAAAACCTTGGCTGCTGTTTTCTTACCTGAAAAATGTCCCCCATAAGATAAGGTGTGACAAAATGTCAGAATGCTATGTTGCTCACTCTCAGGGACACACCTCTGAATGATTTGGTCTGGTCCTAAGTGGAATAGCTCAGGGTCTTCCCAAAAGAAGTACTTGAGTTTAGCAAAGAAACGATCTTTTTCTTGTTTGGACCAACCTTCAGGAATTTTTTTCACAACTAAGTAATTTACAATGTGCGCATACCATGGGGGTGAAATGTGGCATACACGAAGGAGATGCTCATCTGGAAATGAGTCCTGTAAGGGTGTGGTGTCTGATGTTATAATTCGGGACAAGTGATCTGCAACAACATTTTCACTTCCTTTTTTATCCCGAATTTCCAAATCAAACTCCTGTAGTAAAAGGATCCATCAAATCAACCTTGGTTTGGCATCTTTTTTAGACAGCAGGTGTCTAAGGGCTGAGTGGTCAAAAAACACAATGACTTTGGCCCCTAGCAGATAGGATCGAAACTTTTCAAGAGCAAAGACAACGGCAAGTAACTCCTTTTCTGTTGTGGTGTACCTAAGTTGGGCATCAGCTAGTGTGCGGCCTGCATAGTAAATCACCACAGGCTTTTTGTCTACCCTTTGTCCCAAAACAGCACCTAAAGCATAATTGGAGGCATCACACATAATTTCAAAAGGTAATGACCAATTGGGAGTTTGCAATATTGGGGCATCGGTCAACGCCATTTTCAACGATTCAAAAGCCTCAAGACATGATAGGTCAAGATGGAATGGGACTTCCTTAGCCAACAGATTAGTGAGAGGTCTAGAAACTTTGGAGAAGTCTTGGATGAACCGGCGATAGAAGCCAGCATGACCCAGGAATGATCGGATTTGTTTTACTGAGGTGGGTGGTGGTAGTTTGGAAATGAGCTCAACCTTGGCTTTATCTACCTCAATTCCTCTTGCCGACACTATATGTCCCAGAATAATACCTTCTTTAACCATGAAATGACTCTTTTCCCAACTGAGGATAAGATTAGTGTCAATGCATCTCTTCATTACTTTGGCTAAGTGATCAAGGCAGGAATCAAATGTGTCCCCAAAAATGGAGAAATCATCCATGAAAACTTCTAAAAAGTTGCCCACCATGTCAGAAAAAATTGCTAACATGCATCTTTGAAATGTTGCAGGCGCATTACATAATCCAAAAGGCATTCTCCGAAAAGCAAATGTTCCGTAGGGACATATAAATGTGGTTTTTTCTTGATCTTCTGGGTAGATAGCCACTTGATTGTACCCAGAATACCCATCTAGAAAATAGAAGTATTTTTGCCCTGCTAATTTTTCCAAAATTTGGTCAATGAATGGGAGGGGAAAATGGTCCTTCTTTGTCATGGAGTTGAGCTTCCTATAATCAATGCAGACCCTTCATCCCATGGTCAACCTAGTAGGTATCAACTCTTCTTGATCATTGGCGATCACAGTCAGTCTTGATTTCTTTGAGACTATTTGGGTTGGACTTACCCACTCACTATCAAAAATTGGGTAGATGATACCGGCATCTAGCCACTTGACCACCTCATTTTTGACCACCTCCTTCATGTCTGGGTTTAATCTCCTCTGCATGTCTCTGCTTGGTTTTGCATTCTCCTCCATATAAATGTGATACTGACAAATGGATGGACTAATCCCTTTAAGATCAGCGACAGACCAACCTATAGCCCCTTTATGAGATTTAAGGACCTCAACTAGTTTCTCCTCACGGTTAGGTTCAAGGTCGCTTGCTATGATGACTGGCAAGGTTTGGTCTGGACCTAGGAATGCATACTTAAGGGAGGCCGGCAATGGTTTTAATTCAACCTGAGGAGGAAATTATAAAGATGGCAGAGCTGGTTCAGATTTAAGCTGAGGCAAGGGTTCAACTAGGGGCCACATCCTAAGTTGAGTTGACAGGATGTCAACTTCTTCTCTCATTCTGATCCTACTATCCCCTTCAATCTCTAGTAACTCCTCAATGGTGTCAATAACATAGCAATCTTCTTTTTGATCATGAAATTTGGATGCCTTAAAAATATTGATGCTAACTTTTTGGTCCCCAAAAGATATGTCCATAACTCCTGAAGCACAATCTATATTAGCTCTAGCCGTGGCTAAAAATGGTCTACCCAAAATGATAGGAGTATGTTTGATTTCTTGGGGAGAAACCATGTCCAAAATAAGAAAGTCGGCAGGGAACTAACACTCATTCACTTTAACAATGACATCCTAAATAAGGCCCTTTGGAGTCTTGATTGATCTATCGGTGAGCTGGAGAATAATGGGTGTAGGCTTGAGCTCACCGATATCAAACTGCTCATAGATGGAGGTGGGAAGTAAATTCACACTGGCTCCTAAATCAAGGAGAGCCTTATCAAAGGTCACACCCCCAATGTTGCAAGAGATAAGGGGCGCTCTAGGGTCCTTTAACTTCCTTGGAAGTTGGTTGAGGACTACGGCACTAACGTTCTCAGGAAGCCGAACCTTTTCCGGGGTCACTCGTGGCTCCCGCCTAGGAGTGCACATTTCCTTCAAGAATCTAGCATAGGTTGGGACATGTTTAATGGCATCGAGGAGAGGGATGTTGATGTGTACTTGTTTGAAGAGCTCCATCATCTCCTCATTGTGGGTCGGTTGTTTCTTCTTGGGATTTAAGGCATTGGGAAATGGCACTGTAGGTTGGTAAGTGCTAGGCCCTTCATCTAGTTTTCGCTTTCCCTTGACATCCTTTTCCAGGTTGGGTTCCTCTTCACTATCAGAAGATATTTCTGGGGCCTGAATCAATGAAGTAGAAGTAGACTCCTGGGGATCTTGGAGGACTTTACCACTTCTTAAGGCTGAAATTGCTTTTGCATTTTCGAGTTGTAGGCCTTTTTGTGGTACTTGGCCTGATGGGTGCTGAAGGAGAGGAGGAATTTGCTGGTTCATGGGGAAGTTTGGTTGTGAGAAGCCTGGGGGATTATTTCGTGGGTTGGCAATGGGCTAACTTGGCAGTTGGCCCACTTCCCTTCGCATGGTGGCTTCAGCCAATTGGCCTAATTGGGTTTCCAACTTAGAGATAGTTTGCTGGTGGGCTTGAAGGGTCTGTTGGAAAGATTGACTTTGGGCTTGAATGATTTGTTGGAAGGATTGATTTTGGGCCAGAATTAGTTGTTGTACCTGATGGAATCGATCATCAGTTTGGGAGTCCAGGTGGTGATGCAAAGGAGGTTGATAGGTTTGTTGAGAATTGGAAGACTGCCCATAATTGGGCTGAGGAGGTTGGTATGGGGCCTGACCCTGGTTGAATCGGGGGAGTGGTTGTTGGACTTGCGGTCCCCGACCATAAGCATTTCCTTGAAATGGTGGCTGTGCTTGAAATTGGTTTTGGATGGGTGGTTTGTGAGTTTGAGACATAGAGGGGATGGTGGGCTGATTGGGAGATTGTTGATTTCTCCAATTGAAATTGGGGTGATTCCTCCAGCCCGGATTATAGGTGTTAGAAAATGGGTCATAGTTGGGCTTCGAGAACCCCTAGGATGTTTGGACTTGCTCCTGTATAAAAGGTGGTAACTGGGCTGCTGTTGGGAAATCGGACACATGATGGTCGGGGCCAGCACATAAAGCACACACCTCATGGTGTGTTGGGTCCGAGTATGGGTTGGACGTAGGTAAGATGGTGGTTTCTTGTTTGTTCTGGGCCAGGAGCTGGTCTAACTTGTGGGCCAACATATCAACTTGTTCTAGCTTTTTGGTCATGATATCCACCTTGTCCAATTTTTGATAGATGAAATTCACATCCACTCTAGCTTCAGCTTCCACACGATACATCCCGGCCCGTTTAGATGGCCCAATGGTTCTCTCATATGAGGATAAGGAAGTATGGTTGATTGAATTCTCACTCAACATTTCAAATAAGGCATAGGCCTCATCCTCACTCTTGCTCATAAAGGCCCCACCACATGATGCATCAATAATCTGCCTAACTTGATCATCTAGGCCCTCATAGAAAGCTTGCACTATTTGCCATTTGGAGAGCCCATGATGTGGACATTTTCTGAGGAGTTCCTTTAATATCTCCCATGATTCATGTATTTGTTCATTTAGGAGTTGCGCGAATCTTGTGATTGCACGTCTCATGGTGTTGGTTCTACCGATGGGGTAGAATTTCTTAAGGAACTCATGTTGCATATCTGCCCATGTGCCAATAGGTTTCCCTAAGGTCCCTAGCCAGTATTTGGCTTTGTCCTTAAGTGAGAAAGAGAATAAGGTCGGGCAGAGAGCATCATCTGTGAAATTTTGAATTTTCACAGGGGAACAAATTTCTTGAAATTCATCCAGATGTTTATAGGGATCTTCATTGGTCTTCCCATAAAAGGATGGGAGCATCTGAATGGTGCTAGATTTGATCTCATAGTGCAAAGCAGGGACATTAGGCAGTTGGATACAAGTGGATGGCTGATAATTCGAAGGAATGAAATATTCCTTCATCTGTTTGGGCACCTCTAATTGGTGTTGTTCAGCCATAGGTTGGATTTGATTTTGAGCCGGATTAAAAATGAATTGCTCAATCTCACTAATGGGCTCAACTAAGTCAAGGTGTTGAGATCTTCTCCCTTGCATAAACCAAGGTTAAAGATGAGAGATGAGAGAATCATTTTATGATGTATATATTTTTAAAATTTTTTTTTTGTTTTGACTCAAATAAGGACGAAGAGAGATAAGAGGATTTTTTTTTTCTTGTTTTCGTTTTTATTTTTATTTTTTGTTTTTTTTGTTTTTTTTATGCAAACACAAACAAGTTATCACACAAATTACTTAATGTCCTAGATGTGACCTAGACCTACAAATTAGGTTTCACAAAATGGCTAACGTGAAACTTAAGTTCAACCTCAATATTTCCACCAGCCAGGTAAGGGGTGGGGTAGTGGGAGGTTCCCCCTACTTTCGTATGGACCTAATTATGCCAAACCACTAGCCCGCTTAAGGCGTTTGCCTTCTGACCGTCTTGCCTTAGGCACCAGTTTTCATAAGAGGGTAAGCTCAAATAACACAAGAACCACAGTGTGAACTTAGGGCCAATGTCTACTGAATTTTATTTGAGGTCTAGGTGATGCAAAGATGCAAGAGAATTATGATTTGTGGGCTAAGGAAGGGTGATGAAATCCCCACCTTATCTTGCTTATGGGTGTTGCCCTTAAGATATTTTGAAATGATATACAACAAAGCAAGGTCAAACAAGGGGTTCTATGCAGGAATGAAAATGCATGAGCATGCTTTTGGAAAAGTTAGAGTACTCATCTTGCCTCCCGCAATCTTCAACAATGTAATTAACAACAATTAGACAATAAAGAAAAAGAGCTTCTATCCTAAATGATGCATGGCTTAAAACATGAAAGTGTGATTTCTACTCTTAGAATGAGAATTTTTATTAGGTTCAAGTGAAGAGTTTTTTTTTTTAAAATTTAGTGAACCTATCTAACCATAATATGCAAGAACATTAAGAAAATGACACAAAATGAGAGGAATAAGTTTGGAGACTTACTTGATGCGCAATCTCTCGTTCTTCTCTCTTTTTTTTTTTGAAATGAAATGACAAAATCAAAAGATGAAAGAGAGAAATGCAAACTTACATCTTTTTTTTTGAATTTTTTTTTAACCTGTAAAAAAAAAGAAAAGAGAGCTTTATTAGTACACTATATACACAAGGAAAACAAAGTTATTAAATCAAAAATCATCATTCTTCCCCGGCAACGGCGCCAAAAATTGATAACGCGAAAGTTCGTTGTTTAAAACACGCGTATAACAATCTTAAAACCGAACTCGCACAAAATGATCAAAAGAGAACGCAGTACTATGGCAAGCACGGGTCGAATCCACAGGGAAGAAGAGATTTTTAGAGTTAAAAACCTTAGAGTCCATTGAAAAACACTTGTGATTTGAATTTGCTTAAAGAAAATAGTAAAATGATGAACAAACCAAACACTTAATTGAACACACCATGACTATGCACTTATGCTATAGAAAATAATTACATGAAGTGAAAAGAAGATATAGAAGAAAGAGATAGAGAGGGAAGAAGAGCAAGAACTAGATCAAGAGAATAACTCCTTTCATTAACTTAAAAGAAAGAGTACATGAAATGTGAAACAAGTTTATACTAATGACACAATGAGATTACAATGAAGTGAAATATCACAAAAGCAATAACACAAGAAAAGCTTGGAGTTTGGAGTTTGGAGATGGTAGCAGCAATGGTGATGATAGCGTCGTCCTCTCTTGGCCTTGGATCACGAACAACCTTGTGGAAGATGTCGTCTACGCCGGGAGGAAGTCACCTTCATCATTGAAGTAGTCTTTGGAGGGTGAATAACTTTGAACCCAAGAGGAATTAGGGGATGCCCAAGAAGAAGAAGTTGAAGAGGGGGAAGAGAGGAAAAACTTAAATGAACAACTCAGAGGAAAGAAGAGAATAAGGGCTTCAAAATGGAGACATAACCAAAGCTAGCACCTCGGATGAACAGTAAAAACATAGGACAGCACGTTGAAAAAGAGATTATAACTTAAAAATATTAGAGAATTAGAAGATGGTGTAGAAGAAGAAGTTGTAGAACATTTAAAAACAAAGGACTTTCATGAAGACAGTAAGAGGCGAAAATGATGAGAAGGGGGATAAATATGGGAAAGAACAGAGAGAAACATGGGTTTGCAGATGAACAGGACAGCACAGTGAAAAATACGAAATAGCTTAAAAACTAGAAGGAACTAGAAGATGCTCCAGAAGAAGAAGTTGTAGAGAATTTAAAAACAAAGAACTTTGATGAAGAGTGAATGAACTGAAAATGAACTTACAAGGGAGAACTCGGAGGCCTAAGGTTGGGAGAGAAATTGCCAAAAGAAGAACACCCTTCTCCTTCTTGTCATGGGCTATTTATAAGAAAAGTTGGGTAGATGGATGGTGAAGATTGTATCAAAGGAGATGGATGGATGAGATTTAAGTAGAATATGATGCATGGGGAAGAGAAAAAGTAGGTGAGTACACCCTCCTTGGGCTTTGGACAACCCCCTTCCCAAGACTCATCATTCCTCTCCTTTATTTTAAACTTTGAATTCAATTCTCCCTCCAACCGAAATATGTGTTTCTTTTACTCAATTTCAAACTTTTAGAATTTTTTCCCTCCAATGAAAATATGTACTTTTGACTTGGTCAACATGGTGGTGACAGTTTTGCCCCCCACTTCTTTTGTAATTGCCTTCGGTGTCCTACACACACATAATTACACTTTAGTCCATAAAAATTACCACAATGTGCACATAAATCTTTAATGCTCATGATTATGCAATGGAGAATTAATGCTCATGGCCCTCAACTTTAATTTATTATTAAATAAGATAATCGAATTAATCAATTTCCGTGAAAGCTCTAATTTAAATGCGGAGTTGAGGTTAACTATGAAATATGCATAATTGCCTAACTATATGCACATAAAATGGTGTATATGCAATGAATTGTCATAAGAAATGGACACTTATCAACCAGCCAGACACGCAGTCTGACGACTTGAACCAACCTCTGTCACACTTCAGGAGGCCGCCCCATCAAGCTCTGCCGCCTCCTCCAACAGGTCATATCGACACTTCTGCCAGGCCGCAAGCATCGGAACGTGTGGAAGAAGTCCTGGTGGATGACTGTGACCCTCCTATCAACGTAGGGCCCCGTCAACAATGGCCCTCCTACGAACGAGGCTCAAGAAGTGACCCTCGACACTCTCATGAAGGAGAACCAGCATCTGAAGGCCCTCCTGCATGACCTCCTCCAGGAGCGAGACCTTCATCCCCAGCAACATGTTAGGCCCCAGGCCGAGGGGCCAGCACCCCTGACGGCCCGTGATGCTGCCAACACCTCAGCGGCGATTGCCCAAACTCTGTTGGCAACTGGGTTTGGCATGCCCCCGGTTGAGGTTCAACCACGAGCCTCCAATATGCCAATGCCAGAAAATCTCCTGGCGCAACGCCAGATGATCGAGCGCATCATCAAGACAAAGCTCGCCCAGTATGGTGAAGGGGCTGTCACGGTAGATCTCTATAGTGTGCCCTACCCGCTTCATCACCAGTTGAAAAAGCTTCCCCCAGAATACTCCAAGCCCCCGAAGCTACAAAAGTTCGACAGGCAGGGGTCACCACAGGAACACTTGGCCTACTATGTTACGACCATGGGCGAGTTAGCGCTGGATGAATCATATCTCCTCCGCTACTTCGCCACTTCACTCACGAGAACGGCCTTCCAATGGTACTCCCGCTTGAAGCCCAACTCAGTCATCGACTGGGCCGATCTCCAGAAGAAATTCCTCGACCGCATTCAAAAGGCCGAGCGAAAGGTCTCCCTAGCCGACCTCTATTCTCTTCGGCAGAAAAAGGGCGAGGGCGCCCTCGACTTCATAAAAAAATGGTGAGACCACAGCATGAGGTGTGTCAATCCGCCCGTTCAAGAGGACGCCATCACCATATGTCATCGAGGTCTGGCGGCCGAAGTCAACGAAAAGCTTTTCGACACCAATATCAAGGGCTTCGACCAACTCAATTCGGCGGTCGTCAAAATAGAGATGTTCTTTGGCGATAACTCGAGCTATACTACAGCAAAGGGTAAACAAGCGTGAGAACGCCAGCCTGGTAAAGAGGTGAATATCATAGAGTTCACCCCTGCCGCCAAGGCCAGTAAGGGGGCCGAATCCAGTGGTTCTGACAAAAAGCCAGCGGATAAGCCAGTTGCTCCCTCCTTCTCGGAGCGTATGAAGACACCCTTCTCCTTCAAGAAGGAACACACAGAGATGCTTTTCGACCTCTGTATGGCTCAGAAGATCATTGAACTTCCAGAAATCCGCAAGCCGGACGAAGCTCTAAAGACCGACGATCCCAGTTATTGCCTGTACCATCGCATGCTGGGTCACTCAATTGAAGATTGCTACGTCTTCAAAACCCAGGCGCAGAAGCTGATCCGAGACGGCCTTGTCAAAATGAAGAGCGGTCTCGTCAATCCCCTGCAACAACATACGTGGGCCAGGCCAGCTAGGGCAGCACGTGTGGCTCACCCCTCGGCCAATGTCATCCACATGATGGCCGTATTTTCTCTCTCTGATGACGAGTCAGAGGAGCCCAGGGCCAATCGAAGGGGATGTTCGATCTGGTATCCAGCGTGGAGGCCCTGGCATGATCAGAGACCTCTCCCCTTCCCCAGGGAGAGAACCTGGCGACTCTTCGATATCCTCGTCGAGAATGGGCAAATCATGCCTCGTGACTCGCCGGCCGATTACACCCATTGGGATCGTAGTCACCCTCAATACTGCCCCTTCCACGCCAGAGTCTGCCACTCGATCGAATCCTTTGAGGAAGTTCAACACCTCATCTAGGAACAGATCCAATGGGAGTAGATCGATGCGGAAGGAAACTCCATGTCACTTGTCAGGCTTCGGCAAGCTGTCGAAGAGACCCTGAGCACCGCCAGGAGTGAGCCAGAGCGGCCAGACTCCCCTCATGAAAATGGGCACGGGCTGCCTTACCCGCATCCTCCAGAATGGCTCGAGTTCTGGACTGACAATCGAGAGGCGCTCGAGCGATTACGAAGGCGTAGGAAGCAGGACGCCGGTCAAGAGACGGAACCGACCAACTTCTTGGTCAACGTCATCCATCCTCTTGCTCCTCCGGCCCCCTCGGGCTCCCAGACATCAGCACCTAACCAGCCAACCCCAGTCACTTCAGCCACGCGGTGGCGGTCCTGGCGGGAGCTGAAGTCTCTTCCTTTCCCTGAAGAAGACACTGCCAGGCTCCTCCGGGTCCTTCTCGACCGAGAGGACGTTTTGGTGGGTGAGACGACAACGGGCTCTTCAGCCCTCTCTCGTCATCCTCCCTTCCTATCTCCGCCTCTGGCAACCGTGGATAGGAAGGGAAAGCAAAAGCAGGGTGAGGCTCCACCTCAGCCTCATCACATTTCCTCAGCGGATGGGTCATCGGGCCCTCTCCACCTACCTATTGACACAAGTCGGAGTACAAAGAAGGCATCTGCTGAGTCTTTAGCAGCTTCAATTCAAGTGGCGGGCCCACCGCCACAAGGCTTAGTCGGTCCGCAGAGTCAGGATAATCATGCAGAACAACAATGTCTCGCGACGCCGCCAGTCGTCACCAGACCAAGCCCTCAGCATGATCACAAAGGAAAGGCTAAGGGGCAGGACAAACAGCATGTCCCTCGCCCCGCTCCTCAACAAAAGTTATCACCACCGCGGCTAAGGCATCAAACCGCGCACACGTCTTCGGACGCCAGCACCAGCCTACCGACTCCTCGTAGGCTCCTATCACCACCGTGGCTAAGGCATCAAACTGCGCATATGTCTTCGGACGCCAGCACTAGCCTACTGGCTCCTCGTAGGCTCCTGTCGCCACCGCGGGTAAGGCATCAAACCGCGCATACGTCTTCGGATGCCAGTCCCAGCATTCCGACATACCAGGAATTGCCACTCGAGGTAATCGAGCAGGCGATTAATGCCACCTTCCAGATACAACAAGCGGTGGGCGCCTGGATCGAAATCCGGGCAAGGAAGAGTCACCGACCTCGCCCTGCAACGACATCAGCTTGGATATATCCTCATCAGGATTTGTCAACTCCGGCTCCAGCACCTCTCCCTCCTACTCCCTTGGAGATTGCTATCGTCAAGAGACAAGAGAGATATAGGAGGAAGAACCTCAGAAGGTGACTCAAGAAACAAGCTGAACAAGTAGCCGCCCTGCAATCCCCAGTCGAGCCAACGCCTCTCCAAAGGCTCCAACGGCTCATTGACGACCTGGAGGAATACGTTCCTCCTCGTCCTACCGAGGCTCTCCCACTCGACAGCTACATCCCGTTGGAAGAAATGTAGAAGCGAGCCTGCCTCAAAAATTGGGTCCAAGAGATGATCCAAAAGCTCAAGAACGGCGAGAAACTCGTGATCCCTGATGAGCTCTCCTTGTGCTATAAAGAGAAGGAGATCACCACAGAGCAGCTAAAATAAATGTTTCGGTGCTGCACCTACAACATGGTGGCTATCCCACCTCCCGACAATATCAACGCTTCTCGGCGGGGCGAGCCGGTGGCCTCCCGGACAAGACAAAGGACTACTGCCCCTCTTGGGCTACAGCCAGCTCCAGAGCACACCGGCAGCGGCCGAGGTCGTGGTTGGGGACACGGTAGAGTTCATGGGAGAACTCCTGAGTTACCCCTCTCTCCGTCCACCTTCGACCCAGAGCGGATCATCCTCTTTCAAGGAGAGGAACCGGCTCCCATTCCGAAAGTAGAAGTTCAGGGCAGACCTGGTGTCTACGATCCTCCCGGTGCTAGAGAGGCTACTGCCAGCCTCCTAGCCCCTGCACCAGTGCCGGCTTCTGTGACAGAGCAAGCGGGACCGTCCGGTAAGGATGAGCCAGCCTGCCAATCACCCCCAGAAGAGCCATCATTGGCATCCCTGTTCCAAGAGCCCGCTGGCGATCAAGGTCAGTCTGATCCCAATGGTAAAGGCAAGGCAGTGCAACCTCCCGACGGGGAACAGCATGGCAGCTCGCAGAAGGCTCAGCCTAACATACTACCCTCTCTTGAGGATGCTCGAGCCCGAGCTGACCGGAAGGTCCTCCACCAGATGAAACGCTTCCATGCCAGCATTTCAATTTGGGAGGCCATCGCTTGGAGTAAGGACCTAAGGGAAACCCTTATCAAAATACTCCAAGAGCCGGAAGTCTATGAAGCGCATGCTGCGGAAATGAAGGCAGTTGCCTATGGAGCCTTCGCAGCCACCATATCCTTCACGGAGAAAGACATGCTGCTTTCCCCTCCGTGCCACAACCGCCCTCTCTATATGAAGGGGAAGATCAACGAGCATGATGTGAACCGGATCCTAGTGGACGCTGGTGTCGCAGTCAACATCATGCCACTCAAAACATTCAAGTCTCTATATCTGACCCCATACCTGCAGAAGGTTTAAGCGGTTAAGATATCTGGCTTTAACCAGAACACCGAGGATGTCCTCGGCCGGGTGGACGTCGATCTGGTGCTCGATGATTTCACCTCTAAGGTGATATTCTACATCATCAACTCCAACACATCTTATAAGATGCTACTGGGCAGACCCTGGCTCCATGAAAATTGGGTCATCTCATCGACTCTCCACCAATGCATCAAGTATGCCAAGGACGGGGAGCAACATAAAGTCTTTGTAGACCTGTAGCCGTTCACACCGGCAGAATGCAACATGGCCGACGCTGCGCTCTATTTTAAGGGGATTAGTCCATACCCCATGATTAAGAGAAAAAGCAACGGTTGGCTCTCAGAGGAAGATGATGATGATCTCTTCTCCATTGACGAGGAAAAGGCCAAGCTTCATCGACTACGCCTCGGCCCCAAGTCAACCCCAGATCTCTCGGAGAGGCGCCAGATCGACTTCGAGGCTAATCTTATTAGCCGAGCTCTTGGCAAGAGTATATGCTTGCCACCAGACTGCATCCAGCTCCCATGTGCATCCGAGGAGCAAAACTTCGAGTAGCTGACGACATTTATTGTCACCTTCAAGCGATAACGTCGAAATAAGAAGAAGGCTAATAGGGACAAATCCATCATCTTCTATAAGGGAGACATGGTCCCTCAAGCCCCGCCAGACGATGACTTCGGCTGGTCCAGGCAAGCTGATGATACCCCTGAAGCAGTCCAAGTGTGGGGCGAGTTATCGCCGCATATTCAAGAAATGTGTTTAAAGCAACACATTCCCCTGTGGCAAACTTCTGCATAGCAAAGATACTTCCGTCACCTATGGACTCCTTCCTAGGTCCGGGGGCAATCCCGTCCTTCCATAAGGATACCAGGGGACTTGGCTATGACCAAGACCCAGACTTTCGCTTTCACTACGCAGTCAACGTCGTAGGCCTGGTGCAACCAACAGACGGTGGGGATAGAGTCGAAGCCAAATTTGACAGCTCCGAGGATGAGGAAGAGCAAATCCTGATCCCAATCTCTGCGAAGGCCAGAACCCCGACTTAAGCCGTCGGGGAACCTTCTTCGCCTCCCTGCCAAGAAAAAGGGGCAGAAGAAGCTTTTCCGGTCTCTCAGCCAGTCGGGGGACCCAGTTCAATAAACCCTCCTAAGGGGGGAGGGATATCACAGGTCCTAGCTGCGAAAGACTATCAGCTTCACCAAGCAACCCTAGGGAGACCTCAGCAACTCCAGTTGATGACTGCTGGCCAAGAGCCAGCGACCTGGATCAATCCTCGATGGATCCCAGCAACAACGGCCCTCCAGTCCCATCGACGTCAACCAGTGGTTTCGGGAACCAAGAACTACCCGAAGCCGACATTGATGATGAGGATTTCATCGACTTCCAACCCGCTCCTCCCGAGCTGGAGGACGGCGGCCAGGCGACCGTGGATGAGCTCATTGAAATCAACTTGGGCGAAGATAAAGCCCCTCAGCCTACATTCGTCAGCGCTCTTCTTACCGAGGCAGAGAAGTAGGACTACAAGCAACTCCTGCTTGAATATAAAGACTACTTTGCCTGGACATACAAGGAGATTCCAGGGCTAGACCCCTCCGTAGCGAAGCACGACCTAGCCATTTCTCCCTCAGTCGCTCTGGTCAAGCAACCACAGCGGCGCATGCGCCATGAGCTGGAGCTCCTGGTCTCGGTCGAAGTTCATAAAATGGCGGAGGTCGACTTCATCGAGCCATGCATCTACCCAATCTGGCTCGCCAACATAGTTCCAGTTAAGAAGAAGAATGGTCAAGTCCGCATCTGCGTCGACTTCCGGGACCTCAATAAAACCTGTCCGAAGGATGACTTCCCAGTCCCAATTACAGAAACGATGGTCGATATGAAGTCTTGTCTTTCATGGATGGGTTGTCTGGTTATAATCAAATCCGAATGTCCCTTAAAGACAAGAACCATACAGCTTTCAGATCCCCCAAGGAGATTTTCAACTACAAACGCATGCCCTTCGGTTTGAAGAATGCCGGTGCTACTTACCAAAGGGCCATGACCAAAATATTCGACATGATGCTACACAACATCGTCGAATGCTATGTTGACGATCTTGTCGTCAAGACTAAAAGGCGGGAAGACCATTTGCGCGACCTCTGCAAGTCTTCGAGTGTCTCCGACAATATGGGCTCAAGATGAACCCCATGAAATGCGCCTTTGGCGTATCCAGCGGTAAATTTCTCGGCTTCGTCGTCAGATACCGAGGAATCGAGGTGGATCCCAGCAAGATCAAAGCTATCTAGGAGCTTCCACCACCCAGCAACATCACCGAACTCAGGTCCTTCCAAGGGAGGCTGACCTACATTCGGAGGTTCATTTCTAACCTCTCCGGTCGGTGTGCGCCGTTCAGCAAGCTGATGAAGAAAGAGGCCCCGTTCACATGGGACTTGGAATGCCAGATGGATTTCGAGCAAATCAAGGAGTACCTCCTCACTCCCCCAGTCCTGGGGGCACCAATCAAGGGTAAACCCCTCATCCTTTACATTGCTGCCATGGACACTTCGCTAGAAGCTCTGTTGGCGCAAATCAACGAGGAAGGTAAAGAGCAGCCCCTCTATTACCTCAACCGAAAGTTAATCGATGCCGAGTACTGCTACTCCCCCATGGAAAAGGTTTTCTTGGCACTGGTGTTCGCAGTTTAGAAGCTGCGGCATTACCTCCTGTCTCATCAAGTCGAGCTTATATCCAAGCACGACCCTCTGAAGTATCTCCTTCGGCCACCTGTCCTCTCAGGCAGACTGGGAAGGTGGGCTCTCCTGTTGATGGAGTACGACATTACTTACGTCCCTAGGAAAGCAATCAAGGGACAAGGTATGGCTGAATTCTTGGCAGCCCATCCAGTGCCAGACGATTCACCCTTCAACTCGGAGCTCCCAGACGAGGAGTCCCTTGCTACTCAATCACAACAACTGGTTGAACAGAGCGGAAATGTCTTACATTACTGGCAGCAAAGCGCTCTCACAACCACTGTTGCTCAATCACAACAACCAGTGGAGCAGAGCGGAGATGTCTTGCATTATTGGTAGTAAAGCACTCTCACAGCCAGCGTGCCTTGCTGGGAGCTCTACTTTTACGATGCTTCCTGAGGGATCACTCGGAGCAACCAGGATCCAGCCACCACAGCAGGTGTCGGCGTAGTCTTCCTGACTCCTCAGGGCGGACTTTTGTACAACTCATGCGCCCTCATGAAGTCCTTGACCAACAATGAAGCTGAGTACGAAGCTCTACTCATCGGGCTCCAGATGGCTCTCCATATAGGCATTAAGTGTCTCAAAGCCTACGGGGACTCCCAGCTGATAGTCCGACAGGTCCTTGGCATCTATGACGTACGGAAGCCAGAGTTGGTTCCATACCATACCGCCGTCACCAGACTAACCTAGAAGTTATATTTCTTCGAAATAGATCACATTCCCAGGAGCAGCAACGCTCAGGCGGATGCCTTAGCAAAATTGGCTGTGGCCATCAAGCTCCCGCCCGAGGGTGAGGTCGACATCGTCATCAAACACAGAAGGCTGATGCCGAGCTCACTCGAAGGAAACACCGGTCTCACTATCTACGAGGTCCATGACCTTGACCCGAGTACACTTCCAGAAGAAGAGGATGATTGGTGTGCGCCCATCATCAAATTCAAGAAAGGGTGGCTTCCCCCTGATCGAGCTCAAAGGGTCCAGCTACTCCGCCGAGCAACCTCTTACGAGTTGATTGGTGACTCCCTGTATCGGCTTGTCCACGAGAAGGACAAGTCAATCCTCCTGAGATGTGTCTCCCTCGCCGAGGCTCGAGCCTTCATGCAGGAGGTTCACTCCGAGTTGTGCGGTGCACACCAGGCCGGAGACCGAATGAAGCACAACATCAAGCTCAAGGGCTTCTTCTGGCCAACCATGTACGTGGACTGCATCCAGTATGCCCGTACATGCCATCAATGCCAAGCCTTTGGCCCAGTACCCGGGAGACCTCCTAACCCACTGTGTCCTACAGCCCCCACCTGGCCATTCGCTGAGTGGGGCATGGACATTGCGGGGCCTTTCCCGCCATCTTCCAAGGGTCATAAATACATCTTGGCCTCCACTGACTATTTCTCTAGCTGGGCGGAGGCTCTACCTTTGCGAGAGGTCACCGGTGAAATCATTGCTAGGTTCGTCTGGGACAACATTATATACTGATTCGGTACTCCCAGTCGCATAGTGTCCGACAATCGGACACCCTTCAAGAATAAGGTTGTATACCAGTTGGTGGCCAAATTCCACATCGACTGGAGAACCTCTTCGGTCTACAACCCCCAGGCTAATGGCTTAGTGGAAGCCTTCAACAAAACCATTTGTAAGGTCCTGGCTAAGGTGGTTAGCCACCGTAAATGCGACTGGGGTGAGAAGGTCTTCGAAGCATTATGGGCTTATCAGACGATCTACAAAACCCCCATGGGGTGCTCGCCATTCTCCCTTGCTTATGGGATAGAAGCAGTTATCCCCATCAAAATCCAGTTAGCCTCTTATCGTGTGGCAATCCACACCGGCCTTGTCGGCTCTGATGAAGACAAGTACTGGAGAAGGCTACAAGAGCTCGCCGATCTAGAAGGCAAGCGACTCGAAGCCTACAAACACCTGCAAGTATACCAGGCTCGCATAGCTCGACCCTATGATAAGCTCGTCAAACAGCGAGCTTTCAAGCAAGGCGACCTTGTCATGATCAAGGAAAAAGAGGTCATGGTAGGGCACTCCAGTGGAAAACTACAGCCAAATTGGCGAGGTCCATACATCATCCAGAATGTCTACGAGGGCGGGGCCTACACAGTCGTCGATTACAAAGGTCATAGACCATTCCCGCCTCTCAACGGCAAACCCATGAAGTTGTATTATGCACCAGAGCACGAGTTCGCGCGCCAGCCAGACTAAGGCGCACGTCCCAGGTACCACCAATAAGGCCGGTCCTCCCCCGTGAAGGATCTAACCGGCAAGTCCTCCCAGTCCATAACGCCCAGTCAACCAGCCGGCTCGGCTCCCCGGAGAAGCCGTCAGGCATCTGCGGAGACTAATCTCCAGCCCTCGTTCCCGTCATCATGGGGGCACGTGCACTTCTACACCGACACCAGTCTAGCCGCCAGGCTCTCAGGTAAGAAAAAAAAACACAACACAAAAAAAAACAATGGGGTTAAAAATAGAGATGCCTCGGTAGACCCAGTCATTCTCACCACAACGGGGTGGCTGGGGGCAAAAAGGCCAGCAACCCGGCTGAGGTGGAAACCCGAAAGGGCACCTCGGGTAAAATTGGGAAACCCCTCGTCGTGAAAACCCATAAGGGCGCGTCGGAAAAAGCTAAAGGGGGTCGGCTCTGGCGAAAACCCGAAAGGGCGGTAGAGCCGATAACGAGAAAATCTTCTTCTCCCCACCAGTCAGAACGGCCTTCCACCTATTCCTTGGTGGACCGTTAGCCTTATCCAGAGCTAGTCTTCAATCCATTTGCACTACTACGACACAAACCCTCCAATCCCCAGTTAACCTTGCATTATTCCTGCTCAATTTGACCAACCTTTAGCCCTTGCCTCAACATCACAGATCAACCAGTCCCTATGATAGTCAATCTCCCAATCGCCATTCCGGTAAACTCATATCCCGGTAAACATTCCCAAACATTTATCGTTCTCTACCCCTACATCCTACATACCTTGCAAATCCAGAGCCTTCAAGTTCATTATAATCCCAGTTCTCTCATACAATCCCTGATTCACTAGCCACAACTCCAGTCATATCTTGCCATGACAAAGTGGCCCTTCGCCACCATGGCATGAGGACTTCTAAAAACCCTTATTAATGGTCGAACAATATCTGGCTATCCACACCTTCCAGTCTCAGGTTACGTCCCCTGACAGCGACATGCTATGGATGGCAGTCTCAAAAAAAAATGGGGTTAAAAATAGAGATACCCCAGCGGGCCTGACCGAATCCATTACAGGGAATCGACTAGGCACAAAAATTAGCACTAACGCAGCTAAGGTGAAAACCCGAAAGGGCACCTTAGGCAAAATTGGGTAACCCCTCGGTATGAAAACCCTCAAGGGCACACCGGAAAAAGTTAAAGGGAGCCAGCTCTGGTGAAAACCTGCAAGGGCGGTAGGGTCGGTAAAGAAAAAAAAACTCTCTCTCCCTCTCCACTCTTCACTTACAAGGCCGCCGGCTATCACACGCCCCAATGGCGAGCTTAACATTACTTCACAACAATGGTGGCCACTACACCCCCAAGGGTCGGTCATCGCCAACTCCAGTTCTAGTTTCGGCTACAACGCCTCTACAGGCCAGCCGCCCAGTCTCCAGTTCCAACTTCGGCTACAGCGCCTTCATAGGCCAGCCGCCGGATTTCAACTCCAGTCTTCGGCTACAACGCCTTCACAGGCCAGCCGCTAGCTTCCAGTCTCAATCGGCTACAACGCCTTCATAGGCCAGCCGCCAGTCTTCAACTCCAGATGTCAGCTACAATGCCTTCACAGGCTAGTCGCCAGCCCCAGTCCCGGCACTGCGGCTACAACGCCTCAATCGGCCAGCCGCTCAGTCTCCAGTTCCAGCTTCGGCTACAACGCCTTCATGGGCCAACCGCCAGTTTTCAACTCCGGCCTCGGCTACAACGCCTTCGCAGGCCAGCCGCCAACCACCTGTCCCAGTACTTCGGCTACAATGCCTTCATAGGCTAGCCGCCAGCTTCTAACCCAGGTCACCGGCTACCACGCCCTTACGGACCAGCCACCAACTTCCAACTCCAGTTTCGGTCATGATCCCTCCACGGGTGGACCAACCAGTCCCAGTCCCGATCACGGCCCCTGGCTGTCATGCCTTTTGAGGCCATTCGGCCAACTAAGTCCTAGTTTCTTAAGTCCAGAAGAGCTACATTGTCGGCTAACGACATACAAATGACCAACACTCAAGCGTCAACCTACAATTGATACATCCCAGAATCAGTTCCCGACCTTAACCAAGTAGGCCGCCACGCCTCAATGGGCCTACTCCAACCCAACGTTAGGGGTTTTCCCACACTTCCCAGCAACCAGCACTCAATTCCCAGTACTCAAAATCCAGTCACACCACTCTCCCCACCCAGTTTTTTTATCCCAGCTCCAATTTTGGGTCAAACCCAGTCCGCTACCCCTTACGCCGATACGTGTTAAAACAATCAAGCACGACTGATAGTAAGTGGTAGCCACCCCTTGTACTCAACCCTATTCCACAGACTAGGGGGGGAGAACAACTCAACAAACAACAAAGTTAAAATCCAGAATTTGTCATTGATACTCTATAAAAGGGAGCCCAAGACATGCCCTTGGGGTAACAAAAATTTACAGTCCGGATAACAAAAAGGGGAAGGGAAGCAATACAATCACGGCATAGCCTCGCTCCCCTCCAACTCTGCCAAGTGAGACTCCGCAGCCGCCAGCTCCGCCGCCAAGGCCGATGCGAGTTGAACACTAGCCTCGGCTCTGGCTTCAGCGGTCCGCCACTTAGCCCTAACAAGCTCCACGACTTGCCGCTGCTCCTCCAAGGCCTTCTACGGGCCTCTGCTCTGCTAGTCACCTCGCTCAGCTGCCTGGCACGGTCCTGGGCAAGGGACATGGCCGCGTTGGCAAGCTTCATCTGCTCAGTCGCAGCTGACGCAAGCTGAACACACTGCTCCTGTATCTCACGAATGGCCACCAGTCGCTGTGCCCGCTGCTCCTGAGCCTAATGAAGCCGCAGGTACTCCACCTCTCGAAGCTCCTCTGGGGAAGGCAGGGGGTCACCCCCTACGTAGCCCCGGGCTTGCTGAAGTAAGGCTACACCTGCACTAGCGTCAAGCAACGACTCCGGTGGTGAAACAGATGTAGGCCACTCAATCTCCAGCTCGAGAGAAGAGTGACCCATCTCAGCCAGCACACCGGAAGGACCTGCACAACCCCATCAAACATGAAATGGGTCAACAATGTTCAGGACTTCCCTATGACAAGACAAGGTGAAAACCTGAGAAAGGTCCTGACTCTCACCTGGTGTAGTTCCTGCAACGCCTGTCACTTCCCTGCTCGGGGTCGGTGAAGGTAACCTCTCCTTCACCTCGACAATGTCCTCTGCCAGAGTCGGAGAGGGTAGAGACTCCCCTGCAACCTGATCCTCCCCAATGGCCATTGGGGTGACGGAGGGCTCCTCTTGACCCTCCTCGACGGGAGCCGACGCATGCTCCTCCTCAGACTCCAGTCCTTGACGTAACATAAAAATGTCAGCTCTCTGCCGTAACTTCTGTATCAAAGCCAATGTGGAAGCAAGAAGATGCCGCATATACCTTCCAACGCCGCCTCCATCTCGACGTCCCCGGCAGAAGAGGCCTCGGAGGAAGAAGAGCTCGAGCTCGAGCTCTCCTAAGTCTCCATCGTGGCGCTGCCACCCTCTGAAGAGCCAGACGAGCTCTCCGATGAACCCTTGGCCGTGGGCAAATCAGGGGCACCTATACATCGGGAAACCATATTAGACCACTATCAAGTCCATCCTTACATAAAGATAGCTCCCTTGTCAAAGATGTTAGGGAAGAAGCTCACCTGTAGGGGCATCCCCTTCAGAAGCCCCCTCGATGTCGAAAAACTCCTCGTCGCCCTCAGCAGTAGCTGCGACGGGAGTTTCATCTCCTGATGGCCGGTCCGTATCCCAAGGGAGTTCTCCTTCCTCTAGAGGGGAAGAGGTACCTGCAATCCATCCCAGTCAAAGCTCAGCACAGGTGGGAAAGTCAAATAATCCACCCTAAAGCGATCAAGTGCTCAGCTGCATACCTGATAGTCCCACACTGTAGGACTCCACTAGCCCCACCGTACAGGCCGACACTACGGTCGGCAAAGGTGGGAGAGGCACCATCGTCAGCAAAGGCGGTGGTCTACCCAACGTGTCCTCAATAATGGTTGGGGGCACGGAAGTCACCGGTCTAGGCTCATCCCCAAAAGATGGCAGGGCCACTGACGGGCCGACATCCGTCAATTCCTGGATCATCTCCAGGGTCGTCGCCGCGTCCTCGCCTGCCAAACCAGCAACATAAGTCAAGTCAAAAATTTTGGCTTGCTAAAAGGAGTTCACCAACGACAAGAAGATTCCCTCGACGACAGTCGGGCACTCACCCTGACAACTACGGGCCACCATGGGCCCTGGCTCGTTGGCCTGGCCAGGCACTTCACCCTGTGCCCCAGCAGGGGCCCCGGTCCCTAGTGCCTCTATCCCCCCTGTATAATCCAGATGGTCACAACAAATAACCAGAGGCAAACCAAAGCTGCAGCATACGCCCAAGGTTTGAAACTCTTACCTGTGCGGGCTCCTCCCGTGGCTGTCCACGACTCGAAGTCGGGGAAGTCCTCCATGTTGGGGAAAGGTTCGCTCATCAGGCGCATAAGCTCCTCCATGTCAACCTCCCCTCCTGCTTCCTCTTCATGCGGGGAGTCTGCCTCTCGAGGGGTCGAAAAGGACACCTCCACACCAGCCACCAGCGGAGCTACGACAGATAGACAAGTCCAACAAAATAGAATTAGTCAACCATATTGGCTAAACTAGATAAAAACAAACGAGCCGGGGCGACACTCACTCAAGGCCGTCTCCTCCTCAACTCGCTCTCCGGTCCTGGTTCCCTCAGATGACCCACCAGTCTCGACCGCTGCATCCTCCACACGAGGGTGTTTCCTCCGAGGCCGCAGACCTCCGTCCCCATTCCCTGAGGATGTTCCCGTGGATGGCTGATCCCCCTCCGCCGTAGAACCTGCTGACAAACATAGCAATATACAACATCTCAGTTCTGTAGCTAAGAATTACATAATGAAAGAAAGAGAACAGACTAAGGGAAGAAAGCCTAACCTGAAGCCCCAAAGGGGGTCAATGGTAGAGGTACCAGCTTCTCCATCCCTATCACCAAGGCTTGGGCCGCCATCGTGACGGCCTCCCGAATATCCCGTGGAGTCCGTGCACACTCAACATGGGACACAAACTCCACAGGTCCAGCTGACCCAATCGCATGGGCGATGTGTCGTCTCCAGTCATCGACCGCTATGTCAGTGAAGCTCCCTTGCGGGAGCTCCCAGTCCAGCGACCCTCTGCCCCGGATGCCACAATCGGCCAGGAACTGAGTCCACCAAGCCTTAGGTGCCCTCGGCCGAGACACCTTCGCTCCAGTCACTGTTGCCGATGCCCGTCCCAGGGGCTTCAGTGCCCCTCTGTTGCTTCGGCTCCCAGAAGATGAACCCCGGCCACACCGGGGCCGATGTGCTACAATCCGCTCAATCTCTCGACGTATCCGAGCAACACGGGTCCTCAAGTACCCCTCATTCAGTGCAATGGGAGGCAGATCCTCCCTCAGTAGGCGACTCTCCTCCGCCTTCCTAATCGCGGAAGCCTTCTGTAGGTAGAGGTGACTGTGCCCGAACCACCACCGGGCGTAGTGCACATCAAATCATCCCCGACGTCCCTGCTCCGGCATTGGAAATCGCTCTGACACCCAGCGGCAGTAAAAATCCCACCAGGCCACTGCAAGTAGGTGGGTATCCTTGCCCTTGTACTACATGCCCGTCAGATGGAACTCCCTGTTCGGCAGAATCCCCTGGTCGTACCCGAAGTTTCTGACAAAGTGATGTGGGTAGTACGGCTCCAAGGAACTCGTCCCCGACCGGTGCAATGCTAACACAGTTGCTCGGGTGCTCAGTATCCACTCAGTCCTTGGTCTCGTATCGGCCGCCCCCTTACTGGGGTAGGCGCTGGTCTCCCCTCCACCTGAAGCCCCCAGAAAGAGGCCAGAGTCCCTCGCTGCACTGTCGAAGGGCAGTCCCTCCTCACCCCGGGCAGGCAGGTAACAAAGGGCCCTCCTGGCCCTCTCAAGCTGCTCCTCTACATCCCCATCCGGTTGCCCAGTAAAGCTGAACAAAAGTGGTGCCGTCGGGTTCGCCACAGCACCTCGCGTCACCAGTCCTGGGAACAGTAACCCGGCCCACACACTAAGGTAGTTGGTCGACAGAAGTATACTCCTCTCCCTCGGCGCTGAGTGTGCCGCCAAAACTCCAAACCCCTAGTAGATGTTGGCCAGTGCAGCGAGTGCTAGAGCTAACTGTCTCCCCTCAGCCAACAAGCAAGTCGGCCAGAACAACTCGGCTCTCAACAGCCCGTCCTCACCGTGAGGAACTACAAAAGTCACCAGCCAATATGCCAGGTACGCTGCAAGGTGTGTCACATCTCGCAGACCAGGGGGATTCCACCCCTCCTTTGGTGCATACACATATCGGGAGTATGTTTAGAAGCGTAGCTCCACCTCAGTGTACTCCTCCCATGGAGTCTGGTCCCTGGCGAACTCCTGGTAGAAGCAAAACGGCCCGTTGTAGAAATGGCGGACCCATACATTTAGTGGCACCCGGGGAGTCTTAGCGGCTCTCTCTCTCCCTACTAAAGCTAAATCTCTCCAGGTCTTTATGAGATATCGATAACTGTGAGACACTCGGTATCTTCCTAGCCCGTCGGTATGACTGCGGTGGAGGTCATCCAGTACTACCTCCTCGTATCCCTCGCCGATAATCGGCAAGCCAGAAATCTTGAACAAAGACCACCAGTCAAGGCTGGTCTCTCCTTCTGCTGTTGCCACCGTGTTCCAACGACGGTTGAAACGCTCTAGCAATCCCTGCAACAGTTCGATGTAGCACGGGTACGCGTACAGAGCGACAGTCACGGCGTACCTGATCCCAGCTTGGTCCAGCAATACCCGGTAGTGATGTATAATTCCCATCAACCACTCAGTGGCACCCTAGCAGTAGTAATGCGATGAGATCACTGTCCAGCGGCCATACCAGCTAGTGACGGTCTGTCGCATGATTCCGTTTAGGATACTGTGATCATCATAGCCCTCTCCAGCATACTGCACACCAGCAAGCTCCAATACCAATCCAACAATCCCCTCTGTCTCCGTACGATGGTGGCCATGCAAATCCCAACTGGCGGGGCCAATCGTCCTAACTCTGACTCCGGACTGCTCCACCATACCAAAAAACCCCAGACAGTCAACGCTGGGAAACTGGTGCTCCCTCCAGTAGTCCTCTGAAAAACTCGGGTAGCTGCAGAAAGTGGTACCAAGCAAGCTATCCCTGCCAATCAAGATGGCCCTCTCAAGTCGGCAGTGGGCCCCCGGAATCTGCGAGTCACCCTCCTCCATACTAGGAGGGACATAGCTACAGATAAACTCAAGCAGGTGACGATCCAGGGGGAACTCCAGTGGATAGCCCCCGCTCCAGTCATAACTGTACAAACCACCCGCCTCAAGAATCCTGGCCACCTACACGGCCCCGGCTCCTGCTGTCCTCTCACCAATCGGACCCTCAGCCACCATTGTATGGCCCCGATCCAGCTGCTCTACACCAGCCACAGTGATCACTAGTGCGTCCAGAGGGCGCATCGATCGATCGATCCGTCGCACCCAGTGATCCTCCTCCCGAGCCATCCATCTCGGGACTCGCCCGTCTCTGCCGAAGCGTGCCATAGCTACAAGACAGGGCACCGAAAAAAGATGATCAGTATACCAGAAAATCCACGTATACAACACAGCGAAATAAAGACATATGAAGCGTCAAAATGCAACTACAACAACTCAGAAAGAGGGTCTCACGGGCCATACGCCCTCATCCCCGCCTCTGATGCACTCCCCGTGGGGGGCATTTGTTGTACCCGGACCATTTCCCAGCTAAAATAACAAGGAGTAAGGGTTCGGGCATTTCCCCGAACACCTTCAAGACCTGGGCTATCTAGCCCTTCCTACAACCCTGCGGGTCCCCACAGCGGTCCCGACCAACTTGCCGCGACACGCGGCGACACAAAATAATGGTTCGGGGTCAATCCCGGCCACTCTCATGCAGGCTTTGCCCGCGTTCTATATGGCCGCCCAGGACCACCCGGGGGCACCCCAACGCTAAGCCACGCCGTGTGGCATCTAGTAAAAGAGTCACGGGCCCACTCTGAGACTCTTCATTCAACCTTCCATGGTCAAAGGGAGACCCAAACAAGTCAGCCACAGGCTTTGGAGGCCCGTAGCACGTGCCTACGGCTCACACACATATGTTCGGCATATTTTCGAACACCTTGTGAGCGCACGTGTTCCAGCCCTTCTACACAAGACCACGGGCCACCCCGTGGCTCCAGTACACTAATTGGGTCCTACAACGACCCTACCTAGCAAGTCGGGGCCACCCCCGACCCTCAGACACGTGGCAACATGCCACTCAACTTTAGCACTCGGGCCAACCTGAGGCTACCATGTCAACCCGCCGTACAACGTGGCACGTAGCACGAGGTAAGGCCCGTGGGCCCAAAGTGTCTCCTCCTAGCCCCTATGGACTTCTACCCTTGGCCCTAGGCCAAATCCAAGGCCCGTCGGCCACCTACGCGGCTCATTCAACAACCAGGGGTGTGTCAGGCATTTACCCGAACACCTTGCGAGCGTCTACTCCGACTCGAAGAATAACGGCCCCACGGGCCCATGCCAACCTCCCGAAGGTCAAAGTCCGTCAAAGGACGTCCCCAAGCAACACAAGAAAACTCGCGGGGGCCATCCTCGGGGTTACGGCCAGCCCGGGGCAAGTTCACCCCGGGGCATGGCCGTGCGCCCCAGGGAGGGTGAACTCCCTGGGGGCCATGCCTCTCTCTCTAGCCCGGTGGTCCCACGACCCCACTCAGTCCCGGTTCATCCAATTTACGGTCCTACGATGCGATTCGTGTGCCGTACCAGTTCGAGAAGTAGACACGTGGATGTAGGAGCGCAAAGCGACAGCACGCGGGGATTCTGCAAGTCGACGCGCACACAATCCTCTGCAAGCTCCACGTATCCTTCCACACAATTGTCCTTTTCTCTATTAGTCAATTTAGAAAGAAAAAGACCCAAAAAATTAATTTTTATAGGGTGGCGACCAGCCCCTCTCTCTCTTGGAGCGAACCCGCCTAAACCACCCCTGGGGGGGTTTACGCGGACCAGCTAGCCCCCCCTAGCCGGTCCGCATAAACCCCCCCGTTCAATTAAAAGAAATTGTTTTTTTTTTCAAAAAAGAAAAAACCCAGCCACTCCGCCTAAACCCCCCCTGGGGTGGGGTTTAGGCAGACCAGCCCAAGCCGCCTGGCTGGTCCGTGTAAACCCCCACCCAAGGGGGGTTTACGTGGACTAGCTCAGGCCCCCTGGCTGGTCCGTGTAAACCCCCTCCCCCTCTCTCAACCCATGCAACCCAGTGACACTATTCACATGGGTTTACGCGGACCAGCTCACCCCCCTTAGCTGGTCCGCGTAAACCCCTTGTGACCCTTCAACTTCCCTGATAAAAACCCCTTAGAAGCTCAAGGGTGGGGCATCTAATCCAATCCATATACGGAAGATCATCCGGCAAGCACATGACTTCAAGCGCGGCTCCAAGCAACGAGCAAAGGAGAATTGTGTGTGGGTGACTTGTTCGGTGGTCTAATATGCTGGGGGTATGTCATTTGCACTCCCCTCACGCCGTATGTAGCCGTCACACACAAGTCAACACCCACCGTATGTGAGGCATTTCAACATGGGCGGACGTCCCCTCATGCCGAGATTTCCCCTCGCGTGTCCGTCGGTTGCAACCACACGTGTACCATGACGTCATGCTCTCTCGCAGTCACGAGGCCATGTCCGACCGCTCAACTCGAGTCGTGATCGATCCTCGCCAAGACACCGGATCGATGTATGCCCCCAGTCATCCAGTCACAAGCCCCCGTTCGGCATCTCGGTCATGGCCTACGCCACGGGAGGAGCCCTCTGTAAAACACATGGGTGTTCATTCACCACGCATTGACCCGGGGACCGACTAGCACGCTGGAGGTGTCCCGCGGCATGCGCCAGTTGTATCTTAGCCATTACGGCTTTCCTGTAAAGAAATATACACCTCAGTGCAACACCACCGATTGGACGAGTGCTCTCGCACCCACGTTCAGGCCCCCAGTTTTCTATCTACATCACTCGGCATCCGTGCCCAACACCCTAACCCCAATAAACACCCCTCGATCTAACATGCGCCCATAGCTGCTGAATGCCCCCTAGCCCTCTACCCAAGGGTTCAGACACATATACAGACTTCTCTTCAGCTTGGAATGGAGGTATTCGGATTCAATCTGATGTAAATAAACACCGGTTGCTTGTGGCCGGTGGGGAAAGACGTCCAGTACATGATTCCCGCAATCGCCTACGCACTCGCACCCATGGAACCCCTTCTCTCCATGTGTCACCCGATCGCCCGAGCCCATGTGCCGCGCCCTGTTGGCGCTTCCCCGATCAACCCTTGGTTCCATGAGTGATTGTCGAGAAATCGACTGGCACGCCCGCACCCTGTCCGGTTAACCCTTATCCCGACATTTCCGTGCCATTCGACCTTTTTTCGACTTTCCGTGAAAGGAGAGTGCCCGATACCGCCGTTATAGGCATGCAACCGTAAGGAGGATACCCGAGATATATCAAACTCTCGTATTCTCCTTCCCCGTTGTATCCCTTCCTTCACCCCGGATAATCGGCATAAAAAAAAAACCCGCGCGACACTCATTTATTAGAACATGATCCTCTGAGTTAATTTCATGCTTTCTTCTAGTTTCAAATTCCTTCAGATCTCTTTGTTGTTTTTCAACATTTTTCTATAACTCCATGTTTACAGACTTGATAGCATCAAATTTTTCAGCAAGCAGATTCTTCTCTTGTTTGAGTTTCTCAAATTTTTCTTCATTTTCTTTAACAGATTTTATGAGAGTTTCATTTTCAGATTTCATCTTGTTTAGATCTGAGTTAACATGTTCAAGATCCTTCAGTAATTTTTCATTCTAAACATGATTACTAATGAGAATCTGATCATCAGTAGTTGAGCTAAGTTTTTCTTCAAGTTCAGAAATCTCATTTGCAAGTTCTTGATTTTCATTCTTTAACAATCCAATTTGTTACTTAAGCACTTGGATATCAGATAAACAAGCATCATGCGTTTGTTTCAATTTTAAACAGTTTTCACATGAAGAATTAGAACTATTCAAGCCAATAGTCTTTTTCAATTTTTTGTGTTGTTTTCTTAACATCTCATGTGACTCTAATAGATCACCATATGCATCCTGCCAATCATCTAGAGAGAAGTTCTCAAACAGATTTACCTGACCATCATCCTCCTCATCATTTTGGTTGCTGCTTTGAACGCTGCCATTAGCCATCATGCATTGGTCTTCATCTCTCCTGTGGGCCAGCTTCAGCTCGTCCAGAATATCTTTAGCTGTCCTGCAATCATTGAGACAAGGGTAAAAGGCCTTGTCAATAGCTGCTTTCATCAATTCAAGTGCTCTTCGATTTTTACCGCACATCGATCTATCAATGTCAATCCATTTGGACTTGTTCTTTGATAGCTTGTGTGTACCGTGTGAAATGATCTTCCACAGATCAGAATCAACAGACTTGACAAACATGCGCAGGTTGTTAAACCATAGATTGAAATTTGTGCCATCAAAAACCGGTGGATAGGCCATGGATATAATCAACAAACAAATCAATGCACCGAAATAGGTATGCTCGGAAATGCACCAAGGAAGCTGTAGGATCTGCTGCGGATCGTTGGATCCGATGAGACAGCAACCCGCTCTGATACCATTTGTTGGGGTGCAAGGCACGGATTCAGAGGGGGGGTGAATGAATCCCCTTTAAAAATTACTTCGATTAACACTCACGTTGAACAATACGTGCAGAAATAAAATGGGATTGCTCAAACTAAACAGATGCACTATTGTGGTTCACACATAAATGTTTAGCCAACCTACGCAGCTGGAGATTCTACTAAACAGCGGACAATACTGGGCTGCAGAGTTGGAACATGACTTATAACAAACAGAGGAGCTTCAACTAGATGTATGCCAACAAAATGAAAAGGAAATCCGCCTAACCAAGCATCTATCGTGAATAGCAAACCCAATTAGAAACAACGAGTTCAATCAAACCATCTCAGAAGCGAACCTGCGAATGAGGGGTAGAAAATAGGGAGCAAACACACCAAAGCAATCACACGACTCGTAGGATTTTTAGGTGGTTCGGCTAGACACCAGTCTGCCTACATTCACCCCTCACTCTAAACCAGAGTGAGGATTCCACTAGCAGAAGCTAGAAACCAAAGCAGACTCAGTCTGCAACAGACGTTGCCAAACAGCTTGCCACGAGGGAAACAAATCCCTCGACCTGGTCTTGCTTCCCACAAGATCAGCACCCTAGCTCTGCAGTCCACAGAACTAGAATCGGAGGCAAACCTCTCTTCCTCCAAACCAGAGGGGAAACTGTGAGTGACACCCAGCCACACACAATCGGCGACCCAAGTCTCCCTTCCTCTGAAACCCAGAGGGAAACCACGAGTGACACCCCGCCACTCGCAAACCGGAGACACGGTCTCCCTTCTCCTGAATCCTCAGGATGAACTTGACCTCAAACCAGAAGATCGGAAGAACAAAGTGGAAAAGGAAAACAACTAAGAAAAAATAGAACAAACAAAAAAATGGAAACGAATATAGCTATCGTAGAAGCAAATTGGTCTAGATCTGATCCAGAAACCAACAGAATGATTATCTTCAAAGTGCTTCAGCCGCTTCACTTTCACTTCTCTCTTCTCTCTCTCTCTCTCTCTCTCTCTCTCTCTCTCTCTCTCAGCACTCTCACTCTAATTCTTCTCATAGAGTCTCTGGCTCTCGTACTCTTATACTCTCTTTTCTCTCTTTTCCTTCTACTGGCTTGCAGCTCCTTTATTCTGGCGGCTCTCTTATCAGAGGAGAAAGCACCCTATATTTATACCCAAAACAGGGGCTCCGTAGAAACTCTTTAGATAGGGTGATTTCATTCCTTTTGTGTTCTATTGGACCACGTGGCAGGGATGAGAATATTCTTCTACCATATAGCCTTGGATCACGTGCCCAATCATAAGCTCCCTGGGACCACATGCCAGCTTCCAGCCATTCTGGGAACACATGCCAGCTTCAATTCGAGCTCACGTGCTATTCTGCTAACATCAAACTCTCTGAGACATTTCATCAAACATTTGGTCAGCATGACTAATATATGTATATGCTTCAACCATGAAGAACAAATGGGTGGATGTGCTCAGACATCAATTATACATATATATATGTGCTCAGACCTCAAAGCTCAGAGTTCAAATGTATATATATGCTTAGACCTCAAACCTCAGATTATATATGCTCAGACCTCAAAGCTCAGACTTCAATTGTATATATATGCTCAGACCTCAAACCTCAGATTATATATGCTTAGACCTCAAAGCTCAGACTGCAAATGTATATATATGCTCAGACCTCAAAGTGTATAGTGAGCAAATATGCACAGACCGTGTTATGCAAAAATGCAATGTGCACAGACTTGGTTATGCAACAATGCAATGTGCATAGACCTCTCTTATGTAGAAACCAAAACATGCACAGACTTAGTTACTTGATGATTGCAAACATGCACAGACCTCATAACATATGACTTGATGTGCACAGACCTGGTAAACAGATGTGCACAGACTTGCATGATGCAGTGAACACATATGCTCAGACCTATATTATGAAGTTGCACAGACCTTGATGCATTAGAGCCAAACGTGCACATACTTGTAGTGTTGAAACCAAACCGTGCACCGACCTTATATCCAGTCACACAAGATGTGCACCGACCTTAGGTTGCTACTAATGTGAACATGCACCGACCTGATGCATTTCTGGAAAACATGCATCGACCTTGGTGTGCTAGAAGCAAAGTGTGCTTCGACCTCAATATGCCCAACGTAGAATGTGCATCGACCTTAATGAGCATGCAACAAACTGTGCATAGACTTTGTATGTCATATAACAACATGTGCACCGACCTTATATGCCATAAGGCAAAATGTGCATCGACCTGAGCCTAGCATCGACCCTAACATGCATCGACCTTCTTCATGCAGACAGGGATGTGCATCGACCTGAGCCTAGCATCGACCCTAATATGCATCGACCTTCGTGCACTTTAAACAAAATGTGCATCGATCTTTATGTACTCCAGAATTAGCTTTTAAGCTTGTCTAGTTTGCGAACTAGTAATTCTAGTGAGCATCATATTTTAACTGGGTGAAAGTTTTTTTTAAAACGGGTTATATTCATTCACCCCCCCTCTGAATACTGCACCGAACCCAACAACCCTACCAATCCCAATCCAAGTTTCCCTTTACCCTCTGTAGACATGCCAAAATTGACATTACTTTGAGTATTTCTCATATTACCTTGTAATGCCCCATTTGACCCTCAAATTAGCTTGTTTGAGTGGTTTTTCCCATTTTTTGAATTTCTCCTATTTTTCCCTCATTTCCTCCTTTTTCCTATTTTTCTGGATTTTCTGGGCATTTATCTCTTTTTTTCAAATTAACGCCCTGGAGAGGGGCGTGTTTTTAAAACGCGGCCTGATCCAGGGCGTGTCTCCCCATTTTATCTATTTCTCCCCATTTTACCTATTTCATAAATTCGTGACCTGGAAGGGCGTGTTTTAAAACACGACCTGACCTGGGGCGTTTCTTGATGAAAGGATGCCCTGAGGTGAGGGCGTCAATTCCTGGAATTATGTAATTTTCGAAAAAGAATAAATGTTTGAAAAATGTTTAATCACGCCCTACCATGGGGCGTTTTCCAATTCACGCCTCTCCCTGAGGCGTCTTTCACAATTTCCAAATAAAAGAAATATTTATTTCCAAAAATTGATCCAGGAAGAAACGCCCTGACCCAGGGCGTGTTTTAAATTAACGCCCTATGACAGGTCGTCAATTCTTGAATTGACGCCCTGACCAAGGGCGTGTTTTATCTACTGGCTTCGCAGCCCTTTCCCCAGAGAGTCCTTGCCTCATTAGACTTCTGCCTTGATTGGGGCTCTTGCCCGTTCTTATCTTACCTCCATTGGACTCTTGCCGTTCTTATCCCTCTATTTCCAATCTATTAATAGAGCTCTGCTGCTCTGTTAATGGGTTGGACCCCCTTCCTTCCCCTCCGCGTTTCCTTTTTCTTTTTGGTTTTTTTCTTCTCTTCTCGCAGGGTGCTGCCGTTGCTGCTGCTGGCTCAGAGGAAGTTCTCCTGCGTGCATTCTTCATCCATCGAGGCTTCCTCCCCATCGATCATCAAAGCCAACAGAAGCACAGGCTCCTGTTCTTTTGATTCTTCTTTTATTATCTTTACATTAGTTCATGCATGTTACATCATCTTTCTTCTGTTAATTCTTCTTCTCAACCATGTTGAGCATCTCCCCTTAGTGCAACTCTTGCACTCTTTTCCCCTTATTCATATTTTACATCTTCATTCATCATATTTCTCCATACCCTTCTTTGCATAGGGGTTTAAGGGCAACCACCCTTAAGGTGTGTTCTTGCACATGCTTTCATGCTCATATATTTTTTATGGATTTGATGCTACACTCACCATATTTCTAATTCATATTCTTTATTGGTGTGTCTTTTTTTGCAAGGGTAATAAAAGTGAAGAACTCTCTTCATCGGCCGGCCGATTTGAAGAGAAAGGAAGCACTCACATCCCCGCACTTTTGAGGTATTTTTCGCGATCATCCTCCCTATTTGTTATTGATTATCTTTTGAGGCCTCGCGTCTCTGGCGATCACAAATTCCCCTTAGCACCTCGTGCTATTTCATGCTTATTTATTCATATTCTTAATTTTTCCTTAAGTGGACTTTATTAGAGATCTACACCCTCTACCCTGGGAACACCACACACAAACCCTCATCACCCCAAAAGACTCTCTCACCTCCTTGGTAGCAGAACTCATACCCAATCCAATAGTTATGAGCACTCCAAACCCACCCCCCACTTTGGAGGAAACCTAAGTCCAAGCTGAAGAAGAAACCTCACACGATGGTCTTTACCTTACACCACCCTCTCTAGTTGGGGTGGAGCTCATCTTAGGAGAACCAATTGTTAGTTGGCTAAAGGAGAGCCCAATTCGAGAGACCCCGGCCCATGTTTTCCCTCCCATAGAACGAGACCTTCCCATAGTGCCCTTCTTCTCCTATCACACCACAATCCAAGCATCCTATCAAGTGGAGACCTTAGAGGACCTTCTTAAGGGCATAGCATGGCAATTAGAGATGACTAGCATGTTGACCCCTATGGTCGAACAACCTAGGAGCCTTAGCCTCCTACACCTATGCATAGGGTCTATCACCTCAGTTTGCACCATTGGTTGCTACACTAGCGACCTCCTTCTATTCCTCCCTACACCCGATGAGCCCAACCTTCTCCTCGATTTAGAGCTTCTTATCTCGGGTAGAAAGCCAAGCCCTCCACTCATGGCCGACCCACTTGTCAAGAACATTGGCCCAACTATCATGGAGAAGGATGACTTAGCACCTTTTAAGGATCTTGAGGACATGGAGTTCCTCCCCCTAGGTGACCTATTTTATGATTCATATGATCCATTCCAATGGGAGTCAAGGGACTCATATGACCCAACCATCTTACCAACCACCCACCCTTTCCTACCCTCACCCACCATATTGGGCCAAACCCACCTCATCCATGACCCGGGTTACACCTTGGGAGCCATGACCTTGGGCCACATATCCCTAGGTAATAAGGTTGTGCCCCACCCCATGATGACCACCTTCTTAGATCCATTCGATCCTTTCCAATGGGAGTTCAAAGGTTGTCCCACACCTATACATATGGAAGTCACCTTTGGGAAAAGTATGCATGTGTCTAGGCTTACCATACCCCTTGGCATGAACACTATGTTGGGTCCATTCATTCATATCACCCACATGTCAAGTAGAAAGTATGAGTGGTCCATATTCGGATGTCATGGTCCACCTTCATTCATCATGGGTCTTAAGCATGTCAAAGGCATCTACGGATGTCCGAGTCCCCCAATATTTATCACCAATTTGCATGATAGGGCCACCTACGGGTGCCCCGGCCCACCTAGGCTAACCAAATTTTACACTGCATCATTACACGATAGGTCTACTTTTGGTTGCCCAGGTCCACCCATCACCCCTAGAATGTCTGCATTCACAACATTGCATAAAGAGATCCGCAAGCACATTAGCAAGAAGAATGTGACTTATAAAAGGCGAGCCGACTCTCATCGACGTCACCAAGAATTCCATGAGGGTGACTTTGTGATGGTAAGAACGGAGAGGCACTCCCCGGGAGCCATCTCCAAATTGAGGCCACGTGGGGCTGGTCCCTTCCAGGTCCTGAGGCGCATTGGTGCAAATGCCTATGAGTTAGATCTCCCCAAGGAATATGGGATAAGTCCCACATTCAGTGTCGCCGACCTAGTGCCATACAAGGGACCCACGGTGGTACCTAGTGAGGATATTGAGCCTATTCCCTCCGTTGAGAGAGCACCCACCCGTGAGGAGAGTCCACCAGCCAAGAGAGCCCAGCGTGAGCGCATTGAACGAATATTGGATGAACATGTCACTACCACCAGGAGCAAGGTATACGAGCGCTATCTCGGTAGGTGGATGGATCGGTCTCGTTTGGAAGACTTGAGGGCAGTACCACTTCTACACCCTCCAAGGAGGGAAGGCCACTTACTCGACGGAGTCGAGTTCTCCGCACCCCGGGAGTATGATGGGGACATCACCTCCCATGCCCACGTTCACAGCTCGTCTCCTCGCCCCGGTTGCCTCTGGCATGGTCTAGTCTTTTAATTTTGAGTCCTATGTAATTTTTATTTGAGTCATTTGATGTATTTTCCCTTTTATTTGAGTCATGTTCCTAGGTCTTGTGTTCATTTCCCTAAGTTTGAGTGTCATTAGGTTGTCTAGTTAGCTATTGGGCCCAATTCATTGGGCTTGGCCCAAGGGCTCTCCCCTACCCCCTCGGTTATTTGTCATTGAGTCAATTGTCAGGGACTTTTGTAGAAATGTGGGTTTCCTATATATAGGACCCATTCCCCCCCATTCCAACTAATGAATCAATCAATGAAAAATTGCCATTTTGTGAGTTCTATCTTTATTTTTATGGTGGAGTGAATCCATTAGTGAGGTGAGAAGCGTTAGGGAGAGAATCTCACACATCCCTCTCTTAATCTATCTCTTTCACTCCCCTTTCTCTCTCCTCCACACCCAATTTTGAAAATTTTCTCTCTCCTCCCTTCCCAACCACCACTCTCCCAGCTACCCCCATTAAAGGCCACTCCCCTTCCCCACACATCCCATTACTCCACCCCCTAGTCCCAAGGGAGCATCCCCAATCACTAAGCCACCCCCCAACCACCTCATCCCTTTCCCAAGCACCCTTCCCTCTCCCCCATGCAACCCTCCACCTCCCAAGACCATTTGAATTTGAATATCCCCTTCCCTCCATAGCCCAAAGTCGCCCAACTCCCTTCCCCATTGAGTAGGCCACCCCCATCCCCTTCCCTCCACTCCACTCTACCAAGAGCAGCCACCCCATCACCCTTCCTCCACCTTGGCTGAGAGCCTGCAGAGAACCAGTGGAGTGCAGCAGCGACCCGGTCTTCTCCCTGACGTCCCTGGAGGTCCACGAGCTATCGTCGGAAGCGCCTGCCTGTCTTCTTCGCAACGGAAGTGGTTTCGTTATCATCCGAGCACCGTGCTGCCCGGGAGAGCCGTTCTCCCTCGACTGCGCGAAGCTCTCCTGACAGAGCACCTGAACGTGATTGGAAGCTCTGTCACAACAAATCCAGGGTGAATCAAGACGAGAGCGCTTCTGAAAAGTTTTTCCTCCTTCTATCTACTTTTAGAATCAAGAAGCGAAACTCCGTTCGGCATCCTGTAGCAGGAGTTATCAATTTTCTCCCTCAGCCGCGCGGTTCTGCTTCCCACAGTCTGCACTGACCTGTCGTCATTGTTCAGAGTCCCCTGCTCTTCTCCGGCATCGTTTGGCTTCCCCATCTGTTTTTCTGCAAAGAGGACTTGTCCACGGTTCCAACGACTTTGACGGTGCTCGATTCTGAGTTCGGCAGCTGTCAGGGCAACCTCTGCAACCTGCTGTTGTAAACCAGAAGCTACCAGTCTGAGACTCTGCCTCCCTGTTCGGGCCTCCACCCAGACCAGCATCGAAGACAGAAGAAATTAATAAAATTTGGACGACTTTCCCGGCCTACTACGAAGTCCAGGTGGTTTTTTCCCCAACAAAATTCGGTACCAATTGCAGCAGTCAATTCATCAGTCTCCTGTCAGCACCCATAGAACTGGGCAGAATCGGCAACCTCCCATCTTCGGTGTTCCCTTCTCAAATTCCCCTCCCCGCTTGGCCGGCTGAAGGCCCCTCCCTGTGTGGAGGTAGTGTTTGGATGTAACTATCATCTTCCCTTCCCCACGATCCCCCCCTTGCATGAGGTGTAGTGTTGTAATAGCTTAAACAGGTCAAGCTACCCCGGCGCGGCGTGTGGGGATCCCACGCTTCCCCGCTCGCCCTCGTCTCCGAGCGGGACCGGTTTCTTCAAACCGGTCGAGTGAGTGCTCCAAAACTTTGCTCTAATTCATGCTTGTTCTTTCAATATTAGTTCATAAACTCCGCTGGCCGTGACGAGAGCCTGATCCTTAAGCTCAGTTGCTATAAGTGATCATCATGGGAAGAGAGTGGAACCCGTGCCCTTTGACACTTCGTCGGACCCTTGATTTGGGCAGCCATACCTTTGGGGAATCAAATCTTGGCCTTGCTGGCCCTCTACCAGCAAGGGCCCAGCCCACACAACCTCCCCTTGGCATTGCCAAGTTACCCCGGGTCTTAGTGAGCATCGGGTGAGCGGTTGCCATTATCGGTCCGTTTTGAATGCTTAATTGTGCTTGCTTGTTGAGTCCTAGGTTGTGTCACATCAGTGCGGGAAGGGGAAAGTGACTGTGGGGGCGTGGTCTATGTGGCGTGATCCGGTCTCGACGATGAGGGACCTGTTGGTAGCACTCTGGTGCTGTCTGGTCTAGTCTGGTGCAGCAGCGCGCTAGAGTAGTGAAGCAGGGCGACAATGGTAGAGGAGTATGGGTGGGAGGCGGGAATGCAGGAGCATGGTGGCACCGTAGGTGGCCGACGTTAACAAGGAACGCGCGGTGCTGGTGGGGATAAGGGGGGAGGGAGTGAAAGGGGTGGAGAGGAGAGAGCCAAGGTGATATCGTGCGAGACTGACCGTGGGGTAGGCCACTGTGTCAAAGACCTACGAAGGGGGGGAGGAGGGACTAGCGTCGCATCGTCGGGATGGGTATGTGACAATGGGAGAGAGAAGGGGGAGGCGATGGCATCGACTAAGTTTCTTGGGGAGGTAGAGTGACAGAGAGAGCGCACTAACTTTGGTCGGTGGCTCCAGCGAGTAACCCCTCGATATGTGAAAATTAGAAGATAAATATAAATATAATATTTCATAAGAATATGGAGAGGGGTAGATTTGCGGCCCAAAAGATATGTGGCCCAATACGGCCCAACAGGACCCGCAGAGCCCAACGGGTGACAGTCCCCTTATTGGGCCCACTCATCAGGAAGCCCAAATCACTCGAACCGACATAGCCCATTCAGCTTCCAGGCTCGGGGGTCCAAATAACGGTTGCTCAGGGAAAGCCCAAGGGGCGGCCGAGTGTAACCGACCAAGGGAAGACCGAGGGTTAAGAGAAGGGTAAACACACTCGGACGAGGGTAATGGCCCCTAAACACTCCCTCTTCCCCTGCCCCAAAAAGAGAATGACCACTATATAAAACCAAAGAAGCTCTCCAGAAAGGTAGGCCATTTTGAGCACTCTCAGCCACCCATATTGGTGGAGAGCGATCTCGAGTCCACCCCTTGTCTCCTTCTTCCCCTCCTTCGCATAAAGCTCTACTACATTGCTGACTTAGGCATCAGAGGGTTTTCCCCAGGGTTATCTCCCTGGGCCCCCTGATCCTTTTCTTCCAACGTTGTAGAGTTCTACTACAGTGTGGCTGCATTCAGCGATCGCCCTCGATCGGATGGCTCAGGCTTCAACACAAGATCACGCCTCTTCATCTGGCACCGTCTGTGGGAAATGAGCAAAAAACCAATATGGTGCGAAGGAGCAACAGAAAGAGAAACATCAGTGACAAAGGGAAGGCACCGACAGTCGTGCAAAAGGAACCTGTGCCGTCACGCACTTCAACTGGCCCCTTTCCAAAAACCATGCCAACGTCTTGCCTCCACCGGTCGCGGGGGGACAACCCATTTCCGGGGACCTAGATGCCCTCCGATCCCTCAACGCTAAACTGGATATCCTTGTCGATCTGATGAGGACCCGGATAGCCATGGAGGAACGGTCTCAGCATTCCCGGGTGATTCCCTCCCGTGTAGAAGCCTCCCCGCTGACAGCCGGGGGCCGTTTTATCGTCCAAGGAGGACGCATTATCTGGAGCGGGCCAGGCGGACCCTCGCAACTCCCGCCCCCAGAACAGGAAGCCTCCTCCAATCCGCGCAAAAGAAGATCTGGACCACCTCGCCAGCACACGGAAGTGGACGTCCCCGCCACGGAGCGACAGGGAAAGAGCCGAGGGAACACCCAGAGGCCCCCGGCACCGTCCCGACACCAGCCGAAGCTCTCCCTCCGAATGCGAGACTTTGAGCGACGGTTCGTCGAGCAGGAGCGCGCTCTCCGCACCCTACAACCGAGCTCCACAAAGGAGGATGAGGAGCAGTCTCTGTTCTCCGCCGACATCTTGGAAGCAAAAATCTCGCCACAAATTTGTTTACCGACCTTCAAATCCTTTGACGGCCAGGGCAACCCGGCCGACCACTACGACAGCTTCGATGCCCTAATGACCCTGCACGGGGCGTCCAACGCTATGACGACCAAGACTCCGGATACCGAGTAAACCCGATACCACTTGGAACGTGTGAGGCCTCCCAAGTGCTGAAAAGCTCCAAATGGAAAGAACGATCAAGCACATGCTACTCGAAAAAGTCATGAAAACACAGGTCATCGTGTCAAGTGACAGAAGCACCTCCTCACTAAAGGAACAGCCAGATGCGTCCACTGACATCTTACACTGCGTCTCAAGTATCTCGCACTCGCCTAGAACGGCGGTAACTGAGACACTCACAAAGAACCAAGGAACTACAGTAACGAGTGACTAGTCAAGGTCACGCCCGTCGGCACTTGTCCAACCGCCCCTGACCACGTGTGCACACACAGGCCCAATGCCTTGAGCTAGGCCTCTAGATAGTTTCCCCCCCCCAGTAGGACGCTACTGCAAAGTAAGGGGGCCCACGTAAACTAGCCTAAAAACCGTCAACCGGGAACTGCCCTGCCACCACTCCCAGGTGGGCCGACACACCGGAAGGTGTCATCTGGTTACAACTAGTGGAGGTTCACTATACACAGAGACTCAAAACAGCGAACACTGAAGTACAAACAGGGCAATCACACAAATGTTGCATGTACTACGGAGCACAATGCAGTATACAACTGCTACCAGACTCAGGACAGTCAACTAGACCTACTGACAACAATCCTTGAGTCACAAGACTCAGGTCAAGCTCATCGCACATCACAGCAACATGCTGTTATTCAGCCTAGTCCCTAAGCCAAAAACCATGGGAAACACATTATGGAAGACGACACATGACATCCGGATCCATAACAGTAATAATAACAATGAGTCCTCGGCCTCCGAGCCGCACAACAGACTCACAATTCCGTATGACATGAACCACGAAACACGAGGGATTACCAAAAGCCCTCAAACCACATGGCATATAAACCGAGGTAAGACACTACCTTCAAGCGCCCAAAATCATGTCTCGATCCTCACAGGATAGGTGACACACTTACGAGGTCACATGTCAACCACTGGGTTACAACCGAGTTGACCAGAAATCATAATGACCCTCGAAATAATACAAAACACCACTCGGTATAATGGCACTCTCAGACACCGTATAACACGGTCACAGCCCTCATAGGACGTCCAAGACATCCACGGAACAATGGGCTAACCAAGGGGTCAAAGCCACATCAACCGAAAACCAAACCCACACAAAAGAACACTCTAGGCAGGTGGCGGTCTCACCCTTGGCCGTTTGACCAACCTAGCGGTCATCCAAAGGGCCGCTACCCTCAAGCAAAACCCAGATACAAAATCCACAGAAACAGGAGCCTTGCGGTCTTCCTGAGGCCGCTACTGGCACCAAACGGTCTCCTCACGGCCGCAAGCTTGGACCTAGCAGTCATGACCTGGCTGCTATGCCCAGTCAACCCCCAAAGTAGTTAAATCAACTTAACCACTTAACGGTCTAGCTACGACCATTTTCAAGGGACTGGCAGTCACCCCTAGGCCACCAAGGACCCCATGCGATCGGGAGCTAGACCGCTTGCCCGAACAGACTTTAAAACCAATAAATCGACGTAAAACGTCGCCTAGCGGTCGCCCAATGGCCGCTAAAACTAGCCTTGCGGTTGGTCGCGTGACCGCTAAACCAAACCAACAAAGGACTCCACCTAACGGTCTCCAGTGGACTGCCAAGCACCCCTTGCGATCTCTGATAGGGCCGCCAAGCCGTTCCGACGGGAAAATCACAGAACTACGCAAAACCTGGTTTTTCCACTCCCCAATCGCGTCTAAACAACAAGGAAACAAACCTAACATCGATAACATCCTTCCACAAGCCGGAAGGAATCAAACCATCCGCAAAAATGCAAGAAATGGGCGAGTCCCATGAATCGACCCAAAATAACTCACATGGACAGTCGGACTCATACCGGCTCCGATTCTCAACCAAATGCAATAAAATTGGCGGGAAATGAATCCCAACATGCCAGGGGTTCAAATGAAACCATTTAAACTACAAATCGTCACCTGGAACGGCGAACATGGCTCACACACCCCGAACATGCATTTTGCCCAAACAAGACAAAACCCGCTCAAACTCGCACCGTTCGGCTCCAAATCGCAAGGGAACGCAAGAAAAGAGTAGGGCATTTGTCCCCCTACCTCCACCGAAGATCTCACGAGCTGAAAAGGCCAAACCACGTCGAAAACCATCACACGAACCGCACGTTGACTTTGAGTCCACCGAACGGGATCGCACCAACGCCACGCTCCATTCTTCACGCCAGCACGCTCCACGGCATCTCCACGACATCCCCGGGCCTCCTCCGTCTGTAGCCGGAGTAGAGGGGGTGAAAGGAGAGAGAACGGAGGGGGAGAGAGTGAAACGGCGAGAGCAGAGAGAGGAGAGAGGTGAGGGAAATAGGAAATTAGCAAATTTCCTAAAATCTAATTTTCGGCACGAAATTTCGTAAATTCAAAAAAATACAGAAAAATAGTCTCCGCGATCCTCGGAACGAGCACAATGCACCTGTAGCGTCCCAGAGTTGTAAAACTCAACGGTCAACTCTCCACAGGGTTCCACAAGTTATACAAGGGAAAAACTTGAGTGGATCATAAAACACGTATCAGGAACCACGAAAGCGATCTGAAAGTTCTCCGATTCTGATCCGAAGAATCCAGGATATTACAGTCCTCCCCCCTTTATGAAATTTCATCCTCGAAATTCAAGGAGCTAACAAGAGAACAAGGGAAGAAAAACCCCAAGCACTGGCCATGCTTACCAAGCATCAGCCAAATCTCAAACACAAAATACAATAACATAATTCTCAAAAAACACAATTCCAAGGGACACTGCCAGACCACAATCACAGGCACACGCTCTAGATCACAAGGCACACCGATCCACCGAATGAGCACGGCACACAAGTGAACACAAGTCTGACACCTCCGAAACAGGGCATCATCGCTTACGTCTCACAAGGAAAGGAGACACGACCCATGCCACAAAAATAGCTACCGATAAAACAACACTCGACAGACACAACAAGCATCAGCTTAGATAAGGAAACACAGTCCTCTCAGCTGACAGCTCCAAATCATCGGCTTCCGTGCCATGAACAACCAGGAAACTGGCACGCAGAACGCCAATGACAACACTAGATCACAAGCACAATCAAGTCGATCCTCACTAAGATATTACATCTGATTCGAGTCGCATGCCAACTCTACAACGATAGAAGAGTACAGCAAAACTAACCGACAAGACCTCGGTCCACACAATGCCAAACTCAGACTCACTGGGAACTCCTCCCACGCTGAACACAACCACCAACCAACAAACAACAACACCTGTAGAATCCCGGCTCCGTTCTCAACACAGAACCACGGGACACAACTACAAGTTGGGTCACATCAGAGCACAATTACAGCTAAACACACGACTAAAACATATTAGCCGCTCGCAGCTTACCAGCAAGGACCCACAATAACAATTAATCTCAGAGAACGCATCTCGAGGACCACGATCACGTCCCAAGAGCATAACTCCTAAGAAATACAGAAGAAAGAGAAGGGTACTCGACCAGCAGACACGCTGACAGATTCCCCAATCCTCAAACATGCCAATGCCAACAACCACAAAGCCTCCAGCAACGGCACGGCAACCAACAACATGAAGGCACATATAGCCAACGATAATACACCGAGGAAACAAACCTCTCGGCCAGTCAGAATCTTCCAACCAACGATCCTTGACCTGTGGGTTATAAGCCCACACGTTTCCGCTGCGCACTCAACACCACGCACACAAGCATTACAGACAACTCGGCATCTGCATCTCAGCACACACTCGGTGCCATCGCAATTCATGAAACTACAATATAACACGACTCGAGTACCGATCCTGCTAACAGCCGATCATACGTCGTCAAAGTGCAAACCATGAAGAGCACCAGCTTCAGCACAAAGTGCAAAGAACCCTAATCTCAGCTTATTCTCATGTCCTGGCATGATTACGGAACCTTCACAGCACAACAGCTGCCAAACACGGCACGTCGAACACAGTGCACAACGGCCCCCAACAAACACGAATTGGGTCCAAAGCCAAGCCACTGCCGAACAAGAGCAGATCAGGTTCAGAACTAACACAGTCCACAAATAAGTAGACACAGGACAAAGGCTTTACCGACACAGCACTCCCAAAGCATACCTCGAAAAGACGCCACCAGACATGATGAGAAGAATCAAGCTCGACTAACAGTAGCTCACCAGGAAGGAAATCCTACGTTCGCCCGAGCATTCTCTCAACAAGGCATCCAATCGACCACCTCAAGACAACCTTAACACCTCAAGGGATGAACAAACCCCAAGCTGGGATGACCAAAACAACATAAGAATGTGCACGGCCACCACACCAACGATAGTTCCCAACAGCCACCTGAACAAGCCACAGAAAAATCTCGAACACTGCACCACAGATTAACGCCTGCCGATGAACTCTGCCAAGTACAGCATAATCAAGACAAACACCATGACAAAAGAAAGGCACTCCATCAGAATCTGACAAGAGCAAAACCATCTCGCACAATGCCAACACAGCATGCACAAGACCACACATGAAAAGCAAAGCGATAAACAATCGCAAAACCAATGCCAGCTGTCGACTGTACAAAACCTTAAGGACTCTAAACACTACAATATACTGAATTCCCATATACTTCACAAACACAAGCTCATCTAGCTAAGAAAAATTCCAAACAACTCTAAACTCTACTCTGATACCAACTGTGACGACCCAGACTTCGGATACTGGGTAAACCTGATACCACTTGGAACCTGCGAGCCCTCCCAAGAGCAGAAAAGCTCCGAAGGGATAGAACAGTATGTGAGAGTACATTGAACTTCCAGATAAAGTAGTAAGCTATTAAATTTTGATGATCAGGATTGCTAAAATAGCATAAATAAAATTACTTTTTCTATAAGAATTAAAACTGACAGAGTCCAGTCCAAAAAAAGACAAGTACAATCCAACAGGAAAGAGAACGTACTCTCAAGTCGGGGGAAGCCTGACACTGGTAACGCTGGCAACTAAGAACCACGCAGCAGGTACCTCCCAGCATGAGGAAGAATAGGTACACCTGAAAAGTCAGGGGTGAGCCTCCTATCACTGGCTCAGTAGCGATCCTACAGAACCCTACCATAAGACACGTAGTAACAACAGTGCTACACTAAAGCAAAGCAGTAACAATAGGCATAGGAACGATAGTAAAAGTAAAGAGGAAAGTATCTGTACCATGGAAACACGATAGCTGAAGGAACCTCAGCCCTCAAACCTACTCCAACAGCAATAGAAAGGCGAACCCCGATCTCACAAAGTCAGGCGTTGCCGATCCATTGATAAATCACGAAACCCTATTTAGAAAAGCCTACGAAAATAGGCAAAGGCCTGCCAAAGACCTACACAGTCAAAGGCACAAGACATACATGAGTTCACCGTCGTGTATGCTACAAAACCCGTAACCTCGAGTGAAGCTAAGCATAGGCTACTCGGAAAAGTCACGAAAACACAAGTCATCGTGTCAAGTGACAGAAGCACCTCCTTACTAGAAGAACAACCAGATGCGTCCACTAACGTCTTACACTACGCCTCAAGTATCTCGCACTCACCTAGAACGGCAGTAACTGAGACACTCACAAAGAACCAAGGAACTACAGTAACGAGTGACTAGTCAGGGTCACGCCGGTCGGCGCTCGTCCAACCGCCCCTGACCACGTGTGCACATAATGCCTTGAGCCAGGCCTCTAGATAGTTTCCCCCCCCAGTAGGACGCTACCACAAAGCAAGGGGGCCCACGGAAACTAGCCTAAAAATCATCAACCGGGAACTGCCCCGCCACCACTCCCAGGTGGGCCGACACACCAGAAGGTGTCGTTAGGCTACGACTAGTGGAGGTTCACTAGACACAGAGACTCAAAACAGTGAACACGGAAATACCAACAGGGTAAGCACACACCTGTTACACGTACTACGGAGCATAATGCAGTATACAACTGCTACCAGACTCAGGACAGTCAACTAGACCTACTGACAACGATCCTTGAGTCACAAGACTCGGTTCAAGATCGTCGCACATCACAGGAACATGCTGTTAATCAGCCTAGTCTCTAAGCCAAAAACCACGGAAACACATTATGGAAGATGGCACATGACAGCTGGGTCCATAACAGCAATAATAACAATGAGTCCTTGGCCTCCGAGTGTCACAACGGACTCACAATTCCATATAACACGAAACACGAGGGATTACCAAAAGCCCTCAAATCACATGACACATAAATCGAGGTAAGACACTACCTCTAAGCGCCCAAAACCATGTCTCGATCCTCACAGGATAGGCGACACACTTACGAGGTCACATGTCAACCACTGGGTTACAACCGAGTTGACCAGAAATCATAATGACCCTCGAAATAATACAAAACACCACTCGGTATAATGGCACTCTCAGACACCCTATAACACGGTCACAGCCCTCATAGGACGTCCAAGACATCCACGGAACAATGGGCTAACCAAGGGGTCAAAGCCACATCAACCGAAAACCAAACCCACACAAAAGAACACTCTAGGCAGGTGGCGGTCTCACCCTTGGCCGTTTGACCAACCTAGCGGTCATCCAAAGGGCCGCTACCCTCAAGCAAAACCCAGATACAAAATCCACAGAAACAGGAGCCTTGCGGTCTTCCTGAGGCCGCTACTGGCACCAAACGGTCTCCTCACGGCCGCAAGCTTGGACCTAGCGGTCATGACCTGGCCGCTATGCCCAGTCAACCCCCATAGCAGTTAAACCGACTTAACCACCTAACGGTCTACCTAGGACCATTTTCCTGGGACTGGCGGTCACCCCTAGGCCGCCAAGGACCCCATGCGGTCGAGAGCTGGACTACTAGCCCGAACCGACTTAAAAACCAGTAAACCGACATAAAACATCGCCTAGCAGTCGCCCAATGGCCGCTAAAACTAGCCTTGCGGTCGGTTGCGTGACCGCTACACCAAACCGACAAAGGACTCCACCTAACGGTCTCCAGTGGACTGCCAAGCCCCCCTTGCAGTCTCTGATAGGGCCGCCAAGCCGTTCCGACGGGAAAACTGTAGAACTACGTAAAACCCAATTTTTTCACGCCCCAATCGCATCTAAACGACGGGGAAACAACCCTAACATCGATAAGATTCTTCCACAAGTCGGAAGGGATCAAACCATCCGCAAAAATGCAAGAAACGGACGATTCCCATGAATCGACCCAAAATGACTCACATAGACAGCCGGGCTCATACCGGCTCCGATTCTCAACCAAATGCAATAAAACTGGTGGGAAATGAATCCCAACATGCCAGGGGTTCAAATGAAACCACTTAAACTACAAACCGTCACCCGGAACGGTGAACACGGCTCACACCCCCTGAACATACATTTCGCCCAAACCAGGCAAAATCGGCTCAAATTGGAACTCTTCGGCTCCAAATCACGAGGGAACGCAGGAAAAGAGTAAGGCATTTGTCCCCCTACATCCACTGAAGATCTCACGAGCTGAAAAGGTCACACCACACCGAACGGGATCGCGCCAATGCCACGCACCATTCTTCACGCCAGCACGCTCCACGACACCTCCACGACATCACCACGACTTCCCCGGGCCTCCTCCATTTGTCGTCGGAGCAGAGGGGGTGAAAGGAGAGAGACCGGAGGGAGAGAGAGTGAAACGGCAAGAGAAGAGAGACGAGAGAGGTGAGGGAAATAAAAAGCAGAAAGGAAATAGGAAATTAGCAAATTTTCAAAAATTTGATTTGCGACACAAAATTTCATAAATTCATAAAAATGCAAAAAAATAGTCTCCGCGATCCTCAGAACGAGCACAATGCACCTGTAGCATCCCAGAGTCACAAAACTCAACGGTCAACTCTCCATAGGGTTCCGCAAGTTATACAAGGGAAAAACCCGAGTGGATCGTAAAACACATATCGGGACCCATGAAAGTGATCCGAAAGCTCTCCAATTCTGATCTGAAGAATCCAGGATATTATAGATGCCGTCAAGTGCCGAGCATTTGTAACCACTCGGTTCAAGACGCTCAGGCCTGGTTCCGAGCACTCACCCCAGGAAGTGTCACTAGCTTCCGACAGTTTGGGCGTTTATTTAAAGAAAGCTTCGCCGACAGTGGCCCCCCAAGGTCGATCGCGGGGTTGTTGGTACTCAAGCAGGCCAAGGGGGAAAAGATGTGGGCCTACGTCAACCGCTTCAAAGCAGAGGCCCTGCACATCCCCCGCTTGGATGTAGCCTCTACCATTACCGTGTTGACTGGAGGAACCCGCGACGATAGCCTCCGAAGGGAACTTGTGCTCCACCGCCCCTCCTCTCTCGTCGATGTAGTAGCCTTGGCTCTACGCCATGCAGAGTGTGAGGAAGTCCTCAACGCCTGTCGAGACTCAACGGGCTCGGGGCGAGAAGGGGAGAAAAAATGGTCGTCTGAGCAGGCCTCTGTCTAGGGGAAGAGGAGGAATCGAGAAGGCGGCCGTAGGGAACCTCCTCGCAAATTTGAGGGCTACACTCCTTTGTCTACCCCCGTTTACAAGATATACCAAGAAATCAAGGACTCGGGCCTGCTCCACCTAACCGAGCCGATGAAGGCCGACCCAAGACACCGCAGTTGCCGGAAGCATTGCCAATTCCATAACGATCATTATAGCGTCCCGAGATCCGGATACCAGGAAAGTAACCCGATACCATTCGAATCCTGGCCCGCCGCCCACGAGCCGAAGCTCGGAAGGGCTAAAAATGAGTGTGGAGGTACATGGAAATTGGAAATAAAGCAGGACAATTTAACAATTAATAGAAATAAACAACTAACAATAGAGTCCAGTCTAACAAAAAGTACAATCTAAGGAAGGAAACGTACCCAACACCGAGTGAACACTTGGCCTGGCGAGCTAGCAGCTAAGAACCTCTATGTAGCACCCTCAACCTCGAGGAAGAACCTTTGCACCTGAAAAGCAGTGGTGAGCCTCCTGTCACTGGCTCAGTAGGGGTCTGTGGACATGCAAAATTGCACTCCCGTTCGCCCCAACTAGTCCAGCATTAACAACAACGTCAACTGAAGAGACTACGTGGAAGAGAGCCATCCGGACTCCCCGTACGCACATACACTGCCGTGGAGCTATCTCCGGGGCCACGACAGTGAAGAGAACTCAACCCTCAAGAGCCCCACAATCCATGGGCCTCGAAGAAAATCAAATAAGCCATAACTCGCGCTTACAACGGGCTCATAACTACCCATTTAGGCCTTCAGCGGCACGCCCTCTGGGCCCTTCAGCGGCACACCCCTTTGGCCCCTTAGCGGTACCCCCTTTGGCCCTTCAGTGGTACGCCCCTGGGCCCTTCAGCGGCACACCCCATGTGCCTTCAACGGCACGCCCCATGCGCCTTCAATGGCACTCTATTTTAAGCCTTCAACGGCACACTATCTCGGGCCTTCAACGGCACACTATTTCGGGCCTTCAACGGCACACTATTTCGGGCCTTCAACGGCACGCTATTTCAAGCCTTCAGCGGCACACTTTTCAAGCCTTCAACGGCACACTATTTCAAGCCTTCAGCGGCACACTTTTCAAGCCTTCAACGGCACACTATTTCAAGCCTTCAGCGGCACACTTCTTGGGTCTTCCAGCAGCACACTTGTGAAGACCTTCAGCGGCACACCTGCGAGGCTCTCCAGCGGCACGCCTGCCTTAGCCCCAGCGGCACAGCGTTCAGCGCATCAACGCTGGTCAACACTCATATCCCTCGGCGCGCAGCGAAGGCATGGCAGGCCCATACCTACACCTTGCGGGGCTGTCCTCGCCCCACCTAATCCCATCCTCAGCATTCGTCGGCCTGACCAGGGGTATAAGAACCCCTCGCTCCGACAAGTAAAGGAGGGAGGGAGGGAGACGAAAGGGACACACCAGGGAACACACAGAAAGAAGAGACGAAGAGAGGCGGGGACACCCACACGCAAGAGAGGAAGAGAAGAGAGAAGAGAAGAAGAAGGGCTCCGGCGTGAGTCCCCTCCGACGACCACCGGGCAGAAGAGAGAGTAAGAGAGAGAGGGAGCTTGATGTAGCTGGGGAAAGTGGGGGAAAGAGCAGTGGGTTGTCGCCCCTGCTTCGATCTCCAACACTTTCTCCCTTTTTTTTCCATCTTCTTCTTCCCCCGTTCTTTGTTCTTCGGTTGTCTCTCTTGCTCGCAGTCTTAGCTCAAGCATGCTTCACAATGTATTTGACCGGCCATGGTCATTTCCTTTCTTTTATGAATGAAAGTTGCCCTCCTTGGGCTCTCTATTGCTTTCGTTGGTTTGCACCACCATGTTCTTGACTGTCCATTTCTTTTCCCTTCTCCGGCATTTGCTTTGACTCTTCGCGTCGCTGGTTTCTTCCGGATGCCGCACCAGCTTGAGTGGTCTGGGGCCACGAATCTCCCCCTGCAAGGCCCAATGCCTTCATCCGTGCTAGCCCCTTGGGCCATTCCCCCCTCCTGTTCAGGTTTTCTGTGGGTTTGATCAACCTAGTAGCCCTACCCCTGCCAACCCTTTTGGAGCCTTGCCCGGTGCACTTGCACCCTCCCTCAGCGGCACACCCATTTGGGGTTTCAGCGGCACACCCCTAGTCTCCCTTCAGCGGCACACTTGCCGTTTGACCCTGGCCGGCATACCCCCATCAACCTCTAGCGGTACACCCCTCCCTGGTGCCTTCAGCGGCACACCTAATCTCTCTAGCCCGGTACGCCTCCCAGACGCCTTGTGCTCGTCCCTGGCCGGCACGCCCTGACTAACCCCCCCCGATAGACCCTATCCAGTCTTAGAGGCGTCTCCCACTCATCGTTTCTTCCGGGCTTTCCGAAGTTTTATAAAAGGTGTCGTCGCCCCTGGCACGCACCTCCAGTTGTCGGGGTCCGCCACTCCATGTGGGTGCATTCCCTTTATCTTCCTTACGCTCGGGTCAAGGGGAGATGCTGCCGAATTTTCGGTAGAAATGATAATAATGTTTTTAAAAGGTAAAAGAAACCACGAATGAATGGAACGCTCGGCGATAAAACATTCTAACCGAAATGAGGTACTGCGGACAATGTGAGAGAAATCGAATTAAATGACGATGTGATGAATTAAATGCTCAATCTGTAAGGAAGAGGTCGGGGGAAGAGGGAGAAAAGATTTGTATAAACCTATAAAAAGACCAAAGAAAACAAGAAAAGAAAAGCCTTAAAATAAGTAAAGGAGGAGTGGGCCTTCGCCGGCACGCCTATTCCAGCTTTCGTCGGTACACCTTGTCAACCCTCCACGGCACACTCCCTTACCTCCTTGAACCCCCCAGCGATACGCTTGGCATGCCTTTCCTCGGTAACCCAGTGCCTTTGTGCACCGACCCTGGCCTATCCCGGTACATGTGTGCACGGACCTCATTCTCCACGCGCATAGTCATCGTGACTTGCACTGGCTCTGGGCCCAGGGCTGCACCGACTACAGCGCCCCGTGGGCCGTACAGACTTCGCCCCGCGGGCCGTACAGACTTCGCCCCGCAGGCCGTATAGACTTCGCATGCCGTACAGACTTCGCCCTGCAGGCCGTATAGACTTTGCAGGACGTACAGACTTTGCAGGCCATACAGACTTCGCCCCGCAGGTCATACAGACTTCGCCCTGCAGGCCGTACAGACTTCGCCCCGCAGGCCGTCACCCTGCAGGCCGTACAAACTCCGCAGGCCATACAGACTTCGTCCCGCAGGCCGTATAGACTTTGCAGGCCGTACAGACTTCGCCCTGTAGGTCGTATAGACTTTGCAGGCCGTATAGACTTTGCAGGTCGTACAGACTTCACCCCGCAGGCCATACAGACTTCACCCTGCATGTCGTACAGACTTTGCAGGCCGTACAGACTTCGCGCCGCAGGCCGTATAGACTTTGCATGACGTACGGACTTCGCCCTGTAGGCCGTACAGACTCCGCAGGCCATATAGACTTCACCCCGCAGGCCGTACAGACTTTGCAGGCCGTACAGACTTTGCAGGCCGTACAGACTTCGCCCCGCAGGCCATACAGACTTCGCCCTGCAGGCCGTACAGACTTTACAGGCCGTACAGACTTCGCCCCGCAGGTCGTATAGACTTTGCAGGCCGTACAAACTTTGCCCTGCAGGTCGTACAGACTCCATAGGCCGTACAGACTTTGCCCCGCAGGCCGTACAGACTTCACCCCGCATGCTGTATAGACTTTGCAGGCCATACAGACTTCGCCCCGCAGGCCGTACAGACTTTACAGGCCGTATAGACTTTGCCCCACATGCCGTACAGACTTTGCCCCTCTATAGCCCAAGGCTGCACCGAGTTCAGCCCGCAGGCTGCACCGACCTGCTGACGGCCCAGACCTGCACCGACCTACCTTCGGCCTTGGCACACCCTGCACTGACTGTGGACGCACTAAAATTCTCTTATTCAAGTTGTTCATCTATTAAGTGCGTGGGCGTGCCAGTCACCGAAGTGACAATTTGTTCGGGCTCTGAAGAGCCCATGGTGCTCTCGATCTGACTCGGTCAGACGATTGTGTGGTTCGTGTCGGGACCAAAACCCGTCGCGCCATAAAGGTCACGGCGTCATTTACATCCCCCATACGAGGGAACACCCTGATTAATCGTCGGGATTCAGGGCCTCATGGCCAAGAAATTAATTGCATAAAAGGTCTATTACGAGGTATTGAAATCCTCGCGCGGGGGCGAGAAGAAAACCATTCGCGGTCATGTCAGTCGTGTACTGACTATTTAATGTTCGGACGAATGTCCGGCTCGAGAAAATCACGATTGTCGCGGGAAAATCAGAACTCATGTATGCCGAGGTACGGCAAATTTATTGTTCGGAAGAGCGGAAAACGTTCGGCTGAGCCTCAGTTGGAGCGGTCAAAAACCAGTAAATCCGTTGGCCCAGTGCAAGAGCAAGCTACGACCATACTGCGGTGGGCCCCCCGCGGTCGAAACAAGACTTGCATGAGCGTCATTAATATTTCCGGTGCCAAGGGGCAACGAGGGAATATCCCTTGAATCAGCTGAAAAGCCCTGTGTCTAGGGAAGCGGACGTTCGAAGTGTGTCGGTCATTCGGGAGACCGTTTAATATTCAGACGGGTGTCCGGCTTGAGAATATCATAGTCGTCGCAGGAGGACTTGGAACATATGTATTCCATGATACGGCAAATACATAATTCCGAGATGCTAAAAACATTCGGTTAAATCTTGGTTAGTGTAGCTGGAAACTAGCTAATTTATTGGCCCGGTGCGAGATCGAGTCGGGACCATACCGGGGGCGCCTCCCGCGGTCCAAACGGGGCTTGCGTGGGCATCATTAATGTTCCCGGTGCCGAAGGGAAACGGGGAAGAGTCTCTGATGGGGCATCAAAGGCGATTTCCATACACGGGTGAAGTGTATTTGTGAGTTATGGCTTGTATGAGATTGTAATTGTGTATTTTCTTTCTTTTGGGCTCCTTGTAAGGCTTATATCAAGCCAATGGGCCAATTGTTATGTCAAGTCCAAGGTTAGATTGCCATTAGTAGAGTCCATTAGAAAGCCTAGTTCATATTGGACCAAATGCTACCCTTATGGACCATATTAGTCATTTATGGCCCAATTGGGCCACTCCCTCTCATGGACCACCAAGACTTGGAAGGCCCAAGTCTAGCATGATCTAATGAGAGGCTCTTGGCCCATGAATGGCTTTGGCCCATGGAAGGGGGCGCAAGGTTCTTTGGCCTTATTAGGCTTGGTGGCTTGGTTGGTGTGTATTAGGTGGTGTTTGAATAGCTTTAGTCCAAGGTTGAATAAGCATGATCAAATTAGATTAAACTAATGTATTAAATGTGTGATTCACATTGTATCCCAGCCCTTCAATCCTAACCCCTAGATCCAAGGGTTGAGGTTGAGTTTGGTTGGCATCCTATATAAGGTTGTATTTTTCATATTGAAGGAATTAATGAAGAGAAAATTGGCATTTGCCCCCAAGTGAGATTTGCACCCCTCCCCTCTCTCTCCCTGGTTCCTCCACCTCCATCCCCCTTTCTAGAGTGTAATCCCCTCCCCCTTGATCCCCTCCAGCATCTGAAGCAACTCCGGTGATCGCCGCCGCCATCGACTCGCCGCCGACGCGTCGTTGCCAACGGTTTCGGTGTTCTGTCCACTCAGGACAGATCCTTCTTCTCTGAATTCCTGCTATCACTCCCTTCGTCTTCTGAAGCTCAAACTTTCAGGGTTGGTTCCCCTCTAGAACCCTTATCCCCACAAAAAAAATCACGTCAAAATTCATCATTTAGCTATTTTTTGATTTTCGTCCAAGTCCAAGTTCCAGATCTGTCCTGCTTCTGTTTACTATTCATCAGCTCTGAGTTTACCCCATTCGAATCATCTTTTTATTTTTTTTGGGTCGCCCAAATTTATTGGGACTTCTGTCCACATATATATACCACCAAGAATTTTCTTAATTTTTTTTAAGGTCTCTAGGTATTTTGAAAATTTCGTCCACGTTCCCAAGAACAGTTTGCCCACAGTTTCCCAGATCCGACCCAGGTCTAGTAACAAAATCCCAGAAAATCCATTTCTGTCTCCAATCAAAAAACCAAAAATAGTCCGGGATTCCTCTCTCAGAGACCTTCAACTTTTCTGAAGAAATAATTTCCAGATTCGGAGGTATTCTCCCCGGTCAACGTCGATCTTCAGAGAAGTCAGAACCTGCCCCTGCAGTTCTGGCCAGATTCCAGCAAGCTTGTAAAATGCATGATCAGAAATACAGATCTGATTATTTTTTTTGAAGACCCCTACGTCGAGGTATTCTGAGTCAGCTTTCCAACGGCACTAACCTCGTCGCATTCCGACGACGGGGATGATCGCAGCAGCAGTTTTCTCCGAGTCGCGCGCCTGCAAACAGAATTTCCAGATTCGTGGCCGAGTTCCCGCGAGCGTCGTCCGAGGGCCGCCCGGCGTCCGGCGGTCGTTCCAGCAGCTCGCCATCCCAGGGGAACGCTTTTCAGGTGTCTCCACAGCAGAGGAGTCATCAGACCCCACACGACCCCTCCGGTCAACACGTGGGCCCCCACTAGCACGAGTACGCGTGAAGCCGAAGCATTGCCCGAACCGCCCGTCAACCCGAACTTGGTCCTCCCGGGCCCACTTGTGTCGCCCTTTACCTCCCTGCGTGGAGTGGGCTTATTTGTACCGCTGTAAACATAATGTACTAAGTTCCCGAGAGTACGAACTTCGGCCGGGTGCCGTCTTCGCCACGCCGAGAGCGTGGAGGTATCGCCTTCACCCTTACACTTGGCATTGGCTTAATTCTTTATATGCTTGTTTATGCCGCTGCTAGAGAGCATGTGTAGGGATACCTAGATTGCCTTCAATTTATAATATCACTGCTGCGAGAGAGAGCGAAGCCGTCCCGTGACCCGATCCAGACGCAAAAGAGAGCCGACCACCCTAGCTCACAACCGGTTTCTCAACCGCGCACATCCGACGCTTCCCTCATCAAGGGACGATCGCGAGCTTGTCGTGTCCGTGGTCCCGTCCCGCATCAATTTGGTATCAGAGCGAGTTGAGTCTAGGGTGTCAAAAAGAAAAAAAAAGAGTGTCATGTAGTCATTAGTCGGTCTAAGTCGTGTTTAGGATCATCATATTTTTAAAACAACAAAAAGAGTCGTTTTTGGGTCGCATACATCCCTTTACTCGGTATATAAAAAGGTGTTGTCCGACCGTTAGGTTACACCTATCGGGAAGGCCGCACACTTGTGCGAGTGACCTTCGGGTCGATTGTCTCCGCCCCGTACCGAGTCTTGGTTTACGTCTAGGGTCCTTAGTGTGCATTAGTTAGTGCATTCCAACTTTGCATTACTTAGTGTCGTGTCTAGTGTTTTGGTCCGAGTGTCGGCATGGCCACCCACTAGTTTCCCCGTGTCCCATGGAGTCCCAAACTCCGGGATGGTGGTGATACTATCTCAAATGGAAGGACCACCCGAACCACCCCACGAGACCCGAAACCCGGGATTTCTACGGGTCCGATGACCCGAGTGTCTATCTAGAATGGGAAGCCATTATGGATGATTACTTCGAGGTGTACATCATGTACGGGCCCATGCAAGTCGATGTTGCCAAAAGGTGACTTTTTGGTGAAGCCGCTGCAGCTTGGAGGGACATCAAATATTGGAGGGAGGATAGGAATCTAAGGCCCATCGAGTCATGGTGGGAAATGAAGAGAGTGCTTAGGAGGGCCTACGTTCCCCGCCCACCTACCTCCAACCACGGAGGTCATTCCACTCACCAACCCCACCAACTCACCCACAATCAAGTGGGCCACACCTCTACCCAATCCCACCCCTTCACCGCCGTCCAAGCCCACCAAAGTGACCCCAATCTAGTGGCCCACCCATGCACCACCAACCAACCTCCCCTTGGCACTCCCATCCCAACCCACTCAAGCACCTCCAACCGAGTGGAAGTCCCGCTTATAACCGAGCCGAGGCCCACACCCGAGCCGAGAGTTAAGGAGCTAGTCCACCCCAAGGTCCCTCCTCCAACCCGCTCCTTAGAGGAAATAAAGAAAATGATTTCGGATTGGTGGGAAAGGACACAAGCTACTCCACCACCCATGGATGCTCCATTGTTATCTACCTCCGGTCTTCATTCGAAACCATCAAAGTGGGAACTACCAAAGCCCGAGCCACCCGTGTTTCTTACGGGAACACTTTACATAGCCGAGCCACTTCTTAGTTGGCTCAAGGATGGCTTGGTCCCACATCTCTTCCCATCAATGGACCCCACACTACCACTAGTGTCAAGCAACTCATTTCATACCACCTTCCGGTCTCGTCACTATGTGGACACATTGGACGACCTTCTTAAAGGGTTAGACCGGCAGTTGACCTTTACACATTTATTGGCCCGAGGCTTCGACCAACCCGCTAGTCTTAGCTTCACCCATCCGGCCTATGGGTCCATTACCTCCGAGTGCACCGTGGGTTGTGTCACCACGGAGGTTATTCTACTTCTCCCGCTACCGGATGAGCCCGACTTCATGACTTTGCTTCTGAGGGAGGAGTCATATTTTCTATACACGGTCCCATCTACCATGACGGAGGAAGGTGATCACCCGCACCTTCAAGAATTTCACGATTGGGACCATGTCATGTTGGAACCCACTTCATGGGGTCACACCTTCTTTGACCCTTTTGACCCCTTCACTAGTGACCCTCCCGAGTTTTCATACTCGTTACCCTTCTTCCGCGGAGTTCACTATCCCACCTTTTCCATTCGGGCCAAGCAAACTCCACATAGCCCTAAGTCCGAACCATCATTCGGGGGTAAGGAAGACTTTGGTTTCCCCGATCCCTCTAAACCACCCGAACCTCTCGGACTTCCCGCATCCAAGCCCAATGTCCATGATTGGTACATCTTAGGGTGTCTAGGATTCATCCATTCCGTCAAGCATCGAGTACATCTAGTGTATGCATGGCACATATTCGGGTGTCCTGGTCCGCCGTCACCCATGTACGGGTCGGACTAACATTAGGTGTGTCTAGGGTCATAGTTGAGTCAATGTGTTTTTCTTTGTGTGGTTTGTTTGTGTGGTGATTTTGAGTCGATTGTTTGTGTGTCAGTGCATGGTGAGTCTGCATGTGTCTTGTGCAAGCTCGTTGTCGTTCTCTTACGAGTAAGAGGCGAGTGGACTCACTTGATGAGTATGGGATCGGTTCTACTTCTATATCCGGATCAGTCACCTATAGGGACTCAGCGGTGATTCCTAGTGAGTCTTCGAGCTGTTTCCTTCCTTTGAGAGTGCCCCTTCGGAGTGACCACCTTTAGCCATAGCAGTGCGCATATCGAGTATATATGGAATGAGCAGGTGCCGATCACTTGGAGTGGAGCATACCCGCGCTACTTAGCACGGTGACAGATCCGCCGGAGTACCGGAGCAGCCATACCCCTACTCGACGGGGTCGAGTTCCTCCCACCCGGGGAGAATTGATGGGGCATCAAAGGCGATTTCCATACACGGGTGAAGTGTATTTGTGAGTTATGGCTTGTATGAGATTGTAATTATGTATTTTCTTTCTTTTGGGCTCCTTGTAAGGCTTATATCAAGCCAATGGGCCAATTGTTATGTCAAGTCCAAGTTTAGATTGCCATTAGTAGAGTCCATTAGAAAGCCTAGTTCATATTGGACCAAATGCTACCCTTATGGACCATATTAGTCATTTATGGCCCAATTGGGCCACTCCCTCTCATGGACCACCAAGACTTGGAAGGCCCAAGTCTAGCATGATCTAATGGGAGGCTCTTGGCCCATGAATGGCTTTGGCCCATGGAAGGGGGCGCAAGGTTCTTTGGCCTTATTAGGCTTGGTGGCTTGGTTGGTGTGTATTAGGTGGTGTTTGAATAGCTTTAGTCCAAGGTTGAATAAGCATGGTCAAATTAGATTAAACTAATGTATTAAATGTGTGATTCACATTGTATCTCAGCCCTTCAATCCTAACCCCTAGATCCAAGGGTTGAGGTTGAGTTTGGTTGGCATCCTATATAAGGTTGTATTTTTCATATTGAAGGAATTAATGAAGAGAAAATTGGCATTTGCCCCCAAGTGAGATTTGCACCCCTCCCCTCTCTCTCCCTGGTTCCTCCACCTCCAGCCCCCTTTCTAGAGTTTAATCCCCTCCCCCTTGATCCCCTCCAGCATCTGAAGCAACTCCGGTGATCGCCGCCGCCATCGACTCGCCGCCGACGCGTCGTTGCCAACGGTTTTGGTGTTCTATCCACTCAGGACAGATCCTTCTTCTCCGAATTCCTGCTATCGTTCCCTTCGTCTTCTGAAGCTCAAAATTTCAGGGTTGGTTCCCCTCTAGAACCTTTATCCCCACAAAAAAAATCACATCACAATTCATCCTTTAGCTATTTTTTGATTTTCGTCCAAGTCCAAGTTCCAGATCTGTCCTGGTTCTGTTTACTGTTCATCAGCTCTGAGTTTACCCCATTCGAACCATCTTTTTATTTTTGTTGGGTCGCCCAAATTTATTGGGAGTTCTGTCCACATATATCTACCACCAGGAATTTTATTAATTTTTTTTAAGATCTCTAGGTATTTTTCAAATTTCGTCCAAGTTCCCAAGAACAGTCTGCCCACAGTTTCCAGATCCGACCCAGCTCTAGTAAAAAAATCTCAGAAAATCCATTTCTTCTCCAATCAAAAAACCAAAAATAGTCCCGGATTCCTCTCTCAGAGATATTCAACTTTGCTGAAGAAATAATTTCCAGATTCGGAGGTCTTCTCCCCGGTCAATGTCGATCTTCAGAGAAGTCAGAACCTGCCCCTGCAGTTCTGGCCAGATTCCAGCAAGCTTGTAAAATGCATGATCAGAAATACAGATCTGATTATTTTTTTTGAAGACCCCTACGTCGAGGTATTCTGAGTAAGCTTTCCAACGGCGCTAACCTCGTCGCATTCCGACAACGGGGATGATCGCAGCAGCAGTTTTCTCCGAGTCGCGCGCCTGCAAACAGAATTTCCAGATTCGTGGCCGAGTTCCCGCGAGCGTCGTCCGAGGGCCGCCCGGCGTCCGGCGGTCGTTCCAGCAGCTCGCCATCCCAGGGGAACGCTTTTCAGGTGTCTCCACAGCAGAGGAGTCATCAGGCCCCACACGACCCCTCCGGTCAACACGTGGGCCCCCACTAGCACGAGTACGCGTGAAGCCGAAGCATTGCCCGAACCGCCCATCAACCCGAACTTGGTCCTCCCGGGCCCACTTGTGTCGCCCTTTACCTCCCTGCGTGGAGTGGACTTATTTGTACCGCTGTAAACATAATGTACTAAGTTCCTGGGAGTACGAACTTCGGCCGGGTGCCGTCTTCGCCACGCCGAGAGCGTGGAGGTATCGCCTTCACCCTTACACTTGGCATTGGCTTAATTCTTTATATGCTTGTTTATGCCGCTGCTAGAGAGCATGTGTAGGGATACCTAGCTTGCCTTCAATTTATAATTTCACTGCTGCGAGAGAGAGCGAAGCCGTCCCGTGACCCGATCCGGGCGCAAAAGAGAGCCGACCACCCTAGCTCACAGCCGGTTTCTCAACCGCGCACATCCGACGCTTCCCTCGTCAAGGGACGATCGCGAGCTTGTCGTGTCCGTGGTCCCATCCCGCATCAGTCTCGGGACTAGATTCCAAAACCAAAACATGTTCGAAAAAGTGAGCTATAGGCCGAGGGTGTGGGTCAGACAATGTCCATAATCGGGACGGACCCGAGGTCCAAGCACAGCCCACAAAGGCCTTATTGATATTCCCATGTATAGGGTCCAGGGATGACAGGAGCCATCTCGTTCTATTCAGATTTCGTTGGTCACTCACGGACCACTTTATATTCAGACAAAGGTCGGTATTGAAGGTACGATGTAGATGGAAACAACCCCGGACAAATGTATGCCGAGTTCACGGCAATTTCAATGAAAGAGCGGGAATGAATCCCAATAGGAATGGGTCGGAGTTGATGAACTATTGGCCTAGAGCAATGCCAGATTATGACCATGTCGGGATGGGAGCCATCGGCCATGCAGGTCACTCACGGGCCTTTTCATGTTCGGACGTAGGTCCGTAACAGGAACGCGGCGGGAATCGAGGTGAACCCGTTCAAATGTCTACCGAACGCGCGGCAATTTTAGTAGCGGCTCGGAAGGGATCCGGCCTGAGAAACGAGTCCGGTTTAATCTGAATGTCAGCCCAAATCGAGGTCAGGTCATGGCCATTTCGGGATAGTTCCCAAGACTCAGGCCCAACCTGGCAGGGCGACATTATTTTTCCTTCAGCACCGGGTCACGGGAGAGACGGTGCTGTAACGTAGATTTTACCACTTTTTTTATCTGGGTTTCAAATTATAAATATATTTTATTGCTTATTTCCCTTTTATGTATTTGTTTTGAGTGATTTTATCCATGCTGTTTATTATTATTATTATTAGAAATTTCTTTCACCATTATTATTATTATTTCACAATTTTTGTTTGTTTTATATATATATATATCCAAAATTATTTACTCATCATAATTTTTATTGATTTATCACTATTATTATTATTATTATATATTATATATTACACACATACTTATGGGGGGGAGTGGCCCGCTGAAGGGCCAAAAGGGGACTGAAGGAGAAGGTCGTAGGCAGCGTGCCAGCGAAGGCGGCATAGAGAGTGCATCGGGCAAGGGCGGCTGAAGGCATGCCGGCGAGGGTATCAAAGAGTGCGCCGGAAAGAGATTGGGCCAAGGCTGAAGGCATGCCGACAGGGTGCGCCAAGGCTGAAGGTAGGTCGGTGCAGGTATGGGCCGTCAGCAGGTCGGTGCAGCCTGCGGGTCGAAGTCGGTGCAGCCTTGCGCTATAGAGGGGCAAAGTCTGTACGGCCTGTAAAGTCTGTACGGACTGCAGGGTGAAGTCTGTACGGCCTGCAAAGTCTATACGGCCTGCGGGGCGAAGTCTGTACGGCCTGTGGGGCGAAGTCTATACGGCTTACAGGGCGAAGTCTGTACGGCCTACAAAGTCTATGCCGCCTGCGGGGCAAACTCTGTATGGCCTGCAAAGTCTATACGGCCTGCGGGGCGAAGTCTGTACGGCCTGTAAAGTCTTTACGGCCTGCGGGGCGAAGTCTCTACGGCCTGCAAGGCGAAGTATGTACGGCCTGCAAAGTCTGTACGACCCGCGGGGCGAAGTCTGTACGGCCCGCGGGGCGAAGTCTGTACGGCTTGCGGGGCAAAGTCTGTACGGCCTGCAGGGCGAAGTCTGTACGGCCTGCAAAGTCTATGCTGCATGCGGGGTGAAGTCTGTACGGCCTGCAAAGTCTATACGGCCTGTGGGGCGAAGTCTGTACGTCCTGCAAAGTGTATACGGCCTGCGGGGCGAAGTCTGTACGGCCTGCAAAGTCTGTACGGCCTGCGGGCGAAGTCTGTACGGCCTGCAGGGTGAAGTCTGCACGGCCTGCAAAGTCTATACGGCCTGCAGGGCGAAGTCTGTACGGTCGGCGGGTCGAAGTATGTACGGCCTGTAGGGCGAAGTCTGTACGGCCTGCGGGACGAAGTCTGTATGGCCTGCAAAGTCTATACGGCCTACTGGGTGAAGTCGTCGGTGTAGCGCTGGGCCCAGAGCCAGTGCAGGTCACGAGGACTATGCGCGTGGAGAATGAGGTCTGTGCACACATGTACCGGGCTATGCCAGGGTCGGTGCACAAAGGCGCCGGGTTACCGAGGAAAGGCATGCCAAGCGTGTCGCTGGGGGGGTTCAAGGAGGTAAGGGAGTGTGCCGTGGAGGGTTGACAAGGTGTACCGGCGAAAGCTGGAATAGGCATGCCGACGAAGGCCCACTCCTCCTTTACTTATTTTAAGGCTTTTCTTTTCTTCTTTTCCTTGATCTTTATATAGTTTTATACAAATATTTTCTCCCTCTTCCCCCGACCTCTTTCTTACAGATTGAGCATTTAATTCATCACATCGTCATTTAATCCGATTTCTCTCACGTTGCCCGCAGTACCTCATTTCGGTTAGAATGTTTTATCGCCGAGCGTTCCATTCATTCGTGGTTTCTTTTACCTTTTAAACACATTATTATCATTTCTACCAAAATTTCGGCAGCATCTCCCCGTGACCAGAGCGTAAGGGAGATAAAGGGAATGCGCCCACATGGAGTGGCGGAACCCGACAACTAGAGGTGCGTGCCAGGGGCGACGACACCTTTTATAAAACTTCGGAAAGCCTGGAAGAAACGATGAGTGGGAGACGCCTCTAAGACTGGATAGGGTCTACCGGGGGGCGGGGTTTAGTCAGGGCATGCCAGCCAGGGACGAGCACAAGGCGTCTGGAAGGCGTACCGGGCTAGAGAGATTAGGTGTGCCGCTGAAGGCACCAGGGAGGGGTGTACCGCTAGAGGTTGATGGGGGTATGCCGGCCAGGGTCAAACGGCAAGTGTGCCGCTGAAGGGAGACTAGGGGTGTGCCGCTGAAACCCCAAATGGGTGTGCCGCTGAGGAAGGGTGCAAGTGCACCGGGCAAGGCTCCAAAAGGGTTGGTAGGGGCAGGGCTACTAGGTTGATCAAACCCACAGAAAACCTCAACAAGAGGGGGGAATGGCCCAAGGGGCTAGCACGGATGAAGGCATTGGGCCTTGCAGAGGGAGATTTGTGGCCCCAGACCACCCAAGTTGGTGCGGCATCTGGAAGAAACCATCGACGCGAAGACTCAAAGCAAACGCCGGAGAAGGGAAAAGAAATGGACCGTCAAGAACACGGTGGCGCAAACAACGGAAGTAATATCGAGCCCAAGGAGGGCGACTTTCATTCATAAAAGAAAGGAAATGACCATGGCCGGTCAAATACATTGTGAAGCATGCTCGAGATAAGACTGCGAGCAAGAGAGACAACCGAAGAACAAAGAACGGGGGAAGAAGAAGAAGAAAAAAAAGGGAGAAAGTGTTGGAGATCGAAGCAGGGGCGACAACCCACTGCTCTTTCCCCCACTCTCCCCTGCTACATCAAGCTCCCTCTCTCTCTTACTCTCTCTTCTGCCCGGTGGTCGTCGGAGGGGACTCATGCCGGAGCCCTTCTTCTTCTCTTCTCTCTTCTCTTCCTCTCTTGCGTGTGGGTGTCCCCGCCTCTCTTCGCCTCTTCCCTCTGTGTGTTCCCTGGTGTGTCCCTTTCGTCTCTCTTCCTCCCCCTTTACTTGTCGAAGCGAGGGGTTCTTATACCCCTGGTCAGGCCGACGAATGCCGAAGACGGGAGTAGGTGGGGTGAGGACAGCCCAGCAAGGTGCTGGCATGGGCCTACCATGCTTTCGCTACGCGCCGAGGGATACGAGCGTTGACCGGTGTGGATGGGCCGAACGGTGTGCCGCTGGGTGCTGAGGAAGGCATACCACTGGAGAGCCTCGCAGGTGTGCCACTGAAGGCCTTCACAAGTGTGCTGCTGGAAGACCCAAGAAGTGTGCCGCTGAAGGCTTGAAATAGTGTGCCATTGGAAGGCTGGAAAAGTGTGCCGCTAAAGGCTTGAAATAGTGTGCCGCTGAAGGCTTGAAATAGTGTGCCGTTGAAGGTTTGAAAAGTGTGCCGTTGAAGGCTCAAAGGGGGCGTGCCGTTGAAGGGGCTTCAGGGCGTGCCGTTGAATAGGCTTCAGAGCGTGCCGCAGAAGGCCAAAGGGGGGTGTGCCGCATAAGGGCCCAAGAGGGCGTGCCGTTGAACGGCCAGGAGAGCGTGCCGCTGAAGGCCACTAGGGGCGCATTTCTGAGCCCGTTTTGAGCACGAGTCATGGTCCGTCTGATTCTCTTCGAGGCCCATGAATTGTGGGGCTCTTGGTGGTTGATTTCTCTTCACCATCGTCACTCCGGAGACAGCTTCACGACTGTGTGTGTATGCGTTCGGAGAGTCTAGATGGCCCCTCTCCTACGCACTTTTCTTCAGTTGAAGTTGTTGTTAATGCTGGACTAGCTGGGACATCCGGGCGCGCAAATTAGCATGTCTGCACCGACCCAGCCCAATCTCTATCCGGTGCACTCTTTGATACCCTCGCCTGCATGCCTTTAGCCGCCCTTGCCCGGCGCACTCTCTATGCCGCCTTCGCCGGCACGCTACCTACGACCTTCACCGGCACGCTCCTTCAGTCCCCTTTTGGCCCTTCAGCGGTCCACTCCCCCCCAGAAGTACGTGTGTAATATATAATACATAATAATAATAATAATAGTGATAAATCAACAAAAATTATGATGACTAAATAAATTTGGATATATATATATATAAAATAAACAAAAATTGTGAAATAATAATGATAATGGTGAGAGAAATTTCTAATAATAATAATAAACAGCATGGATAAATCATTCAGGAAAATATACAAAAGGGAAATAAGCCATAAAAAGAATGCATGTATATAATTAGGAGCCCAGATAAAAGAAACCATAAAGTCTATATTGCATCCTGTCTCTCCTGTGACATGGTGCTAAAGGGAATAACAATGCTGCCCCTGCAGGTCAGGCCCGAGTCACGGGTATTGCCTCAACACGGCCACGACCTGACCTCACCTCAGGCCGATATTCTGATTAAACCGGACTCGTTTCTTGGGCCAGATCCCTTCCGAGCCACTACTAAAATTGCCGCACGTTCGGCAGACATTTGAATGGGTTCACCTCGATTTTCACCGCGCTTCTATTACGGACCGGTGTCCGAACATGAAAAGGTCCATGTGTGACCGATATGGCCGACGGTTCCCATCCCGACATGGTCGTAACCCGGCATTGCTCTGGGCCAATAGCCTGTCGAATCGGATTCATCCTAATGGGATTTGTTCCCGCTCTTTCATTAAAGTTGCTGTGAACTTGGCGAACGTTTGTACGGGGTTGCTTCTATCTACGTCGTACCTTCAATATGGACGCTTGTCCAAATATCAAGTGGTCCGCAAGTGACCGACAGAAATCGGAATAGAATGGGACGGCTCCCGTCATCTCCGGACCCTACATATGGGAATATCAATAAATTCTTCGTGGGCTATGCTGGGACCTCGGGTCCATCCTGATTATAGTCACTGTCTGACCCATATCCTCGGCCTATAGCCCGCTCCCTTTGAAAACGTTTTCGATTTTGGAATCTTGTCCCGGGACTCTTCCTCGCTGCCATCCGGCACCGAGAACATTAATGATGCCCACGCAAGTCCCGTTTGGACCGCGGGAGGTGCCCCTGGCATGGTCCTGACTCGATCTTGCACCGGGCCAACAAACTCATTGGTTTCATGCTACACTAACCGAGATTTAACCAAATGTTTTCAGAGTCTCGGAATAATATGTTTGCCGTGTCCCGGCATACATATGTTCTAGGTCCTTCTGCGACGATTACGATATTCTCAAGCCGAACACCCGTCCGAATATTAAACGGTCTCCCGAATGACCGACACGTTTCGAACGTCCGCTTCCCTAGACATAGGACTTTTCAGCCTATTCAAGGGATATTCCCTCGTTGCCCCTTGGCACCAAAAATATTAATGCCGCTCATGCAAGTCTTGTTTCGACCGCGGGGGGCCCACCGCAGTATGGTCGCAGCTTGCTCTTGCACCGGCCAACAGATTTACTAGTTTTTGACCGCTCCAACCGACGCTTTGCCGAATGTCTTCCGTTCCTCTAAACAATAAACTTGCCATATCCTGGCATACATATGCTCCGGTTTTCCCGCGACGATCGCGCTTTTCTCGAGCCAGATATTTGTCCGAACAATAAATGGTCAGTACACGACCGACGTGGTCTCGAATGATTTTTTTTTTCTTCTCGCCCTCGCGAGAGGATTTCAATATCTCGTAATAGACCTTTCATGTAATTAATTCCCTGGCCATGAGGCCCTGAATCCCGGCGATTAATCAATGGTGTTCCCTGGTATGGGGGATGTAAATGACGCCGTGACCTTTATGGCGCGGCGGGTTTTGGTCCCGACACGAACTACACAATCGTCTGACGAAGTCAGATCGAGAGCACCATTGGCTCTTCGGGGCCCGAATAAATTGTCACTTTGTGACTGGCACGCCCATGCACTTAATAGACGAATCAACCATTCCCGAATAGACGAGCATAATAAACGAACAAAAAGTGCGTCCACAAGTCTGGCACGCCCGGTGGGACCTAAACCACCCTTCATCTCTTCGCCGGGATTTAGGGCCTCATGGCCTCCTAATTAACGATGTTTGCCTGCTTTGATGAATGGCAGGTGCTGTCTTCGCCAGTCCTATGGGGAGAAAAGCCAAACTCGGTGCAGCTGTCTTCGTGGCCTCGAGGACGCTGCTTCAAAGCATATGCAGCTTCCAAGAATCATGGGGGCTGTTATAAAAAAAGGGAGAAGAGAAAGAGAAGAGAAGGGAGGGGAAATCAAACCCCCCTTTTCCTCAAAAAGAAAGAGAAGAAAAGAAGAAAAGAAGAAGAGAAGAAGAGAAGAAAAGAAGAAAAGAAGAAAAAGAGAAAAGAAAGAAGCAAAAAAAAGAGAGAGAAAGAATTGGCAAGAGAGGGTTGTACGGCCACGTCCGTCAAGACCCGTGCTTAACAAAGATTACCATTGTGGGGTTGATGCGGTGGAGTGAACCACTCATCCCCTCCCTTAGGGGGTGAGCGCTCTCCTGCACCTCCACCCTGGTCAATCATACAAGAAGAAGAGAAGAAAAAAAAGAAAAAAAAAAGAGGGAAAAAAAGAGAGAAAGAGAGAAGAAAGGAAGAAAAGTTGGCCAGCATCGCCGACTAAAAGAGCAAGAAGAAACCCGGCATCCTGCCCGACTCTAGGAGGCTCAGAGTCTGCGGTGCAATGACCCCGCTCGTTCCTCCTTCCTACTGCCTCCATCCGGCATAAGACGGCCCCTCGAGTGGCTGTTAAAAGACCCAGCGAGCCACAATTGTAGCTTGGTGAATGGCTGCCCGCTGTGGGGAATGCTTTATAGTAATGAGGCCAAGCACGGCCACCACTCCCGAAGAGAGCATGCATATACCCCGCCATGGGGGATAAGAAGAAGATATATACCCTACTACGGGGGCATAAGAGACAAAAAAAAGAGATACACCCCATTCCTAGAGGCACATGAAGAGAATCCGCCCCGACTGAGGGGCACAAAGCAAAAGCTACACCCCGGCTTCAGGGCATTTGAAGAAGAATCCGCCCTAACCTGGGGACATTAGAAGAAATAGAGTTGCACCCCGGCTTAGGGGCATTTGAAGAAGAGAAATACACCCCGATATGGGGGCACATGAAGCCAAAGACATACTCCGCCATGGGGGCATAAGAAGAAAAGAATTCACCCCGGCCTGGGGACACTCAAAGAAAGAGCCACACCCTGGACTGGGGGCATACAAAGAAAGAAATTCACCCCACCTCGAGGGCACAAGAAGCAAAACACACCCCACCTTGGGGGCATAAGAAACCAAGAACATACCCCGCCATGGGGGCATTAGAAGCGGAATACATCCCCACCCCGGGGGCATATGATGCAACATACACCCCGCCTGGGGCATAGAAGCCATAGAGGAGACTCTCCGGCTCAGGGGCATCAAAAGAAGAAGCATGCCCCACCTGGGGGCATAGAAGCCATAAAGAACATACCCCGCCCGGGGCACAGAAGCAAGGAGGCAGGATCCGCCCCACCATGGGGGCACACAAAGAGAGAAACCACACCCCGCCATGGGGGTATGAGAAGCAAGGAATGTACCCCGCCCCGGGGAGCATAAGAAGCAGAAGCCACACCCCGTCTGGGGGCATAGAAGCCGTGAAAGACACACCCCGCCCGGGGGCGCATGAAGAGAATACACCCCAGCTCCGGGGCATTTGACGAAGAATCCCCCCCGATCCAGGATATAAAGAGCAAAGAGTATACCCCGGCTTGGGGGCATTTAAAGAAGAAACATACCCCGCCTGGGGACGCAGAAGCAAAGAGACAGAGTACACCTCCACCCGGGGTCACCGAAGCAAAGAGGCATACATCCCGACCTGGGAGCACATGAAGAAAGAATATACCCCGACCCAGGGGCGTCAGAAGAAGAAACATACGCCCCGATCCAGGGACATGAGAAGCAAGAGAATATGCCCTGCGAAAAGGGTATGAGAAACATGAAGAATGTACCCCAGCCTAGGGGTACAGAAAGAGACACACTCCGCCCTTGGCGCATAAGAAGCAGAAGCACCTACCCCAGCCTAGGGGCAAAGAAAGAGACACACTCCGCCCTTGGCGTATAAGAAGCAGAAGCATCTACCCCGACCCGGGGCACAGAAACAAAGGGACATACATCCCGATCTGGGAGCATAAGAAGAAAGATATATTCCGCCCAAGCGGCATTTGAAGAAACAACATACCTTGCTTCGGGGGCACAGAAGCCGTAAAGAGATACACCCCCGCCTCAGGGGGGCGTAAGAAGCAAAAGATACACACCGGCCTCAGGGAGGCATAAGAAGCAAAAGATACACCCCCGTCCCGGGGGTATTTGAAGAGAGCTACGCCACGTACTAGGCGCATATGAAGAAGAAACATACCCCGCCTGGGGGCATAGAAGCCATGAAGAGTATACCCTGGCTTGGGGGCATTTGAAGAGAGCTACACCCCGTACCAGGGGCATATGAAGAAGAAACGTACCTCGCCTCAAGGGCCTAGAAGCTATAAAGAACACGCCCCGGCTCAGGGGCATATGAAGAGAAGTCCACCCTGGCTTATGGGTATTTGAAGAAGAAACATACACCATCTGGGGGCATAGAAGCCGTGAAGAGTATACCCCACCATGGGGACATTTGAAGACAGCTACACCCCGCCTCGGGGGCATTAAAAAAAAACACACCCTGGTCTGGGGACATAGAAGTCAAAAAAATACACCCCGCCTGGGGGCACAGCAGCGAAGAGGCAAAACACACCCCCTCAGGGGGGATGCATACCAAATGAAGCTACACCCCAACCTGGGGGCACAATAAGAGAAATACACTCCAGCGTGGAAGCATTAATGAAAAAAGAAGAGCAGAATAAAGAAAAAGACACGCACGAGGCAGACGTGGTCTTCGAGCCTACCTCATCACACAAAAGAAAAGAAGGAAAAAAAGAATACACATGAGGCAGACGTGGTCTTCGAGCCCGCCTCATCACACAAAAGAAAAGAAGAAAAGGAAGAAAAGACACATGAGACAGACGTGGTCCTCGAGCCCGCCTCATCACACAAAAGAAGAGAAGAAAAGGAAAAGAAGACACATGAGGCAGACGTGGTCTTCGAGCCCGCCTCATCACGCAAAAGAAGAGAAGAAAAGGAAGAAGAGACACATGAGGCAGACGTGGTCCCTGAACCCGCCTCTTCACATAAAAGAAGAAGAGCAGAACCAAAATAAGACACACGAGGCAGACGTGGTCTTCGAACCCGTCGCCTCACACAAAAGAAGAAAAAAAAGAGACATGAGACAGACGTGGTCTTCGAACCCGCCGCTTCACGAATCCTTCTCCTTGACTCTCGTGCCCTGCTACCCGACGCCCTTCGGCTCAGCCGTGTTGGCCAAGGCCCACTATCTGGATTGATCCACCCGTCCCACCGCGCTCTCCAATATCTTTTTGACTCTTCCAACCCGCTTCCCAATATCTTTGGCTCTTGTATCCTGCTTCTCAGAATTCGGCATCTACGACCTGCTTCCCAGAATTCGGCCTTCACGGCCCGCTTCCCATAATTGCGGCTCCTGCAGTCCGCTCCCCAAATTTGGCTCTTGTAGCCTGCTCCCCCGATTTGGCTTCCGTAGCCTGCTTCCCATAATTTCGGCTCTTGCAGCCCGCTTCCCAATATCTTTGGCTCTTGCAGCCTACTTCGCAGAATTCGACCTTTACGGCCTGCTTCCCAGAATTCGGCCTTCGTAGCCCGCTTCCCATAATTACGTCTCCTGCAGCCCGCTCCCCAATTTTGGCTCTTGTAGCCTGCTCCCCTGATTTGGCTTCCGTAGCCTGCTGCCCATAATCTCGGCTCTTGCAGCCCGCTTCCCAATATCTTTGGCTCTTGCAGCCTGCTTCTCAGAATTCGGCCTTTACGACCTGCTTCCTAGAATTCGGCTCTTGCAGCCCGCTTCCCAACTTTGGCTCTCGCAGCCTGCTTACTTTTGGCCCTCGTGGCCTGCTTCCCAACCTTGGCTCTTGCAGCCTGCTTCCCTTTGGCTTTTATAGCCTGCTTCCCACTTCTGGCTCTCATAGCCTGCTTCCCCTTGGCTTTTGTGGCCTGCTTCCCAACTTTCGCTCTTGCAGCCTGCTTACCTTTGGCCCTCGTGGCCTGCTTCCCAACCTTGGCTCTTGCACCCTGCTTCCCTTTGCCTTTTATAGCCTGCTTCCCAATTCTGGCTCTCGTAGCCTGCTTCCCCTTGGCTTTTATGGCATGCTCGCCAACTTTAGCTCTTGTAGCCTGCTTCCCTTTGGCCTTCGTGGTCTGCTTCCCAAGTCCGGCTCTCTTAGCCTGCTTCCCAAGATTCGGCCTTCGCGGCCCGCTTCCCATAACTTCGGCTCTTGCAGCCCTCTTCCCAATTTCGGCCCTTATGGCCCGCTCCCCTAATGTCCCTTGGGTTCTATAGCCTGCTTCCCTAATACCCTTTCAACCATTTGTGGTCTGCTTCCCTAATACCTTTACTACCACTACACTTATACGTAACAATAATATTTTCTTATGTAAAAATAAACACAAAAAAAACAACAAAAAAATAACAAAACAGACACACAAAAAGAGGGGAAAAACAAAAAAAGAGAATGCATGATTGCCCTGCTTGCATGTTTGCTTAATATAGAATAATACACCTCCTTGGAATTTTATAGGACCGCATTTCCTTGCTAAATAAAGCTACCCCGATTCCGGATGCACGGGCGTCACGGCACGCGCTCGAAGGGAACCCAATTATGGCAGGTGCACACGTCAAGGGGAAGAGTCATGGCTGAATCGCTAAGCCCAACTCACAAAATAAACCTGAGGCAATGCTCCCACACTTAGCACTTAATGTGTTCAATAGCTTTCAACCATAGGGATTGCCCGAATTCCTTCTTAGCACTCTACGGAGACTTGAATTCCTGCACTCGCGTGAAAGGTAATCGTGAGAAAAAAGCTGCCTACCCCCATTGTAAAAAAAAAAAAAAAAAAGAGAGGGAGAAAATAAATGATGCAAAAAATTAAGAGAGAAACGTGAATCCGAGTAGTCGAGAATCCCCATTGAGACACATGAGGAGACTCGCGCGAAATGGTGAAGCGAATTACAATAAGGATGAAACCTATTAGCCGGGAATCTCCATTGAGACATATGAGGAAACTCGCGTCAAACGGTGGAATCCACAATAGAATCACACTAAGGATGAATCTTAGTAGCCGGGAATCCCCATTGAGACACATGAGGAGACTCGCGCCGAACGGTGAAATCTGCTACCAAAATAAACAAGTGGTGGCTGTGTGAAGCTACCGAAAGTCGAAAGCCTGGAACTAATGTGTAGGCGCTGGAGTGATCCTCGAGTGTCACCAGGAAAACCTGCATATCACTATGGTTAGGGCTCTTTGTTCACACATTTGTACCGCCACGCCAGAGAGAATTACCTCGGGTGAAGTGCGTGAATTAAGGCTATGCATGCAAGACGTGCGATATCCTCTTGACGGGTGCACCACCTCTCAATTGTGCCTCATGACCCGCACCATGTCTGCGAATTATGGGCGATGTCCCTATCCCATCCCCTATAGAGGGAGCTATCACATACGTATATTTATGTTATGCCTGCTAATGAATGCCTGCATGCTTGAATAAAAAAAATATAATAATAAATAATAAATAAAAAAAATAATGTGTGTATACAGTAAAATCAATTTCGGCTATCGCAGCCTACTTTCCCAGCTCTGGCTCGTAGAGCCCAATCTTGGCCCCCCATGGCCTACCTCTTGCCCTCGCTGCTCGTTAATCTCCCAACTCCGGCTTCTGTAGTCCGCTTCCCCGATTTGGGCTTTCACATCTTACGCCTTAATTTCGGCTCTTGCAGCCCGCTTCCCAACAACTGGCTCTTGTAGCTTGCTTACCTCGGCCCCCATGGCCCGCTTTCCCAATTCTGGCCTTCACGACCTGCTGCCCAGAATTCGGCCTTCACGGCCCGCTACCTATAATTTCGGCCTTCACGTCCCGCTTCCCAACTTTGCTTCCCAGAATTCGGCCTTCACGGCCCGCTTCCCAACTTTAGCTCTTGTAGCCTGCTTACCTCGGCCCCCATGGCCCGCTTTCCCAATTCTGGCCTTCACGGCCTGCTTCCCTGAATTCAGCCTTCACGGCCCGCTGCATATAATTTCGGCCTTCACGGCCCGCTTCCCAACTTTGGCTCTTGTAGCCTGCTTACCTCAGCCCCCATGGCCCGCTTTCCTAATTTTGGCTCTCGTAGCCTGCTTCCCAGAATTCGGCCTTCACGGCCCGCTTCCCATAATTTCGGCTCTTACAGCCTGCCTCCCAATATCTTTGGCTCTTGCAGCCTGCTTCCTAAAATTCGGCTCTCATAGCCTGCTTCCCAGAATTCAGCCTTCATGGCCCACTTCTCATAATTTCGGCTCTTATAGCCCGCTTCCCAATATCCTTGACTTTCATAAGCTGCTCCCCCAATTCGGCCTCTGCGGCCCGCTTCCCGACTTTGGCTCTTCTGGCTTGCTTCCCCTCGGCTCTCGCAACCCACTTTCCCAATTTTAGCTATGGCAGCCTGCTCCCCAAATTTTGGCTTTCGCAGCCCGCTTTCCTGATTTGGGGACACTAAATAATTTCTCACCCCATATTTACGTGCAGGGGAATATAGAAGAGGAGAAAAGAGAAGAGAAGGTGAAAATAAGGAAAGAAGAAAAGGAAACACTCTTGAAGTGCTCCAACGGCGCAGTAGCCTGCAAGCCCTCCAGCGGCACACTACTACGTGCCCTCAGCGGCACACTCATTGTGAAGCCTCCAGCGGCACGCCCTTCTACCGCTCCAACGTCAGCTCCCGGCGCCCCATCGGCACTGACGAAGAGAAAAAGAGATCAACAAACCATGTCAGCGCCCGGCACCCTATCGGCATTGACGAAGAGAAAAAGATATCAACAAACCATGTCAGCGCCCGGCACCCTGTCGGCACTGACGAAGAGATAAAGAGACAAAGAGACTAACACACTGCTTCAGTTCCTGATACCCCGTCGGCACTGATGAAGAGACCAACATACTGCTTCAGTTCCCGGCACCCCATCGGCACTGATGAAGAGACGAAGAGACCAACATACTACTTCAATCCCCGGCATCCCATCGGCACTGATGAAGAGACAAAGAGACCAACACACTGCTTCAGTTCCCGACACCCCATCCGCACTGATGAAGAGACCAACATGCTGCTTCAGTTCCCGGCACCCCGTCGACACTGATGAAGAGACGAAGAGACCAACATACTGCCTCAGTTCCCGGCACCCCGTCGGCACTGATGAAGAGACAAAGAGACCAACATGCCATGTCAGCCCCCGACACCCCGTCGGCACTGACGAAGAGAAGAGGAGACCAATATGCTACGCCAGCTCCCAACACCCCGTCGGCATCGACGAAGAGAAAAGAGACAAGTACACCCACGGGCACCGCCCTACTCATCCTTCGCCTGAGCTACCCGTGGGTGGGGGGCATTTGTGGACATGCAAAATTGCACTCCCGTACGCCCCAACTAGTCCAGCATTAACAACAACGTCAACTGAAGAGACTACGTGGAAGACGGCCATCCGGACTCCCCGAACACACATACACTGCCGTGGAGCTATCTCCGGGGCCACGACAGTGAAGAGAACTCAACCCTCAAGAGCCCCACAATCCATGGGCCTCGAAGAAAATCAAATGAGCCATAACTCGCACTCACAACGGGCTCATAACTGCCCATTTAGGCCTTCAGCGGCACGCCCTTTGGGCCCTTCAGCGGCACACCCCTTTGGCCCCTCAGCGGTACCCGCTTTGGCCCTTCAGCGGTATGCCCCTGGGCCCTTCAGCGGCACACCCCATGTGCCTTCAACGGCACGCCCCATGTGCCTTCAACGGCACTCTATTTTAAGCCTTCAATGGCACACTATCTCAGGCCTTCAACGGCATACTATCTCAGGCCTTCAACGGCACGCTATTTCAAGCCTTCAGCGGCACACTTTTCAAGCCTTCAACGGCACACTATTTCAAGCCTTCAGCGGCACACTTTTCAAGCCTTCAACGGCACACTATTTCAAGACTTCAGCGGCACACTTCTTGGGTCTTCCAGCAGTACACTTGTGAAGGCCTTCAGCGGCACACCTGCATAGCTCTCCAGCGGCACGCCTGCCTTAGCCCCAGCGGCACACTTCTTGGGTCTTCCAGCAGTACACTTGTGAAGGCCTTCAGCGGCACACCTGCATAGCTCTCCAGCGGCACGCCTGCCTTAGCCCCAGCGGCACAGCGTTCAGCGCATCCACGCCAGTCAACGCTCGTATCCCTTGGCACGCAGCGAAGGCATGGCAGGCCCATACCTGCACCTTGCTGGGCTGTCCTCGCCCCACCTACTCCCGTCCTCAGCATTCGTCGGCCTGACCAGGGGTATAAGAACCCCTTGCTCCGACAAGTAAAGGAGGGAGGAAGGGAGACGAAAGGGACACACCAGGGAACACACAGAAAGAAGAGACGAAGAGAGGCGGGGACACCCACACGCAAGAGAGGAAGAGAAGAGAGAAGAGAAGAAGAAGGGCTCGGTGTGAGTCCCCTCCGATGGCCTGCCAGCCAATGCGTTTCTCTCTCCTCCCGTTTTCCCCCCCTTGGTTTCTCTCCCGCGCGCTTCCCTCTCTCCCGTGGCCTGCCAGCCTCCGCCGCGTCTGAGCTCCGGCGATGGCCGGCTGTGGGGGGGGAGGCCTCAGGCCTCCCCCTCCACTCTCCGATCAGGCCTTCCCGCCGTTGGTCCCTGCCGCGGTTGGCCCCTCCCTGCCCCGGGTGGCCTCTTCTGGCGGTGGCCTCGGTGCTCCCGCTGCCGAGCTGCCACCCCCCGTGCCCACTCGTGGGGCTCTCGCCCCTCGCCTTGGTCGCACGGAGGCCCCCGTTCTCCCTGCTCCTACAGGTCCAGGCGCTCTCGCTCACGGTGGTGGGGCTGGCCCACCGTCCGTGGACTCTCCTTCGACTTCGCCTCCTGTGGATGTGCCCGTGTCAGGCTGCTTCGGTGTTGCCACCTCTGCTGCGTCTTGTCTTCCCCGTTATGGTCTAGAGACCTTAGCTTCTGGCGGCGTCTCCCCGACGCCAACCGCTGGCCTCCCTGGTGGCTCCGTCTTCACCCCGGCCCCCGGGATGTCTCCCGCCGGTGATCTCCCAGGCCTCCTCTCTTCCCCCCATCTGCTAGCTGTGCGCCACGTTCTTTCTCCCCTGCACACGTTTCCTTCCGTGGCTCCATCTCAACCGCCCATTCCACTTTCCCCTGCTACGCATGCTCCTGTGCTTCGCCACGTCAGCGTCGATCCCCACCTACCCACCTTGACTGTTGACCACCGTGATGGGACTCCATCCCAAAACGGTGCTCTGTTCTGGGGTGTTTCTTCGCTTGGTGCCCCGTCATCGGCCTCGGAGGTCCCCGCCGGTGGCCTCGCGGTCCCCGTTGGAGCTCCTCTCCCTGTTGTCGCGGCCCCATCCGCTCAGGCCAAGGAGGCCCCCGAGGTGCCTTCGTCTAACCCTGCACCGGAAGTCTCCCCTGTTCTTCGTGGGCCTCCCAGCCCGCACCCTGAACAGGGGACGTTTGTGGCCCCAATGGCTCGGTCTCCTTCGGCCAGTGCGGCCACTTGGGCCCCCTCCGCGTCGACGCTTCCTCCAGGCCGCCCCTCGTCCTCGTCCTCGGCTCCTCAAACGGTTACCCTCCCTACGGCTAGCGGTGGCAGGCCTACCGCGTCCTGTGCCCCTGTCGGGCCAGCGGGCAGGGCCTCTCCTGCTTCTCGCTGCCCCCCCCTGTGCCGCCTCGGTCTACCCCGTGGCCATCTGCATCTCGTGCTGGCTGTCTCACTGGGGTGGACCTCCTAGGGGCCTCTCCTGGGGCCTCCGTTGGGCCGTCCTTTGCCCAGGCGGTTCTCCAGTCCATCACCGCTCCCTCACTGCCCTTGCCCGTCCGTGCGCCTACTTCTACTGACTCTGGTGAGCCGGCCATCTTCTTCACCCCAGAGGATATCCTCATTTCATGCCAACGTCTGGCTTTTGCGGTTGTCGCCAGGACCCCAAGGGGCCGGCCTCCGTTCCAGGAGATTCGAGCTCACCTCGCCCAAAGATTCCAGTTCCGGTAAGACTTCTACCTCAGCGCCTTGGACAACCGTCATTTACTCCTGCGCTTCCAGAATGAGGAGGACTTCCTCCTTGTCTTGCTCAAGGAAGTGCTCTTTGTGAAGGGTCGCCCGTTCTTCTTCTCCAAATGGCACGTGAGGTTCTCTCTTGAGGAGGATTCACCTGTAGCCCCTGTTTGGGTGGAGATGCCATCCATCCCGGCCAACTTCTACAACGAGCCCATGCTCCTCTCCATTGTAGGCACTGTTGGCAAGCCTCTCAAAGTGGACCGTGACTCCCTCTGCCTCACCCGTTCGACAGCCGCTAGAGTTTGCGTCCAATTGGACGTCTCCAACAAGCCTCCTGCCCGTGTTTGGATCAACTGTGGGGGCTGGGGTTTCTGGCAGCAGCTCTTATACCCGAGCATCCCCCACTTCTGCTTCTCCTGCCGGCGTTTGGGCCACTCCTCGGCTCTGTGCAAAGGTCGCCCCGTCGGCCCTTCGGCGTTTGGTCCTTCCAAGCTCGCCCGCGACGCTCGTCCACAGCTAGGGATGCCCGCCTCCACAGGTGCCCCACTGGCCCACGCAGTTGTGGCCCTCCCAGCTGGTGGTGCTCCCACAGACGTTCCCATGGTACCGTGCTCTGCCCCGTGTACGCTGCCTCCCAACGTGGCCCATTCTCATGGGCTCTCCTTTTCTGGTCCGCCTCCTGCGTCCACCTCCGCCACCCTACCTCCACCGCCCCGGTCCTTGCCTCCTGCACCCACTGCGGGCCTTGGAGCTACTGTTTGTGCGCCTGCATGCCTGCCTCTCGCAGGGGGCCTCCCCTCCGCTCCCGCTGTGGGTACTGGAGGCATGCCTGGCCCGGGGTTCTTGCATGGTCTGATCACTCCGATGCCGGCGGCGGCCCCGCTAACGACGCCCCCCCTCCTTGCCGTTTCAAAGGTTCGGCCGGTCTTCGAACCTCCGTCAACCTTGGGCAAGACTGCTGTATCTCCTTCATTCGTAGCTGCTACCTTGGCTTCGCCTTCGGTTGCGGTGTTGCCCGCTGCTGCTGCCGATGGTGCTTCTGTCAGCATGGCGGCTGACCTCCCTCCTCTAGGAGTTGCCTCATCTTCGGCTATTGCTCATCCTGAGCTCCTCTCCTTGGAGCTGCCCCCTTTCACGCCTGCCGTCGTCGCCATTCCCCTCTCTGCTGGGTTGGGCCCAGCTGCTGCACTGGAGCCTTCCGAGCTTGCTCCTGCCTCTGCACGCTGTGGGCCACCCTCGTCTGCTTCACTGCCCTCTGCTCCCTTGTGCTCTGCCCCCGAGCTTGCTGTTGGCATTGCACCTGTGGGTATCAGCTACCATTATGCTTTCCACTCACCTGCCCATGGAGATGAGGGGCCTCCCGCCCCTGCCGTGGAGCACCCTTTATCTCTGCGCCCCATTATTCAACTGCTCTCAGTGCCGGGATTGGAGCCCATTTCTCACTTTCCGGACTTGCCCGCAGCACATGCTAGATTTGTTGGCCTCGCCTCTCCTCCGGACCCAGGTGATCGTGGTGTTTGCCCTCCGTCTCCTCTGATAGTGGCCATCGCGTCCACCACCCAGGCAGCTCACCCGTCCGGGAAGGGCGATCCCCTTCCGTGCTCAGATGTGCCTGCGGGAGTGTCCTCCTCTTTGGTTCTTGGCGTCCCGGCGCCAGATGCTCACCCCCCTGGGGGCCCTTGCTTGCCTCATGCTGGCCTTAATGCCGGTGCGGTACCTTGGTCCCCAGGGGCGCAGCCCTCCTCCCAGGCGACTAACGTTGATGGGTCCTTGGCTATCTCCTCTTCTCCGACGGCCGCCCCTCGCCTCTCCTTCGCCCAAGCTTTGAAGAAGAAAATCAACCGCGCCCCTCCCGGGCCGCTCGTCGACTCCGCCCCGCCGCCTCCTGCTCCGGTGCATCCTGTGGGTGTTGTGCCCCCCTCGGACCTTGGCATGCCCCTCAGGTTCCCCAAGCTCGTCCAGGCTCTCCACATCCCCGGGCTTGAGCCGGCTTCGGGGCTCCTCGGATCTACGGCGGCTCACACGGCATTTGTGGGCTCCTCTCGTCAGGATCGCTCTCGGCCGCCCTCCAGGGTGGTTGGTGATGCTCCTCGGCGTACCTTTCGGCGTTCCAACTCCACCTCTTCCTCGCGTGATCGGCAGTGCATGTTTGAGGACGCTGGTCTCCTTCCACGTCGTTCTCCCCGGCTCCAGTCTTCTTCGATGGCGCCCCCGCCGCCGGCCGCCTCCTCCTTCCCGGAGGTGCCCGATACCGACGGTTCGGAGGTTGATCCTCTTGACTGGCCTTCTTCTCCGGGTCGTCATCGAGGTGTCCGTTCTGTGTTCTCGTCTGATTCTGAAGGGGTCTTCGACGAAGACTCCTATTTGTAGGGACTTGGTTTTCTTTGTGGGTTCTCGGCCTTCTGTTGCTGCCCTCGCTCGGGTTGTTTGGCCTCGTTGTTGTTTCTTTGGGCCTTGGGCCTTGTACGCTGCTAGGCCCTCTTTGGCCGTTTCCCCTTCCCCCCTCTGTACCCCTTTCTCTTTATGCTTTCATATATGAAAATCGCTTGCCTGGTGGCCGGGATAGTGGTTTCATCTTCTTCCGCAATGAAGAGATGAACCCCCTCTCCCGTCTCCCCCCTTGCAAGTATTAACTTTAGTTAAAAAAAGAAGAGAGAGTAAGAGAGGGAGGGAGCTTGATGTAGCAGGGGAGAGTGGGGGAAAGAGCAGTGGGTTGTCGCCCCTGCTTCGATCTCCAACACTTTCTCCCTTTTTTTTTCCCTCTTCTTCTTCCCCCGTTCTTTGTTCTTCGCTTGTCTCTCTTGCTTGCAGTCTTAGCTCGAGCATGCTTCACAATGTATTTGACCGGCCATGGTCATTTCTTTTCTTTTATGAATGAAAGTCGCCCTCCTTGGGCTCTCTATTGCTTCCGTTGGTTTGCGCCACCGTGTTCTTGACTGTCCATTTCTTTTCCCTTCTCCGGCGTTTGCTTTGAGTCTTCGCGTCGATGGTTTCTTCCGGATGCCGCACCAGCTTGAGTGGTCTGGGGCCACGAATCTCCCCCTGCAAGGCCCAATGCCTTCATCCGTGCTAGCCCCTTGGGCCATTCCCCCCTCCTGTCGAGGTTTTCTGTGGGTTTGATCAACCTAGTAGCCCTGCCCCTGCCAACCCTTTTGGAGCCTTGCCCGGTGCACTTGCACCCTCCCTCAGCGGCACACCCATTTGGGGTTTCAGCGGCACACCCCTAGTCCCCCTTCAGCGGCACACTTGCCGTTTGACCCTGGCCGGCATACCCCCATCAACCTCTAGCAGTACACCCCTCCCTGGTGCCTTCAGCGGCACACCTAATCTCTCTAGTCCGGTACGCCTCCCAGACGCCTTGTGCTCGTCCCTGGCCGGCACGCCCTGACTAAACCCCCCCGGTAGACCCTATCCAGTCTTAGAGGCGTCTCCCACTCATCGTTTCTTCCGGGCTTTTCGAAGTTTTATAAAAGGTGTCGTCGCCCCTGGCACGCACCTCCAGTTGTCGGGTTCCGCCACTCCATGTGGGCGCGTTCCCTTTATCTCCCTTACGCTCGGGTCAAGGGGAGATGCTGCCGAATTTTCGGTAGAAATGATAATAATGAGTTTAAAAGGTAAAAGAAACCACGAACGAATGAAACGCTCGGCGATAAAACATTCTAACCGAAATGAGGTACTGCGGGCAACGTGAGGGAAATCAGATTAAATGACGATGTGATGAATTAAATGCTCAATCTGTAAGGAAGAGGTCGGGGGAAGAGGGAGAAAAGATTTGTATAAACCTATATAAAGACCAAAAAAAAGAAGAAAAGAAAAGCCTTAAAATAAGTAAAGGAGGAGTGGGCCTTCACCGGCACGCCTATTCCAGCTTTCGCCGGTACACCTTGTCAACCCTCCACGGCACACTCCCTTACCTCCTTGAACCCCCCAGCGACACGCTTGGCATGCCTTTCCTCGGTAAATTGGCGCCTTTGTGCCCCGACCCTGGCCTAGCACGGTACATGTGTGCATGGACCTCATTCTCCACGCGCATAGTCCTCGTGACTTGCACTGGCTCTGGGCCCAGGGCTGCACCGACTACAACGCCCCGTGGGCCGTACGGACTTCACCCCGCGGGCCGTACAGACTTCGCCCCGCAGGCCGTATAGACTTGGCAGGCCGTACAGACTTCGCCTCGCAGGCCGTATAGACTTTGCAGGCCGTACAGACTTCACCCTGCAGGCCGTACAGATTTTGCCCCACAGGCCATACAGACTTCGCCCCGCAGGCCGTATAGACTTTGCAGGCCGTACAGACTTCGGCCTGTAGGCCGTATAGACTTTGCAGGCCGTACAGCCTTCGCCCCGCAGGCCGTATAGACTTTGCAGGCCGTATAGACTTTGCAGGCCGTATAGACTTCACCCTGCAGGCCGTACAGACTCCGCGGGCCGTACAGACTTCGCCCCGCTAGCCGTATAGACTTCGCCCCGCAGGCCGTATAGACTTTGCAGGCCGTACAAACTTCACCCCGCAAGCCGTACAGACTTCGCTCTGCAGGCCGTACAGACTTTGCATGCCATACAGACTTCGCCCCGCAGGCCGTATAGACTTTGCAGGCCGTACAGACTTCGCCCTACAGGCCGTACAGACTCCGCAGGCCGTACAGACTTCGCCCCGCAGGCCGTACAGACTTCACCCCGGAGGCCGTATAGACTTTGCAGGCCGTACAGACTTTGCCCCGCAGGCCGTACAGACTTTGCAGGCCGTATAGACTTTGCCCCACAGGCCGTACAGACTTTGCCCCACTATAGCCCAAGGCTGCACCGACTTCAGCCCGCAGGCTGCACCGACCTGCTGATGGCCCAGACCTGCACCGACGTACCTTCGGTCTTGGCACACCCTGCACCGACCCAGTCCAATCTCTATCCGGCGCACTCTTTGATACCCTCGCCGGCATGCCTTCAGCTGCCCTTGCCCGACGCACTCTCTATGCCGCCTTCGCCGGCACGCTACCTACGACCTTCACCGGCACGCTCCTTCAGTCCCCTTTTGGCCCTTCAGGGGTCCACTCCCCCCCAGAAGTACGTGTGTAATATATAATATATAATAATAATAATAATAGTGATAAATCAATAAAAATTACAATGACTAAATAAATTTGGATATATATATATAAAACAAACAAAAATTGTGAAATAATAATAATAATGGTGAGAGAAATTTCTAATAATAATAATAATAAATAGCATGGATAAATCATTCAGGAAAAATACACAAAAGAGAAATAAGCCATAAAAAGAATGCATGTATATAATTAGGAGCCCAGATAAAAGAAACGATAAAGTCTATATTGCAGCCTATCTCTCTTGTGACATGGCACTGAAGGGAATAACAATGCTGCCCCTACAGGTCAGGCCCGAGTCACGGGTATTGCCTCCACACGGCCACGACCTGACCTCACCTCAGGCCGATATTCTGATTAAACCGGACTCGTTTCTTGGGCCAGATCCCTTCCGAGCCACTACTAAAATTGCCGCACGTTCGGCAAACATTTGAATGGGTTCACCTCGATTTTCACCGCGTTTCTATTACGGACCGGTGTCCGAACATGAAAAGGTCCATGCGTGACCGATATGGCCGACGGTTCCCATCCCGACATGGTCGTAACCCGGCATTGCTCTGGGCCAATAGCCTGTCGAATCGGATTCATCCTAATGGGATTTGTTCCCGCTCTTTCATTAAAGTTGCTGTGAACTTGGCGTACGTTCGTACGGGGTTGCTTCTATCTACGTCGTACCTTCAATATGGACGCTTGTCCAAATATCAAGTGGTCCGCAAGTGACCGACAGAAATCGGAATAGAATGGGACGGCTCCCGTCATCCCCGGACCCTACACATGGGAATATCAATAAGGCCTTCGTGGGCTATGCTGGGACCTCGGGTCCATCCCGATTATGGTCACTGTCTGACCCATATCCTCGGCCTATAGCCCGCTCCCTTTGAACACGTTTTCGGTTTTGGAATCTAGTCCCGAAACACTTCCTCGCTGCCCTCTGGCACCGAGAACATTAATGATGCCCACGCAAGTCCCGTTTGGACCGCGGGAGGTGCCCCTGACATGGTCCTGACTCGATCTTGCACCGGGCCAACAAACTCATTGGTTTCCTACTACAGTAACCGAGATTTAACCGAATATTTTCAGAGTCTCGGAATAATATGTTTGCCGTGTCCCGGCATACATATGTTCTAGGTCCTTCTGCGACGATTATGATATTCTCAAGCCGGTCACCCGTCCGAATATTAAACGGTCTCCCGAATGACCGACACGTTTCGAACGTCCTCTTCCCTAGACATAGGGCTTTTCAGCCTATTCAAGGGATATTCCCTCGTTACCCCTTGACACCGTAAATATTAATGCCGCTCATGCAAGTCTTGTTTCGACCGCGGGGGGCCCACCGCAGTATGGTCGCAGCTTGCTCTTGCACCGGGCCAACAGATTTACTGGTTTTTGACCGCTCCAACCGAGGCTTTGCCGAATGTCTTTCGTTCCTCTGAACAATAAACTTGCCATATCCTGGCATACATATGCTCCGGTTTTCCCGCGACGATCGCGCTTTTCTCGAGCCGGATATTTGTCCGAACATTAAATAATCAGTACACGACCGACGTGATCTCGAATGGTTTTTTTTCTTCTCGCCTCGCACGAGGATTTCAATATCTCGTAATAGACCTTTCATGTAATTAATTCCCTGGCCATGAGGCCCTGAATCCCGGCGATTAATCAAGGGTGTTCCCTCGTATGGGGGATGTAAATGACGCCGTGACCTTTATGGCGCGGCGGGTTTTGGTCCCGACACGAACTACACAATCGTCTGACAAAGTCAGATCGAGCGCACCATGGGCTCTTCGGGGCCCGAATAAATTGTCACTTTGTGACTAGCACGCCCACGCACTTAATAGACGAATCAACCATTCCCGAATAGACGAGCATAATAAACGAACGAAAAGTGCGTCCACAGGGTCCCGCAGAACCCCAACCGTAAACAACGGTGGTAGCGGAAAGCAACAACAACATGAACAACAGTAACAGCAGGAACAGTAAACACGGTGGCCAGTAAAAACTCTGTCACGCCCCGAGATTTATGTACAGCGGAAGATATTCAGGAACGTGAACAGCCGGCAAGAGAAGCCTCAAGTGACAATAATAATCAAAGCGCAATCATTCACACATAAGATGAATGGAGACAATAATTGATCAAAAAGTTGACTTTTATTGAAAATAACAATCTAGTACATGATCTTGACTCATTGACTAACTAGACTCAATAAAGTAAAAATTACACATTTGACTCTTGACTCGACATAACTATGGTTTCTCTCTAACCATCAATCACTCTCGGACCCATCACTTGAATAATCCGAATCCACCCCGCTAGAATTTCTTAAAAAAGATGGGAAAGTAGGGTCACGAGCACACTTGCCCAGTAGGTATCTTCGTATCAACATGTAGGCAATGTTCAAGTAATTCTCATTTTAGCTCTAGAATGCAAGATAGAACATGCAAGTACGAAGAATCACGTGGATAAAACAAGTAACATAATAGCACGATAAGATCATGATGAGTAATGATATGTGAACAAGATCAAGTTGAATATAGCAATAACGTAAATTGGCCTTTCACGAATAAGAATATGCTTGCATGCATCAAGAACGCACTTTCACTTTCACTTTTTATAACCATAAAGGTTATGCACTAGAATGTCATGTAACTAGCATGTAGCAATTCAATTAAGAGAGAGAGAGTCTCGCAAGAATTCTATGGATTTTCACTTATTTATAAAGAAAGTACTCCCAGCGCAATGCGACGCCAGTAGTATCATACCCCATGGTTTACAGTATGTTTCTGACAATCAACCAAGGGGACTAGCATAGAGCCCTTGAACACAATCAGTGCTCGAACTGCATCTTCACGTATAAATCAAGCTACTTCCACGTTTATAACAATAAAGTATGGCCACTAATTCAATTCCAAATAATAAGCTTCATGATGAAGTAACCAAAAATAAGAATGCTTCAATTGAGAATAAGAGATTTCAATAAATGCATTTAATAACTAGGTTATGCCATGGAAACAAATCGGCAGCATAACGGTACATTCTTTAATTCTCTAAATTACGTAGATATCTTTGGAATAATATGACAGGTTCTAGATAATCAATTGGACCATCCAGGAACTTAGGAAAATCAACCCTTGAGTCAAACCCCGGGTTAATCAAATTCAGGATATTAACGGTCGTTTACCAGACCGTTTCTTGACTGTGGCGGTCAAGTTCAGGACCGTTAATGAAGACAGTTCGATATTTTGAAAATAGGACATCTGGAGTCTTTAGCGGTCTAGTGGAGAACCGTTTAGGATCCGTTAGCGGTCTAGTGAATGGCCGCTAGCAGACTCTGGCGGTCAACCAGATGGCCGCTAATGTCCAGACTATAAAACATCGGTATAAGTGCTTTCTAGATAATTGAGCTTTAATGGTACAACCAACTCGGCGTCCTAATGGGAATCCCAGGCTCGTGGAGAATTACGGAGGCCTTGAAATAAGATTTCCTAGTCCATTGGAAGAAATATCCAAAAGAGAGGTCATCATGTCCAAGCTTGTATTCCTACTGTGCAAAGTGTAACTAATGACAACATATCGGGATATGTGCCATGTACTTAAGAAAATGACTCTAGAAAAGAGAGATAGAATCGTGATAAAATAATGATCAAGTTAAATCATGGATCATATTCAAAACATGTATTTAATTACAAGAATATATGTAATTTTGGTCACAAATTAACATAAGTTAACAATAATACAAATGTGCATAAAAACATGAAATCTATCATGATGAACAGTAAAAATAACTAAGTCTATAAACCAGCACTTAAAACAGGGATAAAACATAGTTAACTAGGCTTATTATACATTAACTATGGTTAATTCTGCAATATGGTTCGGGTTACCAATATTACAAAATAAGAAACAGAAAATGGTCAAATGCAGGACCGTTAATCTTTGGCTAGCGGTCTATCGTACGACCGCGATAGTTCTCCTAGCAGTCTACAAAAAGACCGTTTCTTCCTGCATAAAACCGAGTTCAATGAAAATAATAGAAAATGCTAATCTAAGATACATCATGCATGGAAATCAACATATTACAACTTCCATAACCATGATAGAACTATATAGGCCAACAATATGCATAGGTTTGTATGAACAACAAGGAATTCCATTTTTCTCTTCATTAGGCTAAGTATTATGCATGAAGACTAAACTAGATACATAGTCCTAAGTAAAACATGAAATTCTCAAGATATAGTGTATGAAAACGAATGAAACAAGAGGACTTTTATTTCTGACATAAAATTTGAGACATTCATGAGATAACCTACTTTTAATAGTGCTCCTAGACTTCGAATTTTTTATTGGAATCAAGCACTAGTTCCTGCACATTCTTATGCTAAACCAGCAACTTCACGTCCCTCTATCTCCTGATTCCCTTGACCTATGGACGTGAAATTTTGAGGGTAAGAAGAGGATATGAAGGGGAACATAAAGTTCTAAAGAACCTCCATCTAATTACCTCGTTTGGGGCTTCTATTTCCCTGATTTTCTTGGGTCGGCCGCACTATTTCCTGAGTTTTTTGTTGTAAAATCAGCACTTTTGGAAGACTCTAACTTCCTGTAGGATTGATCTCCTAGCACGCAAATTGGAGAGTAGTTAGTTCTAACTAAAATAAACAAATTCCTAGAAGAAATGTACCACTAATTCGTCCTCCTTACCTAAGTTCCTCGTGTGCCAAAAGTAAGGGTCGCACATGTCAAATCTGGGATCTATTTATAGGGTTTAGCTAGGGTTTGAGGATTAGAACAAACTTAGAGTCCCAATTAGACATCCCATTCGATCTACAATCCTTCTGACCTATCTAATTACCTGATAGAGTTGATCCAAGATGATTTGGACGCTAAAAATCTAACCTTTTTACGTTTTCTTTCTCTCACGGAACTGACAGATCCTAGCGGTCAAATGCTAGACCGCTACCCATCTCTTAGCGGTCTCGCGATAGACCGCTAGCAATTGTGGGCTCCGAATTTGAACTGGTTCAAACTCTTTTTGGTATTATCTCACTTATTATCCATTTAAAAGAGTCATTATCCCTTAATTCTGAGATTTTACCCATTCCTAACTTCTAGAATATGGGCCAAGACTAGTGGGCTTGGTTTTGAGTCCTTTGGGCTTATTTAATTGTCCCAATTAGTTGGTTATTATTTTGGGCTTCAAGAATATTGTATTTATCCCAAAATCCACTCAATATTTTATTTAATCTTTAATTAATCCTTTATTTAGTTTAGAAAAATCCTAGAAATTCTCAAAAATTTCTGATAAGCCTTAAAATAATTTATATAAAATTTTGGGGTGTTACAATATCGGCTCTACAGCTACTCCTACTGTATCGGAAAGTAAGCACCCCGATCTCACAGTCGGGGGACCACCAGACTACGAACCACCTTAGTCACGCTACTAGGAAAACGACCATGCCGTCGAGAACTCAATGCTGTCTAGGGGAAAGCCCTCGGTGATGCTCACCGGAACCCCTAGACCTCGGCATCGAGAAAACACCCAGAGTTGCACGTAAAACCACGTCTCGCAGACGTGAAGCGGAACTCGACTTACGAGAAACTCACGTCACGTGACGGGAGTACCTGCCCACCAGAAGCAAGGTCGGATGCGTCCACTGACGACTTAGTCTGCAGTCTCAGGTGTCTCTCTGCGACGCCCCAGGCGAAGACAAAGACACCGTACAGTAACCAGGAACATAAAACAAGGACTAGCTGGGGTCGTGCTCGTCAATGCTGGTCCGACGCTCCCAGCCACGTTTGCACACACAGATCATGCACCCGACGTCTGACCCTCTACCTGGTTCTTCCCCCGAAGCCCGGACTCGGCTGCGCATGGGGGCCCTATGGTAACCAGCCTAAAAACCATCTCTCTCGGGTCACGCTCTCCACCAGTCCCAAGTGGGTCCGCACATGCGTGCGCAGGAAAGCTACGACTAGTGGGGGCTCACTAAAAGTGAACACTGAAAACCACGCACGCACCCATCGTGAGTAATGAGGAGTAACATGTGGCTCAGAACCACCCGACTCTGGACAGCCCACTAGACCTACTAATCCAATGGTCCTGGAGTCGGGAGACTCGGGTCAAGACCGTTGTACAATGACAGCTCCACGCCATCAATCTAGACTATCCCTAGATCTAAAACCACGGTAGCATGAATACCGAGGCAACTCACAAGCCTCCAAGACAATTCCCTATCCAAGGGACACACGGGAAACCTCCAGCCCCAGGCTGGTTGACTAGACTCACAGTCTAGGGCCAAACACGTGGCCCATTCGGAAATCACCTTCCGGAGAAACCCACGCCGTGCGGGGAAAGCCCAATGCACTCATGCTGACTCACGGTGACTCAATCTAATGCAACCACGAAAGCTTAGAATACTCACGGGGTCACCTGGACCCCCGAGACCCATGACATGCTAATCGAGGTAACTTGATACCTCCGGACACCCAAAAACACGGTCACGGTACCCAAGGGGTGTCCGGGACACTCACTGGCCAAGGGGAGTACGATCAGCCGTAGACCACACGCCCTGGCCCGCCCGACTGGTCGCCCACATGATCGCGTAACTCTCGAGGTGCGCGTTCAGAACGTGGCACTCACCTAGTGCGCGTTCTGAACGTGGCACTAACCTAGTGCCCGTTCAAAATACGCTGCCCGCCTAGGGTGCGTTCATGACAGAATGCGCCCTACAAGAGAGGCGCGATCTAAACTACCTTACTATTCATCTTCTCTGATAAACGCAACCCCACGATATGGTGCCTTCTTGAAGAATGCGACCTCTGCGTCGAGCGCGTTCTCGACCCGAACCGAAAATGGCAGAAATCACAGGAAAAATCCATTCCACGCCCCATTCACACCCGTGTGAAGGAGAAAACAGGGGGAAATCATTCCCCAACCTCTCTAGCACCGAGAGGACCATTTAAACCCCAAAAATGCAATCGAAATGTGACAACCGGCTCACACCCCAAAATCACACATTTATACCCCGACGGAGAAATAAACTGACTCGGCTCACCTCGAGCTACCAAACTCATGGAAAATGAAGCACTCGGGCTAGGGAACCATCCCCTTACCTCCACCAACGATTCCATGCGCCGAGGACGCCGATCCATGAAGAAAATGCCGCATGAACACCGCGGCACCTTGAACTCGCGGCCGAACTTCACCACACCTCCATCACTCGATCCTCAACCCATCCTCATCATCCTCCTCGCCCGCGTCACCCCTGCCTCGCTCTGTCCGTCGCCAGAGAAGAGAGGGTGAGAAGAGAGAGCGTGAGAGAAGAGAGAGGGAGAGAGTGAGAAATGAGAGGAGAGAGAGAAAAGGGGTTAAACATATAGAAAATTCAAAAATTCTAAAAAATATGAAAAATTATCTCCGCGATCCTCGGAAAGCGTACAACGTAGTGATAACGTCCCAGAGTCAGAGAATGCAACGGTTCACCCTACACTGGGTTCCGAAGGTCTGACAGGCAAAAACACGCGTAAACTGTAAAACTCAATCCGGGACCCACAAAAGCGATCCGAAACCCACGGATCTTGACCCGATTAATGATCCAAAAAATCTGGGGCATTACAGCCCTCCCCCCTTAAAGAAATTTCATCCTCAAAATTTAGGACTAGCACCAAGCCACATGGGGAGTATACCAAAATCAACTGACAACACCGTCAATGCCCCAGCACAGAAAACCTCGATACTCGTAAAAACCACGATCCTGAGGGACGCAGCCAGACAATGATCATGGTCAAAGCCTCACTCACAATCCAAGGCACATCGATCATCAGAGCGGCACATGCGAAAAGGCACAAGTCTGGCGTCACCTCAGACAACACAAAAACCAACCACGGTGTCGCTTTCACAATCTCGCTCACCGAGGGGACACAACCCTCGTCACGAGAACCAATCCACCGGTCAACGTCCACACTTGGCGGACCAAACAAACGTCAGCCTCACGATCCTGCTGACTACTACAAATCTGTGAGCTCCACGCCAAGGACCACTTCACACCTGGCAAGCCGAATGCCACAACCGCACTGGACCAGCTCTGTCAGAACTCAAACTTCACCAAAGCCCAGATCCTATCCGGAAAAAGCACATCACGGAAACGGCCACCAAAGGCCTCACATGCACACGGTTCTCACCGTTCTCGAACCACAACCACCACCAGCAACTTCTGTCTGTGAAAGACAATACACCGGTGACCAGACACTCGCCAACGGGAAACCCTTGACTCGCTCAGCTTCTTCCTTCTTTCCTGGTCCTCCACCAGATCTGAAGGGCACATTCCAAATCTCGGCAGGCCATCCGTTGACTTATGCACATACCAACGCCACATCTCAAACCAAATCTCGTTCGAACACCACATCCGATCTTGAACTTCACGCCAACTCTACCCTCTCAGGGGAGCACGGCGAAACCAAATGACAAGATCTCTCCTCAGTCCTCACGTCACTCGACTGAGACTTATAGGGGAATCCTCCCATGCTGGTCACCAGACTAAGGACCACCATTCCACGTTAACGTCTCTTCTGAGACCACCACCATACACAGGCACCGACCACCGCCCTATCTCATCAAATCCTATCTCACCTCAATTACTCCAAGTGGATGCCTGCCAATTTCGATTCCACTCTCGCCACTGAGCCATGAGACACAACCTGAACAATTCACGGCATACAACTCCAAAATAGGAAAGTGCCGCCTGCCACCACAGCATCCAGGTCGACGACGCCGTGACCAAAGCACATGGGTCCCCATATAATACGCATCTCACCATGGTCAACCACTCAGTCAACTTGACCATCCGATCGCAGCCACCAACTGGGACCCATACTCTCTCAGAGATCACTTCTCTAGAACACAATCTCATCCAAGGACACAACCTCCAACACAAGAACAGGGTACTCATGCAGCACACCCGCCAACATATTCCCCCATTTCTCCACCTACCAGTGCCACGAACCATAATACCTCAAGCAACGGCACGACAACAACACGTCTCACACCGAGGAACCAATCCTCCAATGCCCAACACAACCTCAGGAATCCGCCTGTAGCATACAATGCTACGATTCTTGCACTCCGATCCACACGCACAGCCATCACAACGACAACTCAGGATCCTCCATCCCAACAATCCTCTGCAACTCCACAAGTTCCGATCCTCAACACATCGGAAATAACAACACCAACCGTAAATTCTTGCAAACATCACCCATCCGGCACTCATCCTTCCGGAACAGTGTCAACACCCTTACACACCAGGGAATGAGCAACACTTCTCACAGGCAACCACCTTGCCAACACATGGGACGCGTCTCGCACGGACTTCATGGCACACATGAGGAGGCCAACCAATCCGAACACATGATGCAAGATGATGAACCTTAGCCTAACGCGATCCCTCCGACCAAAGGAGAAACCAATCACACCTCCGACCAACGGAAGGTCTCCATGCCTGACCTGACCTCGAACCTTGAACACGATGGGAATAGCACCTTCCAGCACTGGAAAAACCATTACTTCCGTCAGGCCAGCATCCCCGACAACACTCGCCAAGCAATCCGTCGGACCACGATCATAGCATCTCTCGAGGCACCACCGTTGCAACCCCTCGAACTGCAACACGCCATGCCAAGAGCCACAACATGAGACATAGTCGGCAACCGCCAACACACATCCTCGAGTCCCGAACTCACCGTGGAACCTTCACATCTCAAACCAAACCCAGGGCGAACACAACCCATTCATACACAAGAGCGCAGGAGCAAGAACTTACTGGGACGCCTCCACACAATCTTGCCTCAAAATCTTTGAAAATAATCAAGACCAACATGTCACTCCTGACGTCACAGAGCATGACAAGGACATTGGGCTCAACCATCAGCAGCTCAACCATCAGCACAATTCTCGATAAGAACACCCGCTCTGCCACCTCAAATCACAATCTCAATGCCTCAGGGGCTGGATAGACCTTGATCTAGAGTGGCCAACCTGATAATAGCTCCCTTATAGCACACTCACGGCCACTAAACCATGAACAATCCTCGCCAGCCACCTAACATTGTTGCAAACTCTTCGAATGCAGCACCGCGAACTCACGCCTGCCAGCAACCTCTGCCCAACGCAACACAACTGGGGCCACCACCCATCGGGAAGAAATCTCTCTACTTCGATCCTCAGGCCCCACGTCGACACTCCAACAAAGTAGCAACCTCATTCACAGCGCCAACGCCGCGCCCTCAAGCTCCCATGCAAGAAACAAAGCAGAAAATAAATACGAAACCCTATGCCAACTGTCGACTGTACTGGACCTTATGGACTCTGGTCACTGCGATATCTCGAATTCCCATGTACTTCCACAACCACGCTCTGATACCAACTGTAGCAACCCGAGATCTAGATACCGGGAAAGAAACCCGATACCATTCGAATCCTGGCCCGCCACCCACGAGCCGGAGCTTGGAAGGGCTAACAAGGAGTGTGGAGGTACAAGGAAATAGAAAACTAAGGAGAACAATTCAACAATTAATAGAAATAAACAACTAACTACAACAGAGTCCAGTCCAATAGAAAGTACAATCCAAGGAAGGAAACGTACCCAACACTGAGTGAACACTCGGCCCGGCCAGCTGGCAGCTAAGAACCTCTACGCAGCACCCTCAACCTAAAGGAAGAACCGTCGCACCTGAAAAGCAGGGGTGAGCCTCTTGTCACTAGCTTAGTAGGGGTCCCGTAGAACCCCAACCGCAAACAACGGGGTAGCGGAAAACAGCAACAGCAAGAACAACAGTAACAGTAGGAACAGTAAACAAGGTGGCCGGTAAAACCTCGGCTCTACAGCTACTCCTACTGTACCGGAAAGCACGCAGCCCGATCTTACAGTCGGGGGACCACCAGACTACGAACCACCTTAGTCGCGCTACCAGGAAAATGACCACGACGTCGAGAACTCAACGCTATCTAGGGGAAAGCCCTCGGTGACGCTCACCGGTACCCCTAGATCTCGGCATCGGGAAAACACCTGGAACTGCACGTAAAACCACGTCTCACAGACGTGAAGCGAAACTTGACTCACGAGAAACTCATGTCACGTGACGGGAGTACCTGCCCACTAGAAGCAAGGCCGGATGCATCCACTGACGACTTAGTCCGCAGCCTCAGGTGTCTCTCTGCGACGCCCCAGGTGAAGACAGAGACACCGTACAGTAACCAGGAACACAAAACAAGGACTAGCTGGACCCCTACGTCTGACCCTCTACCTGGTTCTTCCCCCGAAGCCTAGACTCAGCTACGTGTGGGGGCCCTACGGTAACCAGCCTAAAAACCGTCTCTCTTGGGTCACGCTCTCCACCACTCCCAAGTGGGTCCGCACATGCGTGCACAGGAATGCTACGACTAGTGGGGGCTCACTAAAAGTGAACACTGAAAACCACGCACGCACCTATCACGAGTAATGAGGAGTAACAGGTGGCTCAGAACCACCCGACTCTAGACAACCCACTAGACCTACTATTCCAATGGTCCTTGAGTCGGGAGATTCGGGTCAAGACGGTCGTACAAGGATAGCTCCACGCCGTCAATCTAGCCTATCCCAGGGTCTAAAACTACGGTAGCATGAATACCGAGGTAACTCACAAGCCGCCGAGACAATTCCCTATCCAAGGGACACACGGTAAACCTCCAGCCCCATGTTGGTTGACTAGACTCACAGTCAAGGGCCATACACGTGGCCCATTCGGAAAGTACCTTCTGGAGAAACCTACGTCGTGCGGGGAAAGCCCACCGCACTCATGCTGACTCACGGTGACTCAATCTAATGCAACCACGAAAGCTCAGAACACTCACGGGGTCACCCGGACCCCCGAGACCCATGACATGCTAATCGAGGTAACTTGATACCTCCGGACACCCAAAAACATGGTCAAGGTACCCACGGGGTGTCCGGGACACACACGGGCCAAGGGGAGTATGATCAGCCATAGACCACACGCCCTGGCCCGCCTGACTGGTCACCCACATGAATGCGCAACTCTCGAGGTGCACGTTCAGAACGTGGCACTCACCTAGTGCACGTTTAGAACGAGCTGCCCGCCTAGGGCACGTTCATGATAGAATGCGCCCTACTAGAGAGGCTCGATCTAAACCGCCTTACCGTTCCTCTTCTCCGATGAATGCGACCCCACGATACGGTGCCTTCTTGAAGAACGCTGCCTCTGCATCGAGCGCGATCTCGACCTTATCTGAAAACGGCAAAAATCATGGGAAAAATCCATTCCATGCCCCATTCACACCCGTGTGAAGGAGAAAACAAGGGGAAATCATTCCCCAACCTCTCTAGCACCGAGAGGAGCCATTTAAACCCCAAAAACGCAATTGAAATGCAAAAATCGGCTCACACCCCAAAATCACACATTTATACCCCGACGGAGAAATAAACCCACTCGGCTCGCCTCGGGCTACCAAACTCATGGAAAATGAAGCACACGAGCTTGGGAAGCATCCCCCTACCTCCACCGAAGATTCCGTGCGCCGAGGACGCCGATCCACGAAGAAAACGCCGCACGAACGCCGTGGCACGCCGAACTCGCGACCGAACTTCACCGCGCCACCATCACTCGATCCTCAACCCATCCTCGCCGTCCTCCTTGCCCGCGTCACCCCACCTCGCTTCGTCAGCTGCCGAAGAAGAGAGGGCTAGAAGAGAGAGCGTGAGAGAAGAGAGAGGGAGAGAGTGAGAAATGAGAGGAGAGAGAGAAAATGGGTTAAACATATAGAAATTCCAAAAAAACCAAAAAATATGAAAAATTACCTCTGCGATCCTCAAAAAGCGCACAACACAGTGGTAACATTCCGGAGTTGGAGAACGCAACGGTTCACCCTACACGGAGTTCCGATGGCCCGACAGGCAAAAACATGTGTAAACTGCAAAACAAAATCCGGGACCCACAAAAGCGATCCGAAACCCACGGATCCTGACCCGATTAATGATCCGAAAAATTCGAGGCATTACAATCATGGCCACCACACCGGTGATTGTCAACAGCTCAAGGATGATATCAAGAGTCTCGTTCACCAAGGACACCTCTCCCAATACGTGGCCGAGTAACGTGAGGTCCGCGTGGTCCCCCCAGAAGAAATCGACAACTGCCCTCGAAGGATCCACATCAACGTCATCTCGGGGGGATCATCCTCAGGAGGGGACAGCAGCCGAGGAAGAAAGCGTCACGCCGAGGGAGCCAGTCGAGCCTCCGAACCTCCCAGAGCTCTGCCTCCGGTAAATGATCAACAGGCTCTGGCCTTCTTCGACCAAGACCTGGAAGGGGTGGTCACTCCACATGACGACGCTCTTGTAATCTCGGCTACTATAAACCACTGTAATGTAGATAGGATCTTAGTGGATAATGGCTGTGCTCTCGACGTTATGTCGTACGAATGTTTCCTGATCCGCACTATGGGTTCAATGGCCAGGCAACTTATCCCGATGGAGCCCTAAGCCTGCCCGTTACCCTCGGTACCCTTCCTGAAGCCGTAACTTTCATGGCGAACTTCGTTGTGGTCAAGGGGGTATCGACCTATAATTCCATTTTCGGCCGAGATATCATCGTCCGAATAAAGGCAGTGCCCTCCACTTACCACCAAAAAACGAAGTTTCCCACTAAATTCAGCACATGGGAAGTCCGAGGTAACCAAGTAACGACTAGAAGGTGCTATGTAATCTCGGTAAAAGCCATGGAGCCAGAGGACAAAAATAGGGGGCTCGGGGTAATCGAGGACAAGGCAGTAGTAGGAAAACCCGAGGGGGAGCTGTTGTCGGTCTTCCTCAAAAATGACCCAGCCCTCGAGGTTAAGATCAGGGCGGATTTGCTACTTGAAGCACAAGCTCAATACAAGGAATTTCTTTCGGAGTATATTTAAGTTTTCGCGTCGTCTGATGAGGATCTTCCTGGGATTCCCAGAGAGACAGTAATGCATCACCTCAACATTGACACGGGGGTGAAGCCAGTTCAATAGCGAAAAAGAAAGCACGCCCCCCAAAAATAGGCAATCATCAAAGAGCAAGTAAATAAGGGGAAGAAAATCAGACTATTTAGCCCGATCCTTTACCCAACTTGGCTCGCTAACGTCGTCCTGGTGCCGAAAGCTTCAAGCAAATTGTGAATGTGTGTTGACTTCACCGACCTTAACAAAGCCACTCCGAAGGACTGCTATCTGTTACCGAGCATCGATCAACTGGTCGATTCAACATCAGGTAACGAACTACTCAAATTTCTGGATGCCTATTCCAAGTATCACCAGATTCAGATGAACACTGAAGATGCCGAGAAGACTACCTTCGTTACTGACTTCGGCGTGTACTGCTATACCAGAATGTCGTTTGGATTAAAAAATGCCGGAGCAACTTATCCGAGGTTGGTCAATCAAATCTTCGAACACCGGATCAGATGGAATGTCGAGGCCTACATCGATGACAAGCTCGTCAAATCACCTAAGGTCGAAGACCATTTCGCCAACCCGTCCGAGACCTTCAGCACCCTCCAGAGGTACAATATGAAGCTTAATATTGCCAAGTGCAGCTTTGGAGTCAGATCCGGGAAGTTTCTGGGTTTTTTGGTGACCCAGCAAGGGATCGAGGCCAACCCCGAGAAGATTCAAGTCATCCTTGATATGCAGCCACCCGCATGCGTCAAGGATGTTCAACGCCTAACAGGAAGGATTGCTCCACTCAATCGATTCCTGTCCCGAGCAGCAGAGCGATGCCTACCTTTCTTCAAATCGTTGAGAGGGCCAAAATTGGCATCCCCCGCCTTCACCTAGGATAGTGAGTGCAAGAAGGTGTTTACTGAGCCAAAGGAATTCTTTGCATCACCCCTAGTGTTGTCGAACCCTATGCCAGGAGAAACGATGTATCTCTACCTCTCAGCAACACCTTCTATAGTAAGCTCGGTCTTAGTCCGAGACGACCAGGGAGTTTAGAGGCTAGTGTATTATGTCAGCAAGGTGCTCCTTGAAGTCGAGAAGTGGTACCCCACAACCGAGAGGCTCGTGCTAGCGTTGGTGACCTCAGCTAAGCGCCTTCAGTCCTACTCCCAAGGACACACCATCGTGGTGCTAACCGGCGAACCCTTAAAGAAGATTTGGGCCCATCCCGAAGCTTCTGGCCATCTCGTCAAATGGGCAATCTTGCTCGGGCACTATGACATTTCTTTCCGACCCCGTACAGCCATCAAGGGGCAAGCCCTTGCAGATTTTATTGCGGAAAATGTTGTTCCACCTGGAGAGACACCCCAGCCGTTAGACGGCCCGGCCTGAGAACTCTTTGTAGATGGGTCTTCAAGCTCGACCGGCAGCGGTGCTGGTATCCTCCTTATGTCCCCAAAAGGTGTGGAACTACAATAAATACGCTTTGTAGTTTAAATTCTCGGCGTCCAATAACCCCTCCGAGTACGAGGCCATAATTTCTGGGGCCAAGATGGCAAGACGCCTGGGAGCCGAGCGAGTCAGAATCAACACCAACTCTCAGTTAGTCGCCAGCCAGATCAATGGAGACTACGAAGCTCGAGAACCACAAATGGTAAAATACCTTCGGATGGTAAAAGAGATAGCCCGACTTTTAAAGAGCTTTCAGGTAATCCAGATAGCTCAGGAGGAGAACTCCCGAGTGGATGCCCTCTCTTGCTAGGCCTCTTCTATTAGCTCAGAAGGAACCTGGTCAGTCCTCCACGAGGACTTAGAGCGACCTAGTGTGGAAGCCGAGCTCATGGCTACCGTACAAACATCACCCGACGACTAGAGAGCTCCATACGTGGCCTGGCTGGAAGATTCCTGAGAACCTACTAATCCTTGGGAAGCAAGGAGACTGAAATATCAAGCTCGGCGTTTCATCCTATAAAGTTTTTTGATGGTTTGTGATGGGATACGCAAAGGGCATAGGGGGAGAGATTTTTTTGAGGTATCATATTGGCTTGGGAAGAGTTTGATAACTACAGTAGCTGCATTTTCTGCATAATGTGCATATTTCTGGATCTTAATAAAGTCATTGTTGCCATCAAAATGTAAGCGTGTTGCCATCAAATTGTATATCAAAGTTTAATGTGTTGTCATCATCAAAAAGGGGGAGAATATTATGGGGAAATTGTGTGGGATAATGTGTCTCATGTTGTGTCTCCTTTAACTTGATTCTCTGAATTTAATTTCTTATTAAGTTTTGATTATTGGCAACAATACTTTTTGTCTTCAGCATTTGGATATTGACAATTGTGATACTCTGAATCTACTCTTCGTTATGGCAACACTGTTAGTATCTTATAGCTTCTCATGCTTCAAATGTATGTGCTTCACACTAAGGTCGATGCTAGTGTGTATATGTTTCTCACTAAGGTCGATGCATGTTCATAGTGCTACATATGAAGGTCGGTGCATGCTCATAGTGTTGCATATGCAGGTCGGTGCATGTTCAGACATGTTGCATATGAAGGTCGGTGCATGCTCATATTGTTGCATATGCAGGTCGGTGCATGTTCATACATGCTGCATATGAAGGTCGGTGCATGCTCATAGTGTTGCACATGTAGGTCGGTGCAGGTTCATACATGCTGCATATGAAGGTCAGTGCATGTCTGCATGTAAGCATATAAGGTCGGCGCATATTGTCATTGTTGCATACTAAGGTCGGTGCACATGTTCAGTGTTGCATGTCAGGTCAGTGCACATGAAGAAAATGATGCATGCAAAGGTCGGTGCACATGTGTTAGAGACAGGCTTTCACGTCTGAGCATCTTCCTTCAAGTCAGAGCACATGCGCATAGTCTAGTTATGCAGGTCGGTGCACCACACTAAGGTCTGAGCAAGTATTTGGTGAATTTCTGTGGAATATCATGTAACAACCAAGAAAGTCATGTACGTGTATCGTGGATTTTCACTTCACGAGCCGTGGATATTTCACTTATTTATAGAGAAAGTACTCTCAGCGTAATGCGACGCCAGTAGCATCATATCCCATGGTTTACAGTATGTTTCCGACAGTTAGCCGAGGGAACTAGCATAGAGCCCTTGAACACAATCAGTGCTCGATCGCATCTTCAAGTATAAATCAAGCTATTTCAATGTTTCAATAAACTATGGCCAAGAATGTAACAAGTTCAATAAGTTCATGATAACAATAATCAACAAATGAACGCTTCAACTTAGGACATGAGAGATCAAGAATGATTTAAGACGATGTCATGCTCATGGATGGTAGCATAACGGTACATTTATTACCATTAATAATTTAAGTTAAGTATCTTAGACAATATGACAAATCCTAGACCATCAATAAGCCATCTAGGAACTTTAGAATATCAACCCTTTGGTCAAACCTCGGGTTAAAGAATTTAGAACTGTGACGGTCTAATACTGGGCCGTTGCATGAACGTAACGGTCGAGAATTTGACCGTTAGAACAGGCTGAATCCAGAAATAAAGAAATTGGACTTAGTACAATGTGACGGCCGTACACCGGTCTGTTAGGTAAGCCTGATGGGCTAGTGCAGGCCCGTTACATTAACAAGACTTAAAACTTCAATTTGTACTTTTCTAGACAAATGGGCTTTAATGGTACAACCAACTCGGCCTCCTAAATCCCAGGCTCGCGGAGAATTACGGAGGCCTTGAAACAAGATTTCCTAATTCATTGGAAGGAATATCCAATAGAGAGGTCCTCATGTTCAAGAATATGTTCCTATAGTGCAAGAGTGTGAACTATATACCGGGATATATGCCATGTACTTAAAGAAAATGACTCTATAGATAAGAGAGAATGTGTAACGATATAAAATCATGATAATACTCATCCATATCTTTTCTAAATCAAGGTTTTAAAACAAAACTATAGTGCTTTGGCATGAAATTAACACATGCTTGAAAATAACTCTAAAGTATGCAATTTCTAACATGAATCAATATTGGAACTTGGAGAGGGGGATTTCTGTAGCCCATCTAAGAGCAGCCGAACTAGGTCCATCAAGACCAAATGAGGCCCAGCTCATGTAAGTGACAGCCCCGCAGGGCCCACTTAGACTAAAAAGCCCAATAAGATCACTCGAGATCAAACCCTTCCTCGACGGCCCTTAGGCTCAGAAGGCCCGAGCGTCGGTCAAGTCGGAGGAAGACCCACGCCCGATCTATCCCCTCGCCGGGATAATGGCTAGCGCTCAATGCCCACTCCGACCGATCTTCATCCCAGCTATGCCTATCGCCCGGACAGGGTTGGAACTCTTCATGCTTGGGTTGACCGACGATTGCTTATCCACGCTGCCATTGAGAGCCCTTTATGAGCAGAAGTTTACGAGGATAAGGGACCCATGACCTCTCAAGGCTATAAAGATCCCACGATGAGGACATAAAGAGTGCACGTTGAAGACGTAACTCCCGCCTGAAACTCCTCAGCTTACGAGACTCATGAGGCCGGCGCACTATTTAAACCTGGGACTCCCTCCAGCGAAAGGTAAGGCCAACACACACCTAAAACTCCCTGAGCAGGAACCACTTCACCACCTTGGTGTAGAGGGATCTCGTGCCTCTCTTTCCTCCTCCCTTCATAGCTTCTACAATTGCTCTACTGACTTGGCATCGGAAGGTTTACCCCAGGGAACCATCCCTGGGCCCCCTGATCCGTTTCCCTTCCTTGCAGTTCACTATTCGGTGATCATCTCTCCAGCTCAGGACCAGTGCGAGATCACACCTCTTCATCTGGTGCCATCTGTCGGAAACGGCCAAAGAGCCAGTATGGTGTGAAGAAGTTCAGGGAGGAGGTCCGCTGGCGATAGGGGAAAGGCCATGGTGGTGGCTAGAGAAGGCCCCTCTCAGGCCTCACAAAACCCTCTCCTCCCGCGGTGGTGGAGCTACCACCCAACGGGGGCGCTGACGCTTTGCAAGCCCTCAACGTAAAACTGGACATCCTCGTGAAACTCATGAGGACCCAGGCGACCAGGGAAGGAAGGTCACGCCCCCCTCCGGAGAGCCCTTCCCACGAGGACAGGTCCCAGCACACTGCCGGAGGCCGCTTCACCCTCCGAGGCCGATGGATTATCCGTAACAGGTCAGGAGGACATTCACGAGCCCCTCCCCTAGAGCAAGAGGCCTCCTCCACGTCGAAAAGGGAAAAACCTGGGGCACGCCATCCTAACCCAGAGACCGAAGCCCCCGTGGAGCGCCAAGGAAGCCCCCCCAGCCCCACAGCGCGGTGACAGCTGGAGTTATCCCTCCGACTGCGAGAATTCAAGAGACGTTTTACAGAACAGGTGTGCGCCCTACGTGCCTTGTAGAATGTCTCTCCGGCGGAGGACGAGGAGAAATCTCTGCTCTTTGATTACATCTTGAAGGCAGAGGTATCTCCCAGAACCTCCATCCTGACCTTCAAGTCCTACGACGGCCAAGGCGGCCCGACCGACCACTTCGACAGCTTCGACGTCCCGATGACCCTTCACGGAGCGTCCGACGTCATCAAGTGCTAAGCCTTTGTGACCACCCTGGTCCAAGGTGCCCAAGCATGGTTCCGGGCCCTTGCCCCCGGATCCATCCGAGATTTCAAGCAATTCGGGCGAGTATTTAAGGATAGTTTCACCAGTAGCGGCCCCCCAAGGTCGGTAGCGGGGCTATTGGCTCTCAAACAAGCACATGGGGAGAGACTCCATGCTTACATTAACCGATTCAAATCGGAAGCCCTGAGAATCCCCCGCCTGGATGTAGCCTCGATCATAACCGCACTAACTGGAGGCACCCGGGACGAGAACCTCCGCCGTGAACTTGTCCTCCACCCTCCCTCAACCCTTGCCAAGCTAGTGACCCTGGCTTTGCGTCACGCTGAGTGCAAAGAAGTCCTCAGCGCATGCCGAGGCGCAACCGGCTCGGGTCGGGAGGGGGACAAGAAGCGGGCACCCGAGCCAAGCTCGGGTCCAGGAAAGAGGCGGAATCGAGATGGGGAGCACAAGGAACTGTCCCGAAAGTACGAGCGGTACACTCCCTTAACCGCTCCGGTGTACGAGATATGTGAAGACATCGAAGGCTCGAGCCTCCTCCGCCAACCCGAGCCAATGAGGTCGAAAAGCCGCAATCGCAGCAAGCATTGCCTGTTCTACAGCGACCACGGGCATCATACCGACGATTTCCACCAACTCCAGGATGAGATCGAGCGCCTCGTCCGCCAGGGACACCTATCTCGGTTCGTGGCTGGGCGTGAGGAAGATCGAGACGCCCCAGAGGAAATTGACAACGCCCCTCGCGGGGTCCACATCAACGTCATCGCTGGAGGAGCTGCATCAGGAGGAGACAGTGGTCGAGGAAGGAAGTGTCATGCTGAGCGGGCGAGCCGAGCCATTGAGCCTCCCAAGGCCCCGCCAAGTGAGCCCCAGGTCATAGTCTTCTCCGACCAAGACTTGGAAGGGCTGACCACCCCGCATGATGATGCCCTGGTCATATCGGCCACAATAAACCATTGTAAAGTAGACATGATTCTAGTTGACAATGGAAGTGCCCCTGATGTATTATCTTACGAATGTTTTCTTAAGATGGGGAAGAATCCATCTAAACTCCGCCCGATCCGAACCCCCCATTGCGGGTTCAATGGCCAGGCTACTTATCCCGAGGGAGCCCTAAGCCTGCCGGTCACTCTCGGCACCCCACCCAAAATCGTTACGGTCATGGTGGACTTCATAGTGATCAAGGGTATGATAGCATACAACGCAATCTTCGGCCGAGGAATCCTTAGCCGAACGAAAATGGTGCCCTCTACCTATCACCAAAAGATGAAGTTCCCCACTAGAAACGGGATGGGGGAAGTCCGAGGTAACCAGGCGACGGCCAGAAGGTGCTATAATATCTCGGTTGAAGCCACAAGGCCGGACAGGAAGAACAAGGGCCCCCGGGAAGTCGAGGAAAAACCCGCAACCTCCGAGCCTACAGGCGAGCTACTAACGGTTTTCCAAAACGACGACCCGACCCTAGGAGTAAATATTGGAGCCGACCTACCGTCTAAGGTTCAACAGCAATACAAAGAGTTTCTTTCCGTGTACATCCGAGTCTTTGCATGGTCTGATGATCAACTCCCCGGAATATCGAAGGAGACGGTGATGCATAAGCTCAACCTCGACCCGACCGTGAAGCCCGTACAACAACGCAGAAGGAATCACGCACCAGAGAAGTAGGCGATCATCAAGGAGCAAGTCACCAAGGGGCAAAAGATTGGTCTTTTTAGACCAGTCATGTACCCGACGTGGCTGGCCAACATCGTCCTGGTGCCAAAAGCTTCGGGAAAGTGGCGAATGTGCGTGGACTTCACCGACCTGAAAAAGGCTACACCAAAGGACTACTATCCATTACCGAGCATCGACCAATTGGTTGATTCAACCTCGGGCAACGAGATACTCAGTTTCCTGGATGCCTATTCAGGTTACCACCAGATCAGAATGGATCCAGAAGACATCGAGAAGACCGCCTTTATCACCGACTTTGGCATATACTGCTACACCCAGATGCCTTTCGGGTTGAAGAACGCTGGAGCCACGTACCAGAGGGTGGTCAATCATATGTTCGAAGGACAGCTCGGCCGGAACGTCAAGGCCTATATTGATGACATGCTCGTCAAGACCCCCAAGGCCGAGGACCACTTCACCGACCTGGCTGAGACTTTCGACACCCTCCTGAGGTACAATATGAAGCTCAATCCCACCAAGTGTGCCTTCGAAGTAAGATCCGGGAAGTTCCTGGGTTTCTTAGTCACCCAGCGTGGGATCGAGGCCAACCCCGACAAGGTCCAGGCCATCCGGGACATGCGCCCACCCACCTGCATCAAAGACATTCAACGCCTTACTGGGCGCATTGTCGCGCTCAGCAGATTCCTATCCCGTGCGGTCGAACGATGCCTACCCTTCTTCAAACTGTTGAGGGGGCCCAAAATGGCATCTGCTACGTTCGCATGGGACGAGGTATGCCAAAGAGCATTCGCCGAGTTTAAGGAGTTCCTGGCTTCGCCCCCGGTGCTTTCCAAGCCTGTCCTAGGTGAAGCCTTGCATCTCTATCTCTCGACAACTCCATCTACAGTTAGCTGGGTCCTAGTTATAAATGACTTGGGAGTTGAGAGACTGGTCTACTACACTAGCAAGGTGCTCAACGAGGCTCAAAGAAGGTACCCCGCAACCGAGAAACTCATGCTAGCGTTGGTTACCTCGGCCAAGCGCCTCCGACCCTATTTCCAAGGGCACTCCATTACCGTGCCGACTGACGAACCTTTGAAGAGGATCCTCGCTCACCCTGAAGCCTCAGGATGCCTCGTCAAGTGGGCCATCATGCTCGGGGCCTACGATATATCTTACTATCCTCGCTCGACTACCAAAGGACAGGCCCTCATTGACTTCATCACCGAGAGCACTATCCCGACCGAAGAAAAATCTCCGTCCGCGCCCGGGCCAACCTGGGAACTGTTCGTCGACGAATCCTCCAACTCGGTCGGAAGCGGCGCTGGAATCCTCCTGAAGTCCCCCGAAGGAGCAGAGCTACAATACGCCTTGAAGTTCAACTTCCAGGCGTCCAACAACGCCTCTGAGTACGAAGCCTATATCTCGAGAGCCCGCATGGCCCGACGGTTGGGGGATGAGCAAGTCAGAATTCACACTGACTCCCAACTAGTCGCTAGCCAGGTCAACGGTGATTACGAAGCTCGAGAAGCACCGATGGTCAAATACCTCCAGCTGGTCAGAGCCGTGGCACAACAGTTCGAGAGCTTTGAGGTAGTCTGAATAGCTCGGGAAGAAAACTCCCGAGCGGACACCCTCTCTCAACTGGCCTCCTCTCTTGACCCCGAGGGTACTCGATCGGTCCTTCTCGAAGAGCTAGAGCTACCGAGCATCGATTCGGAGCTCCTGGCTGTTGACCCGGTCTCCTCAAGCGACTGGCGCACCCCCTACCTATTGTGGCTCCAAGACTCTAAAGAGCCTCCCAACCCCCGAGAAGCCTGAAGATTGAAGTACCAAGCTCGGCGATTTGTCATTCTAGACAGCACTCTCTATCGAAGATCCTTCTTCGGTCCCCTCCTGAAGTGCCTCAGTATTGACGAAGCCAACCGAACGATTCAAGAAGTTCACGAAGGCCTGTATGGAGCGCATTTAGGAGGAAGGTCACTCGCCAGGATCTTGCTACGACAAGGTTATTGGTGGCCCACTCTGCAGCGCGACTGCTCGACCTATGTACATCACTGTGACCGATGCCAGCGATTTGACCACTTGGTCCATCAGCCGGCAACGGAGCTCGTCACCCTAGCCAAGCCATACCCTTTCGCTCGCTGGGGAATCGACATCCTCGGGCCGTTCCCAAGAGCTCAGGCCCAGAAGAAGTTCGTCATCGTCGCCATCGACTACTTCACCAAATGGATCGAGGCTGAGGCCACAACAAGAATCACCAAGACAGTCGTCTGGAGTTTCATCTGGAAGTCGATCATCTGTCGCTACGGCATCCCCCGGGTGATAGTGAGCGATAATGGTCGGTAATTTGATTCTCGTTATTTCCGAGACAGATGCGCTGACCTAAACATTCACAATCACTTCACCTCGGTCGCCCACCCTCAGGCTAATGGACTGGTCAAAAATGCCAATAAGATTATCTTAAAAGGCATCAAGACCAGGCTCGGTAAAGCCAAGGGCTACTGGCTTGAGGAATTGTCAAACGTACTTTGGTCACACAGAATGACTCCCAGAACGGCAACTAGTGAAAGTCCCTTTCAGTTGGTGTACGGCGCCGAGGCTGTTATCCCATTGGAGATTGTCAATCCCTCCCTCCGAGTCATCTGTTTCTCGCCCGAGGCAAACAACCAGAAACTGCTCGAAAACCTCGACCTAGTGGATGAACTCCGAGAGATTGCCGGCATCTGAGCAACGGAATATCAACGCCGCCTCACTCGATACTACAACGCCAAAGTCTGAGATAGACACTTTCAACCGGGAGATTTCATCCTCAGGAAAGCCGAAGCCTCTCGACCACTTGAGGCGGCGGGCAAGCTATCCCCTAATTGGGAAGGCCCCTACCGAGTGGTCGAGACACTCGGGAAAGGAGTATACTGGCTATCTACGATGGAAGGAGAACCCATCCCTCAGACCTGGAACGTGACTACACTACGCAAGTTCTACTTCTGAATGCCGAGCATTGTGTAAGCGACATGAAATAAAACAAAAGTTTCCTTTCCTTTATTCAAATAACTCGCTTATACATCAGAAAGGCCGAAGCCAAGAAAATACATGTCAAAAAAGTAAAAAATCCATCTGACGCCGCCATATGAGCCCATCACTCGGCTGACTCGATTAACCTTTCTTGCGTCCAGCCACTACCTCTGCCTCGTGCAGAAACTGGCTCAGATAAAGGGTAGCCGACCCCGTTGGCTCGGGTAGCTTGGAACAAAGGTGACAGAGGGATTAGGAAGGAGAAGGCTACCTTCCAAGTTGACAGAGATGGAGGAAGGGGAAGAGGGAATACAAATAAAGGCCTCCCCTCTGCCAATCTGCCAACTCTTTGGAAGGAAGAGAGTGCAGGCACCCTCCGAAGAGTTGAAAGAAATGATGAGAAGGGCATAAGAGGGAGAAAGAGGCTGCGGAAGAAGAGAGGAGAAGCAGGAAGTGGAGAGGAATCTTGAGAGAGATCCCCTCCATGGAGCGAGCGGGAAGGGATAGGCGGCAGGGATGCCTGATTCCCCCATCCGTCCGCCATCTCGCCCCTCCCCGCAAGCGCCGGCCAGAGTTGATAAAAGAAGATGACGTGCCTCCGCACGTTGAACCCTCTTTTACCCTACCCGCCGGCCGTCGAACCCCCTTTAAACTCGAAGCAGCAAGGACTCTCTGCCCTCCGTCATCGGTAGCCTCATCTTCCAGAGCATCTTCCATGCTTCAAATATAACGGCACAACGCTACGTGAAGAAAGAATGAGGAAAGACTATCGGGGAAAACCCTAAGCGGTGGAGAGGAAGGGACGCCCTTCAGACCTTTTATAGCCGAAGGGAGGCTATTTGCCTTAAATGATTCTCCCCTCAAAAATATGCCAAAGGGACCTCTCCCTACGAACGGTCACCTCAAATTCCTCGTTTCCGCCCCAGCGGGACACACGAAGCGGCCAAACATTCAAAGCATGAGAGAACGGAAAGACACCCTATCAGACGCTCACCCAACCATTATGCGAGATCCACGTAGAAAGTATCGGCACTTTCCAACTACTGCAGATACGCTGAACAAAATACGGCAATGGCGGTACAAAAAAGTTAAGTCTTCATCATAATGCTACTGCCTTACATTTTTTCTTACACAACAAGGAAAGTTTTCCTTCAAAAAAGGAAAGACATACAAAAAGAGAAAGCAAAGTAGATAGGTTAGGCCTCTGGCCCACCCTGAAGCTCGGAAGTGGAAGGCTCAGACGGTCTGCCCCCGGCACCCTCGGCGACCACCGACCCTGGCATTAACCCCACCGGCGTGGGAACTGCCTCGATTGCGCGCCCTCCCGAGGCATCCGGAGTTGGCGACCCCTCGGACAAAGAGCCCCCCTGATCTTCTTCCTCTGACGCCGAACCATAGGAACCGGAGGATGACAAGTCCGAGTCATAACATTGCCCAGACGGGAAATCGATTGTCTCGGACGCCTGCTCCTCGGCATTAGAGACGGTCCGGTCGTAGCCTTGCTTGAACCCCTTGCGGATGCCTCGGCGAAGTGCTAACTCTTAGTAGGGGAGGGCAGCCTCCTTAAGGTCGACTCGGTAGGCCTCCGAGCATTTGTACTGCTCGAACGCCTCCGCCCCGGCCGATCCCACCCTACCAGTGAGCTCAGCCTTCTCCCGCTCTGCCTCGGCTAACCTCCGCTCGGCCTCAGCCGTCTGCTTCTCGACCTCCGCCGCCTGTTTCTCCGCCTCGGTCCGATCAGCCTCAGCCTCCCGCCGAAGGCGCTGGGCTTCCTCCTCTCGGTCCACCAGCTCAACGCGCTCGGCCTCCCACCGGCCATCTAGCTCGACGCGAGCAATTTGATCCTCTTCAAGAAGTCTGCTCTTCCTCTCGAGCGATTCACGGGCCCTAGCTAGCTGCTCAGTCAGTGCCCGGGCCTCCACTTGGCTCGCCCGTGCTAGCTCCCTAACTGAGGAAAGCTCCCGCCGAAGCCCATCACGCTCCTCGGCGAGCCGAGCCATCTTTCTGTCAGACCCACCAAGTGTCCAGGCCAGGTTCGCCTGCTCTGACTCCGACCGGGCATAAGCTTCTGCCAGAGTGGCCCCCATCTGGGCCAGGACCAAGCTTCCCTCCATAACCATCTCGAGGGCCGCTGATGGGGAGTGCTACCTGTCTCCCCCCTTCACCTTTCGTGGCTATACCGCGACATACCTGGTACAGAGGGCCCTGGATGCCGAGCCTATCCAGGGCCGCCGGAATAGAGACCCTCACTTTGATCGGCGTCCCATCGGTCGGCTCAGATCGAGCTGACTTCGTTCGCCCCTCGTGCCTCGATCGGTTGGGGCTGTGTCGCCTTTTCTTGCGACCCCCCATCCTTGACCGGCTCGGCACCTGCACTGCCACCTGGAGCGTCACCCTCCTCAATCGATGCCCGAATCTCGACTGTGGTCCCAGTGTCGCCTGCCTCATCCACGGCCAGAGCCGGGCCAGCACCGCTGCCAATCGCAAAAGCGGCCTCGGCCCCCTCAGCTCCGGCCGAGGGGGGATCCGAGCCAGCATCATCGCCGACCGTAGGAGCAGCCCCAACCTCCTCGGCCCCCTCTTGCTCGGCGGGTGGGAGAGCTCACCCAGTAGGGTCAGCCCCATCATGCTCGGCAGAGGGGTGAGCTGAGGCAGGGTCACCTTCGACTACGGGGGCGACCCCGACCTTCTTGGCCTGCTTCCTGGCCGTCACGGTGTCTCGGATCATGCCCTCCACGGGAGCCTTGCGCTTGGACCCCTCTGACCTAGAAGACCCCTCCCGGGCCATCCCCTTGCCCTTATCTCGGGCTTGGGAGTGACCCATGGGAGCAGCCGACTCATCGGTAGCAGAGTCATCGCCGAGATCGATCACCTCTGCGGTCTCCTCCAAAGCCGGCCACCTGGCGTCTGCATAAAGAAATATATAATCAAGAGAAGAAGCGAAGGCCTCATCGCCCGACCAGAAGGCTAGCTCATGATGTCCATACCTGTCGGCTTTAGCCGATGGAGAAGACATCGCTCGATGTTCTCCGGAGTCACCAGTTCCTCCGTAGACTGGCGATGCTTCAACAAGATGACCGCATACTCCTCCACGTCTGGAGGAAACTTGTCCTGCCTCAGAGGAATGTTTGGATGGAAATTGGGGTTTACAGGACACCTCCATGTCTCCTCCACCGAAAAAATCCCCACCCAGAAGAACTGAGTTTTCCACCCCTTGTGCGAAGAATCCTTCGCGGCCAAGGAGACACAGCTCCTATTCCGCCTCACCTGGATGAAATAGAAGCCCTTCCCGGCCGAGAAATGTGCCTTCAACTCGAAAAAATAATGAAAGAGGTACACGGAAGGAGGAACCCCGCATTAACGGCAGAGGATGCGAAAGGCGGAAAGAAGAAGGTAAGAGTTGGCTACCAACTGTACGGGTGCCAGCCGAAAGAAATTGAGAAGCTTAAGAACAAAGGGCTCGAAGGGAAGGCGGAACCCACCCTTCCATGATAGAAGAAAGGTGCAGATGTGGCCCGTACGAGAGTCCAAGCTCGTCTCGTGTGGGGCAGTCGCGGCGAAGAAAAACTTATGGGGCATATGAAACTGGTGCTCCAGCCGTTTCACCTCCGCCTCCCCCAGTTCACTATAGTTTGGAGCCATCGCCCTCGCCGCAGGCTCACCCTCCCACTCTTAGACATCCCAACGCTGATCTGCCATGGAATCCGGAGAGGAACTTGAAGAAAGATGCTCTCGAGACCCTGAAGGCTCCAGAGGAAGAGGAAGCTGTCAGACTGCCTCCGCAGTTATCTCCGCCAACTCCGTAAACGCCGCTGCGAGCCTCTGCTCTTCCATCGTGTCCTCACGACGCATCAAAGAGCCCCAAAAGCAAGCATGAAGGAGAGCCAAAGCCTAAAAATAGAGGGAGTCTCGAGCGATGACAAGCGCACAATGCCTATATTCCCACGCGGAAGGCAGCGCGTTGTTCCGACCTCCGAGAAAAGGGGGCCCCTTCAGTTCAAATCCATCAGGATCATTATTATTAAGGGCCCAGGTGACCACGACACGTCACTTCTTAACACTGTCAGATCTCCACCCACCTGAGCCACGCTGGTCCAAAACTCTAAACAGCTACTCTTCCGAGCTTACCAAAGCTCGGGAGTAGGAGGGGGACAAGTGGAGAGGGAGATTTCTGTAGCCCATCTAAGAGCAGCCGAACTAGGTCCATCAAGACCAAATGAGGCCCAGCTCATCTAAGTGACAGCCCCGCAGGGCCCACATAGACTAAAAAGCCCAATAAGATCACTCGGGATCAAACCCTTCCTCGGTGGCCCTTAGGCTCGAAAGGCCCGAGCGTCAGTCAGGTCGGAGGAAGACCTACGCCCGATCTGTCCCCTCGCCGGGATAAAGGCCAGTGCTCAGCGCCCACTCCGACTGATCTTCATCCGAGCTATGCCTATCGCCCGGACAGGGTTGGAACTCTTCATGCTTGGGTTGACCGACGATTGCTTATCCACGCTGTCGTTGAGAGCCCTTTATGAGTAGGAGTTTACGAGGATAAGGGACCCATGACCCCTCAAGGCTATAAAGATCCCACGATGAGGACATAAAGATCCCACATTGAAGACGTAACTCCCGCCTAAAACTCCTCACCTTACGGGACTCATGAGGCCGACGCACTATTTAAACCTGGGACTCCCTCCAGCGAAAGGTAAGGACAACACACACCTAAAACTCCCTGAGCAGGAACCACTTCACCACCTTGGTGTAGAGGGATCTCGTGTCTCTCTTTCCTCCTCCCTTCATAGCTTCCACCATTGCTCTTGACTTAGGCATCGGAGAGTTTACCCCAGGGAACCATCCCTAGGCCCCCTGATCCGTTTCCCTTCCTTGCAGTTCACTATTCGGTGATCATCTCCCCAGCTCAGGACCAGCACGAGATCACACCTCTTCAGAACTTAAAACCACGAAAAATAGGTTAAGATCGAATTAACTAGGCATACATATATATATATATATATATATATATATATATATATATATTAATTGGCCCGATCTTGATTCTGTCTTAAGTTGACAGAACGCAGTGTTGTGCGATGGACTAGTCTGGGCGCGTCACATGAGAGTAACGGTCTAGATTAGGTCCGTCAGCTTTCACAGAACCCTTCAGTCATTCACAGAGGGTGTGACGGTCAATGTAGGTCCATTACACGTCCCTAGTGGTCTTACGATAGACTGTTAGTTCCTCTACTGATAGAAAATAGAAACTATAGAAATCTATGATTAATTCATGGCATGCTAACTACTCTAATCATGTCAAAACGAGAAAAAAAGCTATCTAGATGCATAGGTAGTAATGAAATAACAAGAAATATCTTTTTATCTTCAATTAGGGTTGAAGGTATGCATGAATGTATAGACTAATACTAAAACATGAAATCCATGAAGTATAATGCATGAAATCCAAATAAATTAGAGGGCTTTTATCCCTAATAATGTGTTTTTGCTGTTCATAAGATAACCTACCTCTTAACTGGACTTTAAACTTCTAATTTGAGTCTTCAAGGGTCTCCCTTATTCTTCTCTTCCTGTGATTTTTCAGCAACTTCACGTTGCCCTAACTCTCCAACCTCTTGACCTAAAGATGTGAAATTTGAAAGCTAAGAAGATGAAACTAAGAGGAATGAAAAGTTCTAAAGAACCTTTCCCTAATTACCTTCTTTGGGCGTCCTAATTCCTTGATCTTCAGTGGTCCTTTGCTCTAAATCCTAGGCTGCTATGACTGAATCAGCGACTTTAGAAGCCTTTATCTCCTTGGTTACTTGATCTCCTAACATGAAATTTTGAGGGTAGTTAGTCTAAAGTATTAGGAATGAAATACTCTAAAGAACTTACCTGAGATTCTATCATCTTATCTTGATTCTTCACGAGCCAAAAGTAATGGTCGCTCAGTTCAGAACTGGATTCTATTTATAGAGTTTTGGCTAGGGTTCAAGGATTTGAACAATTTTAGAGTCCTTAATTGGCAAAAACCTAATCTCTAAGAGTCCTCAGCAATGTTATAAGTTCTCCCAAGTTGGTCTCTAGCCAAGAGAATCCCAAAGTTCTAATCTTTTTCCTACTTCTTCTTCTCACGGAATTAGCAGGTTGTAACGGACTAGGTATGGTGCGTTACATGACTGTAGCGGTCGCCCGATAGACTGTTACATCAACTGGGCATGGACATTCTCCTTATTTCAAACTCTTAAGTTAATTATCCACTAAATTATCCCTCTTAAAGTGTATTTATCCCTATATTTCGTGGATAACAAAAATAACCTTCTAGAATATGGGTCAAACTTATTGGGCTTGGTCCTTAAACCTATTGGGCTATAACTACTAAAGCTAGGTTAATTATTTAGCCTAGTTGGGCCTTATAATCCCAATATCTATTTACTAAGCTTTATAAATGCCTAATTCAATCTAGAAATTATTTGTATAAATTTGGGTCACTACACCCTCCCCCACTTAGAAGAATTTGGTCCTCAAATTCAATACATGAATTTATGGAGAGTGTACTTACAATCGAATAATTCTGGGAATCTTCTACGCATAGATTCTTCCGTCTCCCATGTTGCTTCGTGTGGCCATTGCTTCGTCCATTGGACTTGGACCATAGGAATAGTTTTATTCCTTAGTTGACACACTTCTCGTTCCAGAATCCTGACGGGTTTCTGCTCGTATGTCAGGTTCTTTTGGATCTCCAGATTATCATAAGTAATGACATGATGAGGATCATATACATATTTCTTCAACATAGAGACGTGAAATACGTCGTGAACCCTTGCCAACTGTGGAGGTAATATCAATCTATAAGCCACTTCACCGACCCTTTCAAGAATTTCAAATGGGCCAATGAACCTTGGAGTTAGCTTTCTTTTAATACCAAATCTTCGAATACCATGGCCTGGAGAAACTTTCAGATATACATGATCTCCCACCTGAAACTCCAAGTCACGTCTTCGATTGTCAGCATAAGATTTCTGCCTATCTTGCGCCATCTTCATTCTTTCTTGAATGAGCTTGATCTTCTCTGTAGAATCCCTAATAATGTCGAGGCCTAGGAATTGCTTTTCCCCTATCTCACTTCAACATATTGGTGATCTATAGCTTTTTCCATATAAAGCTTCAAAGGGTGCCATCTGTATGCTGTCCTGATAACTGTTGTTATAGACAAATTCTACCAGAGGCAAGTGATCATGCCAACTTCCTCCAAAGTCAATAGCACAAGCCCTGAGCATATCTTCTACTACCTGATTTGTTCTTTCAGTCTGACCATCAGTTTGTGGGTGAAATGCTGTGCTAAAATTCAGTCTAGTCCCTAGTGAATGTTGTAGGCCCTTCCAGAACTGTGATGTGAATCGAGGATCTCTATCAAATATAATAGTGACAGGAACACCATGTAATTTGACAATTTCCCTTATGTATAATGCTGGTAGAATATCCACAGACCATCAACTTTTTATGGGTAGAAAATGTGCAGACTTAGTCAATCGGTCTATGATTACCCATATATCATCGTGTCCTCCTCTGGTCTTAGGTAAACCCATGATGAAATCCATTCCTATACTCTCCCATTTTCATTCGAGAATATTCAAGGGATGTAATTTACCTGCGGGTCTATAATGCTCTACTTTTACTTGTTGGCGGGTGAGACAGCGGGACACGAAATCAGCTATTTCTCTCTTCATATTGGGCCACCAGAATTTTTTTTTGAGATTTTGATACATTTTGGTACTACCAGGATGAATGGTGTACTTGGACTTATGTGCTTCTTCTAGGATCAGTTTCTTCGTATCCTCATGATCTGGTACGCACACCCGGCCTGTAAATAACATACTTTCATCATCGGAAATAGAGAAATCCGGCCTCTGTTCTATGATGGCTTTAATCTCCAGAAATACGGGATCATCATTTTGCAGCTTGACCATATCCTTTATCAATGTAGGTTGAGCTCGGATATTAGCCATGAAACAATCCTCTTCCTTTATGTCAATATCTAAGTTCATCTGAGCAAATTGAGGAATAAGATTAGTCATACTAATCATAAGACTTGATAGCATACCCATTGATTTTCTGTTGAGTGCATCTGCTACCACATTAGCCTTGCCAGGATGATATTGAATAGCAAAATCAAAGTCTTTGAGATATTCTAACCATCTCCTCTGCCTCATATTAAGCTCCTTTTGAGAGAATAAGTATTTCAAGCTTTTGTGGTCTGAGTAGACCGTGAACAACTCTCCATAGAGATAATGACGCCAAATTTTTAAGGTGAAAATAACAGCTGCCAATTCTAAATCATGCACATGATAATTTTCCTCGTGACGTTTCAATTGTCTTGAAGAATAACAAATTACCTTTCTATTTTACATAAGGACGCACCCTAAGCCAATGCTAGATGCATCCGTATATACTTCAAATCCACCACCTTCCACCGGTAGTGTTAGAATAGGAGCTGTAGTAAGGTGATTCTTGAGAATTTGAAAACTCTTTTCATATTCCTCTGACCAGACAAAATGATTTTCTTTTCTTGTGAGTCTCGTTAAAGGAACTGTAATTTTTGAGAAGTCCTTAATGAACCTACTATAATAACTAGCTAGACCCATAAAGCTTCGTACTTCTGATACAGTCGTTGGCCGGCACCAATTTCTGACAGCTTCGACTTTTGAAGGATCCACAGTGATACTTTCTTTTGAAATAATGTGGCCGAGGAATGAAACTTCCTTGAGCCAGAATTCACACTTATTAAGCTTGACATAAAGTTTATGTTCTCTAAGTGTTTGCAAGGCTATCCTTAAATGTTCTTCATGTTCCTCTCTTGTCTTGGAATATATCAAGATATCATCAATGAAGACGACGATGAACTGGTCCAGATATGGTTGAAAAACACTGTTCATAAGTTGCATAAATGCTGCTGGGGCATTTGTTAACCCAAACGGCATTACCACGAATTCATAGTGGCCATAACGACTTCGAAAAGCCGATTTATAAATATCTTCTTCTTTAATTTTAAGCTGATGATAACCTGATCTGAGGTCTATTTTGGAGAAATACACTGCTCCCGAAAGCTGATCGAAGAGCTCATCAATATGCGGCAATAGATACTTATTTTTGATTGTAAGTTGATTCAGTCACCGGTAGTCTATGCATAACATGAGAGAGCCATCCTTCTTCTTGACAAAAAGAACCGACGCACCCCAGGGGGATGTGCTAGGTCTAATAAAACCCTTGTCTAGTAGTTCCTGCAACTGCCTTTTTAGTTCCTTAAGTTCCGTGGGAGACATCCTGTAAGGGGCTATAGAAACAGGTGCTGCTCTTGGAATGAGTTCAATAGTGAAGTTCACTTCTCTCTCGGGTGGTAAACTGGGTAATTCAGATGGGAATACATCTGGGAACTCATTTACAATAGGAATGTTGGCTAGGATGATTTCCTTTGATTCGGTAACAATGACAGAAGTAAGAAAAGCTTCACATCCTCGCGAGATAAGTTTGCAGGCGTGAAGAGAAGATATGATAGTGAGATGTTTCCTATACTTAATGCCAAGGAAGGAAAATCTTGGAAGACCTGATTTTCGGAAGGATATAATCCTATTTTGGCAGTTAATATCAGCATCATGCTCTATAAGCCTATCTACCCCTAAAATGGCATCGTACCCTTTCATGTCAAGTCATACTAAGTTTGAGGGGAGCTTGTGGCCTTCTACTATTACTTCACTATCAGGATAATATTTGGTAAGTTTTGTTCCAGAACCTAAGGGTGTGGTTATAGCAAGATCTGAAGGTAGAGGAATTGATGCAATTGGTAATGTTTTGGCAAACGTAGTGGAGACAAAAGAATGAGAGGCACCAGTGTCAAATAGCATAAATGCAGGATGAGAACAAATTTGAAGAGTACCTGAGAGAAATATAACAACTTGTTATTTCTCATGGAATTGGAAGAAAATTAATCTTAAAGCTAATTAACTATCTTATCCCGGGCTCTACCCAATTCTCACATGGGTATGAAAATTTCTTCCTTAGTTCATAGGTAGGGATCCTTAAACCTTGGACTTATCCTATGACATGATTCTTCTCCCTAAGTCTTGAGACTTAGGCTCTGATACCAACTTAACTGTCACGTCCCAAGCCTTTATGACAGTGGAAGACTAGCTCGAGGAACGTGAACAGCCGGCATGGTAAGTCTCTTGCAAGCAAGAACGATCAGAGCGCAAGACAATCACACATAATAATAATGCAATTACACAATATTTACTCAAGCTTCAACTTTCATTTCATTATCAATCAAATATTCAAATACAATCACTAATTCAACTTTCCTCATCATACTAGACTCAAGAAATAAGAAAATTACATAAACTCAATCTAAACAATGTAGACTTCCTAAGTCTTCACTCATTCTTCATTCACTCTCGGATCCGCTACTTGAATATTCCGAATCCGAACCCGACACACCTCCATCTCCTGGAAAGATTAAAAATAGGTAATAAGCACACTTGCCCAGTAGGTATCTTCGCATCAACATGAAAGCACTATTAAAGTAATTAACATTTTAGTTCTAGAGGAATAAGGCAAAATCATGCGAATGCGATGAATCACAAGTATAACCGAGCAACAAGACGATTATGTAAGATAGAATGAGCAAGTATGAACAAGAATGTAGCATGGCCTTTCATGAACAAGAATGTACTAGCAAGTCACATACTCATCACCCAAACATCCTTCGCTTATGAGCAAGTATTTGGTGAATTTCTGTGGAATATCATGTAACAACCAAGAAAGTCATGTACGTGTATCGTGGATTTTCACTTCACGAGCCGTGGATATTTCACTTATTTATAGAGAAAGTATTCCCAATGCAATGCGACGCCAGTAGCATCATACCCCATGATTTACAGTATGTTTCTAACAATCAGCCGAGGGGACTAGCATAGAGCCCTTGAACACAATCAGTGCTCGATCGCATCTTCAAGTATAAATCAAGTTATTTCCACGTTTCAATAAAATATGGCCAAGAATGTAACAAGTTCAATAAGTTCATGATAACAATAATCAACAAATGAACGCTTCAACTTAGGACATGAGAGATCAAGAATGATTTAAGACGATGTCATGCTCATGGAAATAATTTGGCAGCATAACGGTATATTTATTACCATTCATAATTTAAGTTAAGTATCTTAGACAATATGATAAATCCTAGACCATCAATGATCTATCTAGGAACCTTAGAATATCAACCCTTTGCTCAAATCTCGGGTTAAAGAATTTTGAACTGTGACGGTCTAATACTAGGCCGTTACATGAACGTAACGGTCGAGAACTGGACCGTAAGAACAGGCTGAATCCAAAAACAATAAAATTGGACTTAGTACAATGTGACGGTCGTACACCGGTCCGTTAGGTAAGCCTGACGGGCTAGTGCAGGTCCGTTACATTAACAAGACTTAAAACTTTGATTTGTGCTTTTCTAGACAAATGGGCTTTAATGGCACAACCAACTCGGCATCCTAGTGGGAATCCTAGGCTCGAGGAGAATTACAGAGACCTTGAAACAAGATTTCCTAGTCCATTGGAAGAAATATCTAATAGAGAGGTCCTCATGTTCAAGAATATGTTCCTATAGTGCAAGAGTGTGAACTATATACCGGGATATATGCCATGTACTTAAAGAAAATGACTCTATAGATAAGAGAGAATGTGTAACGGTATAAAATCATGATAAAACTCATCAATATCTTTTCTAAATCAAGGTTTTAATACAAAACTATAGTGCTTTGGCATGAAATTAACATATGCTTGAAAATAACTCTAAAGTATGCAATTTCTAACATGAATCATTATTGGAACTTAAAACCATGAAAAACAGGTTAAGATCTAATTAACTAGGCATACATATATATATTAATTGGACCGATCTTGATTCTGTCTTAAGTTGATAGAACGCGGTGTTGTGTGACAGACTAGTCTGGGCGCGTCACATGAAAGTAACGGTCTAGATTAGGTCCGTCAGGTTTCACAGAACCCTTCAGTCGTTCACAGAGGGTGTGACGGTCAATGTAGGTCCATTACACGTCCCCGGCGGTCTTACGATAGACCGTTAGATCCTCTGGTAACAGAAAATAGAAACTATAGAAATCTATGATTAATTCATGGCATGCTAACTACTCTAATCATGTCAAAAAGAGAAAAAAGCTATCTAGATGCATAGGTAGTAATGAAATAACAAGAGATAGCTTTTTATCTTTAACTAGGGTTGAAGACATGCATGAATGTATAGACTAATCCTAAAACATGAAATTCATGAAGTATAATGCATGAAATCCAAATAAACTAGAGGGCTTTTATCCCTAACAATGTGTTTTTACCGTTCATGAGATAACCTACCTCTTAACTGGGCTTTAAACTTCTAATTTGAGTCTTCAAGGGTCGCCCTAGTTCTTCTCTTCCTGTGATTTTTCAGCAACTTCACGTTGCCCTAACTCTCCAACCTCTTGACCTAAAGATGTGAAATTTGAAGGGTAAGAAGATGAAATTAAGAGGAATAAAAAGTTCTAAAGAACCTTTCCCTAATTACCTTGTTTGGGCGTCCTAATTCCTTGATCTTCAGTGGTCCTTTGCTCTGAATCCTGGGCTGCTATGACAGAATCAGCGACTTTAGAAGCCTTTATCTCCTTGGTTACTTGATCTCCTAACATGAAATTTTGAGGGTAGTTAGTCTAAAGTATTAGGAATGAAATACTCTAAAGAACTTACCTGAGATTATATCTCCTTACCTTGATTCTTTACGAGCCAAAAGTAAGGATCGCTCAATTCAAAACCAGGTTCTATTTATAGAGTTTTGGCTAGGGTTCAAGGATTTGAACGATTTTAGAGTAATTAATTGGCAAAAACCTAATCTCTAAGAGTTCTCAACAATGTTATAAGCTCTCCCAAGTTGGTCTCTAGCCCAGAGAATCCTAAAGTTCTAGTCTTTTTGCAACTTCTTCTTCTCACAGAATTAGCAGTTTGTAACAGTCTAGGTCTGGTGTGTTACGTGACTATAGCGGTCGCCCGATAGACCGTTACATCAACTGGGCGTGGACATTCTCCTTATTTCAAACTCTTAGGTTAATTATCCACTAAATTATCCATCTTAAAGTGTATTTATCCCTATATTTCATGGATAACTTAAATAACCTTCTAGAATATGGGCCAAACTTATTGGGCTTGGTCCTTAAACCTATTGGGCTATAACTACTAAAGCTAGGTTAATTATTTAGCCTAGTTGGGCCTTATAATCCCAATATCTATTTACTAAGCTTTATAAATGCCTAATTCAATCTAGAAATTATTTATATAAATTTGGGTCACTACCTGCCTCGTGGACAGCACTGGAGAGGGGGATTTCTGTAGCCCATCTAAGAGCAGCCAAACTAGGTCCATTAGGACCAAACGAGGCTCAGCTCATCCAAGTGACAGCCCCATAGGGCCCACTTAGGCTAAAAAGCCCAATAAGATTACTCAGGACCTCATCCTTCCTCGGCGGCCCTTGGACTCAGAAGGCCCGAGCGACGTCAGAATGGAGGAAGACCCATGCCCGAGTTATCCTCTCATTGGGATAGAGGCAAGCGCTCAGCGCCCACTCCGACCTATCTTCATCTGAGCTATGCCTATCGCCCGGACAGGGTTGGCACCTTTTATGCTCGGACCGACCGACGATTGCTTATCCACGCTACGGTTGAGAGCCCTTTATGAGCAGGAGTTTATGGGGATAAGGGACCCATGACTCCTCAAGGCTATGAAGATCTCACAATGAGGACATAAAGATCCCACAATGAGGACGTAACTCCCGCCTGAAACTCCTCAGCTTTCGAGACTCATAAGGTGAGGACACTATATAAACCAGGGACTCCCTCCAGTGAAAGGTAAGGGCAATACATGCCTGAAATTCCCTGAGCAGGAACCACTTCACCACCTTGGTGTTGGGGGATCTCGTGCACCTCTTTCTACCTCCCTCCCTATCTTCCACCATTGCTCTACTGACTTAAGCATCGGAGGGTTTTCCCTAGGGAACCATCCCTGGGCCCCCTGATCCGTTTCCCTTTCTCTGCAGTTCACTATTCGATGATCATCCTCCCAGCTCAGGACAAGCACGAGATCATGCCCCTTCATCTGGCGATGTCTGTGGGAAACGACCAAAGAGCCAGTATGGTGCGAAGAAGTTGAGGGAGGAGGTCCGCCGGTGACAAGGGAAAGGCCATGGTGGCGGCCAGGGAAGGCCCCTCTCAAGCCTCCCAAAACCCCCCCTCCGGTGCCAGCACTCCCGCCGACGGACCGCCCCCTCCCCCCGCAGTAGGGCTACCGCCCCCTCCCCCCGCGGCGGTAGGGCTACCGCTTAACGGCGGCGCTGACGCCTTCCAAGCCCTCAACGCAAAACTGGACGTCCTCGTGGAACTCATGAGGACCGAGGCGGCCAGGGATGGAAGGTCACGCGCCCCTTCGGAGAGCCCTCCCCGCGAGAACGTGTCCCAACACACCGTCGGAGGCCGCTTCACCCTCCGGGGCCGACAGATCATCCGTAACAGGTCAGGAGGACCTTCACAAGCCCCCCCTCCGGAGCAGGAGGCCTCATCCGCGCCGAAGAAGGGAAAACCTGGGGCACGTCGTCCGAACCCAGAGACCGAAGTCCCTGGGGAACGCCAATACAGCCCCCCCCCCCCCCCCGCCCGACGGCGCAGCGGTAGCCGGAGCTATCCCTATGACTGTGAGAATTCGAGAGACGTTTCGCAGAGCAGGAGCGCGCCCTGCAGAAGGACTCCTCCGCGGAGGATGAGGAGAAATCCCCGTTCTCTGACTATATCTTGAAGGCAGAGGTATCTCCTAGAACCTCCACCCCGACCTTCAAGTTCTATGACGGCCAGGGTGACCTGGCCGATCACTTCGACGCCTTGATGACCCTTCATGGAGCGTCCGACGCCATCAAATGCCGAGCCTTTGTGACCACCTTGGTCCAAGGTGCCCAAGCATGGTTTCGGGCCCTCGCCCCCAGATCCATCCGAGACTTCAAGCAATTAGGGCGAGTATCCATCCTTCTCTGGTCCTCTCTTGAAGTGCCTTAGCACCGACGAAGCCAACTGAGCGATCGAAGAAGTTCACGAAGGTCTGTGCGGAGCGCATTTAGGAGGTAGGTCGCTCGCCAGGATCTTGCTATAGCTAGGTTACTGGTGGCCCACTCTGCAGCGCGACTGCTCGACCTACACACAACACTGTGACCGGTGCCAGTGATTTGACCACTTGGTCCATCAGCCAGCAACAGAGCTCGTCAACCTAGCCGAGCCTTATCCTTTCGCTCGCTGGGGAATCGACATCCTCGGGCCATTCTCCACGGCCCAGGTCCAGAAGAAGTTCATTATCATCGCCATCGATTACTTCACTAAGTGGATCGAGGCCGAAGCCACAGCAAGGATCACCAAGACAGTCGTCTGGAATTTCATCTGGAAGTCGATCATTTGTCGTTTCGGCATCCCCCGGGTGATAGTAAGCGATAACGGTCGGTAATTTGATTCTCGTTATTTTTGAGACAGATGTGCCGACCTAGGCATTCGCAATCACTTCACCTCGGTCGCCCACCCTCAGGCTAACGGGCTGGTCGAAAATGCCAATAAGACTATCTTAAAAGGCATCAAGACTAGGCTCGGCAAAGCCAAGGGCAACTGGCTTGAGGAATTGCCGAACGTACTTTGGTCACACAGAACGACTCCCAGAACGGCAACCGGTGAAAGCCCCTTTCAGCTAGTATACGGTACCGAGGCCGTAATCCCGTTGGAGATTGGCAACCCCTCCCTCCCAGTCATCTGCTTCTCGTCCGAGGCAAACGACCAGAAACTGCTCAAAAACCTCGACCTAGCAGATGAAGTCCAAGAGATTGCCAGCATCCGAGCAACGGAATACCGACGCCGCCTCACTCGATACTACAACGCCAAGGTCCGAGATAGACACTTTCAACCGGGAGACTTCGTCCTCAGGAAAGTCGAAGCCTCTCGACCACTTGAGGCGGTGGGCAAGTTATCCCCTAATTGGGAAGGCCCCTACCGAGTGGTCGAGATGCTCGGAAAAGGAGCATACCGTCTATCCACGATGGAAGGAGAGCTCATCCCTCAGACCTGAAACGCGACTACATTATGCAAGTTCTACTTCTGAATATTAAGCATTGTGCAAACGACATGAGATAAAACAAAAGCCTGCTTTCTTTTATTCAAACAACTCGCTTGTACATCAGGAAGGCCGAAGCCAAGAAAATACATGTCAAAAAAGCAAAAAATCCATCTGGCGCCGTCGTATGAGCCCATCTCTCGGCTGACTCGGATAACCTTCCTGCGTCCAGCCACTGACTCTGCCTCGTGTAGAAACTGGCTCGGATAAAAGATAGTCGACCTCGTTGGCTCGGGCAGCTCGGGACAAAGGTGACATAGGGATTAGGAAGGAGAAGGCTACCATCCAAGTTGAACTTGGAAGAGAAGGGGGAGAGGGAATGTATATGAAAGCATCCTCCCCGCCAACCTGCCAACTCTTTGGAAGAAAGAGAGTGCAGGCACCCTCCGAAGAGTGAAAGAAAGGAGGAGAAGAGCAGAAGAGGGAAAAAGAGGTTGCGTGGGGGAGAAAGAAACCAGCAGAGCTGGACGAGGAGGCAGGGGAAAGCCGGGAAAGGAGGGAGCTTAATTGGCTTCCTCCTCCCCTCCGTGGAGCGAGCAGGAAGGGACGGGCGGCAGGGATGCCTGATGCCCCCATCCGTCCACCATCTCGCCCCCTTGCAAGCGCTGCCGGAATTGATAAAAAGAAGATGACGTGCCTCCACACGTCGAACCCTCTTTAAGTCTATCCACCGGCCGTCGAACCCTCTTTAAACCTGAAGCAGCAAGAACTCTCTGCCCCCCGTCGTCGGCAGCCTCATCTTCTGAAGCGTCCTCCATGCTCCAAGTACAATGGCACAACGCTACGTGAAGAAAGAATGAGGAAAGACTGTCAGGGAAACCCCTAAGCGGTGGAGAGGAAGGGACACCCTTCAGACCTTTTCTAGGCGAAGGGAGGCTATTTGCCTTAAATGATTCTCTCCTCAAAAACACGCCAAAGGGATCTCTCCCTACAAACGGTCACCTCAAACTTCTCATTTTCCGCCCCAACAGGATACACGAAGCGGCCAGGCATTCAAAGCATCAGAAAATGGAAAGACACCATGTCAGACGCTCACCCAACCATCAGGCGAGATCCACGCAGAAAGTATCGACTCTTTCCAACCACTGCAGATACGCTGAACAAAATACGGCAATGGCGATACGGAACAGATAAGTCTTCATCATAACGCTATTGCCTTATCTATTTCTCTACACAAAAGAGGAAGTTTTTTTCTTCAAAAAGGAAAAAGACATACAAAAAGAGGAAGCAAAATAGATACATCAGGCCTCCGGCCCACCTTGAAGCCTGGAAGTGGAGGGCTCAAACGGTCTTCCCCTGGCATCTTCGGCGACGGCCGACCCTAGCACTGACCCCACCGGCGTGGGAACTGCCTCGATTGCGTGCCCTCCCGAGGCATCCAGAGTTGGCGACCCCTCGAACGAAGAGCCCCTGGGATCCTCTTCATCATGTGCCGAAGCAGAGGAACTGGAGAATGACAAGTCTGAGTCATAACGTTGCCCGGATAGGAAGTCAACTACTCCGGACGCCTGCTCCTCGGCGTAAGAGACGGCCCGGTCGTAGCCTTGCTTGAACCCCTTACGGATGCCCCGGTGAAGTCCTAACTCGTAGTAGGGGAGGGCAGCCTCCTTAAGGTCGACCCGGTAGGCCTCTGAGCTTTTGTACTGCTCGAGAGCCTCCGCCCCGATCGATCCCACCCTACCAGCGAGCTCGGCCTTCTCCCGCTCCGCCTCGGTTGACTTCCACTCGACCTCAGCCGTCCGCTCTTCGGCCTCCGCCGCCTGCTTGTCCGCCTCGGCCCGATCAGCCTCGGCCTCCTGCCGAAGGTGCTCGGCTTCCTCCGCTCGGTCTACCAGCTCTGCACGTTCGGTCTCCCACCGGCCATCCAGCTCAACGCGTGCAAGGCGCTCCTCTTCGAGAAGCCTGTTCTTCCTCTCGAGCGATTCGCGGGTCTTGGCTGGCTGCTCGGTTAGCGCCCGGGTCTCCACCTGGCTCGATCGCACCAGCTCCCTGACAGAGAAAGCTCCCGCCGAAGCCCATAATGCTCCTCGGCAAGCCGAGCCAACCTCCTATCAGACCCACCAAGGGTCCAGGCCAGGTTCGCTCACTCCCACTCCGACCGAGCGTACGCTTCTGCCAAAGCAGCCCCCATTTGGGCCAGGGCCAGGCCACCCTCAATTACCCCAGCGAGGGCCACGGATGGAGAGTACTGCCTACCTCCCCCCCTCACCTTCGCGGCTATACCGTGACATACCTGGTGCAGAGGGCCCGAGATACCAAGCCTCTCCAAGGCCACCGGAACGGAGAAACCCCCATTGCCCGGCGCCCCACCGAGTGGCTCCAACCGAGCCACAGTCTCGGTCGCCTCTCGCGCCTCGGCCGGATTTTCTTGCGCCCCCCCAACTTGGACCGGCTCAGCACCTGCACCACCACCTGAAGCGCCAGCCTCGGCCACGGCCCCAGCATCCCCCGCCTCGGCCACAGCCCCCTCGGCTTCTACCGAGGGGAGAGCCGGGCCGGCACCGTTGCCAGTCGCAAGAATAGCCCCGGCCCCCTCTGCTCCGATCGAAGGAAGAGCCGAGCCCGCATTGTCGCCGCCCGCAGGAGCAGCCCCAACCTCCTCGGCCCCCTCTTACCCGGCGGGTGGGAGAGCTCGCCCGATAGGGTCGGCCCCATCATGCTCGGCGGAGGGGCGAGCCGCGGCAAGGTCGCCTTCGACTGCGGGTACGACCCCGGCCTTCTTGGCCCGCTTCCTAGCCCTCACGGTGGCCCGGATCATGCCTTCCACGGGGTCCTTGTGCTTGGACCCCCGCGGCTTGAAGGATTCACCCTGGGCCGTCCCCTTGCCCTTATCTCTGGTTCGAGAGTGACCCGGGGGAGCAGCCCATTCATCAATAGCCGAATCATCGCCAAGCTCGATCACCTCTGCGGCCTCCTTCAAAGCCTCCCGCCTGGTGTCTGCACGAAGAGGAAGACATATTCAGGAGAAGAAAAATGACCCCCACATCCAAAAGAGAGCCTAGTTTGTGGCACCTGAGCCTGATGGATGCAGCCGCATAAGAAGACACCGCTCCATATTCTCTGGAGTAACCAGCTCTTCGGTGGATTGGCGGTGCTTCAGCAAGATGGCCGCATATTTCTCCACATGTGGAGGGAACTCATACTGCCTGGGAGGGATATTCGGGTGGAAATTGGGGATTACTAGACACCTCCAAGTTTCCTCCACTGAACAAATCCCTACCCAGAAGAATTGAGTTTTCCACCCCTTATGCGAAGAATCCTTCGCCGCCAAGGAGATACAGCTCCTATTCTGCCTCGCCTGGATGAAATAGAAGCCCTTCCCGGCCGAAGGATGTGCTTTCAACTCAAAGAAATAGTGAAAGAGGTCCAAGGAAGGAGGAACTCCACACTGGCGGCAGAGAATGCGGAAGGCGGAAAGGAGAAGATAAGAGTTGGCTACCAATTGAATGGGCACCAACAGAAAAAAATTGAGAAGCTGAAGAATGAAAGGTTTGAAGGGAAGGCGAAACCCACCCTTCCACAACAGAAGGAAAGTACAGATGTGGCCTGTACGAGAGTCCAGGCTCATCTCGTGTGGGGAAGTTGCGACAAAGCGGAACTTGTGGGGCAGGCGATACTGGTGCTCCAGCCTTCTCACATCCGCCTCCCCCAGTTCACTGCAGTTCGGAACCAGCGCCTTCACCACTGGCTCATCTTCCCACTCCTCAGCATCCGAGCGCTGGTCCGCCATGGAACCCGAAGAAGACTCTGAGGAAAGGTGATCTCGGGACCCCGAAGATTCTGGGGGGAGAGGAAGCCGCTGGACTGCCTCCGCGGTTATCTCCGCCAACTCCACGAACGCCGCTGCAAGCCTCTGCTGATGCGGGACGGACACGGGAGACGACACTATATGGTGTCACCCTCGGACTCTAGATGAAGACACGACCAGCAACACACACCAGGGAGACACTAAGCCCGACACTACGAGCTCCTAGTGGCGAAACGTTGCTAACAGAAGTGGAAGCTCACTCATCGTCCCAAGCGAGGGAAAGCGCGGACCGTGCGCGGTTAAGGAACCGGCGGAGGTCAAGGGTAGTCTGACTCAACTTCCGGACTCGGATCGAGTCGCGGGACGGGTCACTCTCACTCTCACAGCGGTGACATGGACACACGGGCTAGTACCTACACTCTCGGCGGTGGCAAAAGACCGTATACTAGCTAAGCAAATGAACGCCAAGAGGTTTGGACCATTACCTCCACGCACCCGGCGCGGTGAAGACAACCCCGGCCGAATCACAGACTCCCGATTAAACAATATCACAGCAATACAAAGATTTGACCCACTCCACACAGGGAGGTAAAAGGTCACATGTGGAGCCCGGGAATCACGCAACTCGGGTTGACGGGCAGCATCGTGATGTCGCCCGGCGGTGCCAAACTCCGCGTTTTCGTGCTTTCCGAACGGCGGGTTCTGCGGGCCCGCGGGGCCCACGGACGGCGCTATCCTCCGGATCTGCGGGGGTGGGACCCACTGTGATGGGGACCCCTGGGGGCACGCCTCCAAGGACGGCGGTCGGCCGGGAACACCGATCGGGGGTCGATCGGTCCCGATTCCCAAGCTTTGAAGTTGCTGCCCACGGATTTTTAGTTGCTGTTTTCAGGCGCGCGCTCCGACGAAAACGGCCGCTGCGATCAATCCCGACATCGGATCGGGACGCATGAGCTATCGTTGGAAAGCTCTCTTCAAATACTTCAATCTAGACCTAGAGAGATCTGCTGGATCCGGTCGGATCAGAACTTTATTGAATTTACAAGTCCCTGTTGTATAGTAACTGAAATCTCAGATCTGTAGGGTACTTGTCTGAGAACCACCATTGACCACCTAGTAAACCTCCGATTCAGCTCTTGAGCGCTTCTTCAAAGTTGATGGAACTGGGACTATTTTTTGAATTTGATTTGGATGTGGTGGTGATTTACTATAATTTTTGGGGTGACTGGTGGTCGGATCTGGGAACAGGGGGATAGAACTATAGCTGGGACTGAGAATGATTTTTAGAAAATATGAAATGGACGAACCAAAAATTGAGAAAAATTGTGGATGAAGGGGTCGATGGGTGGAAACTCTGGTAAAATTGGGTAAACCAAAATAAATCAAAAAGTGGACCTAAGACATGAAACTCAGGGTGGAGATGAACCTGGATAGACTGCTGGCAGAATTGAAATGGAAGAGTGGATGAAAATCAAAAAATATGAAACGGGATCTGAATGACAAACCAATTGTTTTGGGATGTCCTTGACACCTCTGGAAGACCCATTAAAATTCCTAGATCGATCTGAGCTCGTGGCGGAGATGGAAAATTCATGGAAGCTGCTGTGGTACTGTGCGGACAGAACTATGTTGATGGCGGTGGCGGTGCGGTGGCGGCTCGTGGCGGCGGCGGCGATCGTCGGAACTGATACAAGAGGCTTCACACCTCAGAATGGAAGCCTACACAGCATCCAAGGGGGAGAGAGAGGAGAGAGGAGGGGGCGCACCAGCCCTTGCTCTTGAATTAGATTGAATCAAAATGGCATTAATTCCTCCAAAATGGAAAATACAAGTTTAAATATGTTACATCTCACATCCATCCACAACCATTGGATCTAGGGGATGGGAATAGAGGGTTGGGATGGAGTGTGACACATCACACAAAAATTATAAAAAACTAAGGGGAGGGGGGCGGCCCTTGGACTAGGATGTAGCATGTGGACTTGGTAGGTGGGGGTGGGTAGCCTACTTAGACTTTTCAAGCCATTTGTCCCCCATGTGTCATTTTACCAGTCAAACTTCTAGATGCCTCCATTTGGCATGTTGACTGACCCCACGTGGGACCCTAGGCTGAGGTGGCCCAATGGGATGGGGCCTGGGGGGCCCGTGGGGCCCACGGGGTCCGAATTACACATAAGCCCCTATTACAATCAAAATGGCAAACCGAATGCAATGAAATAAACACAAATTACACACATACAAAGTCTAACTAAATATAATAAATGGGGAGACTCAGGGCGGTGTCTCCAGGCTGTCTCCGAGCCAGATGGACGCCGAGGTGGCTCGTGTCGTACTCCGCGTGCGGTACCGATGGCTCAGCGTATCGTGCCGATCAACTGCTCGGGTGTCCGCACCAATTCTCCCCGGGTGGGAGAAACTCGACCCTGTCGAGTAAGGATCTGCATCACTCCTGTATCGCTCCAAAAGGTCCGGATCAATCCGCTGCAACTCGCCATGTGTGATCCATGTGTCCTCCGTAGCGGGCCATCCTCTCCATCGCACTAGGTAGCGCAGGTAAGATCCACTCTTGGTAACTGTCACTTGCTCGTCCAGTATACGATCTATATGCTCACGCTGCCATGAAAAAGGGGCTGGAGGTGGAAGTGGACACTCAGGTGTGGGATCACTCTCAAGGGGAGGAGATGGCTCAAAAGGCTTACTAGGGATCACCGCTGGGTCCCTATATGCAACAAGATCCGATACATTGAAGGTAGAGCTTATACCATATTTCTCGGGCAGGTCCACAACATACGCATTGGATCCAACGCGTTTCAACACTCTAAAGGGACCGACTCCGCGAGCTTGCAACTTCTTAACGGTTCCAGAGGGAAACCGTTCAGGTCTTACCCTGATCATGACGTATTCGCCCTCGTGGAACTCTCGGTGGTGTTGGTGGGCATCGGCTAACTCCTTGTACCGTGCATTGCTGGCCTCAATGTGACGACGGATGTCGTCATGCAAACTCCTAACATGCCTAGCAAACGACTCGACCGACTCCGACACTCTAGCATGGATAGGCATGGGGACAAGGTCAACGGGTTTCCTAGGCCTACGACCTGAGACAATCTCAAATGGACTCATGCCGGTAGACCTATTCACCGAATCATTGTATGCAAACTCAGCCATAGGTAAAATAAGATCCCAATCCCCAATGCGGTCCTTAACCAGACACCTCAAAAGATCTCCCAGACTCCTATTGACCACCTCGGTCTGACTGTCTGTCTGGGGATGATATGCAGTGGAAAACTTGAGGTGAGTACCCATCATATGCCATAGTGTCTTCCAAAAGTAGGAAGTGAATCTAACATCACGGTCAGACACTATAGTGCGAGGCAACCCGAACTTGCACACCACATGAGTAAGGAATAGGCGGGCTACCCTAGAAGCATCCGAAGTCTTCGAGTAAGGGATAAAGAGGGCCATCTTAGAGAAACGGTCAACCACTACATAGACCGAATCATGCTTCCTGGAGGTACGTGGCAATCCCAAAACAAAGTCCATACTAACATCCTGCCACGGGGCATCAGGCACGGGTAGAGGCGTATAAAGGCCTGAGCTTTGCTTCTTCATCTTGGCCGTAGCACATGTACGGCACTGAGCCACGATGTTAGCGACATCGCGCTTCAAGCTCGGCCAATAAAATCGATGCTCCACTGCCTCAATAGTCTTGTTCCGACCAAAGTGGCCGGCTAGACCTCCCGCATGTAGTTCCCACACTAAGAAATCTCGAACCGAAGTTCGGGGAACACATACCCTGCAACCTCGAAAGAGGTAACCCTCCTGAAGCATATACTCATCAAGGTCTCTCGAGGGTCCGGCCTGGAGGGTGGTAAAAATCTGACCAAAGTCAGGACAATCAACATAGGCCTCCTTCATCTTCTCTAACCCTATGACCTCGGCACTCATGGTGGTAAGCAAACATGCTCGTCGACTCAAGGCATCAGCCACCTTGTTCTCCACTCCAGCCTTATGTTTCAGCACAAAGGTGAACTGCTGGAGATACTCGACCCAACGACTATGACGCGAGTTAAGCTTCTTTTGCGAATGGAGGTACCTCAATGCCTCGTGATCGGAGTATAGGACAAACTCCTGATGTAAAAGATAGTGCCTCCAATGCCTAAGAGCCTGAACAACTGCGTAGAATTCTTTATCATATGTGGAATATCGCAGTTTCGCGTCATTCAGCTTCTCGCTGAAATATGCGATCGGGTGGGACTCCTGACTCAAAACTCCTCCAATCCCAACACCCGACGCATCACAAGAGACCTCAAACAGCTTCGAGAAATCAGGCAGTCGAAGGATAGGTGTTTGGGTCATGCGCTCCTTGATGTCCTTGAAGGTGGCAGATGCGGCCTTCGTCCATACAAATGTGCCCTTACGGATGCAATCCGTGATCGGGGCGGTGACGGAGCTAAATCCACGGATAAAGCGACGATAGAACGTTGCAAGACCATGAAAGCTGCGGACATCATGAATGGTACGGGGTTCCGTCCACTCAATAATGGCCCGGACCTTTTCCGGATCGACGGAGACCCCAGTACTAGACACAATGAAACCCAAGAAGGTAAGCTGAGGTGTCATAAAGGCACACTTCTGTGGGTTCGCAAATAACTGCTCTCGCCGAAGAAGTAGACAGACCTGCCGAAGGTGGTCTAAGTGGTCCCCTGTGGTGTGGCTATAGATAAGGATATCATCAAAATACACCACTACAAAGACTCCAATGAAAGGTCGAAGGACCTGAGTCATGAGTCGCATGAAAGTGCTAGGGGCATTGGTCAACCCAAAAGGCATGACCAACCACTCATATAAACCATCCTTGGTCTTAAATGCGGTCTTCCACTCATCACCTGGCCTAATCCTCACCTGATGGTAGCCACTCTTAATATCGATCTTCGAAAAGATAGTGGCACCTGCCATCATGTCTAGCATGTCATCCAGGCGGGGAATAGGGAACCTGTACTTCACGGTGATCTTGTTGATGGCACGACTATCAATACACATTCTCCATGTGCCATCCTTCTTCGGGGCGAGTAATGCAGGTACAGCACATGGACTCATGCTGTCCCGAACAGATCCTCTCTGCACAAGCTCATCGACCTGCCGTTTAAGCTCGGCATGCTCCGTGGGGCTCATTCGATAATGAGGAAGGTTGGGCAAAGAAGAGCCCGGAACAAGGTCGATGGCATGCTGAATATCCCACATGGGTGGGAGTCCCTCGGGAAGCTCATCGGGAAAAATATCAGCAAACTCCTGCAGAATAGGAACAACCTCGGGTGGGAGCTCACCCTCGGAGTCCCGCTCCACCTCTCGGACCGTAATGGCAAACACCGGACAGCCCTGACTAAGCTCCTGCTCCATTTCCCGGGAGCTAATCATCATCAATCTCCTCGTCGAGGGCCCTCCTGGGCCAGAGGTAACGGTCATAGTTCGAGCTGGGGATGGGGTACAGAGCCCAGGTACGGAAGGCTTTGGAGTACTAGGGCCAGTAGGACCCCTGACTGATGGGCTCCTGGGCCGAACAGGGTGGAGGGTGACCCGCTGGCCATCGTGGTCGAAGGTACAGGTGTTCGACCAACCATGGAGTGTGGCATCTCGGTCGAATAACCACGGCCTACAAAGAATGATACTTCCCACTTCCATGGGGAGAACATCACACCAGATCTCGTCACGGTAGGAGTGGAGCTGCAGCGGGACCAAGCACCGCAGCCTGACCGAAATGGAAGTGGTATCCACCCATGATACCTGATAGGGACAAGGATGGTCTACGGGTGTGAGACCAAGACGAGCGACAGCGTTCGTGGAGATTGCATTGATACAACTCCCGCTATCGATGACCACCTTGCAAATTTGCTTTCCCAACCTACAGAATACCTGAAGGATAGTGGTCCGACGCCAGTCATCACTGGCCTGTGGCTGGGTGAGGATACATCTGACGACCCCCACGTGGGTATCGTCCGACTGCTGGACATCCTGGGCCTCACCTCCCAACTCATAGTACTCGTCAGCTAACTCTTCATCTGCCTCATAGCTGACTAACTCGAGGCCCGTAGGGGTGGTATCCTCGGCCTATGTGTCCCCAATGTGAAGAGATGGGCGGGTGGGACACTGGTTGGCGAAATGGCCAAACCCATTGCAGCGATAACACTGCTGCCGTGATCCACTAGGCTCCCCAATCATAGGTCCTTTACCTTTATCCTCCCGACGAATAGGAGGCGTAGGCAACAAAGGACGTGCAGGAGGTGCGGGTGCCGGTGGACGGGCTATAGGTGGGGTCGTAAGATGCTGGGGACAAGGAAGGTCCCTCGGGGGTGGAGGACAAGGCCTAGGAGCAAAGGGCTCGGGGCGAGCGAGCTCCTGAGGTCGTGCCATGGGGGCCCTCGGATACGTGCCAGATGAGCCACGGGACTCGACACTACGAAGGGGAAAGGAGCCCAACCGATGGGGTGACTCAAACTCTGCCTCGAACTGCTCCAATTCGAGAGCAATCTAATATGCCTGCTCCAAAGTGGTGGCATTGCGGTGAAAGAGTTCATATTGATAATTGGGCCGCAAACCTCTCCGAAAGCGGGATATCGTCATGGTGCTCTCTTCCGTGACCCCGCCCCGCAAATAATACTCATCGAATTCGGCGGTGTACTCGGTCACGGATCGGTTCCCTTGGGAGATGCTTTGCCACTTGTCTATGAGACGTTGGCGATATGAGGCGGGAAGGTAATTCTCCCTCAACTTGGTTTTCATATCATCCCAAGTACCGATCTGGGGTTGACGTCGCTGGTTGAGCAGACTTTCCACATTGATCCAATAAGTTTGGGCCTGCCCTTGCAGCTTCATCTTTGCGTATCGGACTCTTCGGTGGTCCGTCATCTCAAACCACTCGAAGTACCGGTCCATGCCGGCCTCCCAATCTAAATACACCCTAGGGTCCAAGGACCCGCTAAAAGTGGGAGGGTCTACACGCACACCCCTAAGAATGCGGTCGTCATCCTCGTCATCACGATTCCGTCGTTGATGACGATGACCGTTACCCCCTTGATCATTATCAGATGCATAATCATCCACCACATGCACCTGTTGAACCCCAACATTCTCCGCCTGAGCCCTTGGCACAGCAGGCTGCTGAACTGGCTCCTGTTGGCCGTTCGTCGGCGCGGGTTGCGCCGCTACTGGGCCCCTCTCTAGGACGACAATCCTCCCAACAAGGCCTTGAATGGACTGCTCCGAAACCCCGGCCCGATCCTCGAGGACCTTCATCCGCCCTTCTAGACGCATCCCTATGCCATCCATACGTGTACTAAGACCATCCATACGCGTGTCTAAACGATCCATGATGGCCCGGAACATCTCGGCCGTGGAAGACTCATCGGAACTACGGGCTCGGGACTCCGCCATAGGTGGTGGTGGCGAGTACTGGGTGCCTCGACGGGTGGGCATGCAACTGACACACGACCTAGAAGACACCGACTAATGCAAACACACATTAAATGATGCACTTAGACCTAAACCAATATCCGGTACGGGGCGGAGTTAATCGATCCGAAGATCACTCCCGCAAGTGTGCGACCTCCCGATAGGCGTAGCCTAACGTTCGGACACCACCTTTTAAGATACCGAATAAAGGGTGCAATGCAATTTAAAATACACTTTTTTTTTGTTGTTTTGAAAATAAGGATGATCCTAGACTCGACTTAGACCATGATGCATGACTTATGCAACGACTACCCTAGACTCGACTCGCTCTGATACCAAACTGATGCGGGACGGACACAGGAGACGACACTATATGGTGCCACCCTCGGACTCTAGATGAAGACACGACCAGCAACACACACCAGGGAGACACTAAGCCCGACACTACGAGCTCCTAGTGGCGAAACGTTGCTAACAGAAGTGGAAGCTCACTCGTCGTCCCAAGCGAGGGAAAGCGCGGACCGCGCGCGGTTAAGGAACCGGCGGAGGTCAAGGGTAGTCCGACTCAACTTCCGGACTAGGATCGAGTCGCGGGACGGGTCACTCTCACTCTCACAGCGGTGACATGGACACACGGGCTAGTACCTACACTCTCGGCAACAGCAAAAGACCGTATACTAGCTAAGTAAATGAACGCCAAGAGGTTTGGACCATTACCTCCACGCACCCGGCGTGGCGAAGACAACCCCGGCCGAATCACGGACTGCCGGTTAAACAATATCACAGCAATACAAAGATTTGAACCACTCCACACAGGGAGGTAAAAGGTCACATGTGGAGCCTGGGAATCATGCAACTCGGGTTGACGGGCAGCATCGTGATGTCGCCCGGCGGTGCCGAACTCCGCGTTTTCGTGCTTTCCGAACGGCGGGTTCTGCGGGCCCTCGGGGCCCACGGACGGCGCTGTCCTCCGGATCTGCGGGGGTGGGACCCACTGTGATGGGGACCCCTGGTGGCACGCCTCCACGGACGGCGGTCGGCTGGGAACACCGATCGGGGGTCGATTGGTCCCGATTCCCAAGCTTTGAAGTTGCTGCCCACAGATTTTTAGTTGCTGTTTTCAGGCGCGCGCTCCGGCGAAAACGGCCGCTGCGATCAATCCCGACGTCGGATCGGGACGCATGAGCTATCGTTGGAAAGCTCTCTTCAAATGCTTCAATCGAGACCCATAGAGATCTGCTGGATCTAGTCGGATCAGAACTTTATTGAATTGACAAGTCCCTGTTGTACAGTAACTGAAATCTCAGATCTGCAGGGTACTTGTCTGAGAACCACCATTGACCACCTAGTAAACCTCCGATTCAGCAATTGAACGCTTCTTCAAAGTTGTAGGGTATCCAACCATGGAACTGGGACTATTTTTTGAATTTGATTTGGATGTGGTGGTGATTTACTATAATTTTTGGGGTGACTGGTGGTCGGATCTGGGAATAGGGGGATAGAACTGTAGCTGGGACTAAGAACGATTTTTAGAAAATATGAAATGGACGAACATAACATTGAGAAAAATTGTGGATAAAGGGGTCGATGGATGGAACCTCCGTTAAAATTGGGCAAACCAAAATAAATCAAAAAGTGGACCTAAGACATGAAACTCAGGGAGGAGATGAACCTGGACAGACTACTGGAAGAACTGAAATGGAAGAGTGGACGAAAATCAAAAAATAGGAAACGGGATCTGAATGACAAACCAATTTTTTTGGGTTGTCCTTGACACCTCTGGAACACCCAGTAAAATTCCCAGATCGATCTGAGCTCGTGGCGGAGATGGAAAATTCATGGAAGCTGCTGTGGTACTGTGCGGACAGAACTCCGTTGATGGCGGTGGCGGTGCGGTGGCGGCTCGTGGCGGCGGCGGCGATCGTCGGAACTGATACAAGAGGCTTCACACCTCAGAATGGAAGCCTTCACAGCATCCAAGGGGGAGAGAGAGGAGAGAGGAGGGGGCGCACCAGCCCTTGCTCTTGAATTAGGTTGAATCAAAATGGCATTAATTCCTCCAAAATGGAAAATACAAGTTTAAATATGTTACATCTCACATCCATCCACAACCATTGGATCTAGGGGATGGGAATGGAGGGTTGGGATGGAGTGTGACACATCACACAAAAATTATAAAAAACTAAGGGGAGGGGGGCGGCCCTTGGACTAGGATGTAGCATGTGGACTTGGTAGGTGGGGGTGGGTAGCCTACTTAGACTTTTCAAGCCATTTGTCCCCCATGTGTCATTTTACCAGTCAAACTTCTAGATGCCTCCATTTGGCATGTTGACTGACCCCACGTGGGACCCTAGGCTGAGGTGGCCCAATGGGATGGGGCCTGGGGGGCCCGTGGGGCCCACGGGGTCCGAATTACACATAAGCCCCTATTACAATCAAAATGGCAAACCGAATGCAATGAAATAAACACAAATTACACACATATAAAGTCTAACTAAATATAATAAATGGGGAGACTCAGGGCGGTGTCTCCAGGCTGTCTCCTAGCTAGATGGACGCCGAGGTGGCTCGTGTCGTACTCCGCGTGCCGTACCGGTGGCTCGGCTTATCGTGCCGATCAACTGCTCGGGTGTCCGCACCATCTGCTCTCCCGTCATGTCCTCACGACGCATCGAAGAGCCCAAAAGTAAGAACGGAGGAGAGCCAAAACCCTAAAGATGGAGGAAATCTGAAATGACAGCAAGCGCTCAACGCCTATATCCCCACGCGGGAGGTGGCGCGTCGTTCCGACCTCCGAGAAAAGGGGGCCCCTTCAGTTCAAATCCGTCAGGATCATCATTATTACGGGCCCAGGTGACCATGGCACGTGGCTTCCTAACACCGCCAGATATCCACCCACCTGAGCCACGCTGGTCTAAAACCCCAACAGCTACTCTTCCGAGCTTACTAAAGCTCGGGAGTAGGAGGGGGACAAGTGGAGAGGGGGATTTCTGTAGCCCATCTAAGAGCAGCCAAACTAGGTCCATCAGGACCAAACGAGGCTCAGCTCATCCAAGTGACAGCCCCATAGGGCCCACTTAGGCTAAAAAGCCCAATAAGATTACTCGAGACCCCATCCTTCCTCGGCGGCCCTTAGGCACGGAAGGCCCGAGCGACGGTCAGAACGGAGGAAGACCCATGCCCGAGTTATCCGCTCATCGGGATAGAGGCAAGCGCTCAGCGCCCACTCCGACCTATCTTCATCCGAGCTATGCCTATCGCCCGGACAGGGTTGGCACCTTTTATGCTCGGACCGACCGACGATTGCTTATCCACGCTGCCATTGAGAGCCCTTTATGAGCATGAGTTTATGAGGATAAGGGACCCATGATCCCTCAAGGCTATGAAAATCCCACGATGAGGATGTAACTCCCGCCTAAAACTCCTCAGCTTACGGGACTCATAAGGTGAGCACACTATATAAACCAGGGACTCCCTCCAGTGAAAGGTAAGGGCAATACACACCTAAAATCCCCTGAGCAGGAATTTCACCACCTTGGTGTTGGGGGATCTCGTGCACCTCTTTCTACCTCCCTCTCTATCTTCCACCATTGCTCTACTGACTTAAGCATCGGAGGGTTTTTCCCAGGGAACCATCCCTGGGCCCCCTGATTCGTTTCCCTTTCTCTGCAGTTCACTATTCGGTGATCATCCTCCCCGCTCAGGACAAGCGCGAGATCACGCCCCTCAAGCGCACCTTCATCTCTTGACACGTGGACTTCTCGCGGAGCATTCCTTTTTGAATTTCCTTGGGCAGGAACGTGTTTCCCATGCGCCACATTCTCGCGAGCCTATAAAAGGAGGCCAGATTGCTCAATTAAATGATAGAGAGAGAAGTAGAAAGAAGTAGAGCATATAAATCTGAGAGTGCACTTGCAGAGAGAAAAGAGAAGTAGAGAGAAGGAGAGCAACCGAGGAAGAAAGGAATTAGAGAGGAATCTGAGAGGAAGTTTGTGAAAGCTAGTTGCAGCGAGTCGAGGGAAAATAGCGTATCGAAGTGTATGCTATCTGAGTGAGTTGTATCTTGACTACTGGATCAGATCCAGAGTTGAATTTCTCAATTGTGAGCTACATTTGCATACATCTGCATTTCTGTTATCGTTCTTTATTTCACATTTTTTTAAATCTCTTGTAAGCTATGTATCAGTAGAGCAAGCTGTGAAGCTCAGCGGGCGAGGTTGAATCCTCGGACAGTAAGCTGTGAAGCTCAACGGTTGAAGCTGTGAATCAGCGGTCTAGCAAGCTGTGAAGCTCAGCAGATTGTAGGGATCTAGTCCCCGAAGCTGTGGATCAGCGGATTCAAGCTGTGAGTCAGTAGTAAGCCTTACTCAGTTGAGTAAGGGGTGGATGTAGATCTTGAGCTCGAGATTGAACCACCTAAAATTGCTTTGTTCGTTGTGTGTCTGCTTATCTACTTTTCGCCACTCGACTAGATAAATGCCTAGGAAAGCCCAGTACTATCTAATCTGTCTGCATATTCATTTGAAGTCTTCTATATTCGATTGATTGCCATTAACTGTGCATGTTCGCTGAAGTCTGAATCTATTCTGAATTGGGTTGAATTTCTTCATCATAATTCTAGATTATAATAGATAACTTAGTGGCATATAAAAAGGCTAAGTCAAAAGGATAGATTACATCTATCTGGAAAACTGACCCTTGCGTGAGCAGATTATCTAATCAACCCTCCGCCTGGTACCATACCGAGTTATCAATTCAGTGAACTGTTGATTCCGTAGATGATGATTCATATTGGTTCAGTTGTGTGATTTGCAATAGTTAATTCCTAATTCCACATTTCTTTCAATTGCTGGGAATCAATTTTAATTTGGGGTAGATATATTCACCCCCTCTCTAGATCTGTATTCATTCGATTCAACATCCTACTTGATGGGTCTCTTTACAAACGATCCTTTGTCGGACCCCTCCTCAAATGCCTCGACACCTCGGAAGCTCGCCAAGCGATCGAGGAAGTACACGAAGGAATTTGTGATGCGCACCAGGGAGGAAGATCGATCGTAAGGATCCTAGTGAGCCCAGGCTACTGGTGGCCCACTATCCAGCGCGACTGCTCGGCGTATGCTCAGAAATGTGACCAGTGCCAGCAGTTTGACCACCTAATCTAACAGCCAGCCTCAGAACTCATGACCCTGACCGAGCCTTACCCCTTCGCTCGGTGGAGGATCGATATCTTGGGGAGGCTGAAGCTTCTGCAAAAATAACAGAGGCAGTAATTTGGAGCTTCATGTGGAAGTCGATCATTTGTCGTTTTGGCATCCCCTAAGTGATTGTGAGCTATAACGGTCGGTAATTCAACTGCGCTTATTTTAAGAATAGGTGTGCCGACCTACATATTCGTAACCACTTCACCTCGGTAGTCCACCCACAAGCTAACGGACTAGTTGAAAATGCCAATAAAACTATCCTCAAAGGCATCAAGACCAGGCTCAGGAAGGCCAAGGGTAATTGGCTTGAGGAATTACCTAGCATACTTTGGTCGTATCGAACCACCCCGAGGGCCTCCACAGGTGAAACTCCATTCCAACTAGTATATGGCACCGAGGCAGTCATTCCATTGGAGATCAGTAGCCCCTCCCTTCAGGTTATTAACTTCCTACCCGAGTCCAATGAACGGAAGTTACTAGAAAATTTGGACTTGGCCGATGAAGTACGCAAGGTCGCAAGGATCCGAGCAATGGAATACCTACGTTGCATGGCTCGCTACTACAGTGCCCAGGTTCGAGATAGACGGTTCCAACCTGGAGACCTCATCCTAAGAAAGGCCGAAGCCTCTCGACCACTAGAGGCAGTGGGGAAGCTGGCCCCTAATTGGGAAGGCCCCTACCGAGTGGTTGAGACGCTCGAAAAAGGATCTTACCAGTTGTCTACCATGGAAGGGAAACCAATTCCCTGGAGTTGGAATGCTACGGCATTGCGCAAATTTTATTCCTGAACCCTTCCACACCTGTAAGAAGTCAATTAAGATGGCAATCCACAGTTTTATTGCTTCAACATTCTTTGAAAATCAGATAGGCCGTAGCCAGTACAATAATAAAAAAAAGGGAGATACAAATGGTAAAACAGGGACTAATAGCGCGGTGCAAATAGGGTTGGCGGCCTCAGACCGAGCCACTGACTCCACCAGGTGTGGAAACTGGCTTGGGTAGTAAGGCAACCGACCTAGTCTGCTCGGGTGGTTAGGAAGAGATGGTATCAGTAAGGAAAGACAAGAAAAGGCTCCATCAAGAATAGATGGTGTCGGCAAGAAGAAGCAGGAAAAAATAAGAAGAACAGAAGAGAGAGAGAGAGAAAGAGAACAGTCCCTTGGGGTATAGGGAGTGAAAGGGGAGACGGATAAAGAGGGGGGACAGATAAGCAGGAGGCCTCTCTCGAACCATCCTCTCGTGCATTATCCCCTCTCCCCCGTGTGGGCGGCAGCACGGAAGTCAAAGAAGAACACCATGTTACGCGTCTTCCATTCTCGTACGACGTCCACCAAGTCATCTTCCATTCTCCTACGCCGAAGTAGCTTGAATGCCCCAGCAGCCATGAAGTCCTTCGTCTTCATCGTCGGCCTCCATGATTCACCAAGAGAAGGCAAGAAAAGAAGGAGATATGGGGAAACAACGAAGGCCCTTATGCAGCTTGAAGAGGAGGAGACACTCTTCGGAGCCTTTTATAGGCCGAAGGGGGGCACCTTGCCGTCCTCAAAAAAATGTGAAAGGAATTCAAAAGCAGGCGTCCTCCCTTAGGCACAATTACGCCGCCTTCCCCCAGAATCCTTCGACAAGCATACACGAAAAGTTGGGTTATTCAAGGCTAGGGAAGACAGGAAGACGCCAGATCAGCACCCTTGAATCAACCGATCGGCGCGTGACCTGATTTTTCGACAGGAAAATCGTATGAGATTTCTGATTTGCTAACGTCCGCGGATACGGTAAACCATACTCGGTCAAAGACGGTAAGGATCATTTAAGTGGGCTCTGAACTAAATCACCATTGTCTATAGAAAGAAAAGAGATACATGGAAAGGTTCCAGATGGCCTAAAAAAGGGGGGGAAAGGCCAGTAAAGTAAGTACATAGTAAACCTAATCTATGGAGATAGGAGAAGGGTGGGAGGTCTACGATCTTCCTTGAAGCTCGGTGGTCGGAAGGCCCTCGGCACCCGACACCGTCTCTACAATCAAGGGCAGTGTGCCCCTGGCTCCCTCGGTGATAGCCGGCTTAAGCACTGACCCCACCTATGTGGGAACTGCCTCGACCGAGTGCCCTCCTGAAGCAGCCGGAGTTGGTGATCCTCTCTCTACAAGAGTAGAAGTGTCCTCGCTTCCCCCACCGCCACTTGACGATGATGAAGAAGAAGAGGTTGAGCCTTCTTCGCCTGAATCATAGCGTTGTCCAAAGATAAAAACAATCTCGTTAATAACTTGCTCCTGTGCCAGACTTGCTGCCCGCCTGAAGCCCTGCGCAAAGCCCTTCCGTAGCCCACGCCAGTAGCCCGACTCGTAATAGGTAAAGGCGGTCTTCTTTAGGGCTTCACGATATTCCTCCGAGCCCAGATACTGCTCGATCACCTTCACCTCGGCTTCTGCTTCCTTCACCCCGAGATCAGCCAACTTTGCCTCAGTCTCGGACAGCTTCGCCTCAGCCTCCCTCCTCGCTCGCTCTGCCCCTAGGAGGCGACTCCCGAGCTCTTCCCGCTCGATCCCCCACTGCCTCGAGCTCGCCACGTAGGCCTGACGCTCCTCCTCCAAGAGTCTGCTCTTTAGTTCTGCCGTATATTGAGCTTGGGATAGCTACTCGGACAGCAACCGTACCTTCTCCTGGCTTGCCCGATCCTGCGATCGGAGTTAGGCCGCTTCCTTCCGAAGGATCCTGAGCTCGGAGGACAGTTGTTCGACCCTCCGGTCAAACTCGGCGCGAGCCCAGGCCTGGGCTACCTCACTGCTCTCCATTTGTGCCAAGTAATCGGTGATCTCAACCCCTAGTTGGGCCATGAACAATCCTTCCTCCATGACCTTTTCGAGGAGCATTGGAGGGGAGCAGCGCTGGAATTCATCCCGAACGGACGTGGATGCCAAAGCTCGGCAACGCTTGTACAAGGAGGCCTGGACGGGAAATCACCCCTGTTGAAGGACATGACTCCTCCTTGAAGGAGTCGATTTTGGGATGTCCCCCTCGAACGCCCCCAGACTCGGAACTATGGCGCTTGGCTCGGTCGGGATCCTTAAACCGACCTCTTCCTCCCCGCGCGCTCCAACGGGCTCGGCCGGGGTCCCTTCAGCAGAAGCCGGTGTCTCCGGCGGGGGGACTGGAGATGCTAAGCGATGGATGCCCTCGTTGAGAGGCTCCTCAGTCGTGCGTGCATCCTTCATATTCTTTCGCCTGCTCCGCTCGGCGGTCAAGGCCTTCATCGAGGCAAGCAGTAGCTGTTCCTCGCAGGCTTGGTGCTTGGACCCACGTCGCCCCGGTTCCTCCTCGAGAAGGACCCTCTTGCCCTTAGCTCGGGTAGAGGAGGGGCCCTCGGGGATCGGAGGGGGTCTTGGGCAGCCACCTCCGCCTGATTGTTGACTTCTGCGGGTGTTTGGTGATCCTCGCCAGCACCGCAGATAGGCTCTATCGACCAAGGGCGAACTATCAAGAAAATGTTGGCAAAATGATGTACAAGGTCAAGCATCCAAAATCTTTACCAACGGGAGATGACTCAAAGCGGTCGTAACGTTGGAAATTGGCTGGGGACATTAGCTCTGCAATCGACCGTCGTTGACTCTGAAGAATCTTAATCTCCTCCTCAATCTCTGAGGAAATCACTGGATGCTTCGCAGGGAATACGGGGTGATAGTTCGGCAAAATGGGAAATTTTCAACTGGTACCCTTGTTAGACCCCACCCGAAAATATTAAGTTTTTCACCCTTTATGTGAAGAATCCCAAGGGGAGAGGGTAACACAATTCATCCCTCTCTTGGCCTGAAGGTAGTAGAAACCCTTCCCGACATGGGTATGCTCCTTCAGCTCAAAGAAAGCATGAAAGAGGTCGAGGGATGCGGCGAGGCTGCATAAGCGGCAAAGGACGATGAAAGAAAAGATGAAAGTAAAAGAGTTGGAGACCAGCTGGACGAGAGCCAACTGGTAAAATTATAGCAGCCTGGCGATAAAGAAGTGGAGAGGAAGACGAAAGCCACACTTCCAAGTCAAGAGATAGGTACAAAAAAGGCTTGAGCGAGTACCCAGACTAAACTCGTGGGGCTTAGCAGGAGAAAAGAAATGCTGCCAAGGAAGTTGGAAGCGAATCTCAAGCTCCTTCACCGCTGGTTCAGCTAGTTCACTGCAAAGATCTTGGCTGGGCGCCGGATCCGAACCTCCCGGGACTTCGGCTTCTTCGTTGTGCTCTACCATGGAAGGTTGGGGAGAAGAGGAAGAGACGCTGGAATCCGATGAACTGGCAGGAGGAGGATGCTGGCGAATCGCCTCTGCGGTGGTCTCCGCTAGTTCTGCGAAAGCTTTTCCTATCTTTTGCTCCCTTTGGTTATCCGCTTGGCGCATCAATCCCGTTATGAACTCACGGAACCGACAAAGGGAGGAGAAAGCCCTAAACAGAGGAAACGTAGAGCGCAAGCACATAAGCTATTTGTAGGCCCTAAGCGGCCCAGAGAAGAACCATCACGACGTTTCCGACTCCAACAAGGGCACCCCCGAGTCAATGCGTAATACATCATCACGCTCGAGCCCCCATATGCCAGGATAGCCATATTGATGGCCCTTAAACCTCGAAACAGGGACAGCTCTCAATACCCAAATCCCCATTCGAGCCACAACCCCAGCCTGTATACGCTCTACTCTCTGAGCCCGTCTCCTAGCTCGGGAGTAGAGGGGGGGCAAGTGGAGAGGGGTAGATTTGCGGCCTAAAAGATATGTGGCCCAATACGGCCCAACAGGACCCGTAGAGCCCAACGGGTGACAGCCCCCTTATTGGGCCCACTCAACAGGAAGCCCAAATCACTTGGACCGACATAGCCCATTCAGCTTGCTCGGGGGTCCGAATAATGGTTGCTCAGGGAAAGCCCAAGGGGCGGCCAAGCGTAACCGACCAAAGGAAGACTGGGGGTTAAGAGAAGGGTAAACACCCTCGGACGGGGGTAACGCCGCCTAAACACTCCCTCTTCCCTTGCCCCAAAAAGAAAATGACCACTATATAAACCCAAGGAAGCTCTCCGAAAAGATTGGCCATTCTGAGTACCCTCAGTCACCCATATTGGTGGAGAGCGATCTCGTGTCTACCCCCTATCTCCTTCTTCCCCTCCTTCACGTAAAGCTCTACTATACTGCTAACTTATGCATCAGAGGATTTTTCCCAAGGTTATCTCCCTGCATCCCCTGATCCTTTTCTTCTCGCATTGTAGAGTTCTACTACAATGTGACTGCACTCAACGATCACCCTCGATCAAACGGCTCAGGCTTCAACACAAGATGATGCAGTTCTGAATATATTTGTAAAAATCTCTTTCTTTCTCTCTCTCTCTAGGCTCTATTTGGTATATCAACAAATTAAATCATTATAATGTGAAAGTTATAAACAAACTGCTGTTGGAAGGTGCGAGAACCATCAGCGTGCATATCTTCAATAGTATCTATTGTGACTCCTATGTGTTGATGGTGTTGACATGTAACTCTACTTCATATGGCAACACATTGTTTTGATGAATTGGCAACACTGTTTATGTTTTGATGAAATTGTTATATCAGATTGACTATGTGTTCTTTGCATTTAGTTCACTGCTGTATGCAATTCTCACTGTCACAAGTCTATACACTGAATTGGTTAAGTGTGCACAGCGTCAACGCACTTCATTGGAAGTGTGTACAGCGTCAACGCGTGAAGTTTGTACATCAGACTGTTCATCAAAGTCTATTTGCTTTTCAAGTCTAGACATTGCACTGTTGCATCCAACGTCTTCGTGTTGTATCCTTGTTGTGTCTTCGTGTCGTTCCCTTTATTGTGTCTTCGTGTCACTTACTGTTGTTCCTCGTGTCGTTTCTTTCTGGTCCCACTGCTCCATCACGTGTCGTGATAGCCGTGGCATCTTCTATCTTCGTGTTGTTTTCACTTCGTGCAGTCTTCTCCTAGTGTTGTCCTAACTTCGAGTCGTTTCTTTGTATTCTGTCTTCGTGTTGGTTTTTCGCTTTAGACTTCGTGTCTTTCTCGCTTTGACCACACTCCGTGTCGATTTCAGTTTTCATCTTCGTGTTGTTTTCAACTCGTGTCAGTTACTATTTCATCTCCGTGTTGTTTCATGTCTTCGTGTCGTGTTTCCTACACCTCGTGTCTTTGTCGCTTTGTGACTTCACCTCGTGTCATTTTCATCGTCTTCGTGTCGTTCTTGTTCTATTGCGTGCAGGACATCGCAGCACCTCGTGTTGCTTTCTGTGCCACTTCGTGTCGTTCTCTGTGTAGTGTGTGTTTCTGTCACTACTGTACTTCGTGTCGTTCTTGTTTCACTTCGTGTCGTTTCCATATTATGTCTTCGTGTTGTTCTTCCTAGACCTCGTGTCTTTCGTGTGTTGAAACCACTCTTTGTGTTGGTTTCTATTTTTGTCTTCGTGTCAGTTTTGTCTTTCGTCTTCGAGTTGGTGTCAGTCCAGTGTCTTCGTCAGTGTCTCAGGCTTTTGGTCAAGTCTGTACAGTCATTTGTTGATAAGTCTTCACATCGTGAAGTCTACACAATCAACTCCCTCACATTGCAAGTATGTACATTGCATCTTCATTTGTGAAGTCTACTCATTGCATTTTCATACAGCAAGTCTGTACATAGCTTTCACTTATATAAAGTCTATACAGAGTTGTTCTTTAACCTGATCATCCGATACTCTGTCTGACAGGGATTCTCTACTGAGATTGCTGACATGGCTCTTGATCCCAGGAGGACAAGGTGACCAGATGTTGCCACGTGGATGGAAGCATCTCGAATCTGGAGAATTTCTTGGGCGGGAAAACGTGGAAGCCACGCGCCCTTATCTAGCTGTTGTTGTTATAAATATCAGTCTTCATCTTCTATAGAGGCTGATCGAAGTTGGCGAAGTATATACATCCAGTCTAAACAAGTAGCCACCGAGATCCACTGTGAGAGGAAGAAAAGTAGAGAAGAAGAAAAGGAGAGAAGAAGAAAAAGAGAGATGAGTTGAGAGAGTTATCGTGAGAGTTTGTGAATCAGTCTCTTGTGTTGTGCCTCTTAGGCACAAGCATGTGCTATGTCGCCTTGATGATAGCAATGCTTTTTGGTTTTGATGATAGCAAGACAGTGAGTGCATTTGAGTGCATTTGATATTGTATTTTGATGATAGCAATGTTATTATGTTTTGATGATTGCAATAAACAAAGTGCATTTCTATGCATTATTATTCTTGAGCATTCTGCATATTGATAGCAACATGAATGATGATGTCTAGCATTGATGGCATTTGCTCTTTATATATGTGCATTGCATTCTGTCAGATATCATGTCTCTGCATATATCATACCTGGGTAGCAAAGTCTATACATTGGACTCTCGTTCAAGCCTATGCATTGTCTTAGGCTAAGTGTGTACAGCGTCTTAGGCGAAGTCTGTACAGCCGTGTCTTATGCTCCTAAGTCTATACATTGGTGTTGGTCATCAAAGTCTGTACATCGCCTTCAATCTTCAAGTCTATACACTGGCTTATTCTTCAAGTCTGTACATCCACAGTTAAACTTGAAGTCTGCACACTAGTCTTCACTGTCAAGTCTGCACATTGGTCTTCGATTTCAATGTCCAATACATTGGGCTTTTACATGAAGTCTATACATTGTTGTTTGCAGTACAAGTCCATACATTGGACTGTTCATCAAAGTCTGTACATCATACTGCTATAGTAAGTCTGTACAGTGAGTGATTCATTGGTAAAGTCTGTACACTCAACTGAACTTCAAGTCTAGACATTGCACTGTAGCATCCATTGTCTTCGTGTTGTGTTTGTTTGATTGTCTTCGTGTTGTTTACTGTAGCAGCTCGATTTGTTCTGATGCATTTCGAGTCGTTTCCTAGTGAACCCCGTGTCGCTTCACCTCGTGCTGTTCTCATCGTCTTCGTGTTGTTTTCACTTCGTGTCAACTTCGTCTTCGTGTCGTTTTCACTTCGTGTCAACTTCGTCTTCGTGTCGTTTTCACTTCGTGTCAATTTCGTCTTCGTGTTGTTTTTCAACTCGTGACGGTCTCTGTCATCTGTCTCCATGTCGTACTTACTTCGTGTTGGTTAATGTTGTTGTTGTGTCTTCGTGTCATTTTCCTTGTTGTGTCTTCGTGTCGTTCTGTGTAGTGTATGTTTTTGTCACCACTACACTTCGTGTCGTTGTTCTTTACTTCGTGATGTTTTCACTGTCTTCGTGTTGGTCTTTCTCATTAGACCTCATGTCTTTCTCGCCTTGACCACACTTCGTGTTGCTTTACGTAGACCTCGTGTCTTGCTTGTTTGCAACCACTTCGTGTCGGTTTCTGTTGTCAGCACGTGTCGTCCTTAGTTCGAGTCGGTTCTTTATTTTTTCATCTTCGTGTTGTAGTCAGCTCGTGTCGTTCTCTTTGCTGTGTGTTATGTCATGTTGTTTTTATGTTCGTGTCTTCGTGTTATTTTTATGTTCGTGTCTCCGTGTTATTTTTGTCTTCGTGTCTCCGTGTTATTTTTGTCTTCGTGTCTCCGTGTTGTTTTTGTCTTCGTGTCTTCGTGTCATTTTTGTTCCACTGCGTGCAGAACAGTGCAGCACCTCGTGTTGCTTTCTGTGCCACCTCGTGTCGTTTCTGTGTGCACCTCGTGTCGCTTGTCTCTGTCCTCTAGTTGCATCTCGTGTCATCTTTTATGTCTTGCTTGTTGTTGCAACCACTTCGTGTCGTTCCTCTTTTTACCTCGTGTTGTTTTATAACCTCATTTCGTGTTGTTCTCTTTGTTGTGTCTGTTCTGTCACAATGTATCTCGTGTCATTCCTTACTTCGTGCTGCAGTCACCTTGTCTATCTCGTGTCATTCCAAGTACAGTGCCATCGTATTACTATTACATATCTCATGCAGCTTTAGTTCCTGTGGCCCTCAGTGTTAATGACTTTAATCTCATTACAGGTCCGAGGAAGAACATTCCACACTCCTGGGCTGCACGTGATCCGAGACAAGAGGAACCAATCTGATAAGGACACGTGGCAGGAAGATTCTGGAAATATGGGAGGCACACGTGTTTTGTGCCCTATCCACCTGCTGTTGCTGCTATAAATAGAGCCCTTCGTCCTCAGATGAAGGTGATCGAGTTGGCAAGAAGAAAAGCTCATACAGAGAGCCCCGATCCAGAAAAAGGAAGAGAAGAAAGAAAAGAAGAGAGCAGAGAAGAGGGTGAGAGTAAGAGCAGAAGAAGAAAAAGAGAGAGAAGAGAGTTGAGAAGAAGAAGAAGAGAAGTAGCAGAAGAAGCTCCTAGGAGAGTAGAAGAGAAAGAAAAGAGAGATAGAAAGTGAGCGAGAGAGCTCGTGGAGAACAAGGAAGAAGTTACCTGAAGATCTGTCTACTGGACCGTGGATCAAATCCAGGCCAGTCAGCTCCATGCGAGCCACATTTGTGTTATTTGTCTTTACAGCTTTCTGATCGCTGTGTATTTTTCTTTTCTTATTTTTCCTGTTTCATTTGGTTATATGTGTTCTTCCGATCCTCAGTAGTGAGGTCGGGGTTCCTCCTTTCAGTTCAGGAGAAGGGAGATTGCTATCTCCGGTTGCAAGTAGCTGGGTGCTACTTGTGGTGTCCCTCCGATTTGGAGGAAGGGAGATCTGATCTCCGGTTCTGGGCTTGTGGATTCAAGTCCAGGGTTTCCCTCCGGGTCTAGAGGAAGAGAGACCGTGTGTCTCTGGTTGGCTAGTGACTGGTGTCACTAGTGGTTCCCTCCGGTTGGGAGGAAGAGGGGAGGTTGTTCCCCTGGTCAAGCTGTGTGGCAGCACCTGTTGCAGACTGAGTCTGCTGTGTCTAGCGTGAGCTAGTGGAAGCCACACTCGGTTTAAGTGTGGGGTGGATGTAGGTCTGGAGGACCGAACCACCTAAAAACCCCTCTTGCATTGTGGTTTGATTACTTATGATTTGCTTCCGCTAGAAGAATGCATAGGGGCGCTCCATGCGTTTGGCTTCGGGTTGAGAAGAAGAGTTAATTAGTCTTCTTAGAATGTTTTAATTTGTCAAGAGAGCGAAATTCTTGTTGAGTGACTCCTTGTCAAATTCAGGCTAGTTAGCATCCTAGTGATCTCACTGTATGCTTGTTTGGTTCTGCAACTGATTATTAGCTTTTAAGCTTATCTAGTTTGCGAACTAGTAATTCTAGTGAGCATCATATTTTAACTGGGCGAAAGTCCTTTAAAGGGCTATATTCATTCACCCCCCCTCTGAATACTGCACCGAACCCAACAATTGGAATCAGAGCAGGTCTCTGATCTATCAGATCTAACAATCTGCCGAGGATCCTGCCGATTTGTTTGGTGCATTTCAGAGTGGATCTCTTGAAATCGTGTCTTGCTTCATTGACTTGTGTCTTATTTTGATTATCTGGTTTCAGTGGAGTTCGTGTCATTTGTTTTACTTCGCTGAATTTGTCTGCCATCTGTTCTAATGGCTCGACCTCCGATTTATGATGGTTCTAACTTTGAAAGTTGGCTAGGAGGCCTAGCTGTGTACATAGACTCAATTGGTCCACATTTGTGGAGTCTTATATCTAAAGGCCCACACCGCTTACCTAAAGATTAGACCAATTGGTCTAGTGAGGACAGCTCTAAGAATTGCGATAATACCATAGTTCTTAATATCTTGAGAGCTGTAGTTAATACTGATATGTATCCTTTTGTTCTCAGGTGCACATCTGGAAAGGAAATATATGACAGAGTCGTTTCTGCGCATAATCAGCAAGGTGATAGCTACTTGATGGCCAACCGGGATGATGAAGATGAGATCTCATCTCAGGTAAGTTCTGAATCAGAAGGATACTCTTTCGATGAATTAATAGAGATGTATGAAAATTTGTTAGAAGTATCCAAGAAATTGAAATCTGAGAACAAAAAGTTGAAAAAGAAATGTGATAGAATAAATCTAAAAGATTCCTGTGAAAACTGTCCAAATATGAAAAAGTCTTATGATGCATGCATGCTAGATGTTCAGAATCTTAAGAAACAAAATGATTCTCTAAAAATTGAAAAACAAACATGCTTAGATAAAATGTCTGAACTTCAGAATCAACTGAATGATAAGAAAAATGAGCATCTAAAAGGCATGCAAGAACTAATTGAAGTTAATTCTGAATTGGACAAAATGAAATTGGAGAATGAGGATCTTCAAAAGAAGAATAAAACTCTTATTATCAGAATGAATGAAATCAATGAGGTTTCACAATCCTCTTCTGCTAAATCAGATTGTAAAATATGCTCTGCTTTAAGAGAACGAAATGAAGATCTCTTTAGTGAGAATGAACGGCTAAATAAACAAATAGCCTCACTTAAAGATGATCACAAAAATCTGCTCGCTGAGAAAATTAAAGTGGAGGAAAGAGAAGAGGAATTAATTGAAAAACTGGAGCTAATGTCTGGAAGAGAGAGATGTGAGGGTAATGAATTTCAGACTAGAGATCTTGAGGAAGAAAACACTGAATTAAAAGCTGAAGTTGAAAAACTGAAGTGGTTAAACACTGGCTTGTCTGAAAGACTTCTCACCACAGAAAAAAGAAAAGTTGTTTATGATGAAAATTCAAAAAGTTTGAATAGTCTAGAACAAGAAATTGAGAAGTATAAAACTGCAAACCAAGTTCTAAGCGAATGTGTTAATTGCAGTGAACAGGAAATAGCCAGTTATGAACTTCACATAACATCTTTGGAGAATAAGATTCAGGATCTAGAAAAATCAGCATCCAATTCTGCTAAGAATGAAAGAAAAGTAAAAACTGTTGTGAAAATGAAGGATGTCAATCCAAGAAAGGGGACAAGCTGTAGTCCTGATGTTAAGGAAACTACCAGAAACCAGTTATATACTACATTTGTGCATAGTTCTAATGTAGCTGGTACCTCAAGGCAATCCCCAAAATAAAATGAAAATCATAAGTCACCTTCAAAACCTGTTTTCCAGTTCAGAGCCCAGAAAATAGAAAAACAAACAGAACCTGTTAAGGATAATCAGAAATTGAAAAGAAAGAGTCAAATAAAGAAGGTGAAGACTATTCCTGCTCACGAACAGAAAGCTGCTAGCTCGGTTGAGCCTGATGGTGTACACATTGTTCATGCTTCCTATACTCACTCACATACATCTAGGAACTCATATGATAGAAACCATGTTCCTAGAAAATCTGATGCCTCTTGTTACTACTGTGGTAGGCATGGTCATTATATGGATGACTGCAGAGTGATGATAAGTGATGATATGATGCATGATAAAACAATTCCAAATAATCATCACCACCCCAAAAGAAACATGTCTTCCTCAAACCAACATATCATTTGTTACAATTCCAACAGACGTGGTCATAAAGCTGTTGAGTGTTGGTTTAGGCCTTCATGGGGATTTACTGGCTCAAGAGGTAAGCACCCTAGGTGCATTGAATGTGGCAGGTATGGGCATGCAGTCAAGGACTGCTGGTTTGTTCAGGGAAATCATTCTAATTCTAAATTTGTAAGATTCCCTCCAAACAAAAATTTGTTGGGCAGAAATAAAGCTGGTCTTAAAGAAAAGACTCTTGGTTGTTATGAATGTGGAAAACCTGGCCACCGAGCTTCTGAATGCTGGTGGGCAGGTAATGGTAAATCAAAAATTCATGCTTACAACAGAACAATTCATGCTCATTATCATAGGTCTCATGCTGCTGTTGATATGCATCATAGGACCAGAAAATCTGCTGTTTCATGTAGATATTGTCGTAAACTTGGTCACTCTATGGACAATTATTTTCTGATGAAATTTGATGACCATGTTGCTAAGAAACTGTTTAGAACACCTTATAGGGGTAGTGCAGGACCCAAGACTGCTTGGGTCTCTGCAGGATCAACATGATTGACTTGCTGCAGGTGTGCCTTGGAAGGAGAAATAAAAGGGGTCAACCAAGGCACTCAAAAAGAAAATCCCATGATTCAATTCAGGTCAGTTCTGAAATCTGTTTTAAATTCTATTATCTGAAATTATGAGCATGAAAATTGTGAGTTTCATGTTGATTTGCTTGGTTGATTTTTTAATGAACACTTCATGTCTAGCTGATCAGTCTGCATTCCAGACTCAGCTATTGAATTCAATTCTGCATATCTGATGCTCTTCTCTTGCTATATGTTGAACTGAATTTGAATGCTTCTCTAGTGTATACAGTTGATGCACTATATAGACTCTGTGTCCATGCATGTGTTTTGTGTTAATGCATTGCATGCTTGTTATTGAATGCATACTTGGACTGATTGTGTATAGACTGACTGTCATTGCATGTGTCAATGATGCTGTTCAATGCATGAAGGACTGCCTTATGTTGCATTGTCCTTGTTAACCCTGGTATATCAAATGGTATGTTACTAAAAGGCAGGGAAATCTGCCCGGAGATTCCTACCATGTGTGAGATGGTCTTTGAGACCAGGTCCTCCGCCTAGTACCATGGGTCTAGTTTTCATGAAGAATAGTGTACTGCATCATATGTTGAAAAAATCTGAAAATTTAAAAGGAAGATGATGCATTTGATAAATTCTCTCTCTGATTGAACAAAGCATGAATTCTTCTTGAGTATATTCTAAAATTATGAGCAGTTCATTAATTCTATTTCATGCACTTTGTCAGGGGGAGTTTGACTAATGTTGCATAGTCTGCATGTAGAACAGTCTACTGCATAGCATATTTTTGCATCATGGTGTCAGGGGGAGCTGAGAGATTCTATTCAATTCATTGAACCCTATTTACTCCTCTTTGTCCCCATTCATGTGATTCATATCTTTTGACATCAGATGCCATTGGACCATTTTGCCAATTGCTATCATTTCCTCATCATTTTCACTAAACAACAGCTTTGCATCTGGTTTAGTACATTGAATGGTGATTATTGCAACTGTTTTTCTATAAGAATCACACTCACAAATTGAAAGGAACTAAAGGTTTAACCTTTATAAATTAGAGAGTTAAGTATCTGCACTTCAGAACTTGAGATAAAAGAAAACCTTTATAGCTCTTAATCTTTATCTCATGGTAAGATTAGAAAAAGTTTTTGTAATGCCAAATGTGTTGATCTGGAAATTTCTAGAAAAGGATAATAAGAGTGTGTACTGATTTTTTAAACAATCACTCTAAAAGAAGTAAGGGCAGCAGTAAATAAGATCATAATGCTATGAACTGAACATAGTGACAGAGCAATGGCTGAATTGCACCGAGAAATTGTGATCTCCTCTAATGAAGTAAGAGAACTCATAGTCATGAAGTGCTTCAGAATATCTCTGTTCAAAAGGTTAAATCTATAGAGGGAGTTCTCACTAAGTAACTGAGTGTACTGGCCTCTAATCAAGGTGTACCCTTAATGTCAAAAGTGAAGACTATTCTTTGTGGGTTTTGATCTGAAATAGGTCTAGTAGTTTATGCCTAGTAACTGGGGGTACTTGCCTCTGATCAAGGTGTACACCTAATGTCAACAGCATAAATGCCACTGATCTATTTACTCAGTTCAGGTTCAGAAAATGAAAAATGTAAGTCAAACTGCTGTAACCCTTTGAAAATCAAAAGTCTATGAGTGGAAATTGTTTTTATTAATACATATTCAAGTTGCCTCTCTTGAATTTCCGTGTTTAATCACAAAAGGGTATTATGTCTGACTTATCTATTCATACCATGTGCCCTAGATTCATTGCTATAAATGGAATCTAAAACTCTTTTTCAGGGGTCAGGTGTTTTACTCTAGAATTATAACTGTTAAACCTGAATCTTTGTCAAAATTGTATGTTGCTGATTTTTAAACTTTAACAGTTGTTTATAATCATGCTTCCTTTCTGAACCTATGATTCAGCTGTTGTGAAGTGACCCTCCTACTCTCTCTACCTTGTTTATCTGTTCATATTCCTTCTCAAAGGGGGAGCTTCTATTTAGGGGGAGAAACATTTCAGGGGAGTCTTACTTTCAGGGAAAAATGTTCTAGAGGAATTTGCATGCATATTGCACTTTGCACTCATATTTTTACTATTTTTCTTTTTTGATCATGTCAAAGGGGGAGAAAATCTTGTGTGTGACTCACTGTCACATTGTGTTGCCATCATCAAAAAGGGGGAGAATGTTGTGCCTCTTAGGCACAAGCATGTGCTATGTCGCCTTGATGATAGCAATGCTTTTTGGTTTTGATGATAGCAAGACAGTGAGTGCATTTGAGTGCATTTGATATTGTATTTTGATGATAACAATGTTATTATGTTTTGATGATTGCAATAAACAAAGTGTATTTCTATGCATTATTATTCTTGAGCATTCTGCATATTGATAGCAACATGAATGATGATGTCTAGCATTGATGGCATTTTCTCTTTATATATGTGCATTGCATTCTGTCAGATATCATGTCTCTGCATATATCATGCCTGGGTAGCAAAGTCTATACATTGGACTCTCGTTCAAGCCTATGCATTGTCTTAGGCTAAGTGTGTACAACGTCTTAGGCGAAGTCTATACAGCCGTGTCTTATGCTCCTAAGTCTATACATTGGTGTTGGTCATCAAAGTCTGTACATCGCCTTCAATCTTCAAGTCTATACACTGGCTTATTCTTCAAGTCTGTACATCCACAGTTAAACTTGAAGTCTGCACACTAGTCTTCACTGTCAAGTCTACACATTGGTCTTCGATTTCAATGTCCAATACATTGGGCTTTTACATGAAGTCTATACATTGTTGTTTGCAGTACAAGTCCATACATTGGACTGTTCATCAAAGTCTGTACATCAGACTGCTATAGTAAGTCTGTACAGTGAGTGATTCATTGGTAAAGTCTGTACACTCAACTGAACTTCAAGTCTAGACATTGCACTGTAGCATCCATTGTCTTCGTGTTGTGTTTGTTTGATTGTCTTCGTGTTGTTTACTGTAGCAGCTCGATTTGTTCTGATGCATTTCGAGTCGTTTCCCAGTGAACCCCGTGTCCATTCACCTCGTGCTGTTCTCATCGTCTTCGTGTTGTTTTCACTTCGTGTCAACTTCGTCTTCGTGTCGTTTTCACTTCGTGTCAACTTCATCTTCGTGTCGTTTTCACTTCGTGTCAATTTCATCTTCGTGTTGTTTTTCAACTCGTGACGGTCTCTGTCATCTGTCTCCATGTCGTACTTACTTCGTGTTGGTTAATGTTGTTGTTGTGTCTTCGTGTCATTTTCCTTGTTGTGTCTTCGTGTCGTTCTGTGTAGTGTATGTTTTTGTCACCACTACACTTCGTGTCGTTGTTCTTTACTTCGTGATGTTTTCACTGTCTTCGTGTTGGTCTTTCTCATTAGACCTCGTGTCTTTCTCGCCTTGACCACACTTCGTGTTGCTTTACGTAGACCTCGTGTCTTGCTTGTTTGCAACCACTTCGTGTCGCTTTCTGTTGTCAGCACGTGTCGTCCTTAGTTCGAGTCGGTTCTTTATTTTTTCATCTTCGTGTTGTAGTCAGCTCGTGTCGTTCTCTTTGCTGTGTGTTATGTCGTGTTGTTTTTATGTTCGTGTCTTTGTGTTGTTTTTATGTTCGTGTCTCCGTGTTGTTTTTATCTTCGTGTCTCCGTGTTGTTTTTGTCTTCGTGTCTCCGTGTTGTTTTTGTCTTTGTGTCTTTGTGTCGTTTTTGTTCCACTGCGTGCAGAACAGTGCAGCACCTCGTGTTGCTTTCTATGCCACCTCGTGTCGTTTCTGTGTGAACCTCGTGTCGCTTCTCTCTATCCTCTAGTTGCATCTCGTGTCATCTTTTATGTCTTGCTTGTTGTTGCAACCACTTCGTATCGTTCCTCTTTTTACCTCGTGTTGTTTTATAACCTCATTTCGTGTCGTTCTCTTCGTTGTGTCTGTTCTGTCACAATGTATCTCGTGTCATTCCTTACTTCGTGCTGCAGTCACCTTGTCTATCTCGTGTCATTCCAAGTACAGTGCCATCGTATTACTATTACATATCTCATGCAGCTTTAGTTCCTGTGGCCCTCAGTGTTAATGACTTTAATCTCATTACAGGTCCGAGGAAGAACATTCCACACTCCTGGGCTGCACGTGATCCGAGACAAGAGGAACCAATCTGATAAGGACACGTGGCAGGAAGATTCTGGAAATATGGGAGGCACACGCGTTTTGTGCCCTATCCACCTGCTGTTGCTACTATAAATAGAACCCTTCGTCCTCAGATGAAGGTGATCGAGTTGGCAAGAAGAAAAGCTCATACAGAGAGCCCTGATCCAGAAAAAGGAAGAGAAGAAAGAAAAGAAGAGAGCAGAGAAGAGAGTGAGAGTAAGAGCAGAAGAAGAAAAAGAGAGAGAAGAGAGTTGAGAAGAAGAAGAAGAGAAGTAGCAGAAGAAGCTCCTAGGAGAGTAGAAGAGAAAGAAAAGAGAGATAGAAAGTGAGCGAGAGAGCTCGTGGAGAACAAGGAAGAAGTTACCTGAAGATCTGTCTACTGGACCGTGGATCAAATCCAGGCCAGTCAGCTCCATGCGAGCCACATTTGTGTTATTTGTCTTTACAGCTTTCTGATCGCTGTGTATTTTTCTTTTCTTATTTTTCCTGTTTCATTTGGTTATATGTGTTCTTCCGATCCTTAGTAGTGAGGTCGGGGTTCCTCCTTTCAGTTCAGGAGAAGGGAGATTGCTATCTCCGGTTGCAAGTAGCTGGGTGCTACTTGTGGTGTCCCTCCGGTTTGGAGGAAGGGAGATCTGATCTCCGGTTCTGGGCTTGTGGATTCAAGTCCAGGGGTTCCCTCCGGGTCTAGAGGAAGAGAGACCGTGTGTCTCTGGTTGGCTAGTGACTGGTGTCACTAGTGGTTCCCTCCGGTTGGGAGGAAGAGGGGAGGTTGTTCCCCTGGTCAAGCTATGTGGCAGCACCTGTTGCAGACTGAGTCTGCTGTGTCTAGCGTGAGCTAGTGGAAGCCACACTCGGTTTGAGTGTGGGGTGGATGTAGGTCTGGAGGACCGAACCACCTAAAAACCCCTCTTGCATTGTGGTTTGAATGCTTATGATTTGCTTCCGCTAGAAGAATGCATAGGGGCGCTCCATGTGTTTGGCTTCGGGTTGAGAAGAAGAGTTAATTAGTCTTCTTAGAATGTTTTAATTTGTCAAGAGAGCGAAATTCTTGTTGAGCGACTCCTTGTCAAATTCAGCCTAGCTAGCATCCTAGTGATCTCACTGTATGCTTGTTTGGTTCTGCAACTGATTATTAGCTTTTAAGCTTATCTAGTTTGCGAACTAGTAATTCTAGTGAGCATCATATTTTAACTGGGCGAGAGTCCTTTAAAGGGCTATATTCATTCACCCCCCCTCTGAATACTACACCGAACCCAACATCTTGGTCCAGTTACCAGAGCTGATACTGCTCAACCTTGAGCTACAGTCGTTTTTGGCTTTCTTCCATTCGATTGTATGTTTCGTTTGCTTTTCAGTCTTTGTTATTTTCCTTTGAAAACTCTTGTTCGATCAAGCTGTTAGTCAGCGGTTTCAAGCTGTGAGGCAGCGGGTTGCAGAGGCGTTCCTCTGGTCGGCTAACCTGTAATGCCCAGCAGAGCAAGCTGTGATGCTCAGCTGTTGCAGAGGGTGTTCCTCTGGTCAGCTAAAGCTGTAGTGCCCAGCAGAGCAAGCTGTGATGCTCAGCTGTCGCAGAGGGTGTTCCTCTGGTCGGGATAAGCTGTAAGCCCCAGCCGTTGTTGGCAAACTGTAAAGCCCAGCGGTTTGAAGCTGTGTATCAGCAGTAATCCACATTCGAGTTGAATGTGGGGTGGACGTAGGTCGGATTGACCGAACCACCTAAAATCCTTGTGCCTCTTGTGTGTTTCTTTCAGTGCATTGGTTTTGTTCGTCTACTGTTCTTCTAATTCCGCATTTGATTCTAGGCATAATTTTTAAATAGCCAGTTGATCTATTCACCCCCCCTCTAGATCCACATCCTGTGGTGATAGAGCCTTCCATCTAACTCCAACAATTGGTATCAGAGCTAGACTCTTCTATAGGGACTTACCGCCCGAAGAGGATAAGCACAGATGGACGGAAGAGGGATGATAGCTGAAGGGCAATCTACATTCAAGCCCCCGTACTTCGATGGAACCAACTACGCATACTGGAAGCATCGTATGCAGGTATTTTTGAGGGCTAAAGATTATGAAATTTGGAAGGTAGTTAGCAAGGGACCTTTCGAGCTGTCTCCAAATGAAGACGTATGGACCAAGGAAGAAATCAGAAGGTCCACGCTCAACTGGAGTGCAATCAATGCAATCCAGTGCTCTCTGCATCCCACCGAGTTCTCACGAATATCTGCCTGCTCCTCAGCGAAGGAAATGTGGGATGCACTTGAAGTCATCTATGAGGGGACTTCACAAGTCAGAGAGACTAAGACCAATCTACTGGTTTCAGAATACGAAACCTTCAAGATGAAGCCTAATGAGACCATCAAGGAAATGTATGCTCGGCTGACTATTATCACAAATGGTCTCAGAGGCTTCGGGAAAAAATATTCTGAGTATGAAGTAGTCAGGAAGATCTTGCGATCCTTGACTCCAATTTGGCACACCAAGGCCACAGTAATGGAAGAGTCAAGAGATCTGCATAATACTAAGGCAGATGAGCTGATCGGATCTCTAATGGCTTATGAGATGAATATGCCAAAGATAGAGGAGGCTGACAGAAAGAGGAAGCCTATAGCTCTGAAGGCTGGTGCTAGCAGATCCAGTCGATCCAGCCCCAACGGATCATCAACTGAAGAGAGCTTGTCTGAAGAAGAAATGGCAAATGCTGATATTGCCATGATTACTAGGGAATTCCGGAGATTTCTCAAGAAGGAAGGAAGAAGATTCAGCCGAAGAAATCCCAACAGTGGCCGCCGAGACACAAGGTACAAATCAAACCCTGTAAAGAAAGCTGAAACTAATGTTTGCTATCAATGCAGGAAGGCGGGTCACTTTAAAGCTGAATGTCTGACAAATCAGAACCTCAAGGACAAGTCCAAGAAGAAGGACACAAAAGGGAAAGCTATGGTGAGTACCTGGAGTGATGAGGACGAGGGATCCTTGAGCGTCACTTCGGACAGCGAAGTTGAAGCTGAGAAGACAATCTGTCTCATGGCAACCAGCTCAGAAGATAGAGAGGAAGAATCTGATGAGGTATCCTCTCGCTATGAAAATTTTACTATTACTGATTGGATGGTTGCTTATGATGAACTTGCTGATAGAGTAGATGAGGTCAGAAAAGAAAACAGGCATCTACGAAGAAAAATTAAAATCATGCAAAATGATACTTCATTGTCTGATAAAATTACCTGCTTAGAAACTGAGAACAGTAATCTGAAACTCACATGTTCTGAATTTGAAGAAATCAATAAAGAACTGAAAATGTCTAAGGAAGAAAATGTGAGATTAGACAATGAAATTGATGCATGGAAACTGAAAATTCAGAATTATGAAAATGAGATAAAAATTATTTCTGAAAAATATGAAGTTGTCCTCAATGTGAATAATGAGTTGAAAAAATCTATTGATGAAGTTCCGAAAGACAATGAGGATAAGCTAAAAACAATTGAGAAAATGACCCAAGGATCTGAAAATTTAGATGCATTATTGGGGTCAAAGGTAAACTTCAGAAGAGAGGGCCTAGGATTCAACTCTAGTGCAACCAAAAGCTTTGGAATGAAAACTATTTCCTTTGTTGCACAAAAGGAGAAAGGACCTCTGATCAACATGAATTCTAATAATGCTGTAAAGACAAATTTGAATCTGAAAAGGCTAAATGCAGAGGAGAAGGGCAAACAGAAAGTAGGTGAGCCTAGTAGAATTAGGACTAAACCTAGCTCTAATGCTCAACCCAAGGTTAGGGGTCAGCCTGTTCAGGTAAACAAACCCTATGTCAATGTCAAAAGGTCTTCACCACCATCATCACAGAAAAGGACCCAACCAAAACCTATGAATAGGTCAGCAGGGTCAAGGGTGCAGGGAAGATAAAATATTTTCAGAAGTCAGCCCAACCAATTCAATCCATCTAGAGTTCAGTTCTACTACCCCACACAGCCAATCTATTCTAATGGGCGTGGGTGGACTAGAACTCAAGGGATGTATACAGGGTATGTTCATCAACCTACACACTTTTACAGACCCTATGTCAGAAATTGGGAAAATGGGTATGGTAGTCGGATGCCTAGAAATTACCAACATTTTCACAGCCAGCCCAGGAACTACCATGACCAAAACTTTATGAATGCAACCTGGCCGAAGCATTGGCACAATAACCAAAATTCTGTGATTAATTCTGTTGGTGCATATAAGAAGAAAGACAACAAGAAAAAGTAAAACAAAAAGAAATCTGGAAAATCCACTGAACAGAACTACTTCAAACAAATGTGGATTCCCAAAACCATGCTTTCTTTCTTTACTTGCACTTCATCTGCATTGGAGCCCAATCAGACTTAGGTTCCAAACTCTTTGCCCTAATTGTGTATGCAGGTATGCCTGGCAGCCAAGAGCAACTTGTGGTACTTGGACAGTGGCTGCTCCAGGCATATGACAGGAGATAAGGCCAAGCTTTGCATGCTAACTGAAAAGCTAGGAGGCCTTGTCACCTTTAGAAGCAACACAAAGGGTAGGATCATTGGATCAGGTAAGGTAGGTAAGTGTTCTAACTGCTGCATTGATGATGTTATGCTGGTTGAAGGGTTAGCTTATAATTTACTTAGTATCAGCCAGTTGTGTGATAAGGGTCATAAGGTTTTATTTGATTCTCAATGCTGCAAGGTTTTTGAACCTGATTCAGATATTTTAAAATTCTCTGGAAAGAGAATAAATAACACATACATGATAGATCTAGATGATATTCAACATTCTAACCTATGTCTTACTGTCAATAGAGAAGATTTAGCATTTTTATGGCATCGCAGGTTAGGCCATGCTAGTTATACCATTTTGCATAAACTAAACAAGCATAGCATGGTTAGAGGACTTCCTGAAATTTCCTTCAAGAAAGAAAATAAATTTTGTGATGCATGCACTCAATCAAAGATAACTACAAAGTCATTTAAGTCTAGAACTGAAAATCTATCTTCCAAACCCTATGAGCTGATACACATGGATCTCTTTGGGCCAACCAGATCTGTCAGCTTATCAGGAAGGAGGTATGGGTTTGTCATGGTAGATGATTTTTCTAGGTATACTTGGGTTTATTTCTTATCTAATAAGAGTGATGCTTTCTCAGAATTTCAGGAGTTCTATGTTAAAATAAATCAAAAAATTGAAAATATTTTGACTGATCATGGAGGTGAGTTTGAAAACTCACAGTTTGATGAACTCTGCAGGTCAAATGGAATCAACCATAGGTACTCCTCACCAAGGACACCTGAGCAGAATGGGGTTGTGGAGAGAAGGAACAGAACCCTAGTGGAGGTGGGTCGTACACTTCTTACTGAAGGTGGTCTACCAAGGAAATTTTGGGCTGAAGCAGTGAACACTGCCTGTTATGTAATTAACAGAGTCATGGTAAGACCTTCTACCCAGCAAACACCATATGAGATCTTAAAAGGTAAGAAACCTTCTATTGCTCATTTCAAGGTTTTTGGATGCAAATGTTTTATTCATATAAATGATAAAAAAGACCTTGATAAATTTGAACCTAAAGGTGAACCAGGAATCTTTCTTGGTTACTCTGAAAACACACGAGCATATAGAGTGTACAATCTGAACTCTAAAACTGTTGAAGAATCTCCACACATAATTTTTGATGAATCCTCGGTAAATTCTAACATTGGTCAATGCAGGAATGAAGACAATGGTGGACTTCTGAAGGAAGGAGATCTTGAAGACAATTCAGAGGATGAAGAAGGACATACAGAACTTAATGAAGAGGAGTCTACAGTTCAGGGGGAGGTAAATCAAACACATGACAATTCAATTGTTAACATTAGATATCTTAAAGATCATCCTGTAGATAATATAATTGGAAATCTGCATGACCCCCCTAGGACTAGAGGTCTCCTTAGAATTCAACATGAACTAAATGCATATGCTCTTGTCTCTCAAATTGAACCCAAGTCCATTGACTGTGCCCTCAAGGATATGCATTGGATTAATGCCATGCATGAGGAGCTTAATCAGTTCGACAGGAACAAGGTGTGGAACTTGGTCCCACCTCCTGATCATGGAACAGTCATAGGGACTAAGTGGGTCTTCAGGAATAAATCTGATGAATTAGGAAATATTGTTAAAAATAAAGCCAGACTTGTTGCTCAGGGGTACAACCAGGAGTTTGGTATTGACTTTGAAGAGTCATTTGCCCCTGTAGCCAGATTAGAAGCTGTTAGAATTTTATTAGCTTATGCATGTTCCCTAGGTATAATCCTCCAGCAGATGGATGTAAAATCTGCATTCTTGAATGGGAAAATTAATGAGGATGTCTATGTTAGACAGCCCCCTGGATTTGAATGTCTAGATTTCCCTAATCATGTTTACAAATTAAATAAAGCTCTCTATGGTCTTAAGCAAGCTCCCAGAGCTTGGTACGACAGGTTGAGCAAGTTCCTCACTGATCAAAATTTCACTAGAGGAGTAGTTGATCAGACCTTGTTTACAAAGGTTACACAAACAAAGGAAGGAATGTTTATTACTCAGTCCAAGTACATAAGGGATCTACTCAAGAAATACAAGATGGATAACCTTAAAGAGATAGCTTCTCCAATGGGTACTTCTACAAGCTTGGATGAAGACACTAAAGGTAACCCATTTGACCAGAAATTATACAGAGGTATGATCGGATCCCTTCTTTACTTAACATCATCTAGGCCTGATATTCAATTCGCTGTAGGATTATGTGCTAGGTTTCAGGCCAGTCCTAAGGAAAATCATTTTAAAGCAGTGAAAAGGATTTTTAGATATCTGCTAGGCACCCAGGAGCTAGGATTATGGTATCCTGCTAGGTGTGAGTTAGAGCTTCTAGCATACACTGATGCTGATTATGCTGGGTGTCGAGTAGATAGAAAAAGCACTAGTTGCTACTGTCAATTCCTTGGTGGCTGTCTAGTATCTTGGGCATCTAAGAACCAACACACTGTAGCCTTGTCTACAGCTGAAGCTGAATATGTTGCAGCAGGTAATTGTGCTGCTCAAGTACTTTGGATTAAGCACCAACTAGATGATTATCAGATAAAATTGGAATGTATTCCAATTCTATGTGATAATACTAGTGCCATATGCCTTGCTAAAAATCATGTTCATCATTCTAGGACTAAGCACATAGAAATAAAACATCACTTTCTAAGAGATGCTGTGAACAAAAAGGAAATTGAACTGGACTTCGTTGAAACAGACAAACAAGTTGCTGATATTTTTACTAAGCCACTTGGAAATGAAAATTTTAAATTTTTTAGAAGAGAACTTGGCTTGTGTAAATTTCAGCATAATGAATAAACTCTTTGTTGACTTGAATAAAACCTTTGAGCTGCTTTGAGTAAATTTCTGATTTGGACTTGCTGTTGATAAATTGAATAAACATTATACAACAGACTTGTGATAATGCATGACTCATATCTTTTATTGCACTCATGATCATCATTGCATACATATGTCTAGATGCATGATATGTCTATATTTCTGCATGGGTCATACTGCACGATAAGATAGTCTGATTAAGCATGAACTTCAAAAATCATCTGATTTGTCATCCTTTGCAAAAATCGCATGCATATAGTCAGGGGGAGTCTTGTCAGAATTTCGAGGTGAATTGCTGCGTCTATTCAATCCTTGACTCTGAATGGTTGAGTCTGACAATATGGCAATCTTTTAGTCAGTTCTAATATTAAGCAATAGAAAACAGATTTCTTCTTTCATAAGAACCTTAATTGCTTAAAGACTGACTTAATGGTTTAAATTTATAATCTTTAGAGTTGAAAGACTACAATCAGTAAATAAGGATGCTGAAAATTGATAAAGCTCTCAACCCTTATCTTATTTCATATCAGACAAAGCTGATTATATCTGAAATATGAAAACTCATCTGAATTCATGTCAGAGAAGCTAAGTATGTGTATTGTCCTTAAACAAATCATTCTGAAACAAATAAAGGGCAGCTAAGAAAGCTTTTGAAAAAATATTGAAAATCAATTGAGAAATATCATTGACAGAGCAATGACTGGTAAATCACTGAGAAACTAAGTGATCCATCAAAGAAGTGGACACCACTCATGTCATGAGGTGTATCAGCTATCTCTGTATAAAATGATCAAAACAGTAGGTTATTTTTCACTGAGTACCTGGGGGTAACTGGCGTCTAATAAACGTGTACCCTCACACAAAAAGGTGTCAATCAATTCTATTGAATTTGATCATAGGCAAGATGGTCCATCATGTTGAGTATCTAGGGGTATTGGCGTCTGATAAACGTATACCCTTACGTAAAAAGAATTTTGGTACCTGAATGCCCTAAATGAAATAATATTGAAAATGTTGTTCCTTAAAAGAAATTTCATGGATGTCAATTGTTTAATTTCAATACATGCCCTGGCTTCTCTTAACACATTCTACTGAGTCTATTAAAGTAAGATATTTTGAAACTGAATCTCTCATGTCCATATGACTCTGGTTTATTGTTTTATCATGAATATCAACCTTATCCAATGAATGTAGTGCATTAACTTTCATTTTTATAACTTTTAAACAAGAAATTCAATTTCTAAGCCGTTTCTCAGTTCGTATGACTGAAGGTTCTGTGCTTTAGTTGCTTAATTTCTGAACTACTTGCCAAGAATGCCACTCAGCTGACCTTTCTTTCTCTTGTCTTCACTTTCCCTCCTATTTGTTGATGGCAAAGGGGGAGAATATTGTCCGAATTCTGATTCAGGGGGAGTGTATTACATCATGGGGGAGTGTATTACATCATGGTATGGCAAAAGGGAATTTTCGTTAGCAGGGAGTTGCTTACATTTTGTAGCATGCAGCATGTCATTCATAGCATCTACATGCATCTGCATAACAAATCATGTTTTTCATCAAAAATGCATATGTATGACAGGATGTTGCTACTCTACATAATAGGGGGTTGCCATCATCAAAAAGGGGGAGATTGTTGTGACTCCTATGCGTTGATGGTGTTGACATGTAACTCTACTTCATATGGCAACACATTGTTTTGATGAATTGGCAACACTGTTTATGTTTTGATGAAATTGTTCTATCAGATTGACTATGTGTTATTTGCATTTAGTTCACTGCTGTATGCAATTCTCACTGTCACAAGTCTATACACTGAATTGGTTAAGTGTGCACAGCGTCAACGCACTTTATTGGAAGTGTGTACAACGTCAACGCGTGAAGTCTGTACATCAGACTGTTCTTCAAAGTCTGTTTGCTTTTCAAGTCTAGACATTGCACTGTTGCATCCAACGTCTTCGTGTTGTATCCTTGTTGTGTCTTCGTGTCGTTCCCTTTATTGTGTCTTCGTGTCACTTACTGTTGTTCCTCGTGTCGTTTCTTTCTGGTCCCACTGCTTCATCACGTGTCGTGATAGCCGTGGCATCTTCTGTCTTCGTGTTGTTTTCACTTCGTGCAGTCTTCTCCTAGTGTTGTCCTAACTTCGAGTCGTTTCTTTGTATTCTGTCTTCGTGTTGGTTTTTCACTTTAGACTTCGTGTCTTTCTAGCTTTGACCACACTCCGTGTCGATTTCAATTTTCATCTTCGTGTTGTTTTCAACTCATGTCGGTTACTGTTTCATCTCCGTGTTGTTTCATGTCTTCGTGTCGTGTTTCCTACACCTCGTGTCTTTGTCGCTTTGTGACTTCATCTCGTGTCGTTTTCATCGTCTTCGTGTCATTTTTGTTCTATTGCGTACAGGACATCACAGCACCTCGTGTTGCTTTCTGTGCCACTTCGTGTCGTTCTCTGTGTAATGTGTGTTTCTGTCACTACTGCACTTCGTGTCGTTCTTGTTTCACTTCGTGTCGTTTCCGTATTATGTCTTCGTGTTGTCTTCTTAGACCTCGTGTCTTTCGTGTGTTGAAACCACTCTTCGTGTTGGTTTCTGTTTTTATCTTCGTGTCAGTTTTGTCTTTCGTCTTCGAGTTGGTGTCAGTCCAGTGTCTTCGTTAGTGTCTCAGGCTTTTCGTCAAGTCTGTACAGTCATCTGTTGATAAGTCTTCACATCGTGAAGTCTACACAATCAACTCCCTCACATTGCAAGTATGTACATTGCATCTTCATTTGTGAAGTCTACTCATTGCATTTTCATACAGCAAGTCTGTACATAGCTTTCACTTATATAAAGTCTATACAGAGTTGTTCTTTAACCTGATCATCCGATACTCTGTCTGACAGAGATTCTCTACTGAGATTGCTGACATGGCTCGTGATCCCAGGAGGACAAGGTGACCAGATGCTGCCACGTGGATGGAAGCATCTCGAATCTGGAGAATTTCTTGGGCGGGAAAACGTGGAAGCCACGCGCCCTTATCCAGCTGCTGCTGTTATAAATATCAGTCTTCATCTTCTATAGAGGCTGATCGAAGTTGGCGAAGTATATACATCCAGTCTAAACAAGTAGCCACCGAGATCCACTGTGAGAGGAAGAAAAGCAGAGAAGAAGAAAAGGAGAGAAGAAGAAGAAGAGAGATGAGTTGAGAGAGTTATCGTGAGAGTTTGTGAATCAGTCTCTTGGTCCAGTTACCAGAGCTGATACTGCTCAACCTTGAGCTACAGTCGTTTTTGGCTTTCTTCCATTCGATTGTATGTTTCGTTTACTTTTCAGTCTTTGTTATTTTCCTTTGAAAACTCTTGTTCGATCAAACTGTTAGTCAGCGGTTTCAAGCTGTGAGGCAGCGGGTTGCAGAGGCGTTCCTCTGGTCGGCTAAGTTGTAATGCCCAGCAGAGCAAGTTGTGATGCTCAGCTGTTGCAGAGGGTGTTCCTCTGGTCGGCTAAAGCTGTAGTGCCCAGCAGAGCAAGCTGTGATGCTCAGCTGTTGCAGAGGGTGTTCCTCTGGTCGGGATAAGCTGTAAGCCCCAGCCGTTGTTGGCAAGCTGTAAAGCCCAGCGATTTGAAGCTGTGTATCAGCAGTAATCCACATTCGAGTTGAATGTGGGGTGGACGTAGGTCGGATTGACCGAACCACCTAAAAGTCTTGTGCCTCTTGTGTGTTTCTTTCAGTGCATTGGTTGTGTTCGTCTACTGTTCTTCTAATTCCGCATTTGATTCTAGGCATAATTTTTAAATAGCCAGTTGATCTATTCACCCCCCCTCTAGATCCACATCCTGTGGTGATAGAGCCTTCCATCTAACTCCAACAGTATCATCATCATCATCATCATCAGAGCCTTATCCCAATTAATTGGAGTCGGCTACATGAATCCTGTTCCGCCAAAGATTTATATCAAGTGTAATATTCATATTTAAACTCAAGGAACTAATGTCCTTCCTAATAACATCGCACCATCTCATTTTAGGCCTTCCTCGAGCTCTTTTACTAGCATCCACTAATATTTGGTCATATCTTTTAACCGGCGCTGAGTTAGGGCGACGAAACACATGACCAAACCACCTGAGTCTATTTTCTCTCATTTTACTTTCAATTGGAGCTATCCCTAAGTCCTTACGGATGCGCTCATTCCTAATCTTGTCTTTCTTAGTCTTGCCACACATCCATCTCAACATCCTCATCTCTGCTACACACATTTTATGGATGTGTTCCTTTCGTACTGCCCAACACTCGGTACCATATAACAAAACAGGTCTCACAGCCGTTCTATAAAACCTCCATTTGAGTTGCACAGGCATACGACGATCACAAAGGACGCCTGATGCACTTCTCCATCTTAACCAGCCTGCCTTAATCCTATGTGTAACGTCATCATAAATCTCCCCATTCTCTTGTATGATAGACCCTAAGTATCGAAAGGTACTATTATTCGGAATGTTATGTTCATCAATTAGAACCATGTCTTCCTGAACCACTCTCCCATTACTAAAATTACGGTGCATAAACTCTGACTTACTCCTACTAATTTTAAAACCTTTAGACTCTAAGGCAAGTCTCCAACGCTCTAACTTAACATTTAGAGCATCAATACTCTCATCAATTAAAATAATATCGTCTGCAAATAACATACACCAAGAGATATCCTCGTGCAATTGTTTAGAAAATCAGGATCTTAAAGGCCCTCTTTGTTATGTGAATAGAATGCGTTGCCCTCCCCTCATCGTCGAATATCTCGTTCGACCCATTTGGGTCGAATGAGATATTCGACCAAAACACTCGAAGGTTTCATATATTTCATGGTTTAATATGCAGTTGCCAAAGTCAGATTTAGTGAAAACCGACGAACAAGAATGATAATCAGGAGGGCACCGACGAATGCACTGCCCTACCTAATTATCAAACTGGGCCAAAGGCTTGCAGGTGAATCAACTATACATATATTATATATATAACATTCAAATATTGGGGAGGAAGGGAGGAGGAAGACTCGGTCTGTGAACAGAGAGAGGAGAGCGGGCGGGCGGACGGAATGCACTGCCAACACACGGATGGAGTGACCGACTGGTGGCACTAGAGGGGGCCCCCCCGCCAACAGACTCCTTAACAGGCTGGCGGAGGCTGACGAGATGGCAGTAAATGATCCCACCATCCGATTCGGCGACCGAGCTTTGTCGCCTCCTCCCCGCCGACTCCGACCCTCACCTGCTGCTCCCCCGCATTCGCCCACGCCCACCGCCACACGCGGTCCACGATCCACTCTTTCTATCTCTCTCTCCGTAAGAGAGAGAGAGACGCACGCTCTTTCCCGTCCTCTTCAACACGAGTTAATTTCATGGCCTCTTCTCGTGTCGGCCGATGCGCCCGCCGATTGGGGCGAACCACTCAACTAGTTTTTTTTTCCCCTCTGTTCTGGCAAGCAAAGAGGAAATATTTTCGTATTTGCGCACGGGGAGTGGTGTCCAGGCTGGCTCGGTCAAACTCACGACCCTTTCCCGTCCGTCCACTCCCCCCCCTCCTCACCTCAACTGCTTGCTTCAATCTGATACATTTAATGATAATATTATCATCATAATACAGTTATTTATTAAAAAGTTTGATTTCGTCACCCGGGGGCCGGCCGGGGGGGGGGGGAACGGGGGGGTTCCTCGATTAGCCACAGCCGTTCCGAATCCGTTGAGAGCGGTGGTGCGGTTACGTATCCGGATTCCCGTAATCCGTCCGTCCACATCGAGGAGATCTTTTGTCTTAACGGCTCTCAGGTCTTGCTGTTGCCCACCGTTGCAGTCCTGCGGAGTCAGGCCAGCTAAGCAGCCCATACCGCCGGACAAAACTGGAGTTTAATTAAACAAGGCGCCACATTCCGTGTCCCACTCGCGTCACGAGGGAGGCGGAACCGACTACTGAAGCCCATGCACATCCAACGGCCCTCGATCCTCCTCATCTCGTCTCGTCTCCGCCACCACCCCCTCACCCCAACTCCCACTTGAGAAAAATTAGAAAGTTTTTGGAAGTCCTGCGGTTACATCTCTTAGGTAGGGGCGTGCACAGTCGAGTTTAATCCGATTCACCTCTTTTTTTTCTCAAATAGAATCAAATCGATTTGAGTCTTAAACCGACTCAAATCAAATCATTTTACGTGATGAACCGAATCAAACCAAATTGACCCAAACCGGTTCGATTTGGTTCGATTCATCGGTTTAGACTTACAATTTTTGGACTTTGAGCAAAGCCCAAAATAAATGCACAAACAATAGAATGAGACTTCTAGAGAGTAACATGTTCATCATTCTCCACATGAAATAACCAAAAACACATGACTCAAGAAAAATATCATGATAATCAATGTCATTTTTCTGTAAACACATAATTAGGACACACACAGTCTACGCTTGGCCGTTTGGGTACATGTAATCGGGTTATGTGGGTCGGTTCGGTTTTCTCAAATAGAAAATCGAACCAACCCGTTTCAATTTACTGCGGTTCGGTTCGATTCGGTTCACAGAACAGCAGCATGAATAACCCGATCCAAACCTGATTTTTCGGTTGGGTTTAAATCGGGTCATCGGGTCGGTCCGGTTTCTGCACACCCCTAGGTAAAGGCTTGGTGTCTCCTAGGGATGTGCACGGTCCGGTTTGGTCCAGTTCACCTCCTTTTTTTCTCAAACCGAACCAAACCAGTTTGAGTCTTAAACCGACCCAAACCAAACCATTTTACATGATGAATCGAACCAAACCAAATCGACCCAAACCGGTTCGGTTTGGTTCAGTTCATCGGTTTGGGCTTACAATTTTTGGGCCTTGAGCAATGCCCAAAATAACTGCACAAGCAATAGAATGAGACTTCTAGAGGGTAATATGCTCATCATTCTCCACATGAAACAACCAAAAACACGGGATTCAAGAAAAATATCATAATAATCAATGTCATTTGTCTGTAAACACATAATTAGGACACACACGCAGTCTACGCTTAGCCGCTTGGGTACGTGTAATTGGGTTATGTGGGTCGGTTCGATTTTCTCAAATAGAAAACCGAACCAACCCGTTTCAATTTACTGTGGTTCGGTTCGGTTCGGTTCACCGAATAGCAGCATGAATAGCCCAATCCAAACCTGATTTTTCGGTTCGGTTTGGATCGGGTCATCGGGTCGGTCCGGTTTCTGCACACCCTACTGTCTCCCCCCCGTGAGATTATGATAAGATCAGATCCTCCGTACCGCAGCGCATTGCACCGTTCGCCAATGATACACTCCCCCACCAATGGCATTCACACTAGGGTTCGCCGTATCGCAGATCCTATCCAATTCAATTCACCAATAGTATAGTACGGCACATCTCCGATAGGTGGCACGATACGACATGGGCGTCCTGTCACCTACTCACCCGACTTGTTTTTTTTTAATTTTTAAGCGACATCCTCTGCCCGTCCCCCTTGGGACCTTGACAATAGCGGCGAGGTCTTTTTAAGGTCTGCTTCGGCGACGACCTTCATCCCCTCTCTCATCAGTCTAGTCATCCTTGGCAACGGCGGTAGGCTCTCCAAGGCTAACCTTCTCCATGACAAGTGTCCCCTCCACAATGGACATCCAGGAGGGTAAAATTCACCAGGTCCATTGCGACCCAGATCGACCCAGTCCATAATGGGACACTACACCATCAGTCCATCTAGGACAGCTCTGTTGAGACCCCAAGGAAGCTCCACCGGCTCCAGACGAAATTAATGTGCGCGTCTCAGACGTCGTAGAACTCTTCATAGAACGAACGTTGTCACTACCATTATAGGACTTCTCTCAGAGTGGACTATGTCACACCTACGCCGCTGGCAATAGAAATAAGACGGATAACTGCCGAGCTAACTTTGCGAACTTGTAGAGTAGGAAGAATTTTGAACGAAAATAGTGTATTCTTATTGATGCCTTTCGGAGATGAGATTGATGAGAGATTCTGATTTTGGTGACACAAAGCAATTGTAGTGGTAGCACCACCCTGCCTCCCAATCCTCCATTGGCCTCCCCCAAACTCCCCCCCCCCCCCCCCAATTGATGCAATGTCTCCCACCTTCTCTCTAACCCATGCCGTGTCACCAACTTGTCAACCTCGATCACAGTTTAAAAGATTTTGAGATAGTTATGAGACACTTTTTGTAAGTCTCGTAAGGTGTAAACTTTAAGACTTAATGAGATGTGAGCTTCAATAGTCCAGCAAGTAATATTAAAATCATCATAAGAGTTAAAAATAATATTAATTTTCATGTCTTAATATTATCTTAACTTAATGATAGATCCATACTATCTCAAAAGTACATGGAGAGGGGGAAATTCGCGTCCCACTACACATGCGGCCCAAATAGTCCATTGAGACTTGTCTGGCCCATTAAGTGACAGCCTCAGTAGGGCCCACTCAACAGAAGGCCCAAAATATTTAGGCCAACATCGCCCACCCAGCTCTAGCTCGAATGCCTGACCGATGTCACCCCCACTGCTCGGGAAAAGTCTAGAAAGTGACCGTGTAACGCCCTAGATTTTCGGATCAAGTTTCGCGGGTCGCGGATCGTGTCTGAGTGAGTTTTGAACTTTTTATAATGCTTCTTCAGACTCGTTATCGGTGTGTTTGTGCCTTATTTTGGGTCCGTGGCAGTGTGTGGGCGATCCTACCTTTTTTCTGGAATTTTTCTGGGTCGGATCCTATTTTTCAAGGTTTTTTCGGAGTTCTCGCGATTTTCTAAAAGGAATGGAAAGAAGAAAATACATATAATATAATTAAGTATAATATTATAACCATAATCCCTTTCTCCCCTCCGTTCTCTCATCTCACTCTCGACACACTCTCTCTCCCGTCTTTCTTTCCCTTCCCCGTTTCACACCACCGGCAGCCCACGACGGTGGCGAGGCTCGGAGGTGGAGCGACGGCGGCGGCGTGCGGCGAGGGGAGGCTAGAGGGCGTGCTGAACCGGAGGCGCTGGTGGTCGTGCTCGCATTCGTGAGAAGCTGACCGCGGGATTGATCGTCGTTTCAAGGTTCTGGGTGAGCTTAAAGCGTCGTTTAAGGTAGGGGGACGGATCCCTGCTCTTCTCCCGCCTTTCCCATCGATTGCATACCCAGAGAGGCCGAGAGAGAGGGTTATTTCATGTTTGGGGTTTAAGCATGCCGGGTGGGTTGAGCGACAGATTTGGCCCTTGATTTGTGGTTTGGATGTGGCATTTCGGTCGTAGAATGATAGAGGGATGGTTCCCTATTTCTCCCGCTCGATTCCCCCGCTCTTTCATGCCCGGTGTGGTCGAGATGGGGTGTTCTTCATGTTTTGGGGATTTACACATGTTAGGGGATGAGCTACGGGTTTTGGCTTGATTAATAATTTGTTTGTGATTTTTTGGTGGTAGAATGGTCTAGGGATGATTCCCCAAGTTTTCCCCATCGTCCGGCGACAAACAGCCTTCCGATCGAGCTCCTGGTGAGCTCGGGCATTGATTTTTCGTGGAGACTGCAGGAGACGGACATACAGGTGGCCATTGTGCCCAGGTTTGGCCGCCCAGCTCTGTAGATGGCCAGTGGGTTGGCCGTTCTGCTCGTGTGTAGTTTTTCTGTAGCCCATTGTCTGGGTGGCCAAAGAGATGGCCGCCTAGGCCCCTGGGCGGCCAGAGCATTGGCCGCCCAGGCTCCCTGCAGTGCCCAGGGTGGGCGGCCACTGGGCGGCCTCTGGGCAGCCATCGGGGTGGCCGCCCAGTGCAGGGGATGCCCAGGGGTGGGCGGCTAGTGCATTGGCCGCCCAGCCCTGTTAGGCGGCCACAGGTCGGGCTGCCCAGCCCTCTGGGCGACCAGCACCCTGGCCTCCCAGTCCTCTCTCAGCCTGGGGGTGTGGTGTTCCGCGATTTGGTGTCCCGGGGTGTCTGTAGGAGGGGTGGCCTTTCAGAAGGTGTGTCCACGTGGTTCTGTGTGTCTTGTTGGTTCCAGATTAGTAGTGTGGGCCATCCATGTCTGTTGTGGAGTGTGGACAGTCACTCTTGTGTCGGGCTACTAGTGTTGGCTGTCCCCGCGAGAGTCCCGTGACTGCGGAGGGTGTTTCGGCATGAGGGCTGTGATCACGGCTAGGAATCCTTGTAGGAGTCATGGACCGTGGTCTCTGTGTTCCCGTCCCATGCTTTGGTTAGCTTTCTGTGGACCGACAGTTATGGTTTGGCTGTCTGGTTAGTGGTCCTCGATTCTTGTGCTAGTGAGCCATCTCGTGGTGGTCTTGTTGGGCCGGGGGTAGTCCGGTGGTTTCCGTGGTTGTGGCGAGTCCTTGCCATTGGTGACTCTACCCACTAGATGTAGCTAACCTGGGCATGTTGTGTGCTGACCCACCTGGGAGTGGTGGAGGCTTATCCCGTGTAGAGGTTTGTAGGCCGGTTACCTGAGGGGCCCTTGCCTTTGCAGCCTTAGTCCGGCTGGGAGGAAAACTGGCTAGAGGATCGACCTAGAGTAGATGGTCTGTGTGTGCACACGTGGTCAGGGGCAGTGGACGAGTGCTGACAAGCACGACCTCGGCTAGTCCTTGTTCTGTGGTACTATGTACATGTCTCAGTTTCCCACCAGAGGGCGAGTAGGGAGATGTTTGAGGCTGCGGTGTAAGTCGTCGGAGGACGCTTTCGATCTCGTTGTTAGTGGGGTAGCGCTCCTATCACTTGAGAGGTTTCAGTGTGGGTTTTCTCTTCGACGTAGTTCCTATTCTAGCGGCTCAGTCTGTTCTGCTTTGCGTGGTCTTCCGGCTGTTGGGCCGGTGTTGCCTTGTGTGTGGGGCATGGTTTGTGCGTTGGTTCTGGATCGAGATTGAAAGATTCTCCCAAAAGTGTTGGTTTAGCATGTGGTTGGCCGTGTGGCTTTGTCTGTGCTTCCATTGGTTAGGACAGACTGTCCGACCATGGGGTCGGGGTCGTATGGAGGGTCTGGGGGGGTTCCCTTGGTTGTCGTCTTCTGGTTATGGTCACCATCGTCGTGTCGTACTGACGTTCTTACTCTGTTGCTTCTGTTGTTGTTGTTCTTACTACTTTCCTTTACTGTTGCTATTTCTGTTGCTGCACTTCTATTACCGCTTTCAGTGTGGTGGGGACCTGCGGGACCCCTACTGAGCCAATGAGATGAGGCTCACCCCCTGCTTTTCAGGTGCGGCATTCTTCTCGGAGTGGAGCATTCTGGTCAAAGGTTCATTAGTTACCAGCTCGCCAGGTCGCCGGGCTGTGCCCCGGGACAGTGTACGTTTCTTTCCCTTGACTGTACTTGTGGAGTGGACTCTGTAGTTGTTTAATTGTTATAAACTGTAATGTTATTTCTGTCAGGACTATAGATTAATTCTATAGATTTACTTTCCTACTATTGTTTAGAATTTCAATGTATGACCACACCAACCCTTTAACCCTTCCGAGCCTTTCTGCTCGTGGGTGGCAGGCCAGGATTCGAATGGTATCGTGTTATTCCCGATATCAGGATCTTGGGTCGTTACAGTTGGTATCAGAGCGTGGTTGTGGAAATGTATGGGAATTCGAGACAATACAGTGATTATGAGTCCAGATAGTCCAGTACAGTCGGCAGCTAGCTTATAGTGATTTGTTTTATTTGCCCCTCCCTTATCGTTTTCCGCATTTACATTAAGGATTAGTTGGCACCGAGGAGGCGATTTCGAGCTTTTTGAGGAGTGCCTGTGGGGGCTCAGGTGGAGCTGAGTAGGGAGTGCCAGAGGTAGCAGCCCCGGGTGTGTCGGATCGGGCCGAGTTTTATGCTGGCAGGTATCGGTTCCTTGTGCGGCAGTTGAGTCAGCATGTTGGTCAGGAGGCTGGCGAGGGAAATTCATCACGTGGTGGTCGTGGACGTCTGTTGCAAGAGTTTCTGCATTTTCACCCACCGACGGTTGAAGGCCAGCCAGATCCTGATGCAGCGAGATCATGGGTTGATGCGATGGAATGGGTGTTCCGATCCATGGTGTGTGCTGAGGATGAGAAGGTTCTGCAGGTGAGTTATCGGTTGCGGGGTCCAGCCTTGGCATGGTGGACCACTAAGTGGGAATCGGTGTCCCTTCCGTCTCCTGGTTCGAGTTCTTCCGCTTCGGGATTAGAGTTCAGTCGGATGTCGAGGATGTTTAGAAGGAGTTGGTCTGGCAAGAGGCGCCAGGAGCAGGAGGAGCAAGTGTCTACAGTGGCTACTCAGCATCCAGAAGTTCGACCACTACGGCATGGTGTGAGTGAGCAGCCAGGACAGTGTTCAAGATGTGGCAGGTTTCGCGCAGGTGGGCCGTGTGCCGTGGATGAACCCGAGTTGGAGTGTTTTAGGGGTTGTCAGGTTGGTCTTATTGCTCGCGAGTGCCCATGGTGGCCGCCCCAGTCCCAGCCATCCTTGCAATGTTCCACTAGCCTGGCGAGTCAGGGTTCCCGACGTGCGCGAGGCACTTGATCGGGTGGAGTTATCGTGCTCACTCCGTGGAAGGTGCGCGTGGATTTTTGGTTGTTGTATGTTGTGCTTGTGTTTAATTCTGCTGTTTTCCCAATTATAGTTGTGCTTCCTTGTGCCTGTGTCTTTCCCGAGGTGTGTTCAGAGTTCCTGGAAGCATTTTATCCTTTGGCAGTGGTGCTGCCTGTGAGGGTTACGTGGTTGTCCCTCGTCTTGTCTTGGTGCGTAGGCGTTGGCAGGTTGTGTTGAATCGGGCAAGTGGAGTCACCAGCCGTGTTTGGCTGTCGTGTTGTAGGGCTGGTGTGGGGTCTCTCTAGGTGCTCCGTTGTTTAAGATTTGCGTTGGTAGGCGGTTTGTCTTGGAAGATGATAGGCTTCCTCCGCTTCTGTGGCTTTGTTGGTATGGAGTTGCACAGCGGAAGTGTGGCGGGTCGGTAACCCACGGGCTCCAAGATCGGATTAGTGGAGGAGTATGGTGCGTGTTTCATGATGAGCATGTTTTGGAGGCTTCGGAGTCGGTTGTGGAGAGTTGCTTTTGGGTGAAGAGCGATGTCTGGCAGTGTGAGTGGCCTTGGTTGCGGTGCGTAGGCGGCGGTATTGTGCTGAGTGGTGCTGGCGACACTGAGAATCGGGAAGCTTGGCAGTGAAGTGGTCCGATGAAATGGGTTCTTGCGCTAGTGTTTCCCGTGAATTGTGTCGTGTGGCTTAAGGTGGAGCCACTTGGTGGTTGCTATTTGAGGCAGTTCGTGGCCTTTTGGGCCGGTTGTTTTAGCGCAGGTGTTCAGTGCTCCGGAATGAGCGTGGGAGTTGACCGACGTTGGTCGGTGTGGATGTTCCGAAAGTGGATCCAAGGAGTGAGAGGTGTCGATTTTGGTAGGGAGATCTCGTGCGGATGCCGTGATGGGTAGTCGAGAAACGTTGGAATTGTTATGTGCCCGGATAAGAGGTGGTTTATCATGTCGGTTGTTCGGCGGGCGAGTGGTTTGAGATCGATCGAGTGTTGCGGTGGTTGTGGATTTGAGTGCTTGTCTATGGCAAGACTCGAGAGAGTTTGGAGTAGGGTGTATCTGGTGGTGCCGCGGTCCAGATTGTGGTGTTCCCTTGGCTCGGAGGGAGCTGTGCAAGGGATTGATGTGCGTGCGTGGGCGTTGAGAGTTGGTTGTTATGCGTGGTGGTTCCCGGTTGGTGAAGTTTTGATGGTTGTTCGTAAGGTGCCCCTTGGTATTGTTGGTGTCCGGTGAGGCATTGGTTTTGGAACCAGTGTTGGTCGGTGAGTATTGTAGCATTTGGCTTGAGAGTGCGTGTCACTGGCGGTGGGGAGCCGACGGAAGAGTTATGGCCAGGTGTGCATTGTGGTGAGATTGCCATCTTAGGATGTGGTGTGAGGTGCTCCTCGTGAGGAGTGCTCGGGGTCATGTAGCTGGGAAGCTGTCGACCCGAGTAGGTGCCAATTTGCGGTCTTTCCGTTGTGGGTTGTGTGTTTCTCCGCGTGGGGCGTGTGTTGGGTGTGCTGTGCCCTTGGAAGTTTCGATGAAGCTGAGGTGATGCCGAACTTGTTGGTCTCGCGTACCCCAGTCGGTGCGGGGTCTGGTGTGAATCGGTGTGGTAGAGCGTGAGGGCTCTTTTGTTGTGCTGGTCTGATGGCGTCCCTCAGTGTGGTTGTGCGATGCGCATCTGGTGGTGCTATGTCCGAGAAGTCCTACTCGTTGGGTGAGTCCCTCCTCCTGAGTTCTGTGCCTTATGCTGATTTCGAGGATAAATTTTCTATAAGGAGGGAGGGCTGTAATGCACTGGATTTTTAGATTTAGTTTCGCAGGTCGTGGATCGTGTCCGAGTGGGTTTCAGACTTTTTATAATGGTTCTTCGAACCAGTTATCAGTGTGTTTGTGGCTTGTTTTGGCTTCGTGGCAGTGTGGGGGTGGTCCTACCTTTTACCTGTAATTTTTCTGGGTCGGATCCTATTTTTTGGGGTTTTTCCGGAGTTCCCGCGATTTTCTAAAAGGCATAGAAAGAAGAAAATAAATATAATATAATTAAGTATAATATTATAACCCTAATCCCTTTCTCCCCTCCATTCTCTCATCTCACTCTCGACACACTCTCCCTCCCTCTCTCCCGTCTTTCTTTCCATTCCCCGTTTCCCACCACTGGCGGCCGACGGCGGTGGCAAGGCTCAGAGGCGGAGCGACGACGGCGGCGTGCGGCGAGGGGAGGCTCGAGGGCGTGCTGAACCAGAGGCGAGGGCTGTCATGTCCCGAGATATGCAGCGGAACTAAATCGGGAGCGTGAACAGCCGGCATGGTAAGCCTCACGCTAGCAAGACAATCAGAGCGCTAACATTCACACATAAGAAGAGTGAACACCAGATAATGTACTCAAAAATCAACCTTTATTGAAATAATAGTCAAAGTACATTATATCTGACTCTTGGACATTTCAGTTCACTAGACTCAATAAAAATAAAATTACATAATTGACTCATGACTAATCATATGGACTCATATCTATGTCTTCTCTCGATCTTTAATCGCTCTCGGACTCGTCACTTGAGTAGTATGAATCCCCGCTAGAATTTTCTGAAAAGATTGGAAAGTAGGGAATGAGCACACTTGCCCAGTAAGTTTCTTCGTATCAACATGAAGGCAAGTTAAAGTAATTAACAATTTAGCTCTAAAAGGTAAGATAACTGAAATGCGATGAAACATGCCATAAAATCGAAGTAACGACACGAGTAGCAAGATGTAGATCATAGAGATATGAATGTTCATGTAGAATGATAGTAAGATCAAGCAAGAACGTAAAGTGGCCTTTCATATAACGAGAATGTTCATGTAACTAGAAAGTCATGTAACAAGAATGTATAATTTCATGATTAGCCTCGTGGTTTTCACTCGTCTATAAAAAAAGTACTCCCGACGCAATTTGACACCAGTGTTCATCATACCCCATGGTTTTCAACATGTTTCCGGCTATCTGCCGAGGGGATTAGTGTTGAGCCCTTGGACACTGTCCGTGCCCGCGCTTGCATCTTCAAGTTATAAATCAAGTTACTTCCACGAGTAATAATAATATAGGCCGATAATATAAAGTTCAAACAATAGCTTTATGATAACAATATCAAGGTAAGAATGCTCCAATTAAGAATATGAGAGTTCAAGAATGAATTAATGACAAGGTCATGCTACGGAAGGAAATCCGGCAGCATAACGGTACAATTTCATTGTTCCATAACTTATTAATGACTTCTGAAACAAGATGTTGGGTTCCAGATAATCAAAGGACCATCTAGGAACAGAGTATAACTAACCCTTGGGTCAAACCTCGGGTTAGGGCACAAGATAGAAGAACGCGGTTATGGAAGAACCGCTATTATCAAACCGTGGTCAAGAAGGAACCGCCTTGACGGAGTCAAGGCTAGAGAGGGAAAGAGTCGATGCAGTGAATGCTAGATCCATAACGCGGTCGTGCCCGAACCGCTATCATGAAGTAGCGGTCTCAGTAAAGCTGCGTCTATGCCAGTTCATAGAAAATGCCGAAAAACTCAAGTGCTTTCTAATCCATTGGGTTTTCAGGGTACAACCAGCTCAGCGTCCTAGGGAGAATCCCAGGCTCACGGAGACTTACTGAGGCCTTGAAATAAGATCACCTAATCCGGTGGAAGGAATATCCAACGGAGAGGATCACAAGTCCAAGAGAGTGTGCCTATTATGTGCAAGTGTAACTAAGAGTATCGTACCGGGATACGTGCTATGTACTTAAGAAAGACTAGAGAGAAGGGTGTGAATCGTGTAAAACAACGATCAAACATCAATGAAACAAGTCCCATAAACCATATGAAATTAACTTTAATACAAAACTATATGTTTTGGCATGAAATTAGCATAGGATAAAAATAAGCTTATGAATTCATGAGGGCATGAAATCTATCACGATTGATGTACAATATAACCAAAATCATGAATATGAAGTCATAACTAAGGATAAGACCAAATTACCTAGGCTTATCATATATTTAATAGGGCTGATCTGCGTTATGTTTAGAGTTAACAGGAAGTAGAATACATGAATATGAAAGTGGTCTATCTGGAACCGCTATTATACAGCTACAGTTAGTCTGGAACCGCTACTAGACAGTAGCGGTTTCTGTGAAATCGCCTTCTGCCTGCAACAAGAAGAAGCTAATTGGTGCATACAAGGCCCATCCGAGGGCAAATAATACATGAAAAACCTGTAATAGAAGGTTAATCATATGGGAACATGTTTAGAACGTCGAGGTGCATGGGTTGCATGGATTAAGCCAAAGTTACCATCTTTTCTATTAAGGAGGAATCATGTATGCAGAAATAATCTAACTACGTAGTGATAGTAAAACATGAAAAATGACGTGTAAGAAGCCTGAATCCTTGTGAATCTAGAGGACTTTTATTCCTAACACGTTATTTTAGCCATCCATGAGATAACCTACCTCTGGGAATACGCCTAGAGTCTGAATTTCTGACTGAAAGGTGGTGCTGGTTCCTGCGCGTCCTGCGTAGAAACGGCAACTTCTCGCCCCTCTATCTCCTTAACCTCTTGACCTAAATTAACGAGATTTGGAGGGTAGGTATAAGATACAAAGGGGAACAATAAACTCTAAAGGATGAACATAAAAATACCTTGATTTGGGTCCCTAAACTTTCGATCTTTACAAGCCAAATGCGTCCGTTCCTGCTCAGTCTACGTAGAAACAGCGACTTCTAATCCTCCTAACTCTTTGGATGCTTGACATCCTAGCACGAAACTTTGCAGAGGGTTAGATAATACTAACGGGAATAATAAAGTCTAAAGGACAAACATAAAATACGCATGCCTTACTGTCAAACAATGTGAGCCAAAGCAAGGGTTCGCATAGGTCGATCTTGGACCCTATTTATAGAGTTTGGCTAGGGTTTGCGGATTAGATCGATTAGAAGTCCTAATTTGGAGCAGGATTGATCCCCAAGAGTCCTACACTAGGTTTCCATGCCAGGTGTGAGTGACGTCACGCGGTTCGGGGAGCGGAGAGGACGCGGAGCGCGCGGGCTCCTCTTTTGTTTGCTGCAACACAGAAATAAGAGAAAAGGGAAGGGGCCACCACGGGAGATTGCTCCGGCAGGGCGAGCGGGGCAAATGTAATATAGCAAGATATGGGGGTTAAACGGCCATAGCGGGAAGTGACTCGCCGCGACCTCGGGGGGACGGGAATGGTGCAGAAATTAAATAGCAAGAATTGAAACGGCCATTGGGGAAGTGACTCGCCGCGGCCTCGAGAATATGAGCAGATAAGAATATAACAACATATAAGGAGAATATAAAGAGCATGAATTTAAACGGCCATTGGGGAATTGACTCACCGCGGCCTCGAGAATATGAATAGATAAGAATATAACAGAATATAAAGAGAAGATAAGAGCGGGAATTTAAACGGTCATTGGGGAAGTGACTCGCCGCGGCCTCGAGAATATGAGCAGATAAGAATATAACAGAATATAAAGAGAATATAAGAACGGGAATTTAAACGGCCATTGGGGAAGTGACTCGCCGCGGCCTCGAGAACATGAATAGATAAGAATATAACATATAAGAACGGGAATTTAAACGGCCATTGGGGAAGTGACTCGCCGCGGCCTCGAGAACATGAATAGATAAGAATATAACATATAAGAACGGGAATTTAAACGGCCATTGGAGAAGTGACTCGCCGCGGCCTCGAGAACAAGATGTGATCGCCAGGGGTCAAAAGACCCCAAAATAAAGAAAGTGATCGCGCCTACCTCAAGAGCGGGAGATGGCGGGTTGCTTCTTCCTCCCCCTTCGGCCGGTCGATGGAGAGGGCTTTCCTTGGTTACCCTTGCAAAACAGTAGATAATAAACGAACGGAATTAGAAAATGGCAGTGTAGTAACAATTCCTTGCAATAAAAGTAATGAGATCGTGACCTGATACACACCTGGTTGGTGTGGTTTTAAACCCCTCTCGGACTCGAGTAGGAGGAAAATGCGATGATGAATGCAAGAGACGGCGTCCTTATGTAGAGAGATAGAGGATGCAGTATGATGAATGTAAAGAAGTATAGAGAAAAAGGGGAAGAAAAGGCTTATTGGATGAGCCGAGGGTGAGATTCGGCGGTGCTCCGGCAGCGTAGGGACGACGTGGAAGCGCGGTGGATGAAGACGACCTTCCTCTCGTGAGCGTGGGCACCCGAGAAGCTGGCAGAACCTCCACTTACAAAAGACCCCACGGGTTAGAAAATGACTCCGGTAGCCTCTGGGCTCCGGCAGCCTATCGGATCTCTTAGAAGCTCCTCCAGAACTGAGGGGGTGGGCCTCTATTTATAGGGCTCCGGAGGGTGGAGGCGGCCAGGACCCTGGACACCTCCATCAGGGTAAAAAAGATAGTTTATTCTATTTTTATTCATTTTTTCAGAATATTTTTGTGGAGGCGTCCAGGGCCCCGGACGCCTCCAACAAGTCCACCGACGGCCGCACGCGGTTTGACACAACGCGTGGTTTTGTGAGCGGCGCCTCGTGATTCAGAAATGGGCGCGTCCAGCTGGCTGGACGTCTCCATAATTTGGATTTTTTCACACACGACAAACGGTCATTCGGTGGGCGGCGCCCGTGAGGGAGTTGATGGAGGCGTCCAGGGTCTTGGACGCTTCCATTAATATATTTTTTTATTTGATTTTTGTTTTGTCTTCTTATGCCAACTGGCATATATATTTTTTATATTTTGTTTTTATGGAGGCGTCCAGGGGCCTGGACGCCTCCATTAATATATTATTTTTTATTTGATTTGTCTTTTATGCCAACTGGCATATATATATTTTTTATATTTATTTTTATGGAGGCGTCCAGGGACCTAGACGCCTCCATTAATATATTATTATTTATTTCGTTTTGGGCTTTGAAAAATAAATTAAAAGAATGGGGGCGTCCAGGGGCCTGGACGCCCCCATAAAGACCCACCCGGGTCCTCAGTTCAGGCGTTAGCGGCCGCCCGGCAGACACCCTTCTTGGTTCCGGAACCTCCTGATGCATCTGACTGGTGTTGATGCTGTCCGAATGCCGTGACGAGACGATTCCGGATGCCGAAAAGGGCAGAAGAAGACTCAAGAAAAGGAAGCACTCAAGTGATTCAAAACGCGTAAGCCGTTGCGGGGCGTTGTATAGTAATATGAGACTTTCTCAGGAGACGTCAGGAATGGCGTGTCTACAGCTGCCCCGCCTTGGCGTCTGCTTTGCAAGGGAGCGACACGTAGTGGAATGGTATCGAAGTGGAGTGAAATGAAGTGGGAGCGGACTGATAAGTTTATGCCAAGGTGTGATGAGACACGCTTTTGATGTTACTGTCTGGAATTTTTCCTGGAGTTTCAGTGAGGCAACCTTTGAAGAAGGTCTTTCAAATCTTGACGATTGCTTGGACGGAGATCAAATAAGGGAGGGTGAGATGTGCGCTCAGGCACGAAAAAGAGAGCAACTTCTCGGTGTGGAAGTACCTGAGTCATAAACCGGAGGTTTCACCTTTGAGGAGCGGTTACCAGCCAATGTGGAAGTGCTGCGGCCAACGTGGGTCAAACAAGGTAAAAAGTAAAGAAATATCTGAGGGTCTGTCCAAACAAGGGTCTCCTTTGGAAGAGCAGCGTAAGGCCGTTTCAAGGAAATTCAGTATTTTATTCGGAGTGGAATATCTCATATTTGTAAGAATTGAAGCACAGCGGCTTTCGCAATCGAATCACTTGAATGATCTTCCGCAATAAATCAAAGTCCTATATGAATGCATGCTGGGCTTAAAGAAAAATTTAAAATAAACTAAAATAGAAAATAGCCAAGGATAATATTGTCAACTTGTTAAGAATGGGTCAGGATACCGATCCGGTGAGTCGACACTGGGCTGGGGCCCGTTTATCCGCGCACCAACTCACTGAATGGAACCGTCGTCCCCATGCTACCACAAGTTAACGGCCTATCCGTACAACCCAAATTCTTCGGGATCATCACTGTTTTTGTTGAAGGGGAACTCAAATCCCGGATTCGTTCGGGTCGCAAGGTCCTTGACATGTTCTAGTAGCGTAGGTATCATATACTATGATACATGACATGGTGGGACCAACCATTGAAAGGTGGGACAGGAGACAGGACAAAGACGTCCGTTAGTAAAACCTGCACAGACTAGCAAAGGTAAATAACATCAGAAAGTAGCAGAATCATAGCAGAATCGCACCACATTACAAAGGAGATCCAGATAAAATCTTGACAATGACCACTGATGTGACATGTTTTGTCCTGTAGCACCCTACCCTTCCTATAAGAACTCCCCTTAGGCTAGTTCATTCAAATGCACCAAGGTGGGTTTTGGAAGCTCAGGAGAGGAAGGAGAGGAGAATCTAGAGATTTCAGGATGGAAGGAGAGTCCTCCCGCGTTATGAAGAGGAGTAGGCCTAGCGGCGAGATCAGGCGACTCTCCGACCTCGAGGGTCATCTGAGTGGGACGATCATGTCGCATATGGTAAGCTGATTCTTTTCAAATTTCTCCACGTGAGCCTTCTTCTTACTTCCTTCATTTCTTCTTCTTTCTTTTCTCTTCCAGCCATATCCACTCTTCCCAGGCCCGAGGGAGTTTTCCAAACTGCCATGGCTTTCAAAGCTAACTTCCAATATCTTCATCGGCATGAGGGCCATACTCTCGAAGTGGCATCTGCAGGGGCTCCTTATTCACGCCAAACACTACGAGAAGATTCGTATGGACTGGGCGGCTATGGGCGCACTAGTGGAGATCTGGCATCCCCAGACCCACACTTTTATCTTCCCGACCTTCGAGGTGACCATCCTCCTCAAGGAGGTGGAACTTCTGCTCGGATTGAAGAAATTCAAGAGTGACGAGAAGGTGAAGGCTATGCGGATGCTGACACGGAGGACTTCCGAAAGCGTCCTTGGAAGCTTCATGCCGCCTGACAAGGCCAGGAAGGTGCGTAATCAAAAGGGAATTGATTTGCAAAAGCTTGTGGAGTGGGTCATGGACGCCCTGAGAGGGTCACCAGACGATGACTATTTAGAAGGAATCATGAAGGGGTTCACTATCTGTCTGGCGGGTGCTCTCTTGTTTCCTCATACCGATAACATAGTGGAGGAGGATCAACTAAGTGCCATTTGCGGAATCTGGAGTGGAAAGAGGGTGGGACCCGCCGTCCTTGCCTACCTATATAGTGGCCTTACTGCCTCGAGCATGGGTAAGCCTCCTTTTGGTTGCGCACTTGTCCTGAATTGCTGGCTTGATTTACATTTCAAATTCGACCACCGCGAGGGAATGCCAACTGCTTCGAAGCTCTTCCAACAAAGCCCTCTTCATCACATAGCCGACGTGTTAGGCTTCGGTGGTACTGTAGTGAACCGCGTTCCGTGGCTGAAGAAACGTGAAGACTGGCGGTCTCACTTCCACACCGTGACACAAGGCTTCTTCACTTGCGCACCGGCATGTTTGCTTTCGCTTGATCTCCTCATGAAGCCTTCTCCCGAAGTTGATCTTCAACTGATCGGCGCGACCGAGTTTGTCCTTTATAACGCGCATCGATGCTGCCTCCAGGTCGGCATTCCACGCCATTCGTTCCCACTATCGACTGGTATCGTTCCTTTGAAGAAGAGAGAGTTGGGTACTGAAGCGGATGCGAAGGAAGCGAAGGCCGTCAAAGCACCCTGGAAGACAAGTGTTGCGGGAAAGGCCTTAGCGCATGTGGGGGAAGAATGCGAGCTGTGGAGAGTTTATGTGACCGAACTGGGGAAGTTAAGGCCTAAGGCGTCTAAACCCCTGATGTAGCTCATTCTGCTTTTCTGATGGAATAAAATCTGGCATGGATGTTTTGGACCCCCGTCCCCTTAATTATTATTATCTTTTTTTTGGTTTTTCTTTTTCTTTTTCTTTTGTTTGGATTATATACATACTCTTATCCTTTTTTTCTTTTATTATATTTTTTTTGAAATTTTTATTATGGGGGCGTCCAGGGGCCTGGACGCCCCTAATTTTTTATTTTTGATTTTTTTTAAGTTTTTTTTGTTTTGGGGGCGTCCAAGGGCCTGGACGCCCCTAATTTTTTTATTTATAATTTTTTAAATTTTTTATTTTGGGGGCGTCCAGGGTCCTGGACGCCCCTATTTTTTATTTTTTTATTTTTTTTGGTTTTTTGTTTTGGGGGCGTCTAGGCGCCTGGACGCCCCTAAAATTTTGAATTTTAAAAAAATAAAAAAAAGGTGGGGGCGTCCAGGCGCCTGGATGCCCCCAGAGAAAGTGAGTTCTATATATATGGGGGGGGCCTCCCCCCTATGCTCATTTACTATTCATTCAAACGACCCAGTCAATCCAGACGACCCATTCTTAGTCCCAATGGAGCAAGGAGGCCCGAGCCGGGGTGGAGAGAAGCGCAAACGACGGGCTCGTCGTCCGAGGAGGCTGAGGGACGATGTCGAGGAGGCTGCTGTGGCGGAGGAGATTGCCTAGGGGGAGGAGGCTCCTCCTTTGGCCGTGGAGGCTGCAGTGGATGCTGGCGACGCGGGAGAGGACGAGCACGATCCGGTAAGCCCCTTAGACTTCCATTCTATTGGTTCACTGGGCTAAAAGGGCGGACGAGAGGCTGTGTGGAGAACGCCAGGTGTGAGGGAAGGAGGCGTCCAGGGGCCTGGACGCCTCCATATTTTCTTTTTTTTCTTTTTCTTTTTTATTTATTTATTTACGTAAATAATAATAGAAATAGAATTAAAAATAAGGAGGCGTCCTGGGCATAGGACGCCTCCATGATAATATATATATATTATTTATTTTTGTTTTGGTTTTTGGGTTTTTCTAAAAATAAAATAAAAAGGAGGCATCCTAGCAGTGGGACGCCTCCAAAAAAATATAAATATTTTTTAAAAATAAAAATAAAATAAAATAAATAAGTAGTATATACAGTGTTATTGTTTATTACTATTCATAATGCTGATGTGTTCTTTGTTGGTTTTGTGGGGTGCAGGGCGTGATGAAGGGCCGGATCAACTGGTCCCTAGTGGTGGCGGCATACCGTGGGCTATCAGACTTTCAGAGGGCGCGTGTGGACGCCATGGGCTTTGGAGCTTTCCTTCGGATCGAGCCCTTTCGGCTCAACCTTCCTCTTATCCAGGCATTGAGGGAGTGGTGGCACGCACCGAGCCGAGCGTTTCTGATGCCCTGGGGGCACATGGTGCCGTCACTGGAGGACGTGGCTCGGATCACCGGGCTACGGGTGGACGGAGAGGCGGTGAGCGGGGTCACCTACCCCGACTACCGAGAGAGTGCCCTGGACCTGCTGTGGTTAGAGACGAGCGTGACTGATAGAGACAGTAGGGTAGTCGGCCGAGTGGAGATTATGGAGGCGCTCGGATTCGTCGACCCGCGCCAACGGGTTAGCGAGACTGGAGCGGAGTTTCTGGCACGACTGGAGGGAGACGCTCGTGCAACTTTCACTTAGGACCCAAGCGAGCGGGAGCTGGTGGACCTAGACCTCCGGAGGTTTCTCTTCTTCTTCCTGGGCCGCCTTCTGCTGGGGACGAAGGGGGATGGCATCCACTGCCGCTTCCTCGGGAGGCTGGCGGACCTTGACAGAGTGGGGCACTACGCGTGGGGAGCGGCTCTGCTTGCCCATTTGATTGTTGATCTCTCCCAGACTTCAGAGAGGGAGACGACAGTCAGCGGCTTCGCGCCTTTTCTCCAGGTACACAATTTATTTATGCATTTTACCGTAGTTAAATATGTAATTACTCGTGCTAATGATGTATGATGGATGCAGGTGTGGAGTTATTACTACTTCCCGATGGGGAGGGCCAGGAGGGGAACAGGAGAGCCGTTCCTCTAGCGCGACAGTGGAGGCCGGTCGTGGTAGCGGCACCACACAGTTACCAGCTGGCGTCACTTCGTCGGGAGCTGAGCGAGTATCCCGAGGCCATGGTATGATGCGTATGATTTTTTTATGTTTATGCATGTGACTGAATGGTAACTAACATGATGTATGTATGGTGATGCAGGTGGTGTGGAGACCCTACCTGGGCATGGGCGACGCTGGCCAGCCTTGGGTTGTAGCGGGTCTTCCTCGTTTCAGGCGGGACGTGTGGGTCCATTGCCTGAATGAGATCGAGCCGCTTCGGCTGAGGCTGGTTATGAGGACATTGGGGCTAGCCCATGAGTGGGTTGATGTAGATGAGCCGGCCCGCATCGGGCGGAAGACCAAGGGGAAGGTGAAGATTGTGGACTGGCATACGCGCTTCCCAGCACAGTACCAGGACTGGCAGCGGGGCGGGGTCCCAGTGGTGTCCCATGTACAGGACAGTACTGATTACTTGAGACGGTACCGGGCTACGTATGGGGACCGCCTCTTCCTTGGTGGTATGGCAGGGGTAAGTGAAATGAAAATGCTTCACCCTTCTATATGTATATGCATGTGGCGCTAACTTATGTGCAATGCAGGATGCTCGTGACAACATGATTGCCGACCTGCGGGTCCAGTTGGCGGACGCCAGGCGGCAGTTGGTGGCCATCCGACAGGAGTTGGAGATCTTGGTGAGTTTATGCGATGCATTTTTTTGTGACCTGGATTTTTGATGCTTAGCCTTTGACCGACGTTTGCCCCGTGTTTCAGTGGGCCCACCAGACAGCGGCAGCCGGGATGGCTAGTGGAGCGGGTTCCAGTTCGCGGGGCCCTCCTCCGGAGGTTTCTGCCCTCCAGGAGCAGCTGGCGCATGCGGTGGCTCGGGCTGAGGAGGCCGAGCGTGACCGCGAGGCTCGAGTGAGTGCTTGCTTGGCCCTGACTCTCCTTCTGACTGCTCTCCTTTTATCACTGTTCTCTTACGGTGCATGCGTGCTTTGACAGGTGGCCGAGGTCCGAGAGGCCCTGGCGCGTGCTGTTCATGCCGAGCAGGAGCGCGACGCTCGGGTGGCGGAGCGTGACGCCCGGATTGTGGAGCTGGAAGAGGAGCGTCGACGGGAGGCTGAGGAGCTCCCTCGTGACGTGCTGGATCTGCGGATCACCCTCGAGCTGTCGAGGAGGGAGGCGGTGAGAGAGAGAGAGGAGAGGGAGAGAGAGAGGGAGGAGCGACAGGGGGATCAGACCGAGAGGAGGGCTCTGGAGGCCCTGCTGCTGGAGCTCCGATTGAGTCTCGGCACGGCGGTGGGGAGGCTTCGGGAGAGCGAGGAGCGGTACCAGAGGGCGAAGGAACGCAGGGCGCGACTTCGTCAGTCTGGTTCTTTTTCCATGGGCAGCTATCTGATTTCTTTGGCCGAGGAGCGTCGTCGCGCCTTCGAGGCTGGAGTGCCACCGCAGGGCGAGGCGAGCACGGCTTCTCAGGGTTCGCAGAGGCCCCCTAGGGATCCGCGGCAGAGGAGGGAGGAGAGAGATGACCAGGAGGGTGGCAGCGAGAGTTAGAGAGTTGCTTGTACACGTCACCCTTCTCACTGTATGATGTACTTTGACTATTATATGAAATAGATTTCGTGTTGCGTGCCCTTTTCTTTCCCGCACTTTCTTTTGCACCACGTTGTTTACGCTTCACGAGACTTTTGCCCTGGACAGAAGGGAACTACTTTGCACTGGGGGATTATGTTCCTTTCTCCCTTTTTGGGCGCGTCCAGGCGCGAGGACGCGTCTTAATCCTTGAATTCAAATTTAAAGCGTCGGGTGGCCTTTCTTCTCCCGTGCCTTACCCGCAAACGAGCCCGCCTTCCGCCGAAACTCGCTTGCCCCCTTTTTCGTCTTCCTCCTCTTTTGATCGATGGAGTTCGGTGGGCCCGACCATGGTGAAGGTGGAGAGAGATGAGGAACTCCTCGCCCGAGGAGGGACACGCAAGAACATGGAACGACGTCCATGGAGGAGGAAGGGCCGCTTCGGGCCCCCGAGGGACCCGAGGGGCCCGATGTCGCGGAGGGAGGTGAACACGGTCTGGTAGGTCCTCCAATCTCTTCCTCTTTGATCCATTTTGAGTTTTGAAGTAAGGCGTGCGAGGGGGAAAGGGTTCGGTGAGTGTTGCACTCAAGTGATGGACGCGTCCTAGACAGGGGACGCGTTCTTTGTTATGATGCGAGGTCCTCCTTCCTTGGTGCAGGACATGGCGAGGATCCTGGGCCTGGCCGATGAGTGGGCGAGTGCGGATGAGCCGAGCCGCGTCAGGAGGGAGAGTCGCGGCAAGGCGAGGCTCGAGGACTGGCACATACGTCTCCCTGGACAGCAAGGGAGTGTATTGGTGCAGGACAATGCCGACTTCCTGCGGCGGCAGAGAGAGAGTTATGTGGGGCTTCCCTAAGCTGGGGACATGCGTGGCATCGGCGGCTCGCGCGCTCAACTGTCAGAGGCTAGGCAGCAGCTGGCCGTCGCTCAACATGAGCTGTCGCTCTTGGTAAGTTACGTGCCGCACTTTTATCTTCAGATTTTAGAGTTTCACTGATGGCCGTTGTTTATTTTGTTCCAGCGTGCCCAGGAGACAGCGACGGCAGGGATGATTGGGGGCGCATCTTCCAGTTCCTCGGCCCCTTTTCTCGAGATTGCCTCCCTCCGGGAACAACTTGCCGGTGCGGTGGCCCGCGTGACCTGGGCGGAAGAGGAGCGTGATGCCTGGGTGGCGACTGTAGCGGAGCTGTAGCATCGTGGTGAGGAGAGACCTTCCCCAGACATCCTGGAGTTAATAGTTCTTCTGCAGATGATGAGGAGAGAGGCAGAGAGAGAGAAAGCCGAGAGAAGGTCCGAGCGACAGCGGGATCAGACCGAGAGGAGGGCCTTGGAGGCCCAAGTGAGGGAGCTCCAGCTGGGCCTTCAGGCCATCGTGCAGAGGCTAGGAGGGATGGAGACGCGCTACGAGAGAGCGCGAGAGTTCGGGGAGCGACTGCGCCAGTCTGGTCGCTTTGCCGCTAGTGGCTTCTTCGCCACGCCAGGGGAGGAGCAACGAGTCACTGCTGCGGAGCAGGCGCCAAGAGGCGAGGCAGGTGCTGCTGCACGAGGATCCCAGTGGCTTCTGAGGGACCCGCACCTTAGGGGAGAGGAGGGGAGCGCCCAGAGAGATGAGTGATGGTGAGGATCGGCGAGCTGGTGGACTCGTCACCTCTCTATGATTGTAGTGTTTATGACAGCTTATGTAGAATTATGAATGGAGTGATTTGGTTTTCTGCTGCTTGTTTGTTCTCTTGTGCGTTCCTTCTTCCCTACACTTCCTCTCCTTTGCACTGTTCCCATGTGATGGGTCTGCCGAGACTCCACCCCAAGCAGAGAATCGCGTCTTGTTGTGACCATTTTCCATGGGAATCTACCGTCGAAGTCAAAAATGACGGCCCTAGTGCCTTTTCCCGGATGTTGTGTCAAATTTTGCGGGCGTCCTCCAAAACATGATAGGGTATCCCTAGACAACATAGGGTGCTAGTCGTCATATTCTTCGTCCAATCAATCACCCTGTGCGAGCGGTGAAGTGATACACGGGATCGCATGGCAGGTGCCTCACCGTGAGGGCTATCATTAACAGGTGATGGAGGCAATCTTGGCATGCACTCCTTCCATTTCTATAAATTCGTGTCCCTTTTATCCTCCCAGGTATATCAAGAGCTAACTCGAGGAGCACAAGTTCTCACGGGAGAGGAGGAGTTCAAAATTCTGAGAGTTGGATGGAGGGCGAATCTTCCCACTCCTCGAAGAGAAGCAGATCCAGTGGTAGTAGTTCCAGGAGGCTTTCAGACCTCGAAGGGCACTTCAGCGAAAGGGCCCAATCACAACTCGTAAGCTGAGCTTTCTTGCCCTTTTTTCCATTCTTTTTTCTTCCTTTCTTTCTGACCAAACCTCCTCTCCATTCCATGTATGCGTAGAGTGTGATGAAATCACAGATCTCATGGGAGTTGGTAGTGGCAGCATACCGAGGTCTCCCAGATTTTCAGAAGGCCAGGCTAGACGTGATGGGTTTTGGCACCTTTCTTCGGATCGAGCCGATCCAGCTCGACCTGGTCCTGATCCAAGCCTTGTGTGAGAGATGGGACCCAGTGAGTCGGGCATTCCTGATGCCCTGGGGGCACATGGTGCCCAGCCTGGAAGATGTGGTCCGAATTACGAGTCTCAAGGTGGATGGCGAGGCAGTGACCGGAGTCACTTACGCGGACTACCGAGAAGGTGCCCAGAAGTTACTGGGTTTGGACCTAGATGGTCGGAAAAACAGGTTGGTAGCTAGGGCGTCCCTCATGGATGCATTAGGGCTCAATGACACTCGTCGGCGGGACGACGAATCCTCAGAAGAGTTCATGGAAAGGATGGAAATAGGATGCCGTGCCGTGTATTGCATAGATTTCGGCAACTGGGAAAGATGCAACATGGATTTGAGAAGATTTCTCCTCTTCTTTTTGGGGAGATTGGTACTGAGCTCGAAAGGGGATGGTATCCAATGTTGCTTCCTGGAGCTGCTGTCAGACCTTGAAAGAGTAGGATACTATGCCTGGGGAGCTGCCATGCTGGCACACTTATTTGCAGGCCTGTTCCAAGAAGCGGATCGTGAGATGACTGTGAGTGGTTTCACACCATTGATCCAGGTATTTTTGGTTTTGCTTGTATTGTATTTTTGTTTTGTTTTTATTTTTGTAAGATATTGACGACATGTGCCAAAGCAGTTGTGGAGCTATTATTACCTCCCCATGGGGAGAGCTCGACATTGGCGACCCGCGATGGTGCCGTTAGCCAGGCGGTGGGAACCCATCATGAGTGCGGCACCCCTAACCTACCAACTGATGGTGCTAAGGCGGGAGCTACAGGAGTTCCCTGCAGTGATGGTAAACTGGAGACCCTACTCAGACATGGTCGATGCTGACCAGCCGTGGGTTCTAGCAAGTCGTGCCCGGTTCGGACGGGAATTGTGGATGCACTGCCTGAATGAAATTGAGCTGCTTCGGCTACGATTGGTTATGAGGTCCTTGGGACTGGCTCAAGAATGGGTGGATTCAGCTGCGCCACCTCGCGTTGGGAGAGAGACGCGAGGACCGGCGACCTGCATTGACTGGCGCGTGCGATTCCCCGAACAGTACGAAGACTGGCAACAGGGTGGCACGATTGTAGAATCGCAGGCGCGGGATAGCGAGGACTACTTGCGTCTATATAGGACAAAGTACGCAGAGCGGTTCCAACCCCGGGGACTTGTGGAGGTAGGTTTCCCCTTTTTCTCTTTTCTTCTTTCTCCCATTTTGGTTTCTGGTGGAAATGCTGACTCGTATGGCTGCAGGATATCCGTGATACCATGATAGCGAATTTATGAACTCGCTTGGCAGAGATGGAGCAATGGTTGGGCCATACCCGCGGAGCTACTTGCGCCTTGGTAGGTGTACAGTGCGTTCCTAATTAAAACCCCAAATTCCAGATGTTGGCTGCTAATTTACGCGGTCGTAGCATGCCCAGATTGGCTCGGCTTCCCCAGCGATGGGAGTAGGTGGTGCCTCTTCTAGCTTGTGGATTCCCACCTCAGAACTTGACTTGCTTCATGAGCAACTTGCTCATGCCACGCAGCGTGCTACGGAGGCAGAAGGGATGCTCCGTATACAGGTAAAAGTTTCAGTGTTGAGTTCTCTTTGTTTACGCCTTATCGCGTATCTGAGATGGTACACTCGGCAGGAAAAGGAGACGGAAGAAGCGCTTGCCCAAGCTGCGCAGAAGGAGGCTAGGATAGCAGAACTGGAGAGGGAACTGCGGCGTCATCCTGATGACGACTCTTCCAGGGATGCTATGGAACTGAGGATCACTCTCCAGTTGGAGAGGGAAGACGGTGAGAGAGAGCGGGCAGAGAGAGAAAGAGACGCAGAGAGAGAAAGAGCCAACAGATTGACTGAACGGGAGGAACGAAGGGCCATGGAGACCCAACTATTCGAACTCCGAATCAGCCTTGGTCTTGCTGATCAATGGCTGAGAGATGGTGAGGAGCGCTACCGAAGAGCACGAGAGCGCGGCTTTCGTATTGGTAGCTTCTCTGCTACTTCCGTGGATCAATGCCGGGGCGTGGGAATAGGAAGGGGAGTACAAAGCGGTAGGAGTACCGCTTTTCGTAGTTGGGTAGCACCTTTGAGAGCGTTTTGCCCGGAGAGTAGTGGGACGAGTAATGCGGAGAGAGAGGGCGGAACTTGATGTAATTTTTTTATTTTTGTAATAAAATACAAGGTTCGATTTGTTTGATTTTCACCTTTGCTTCTGTTGCCTGAATCCCTGCATACATCATTGAAACAAACAAATCAGAATTTCTGTTCTGACTTGGCCCCTTGCTCAATAAGCAAATGGTCACTGTGACTGTCCTTGATAATTGGTCAAGAGGCCAAGCCTTTATCAACGAAGGCGAGGGAAAGATGTGGTGATGATAAATGCGACAGGTAAGCACACGAATGCAAACGGTATTAAAAGCGAGATGCTGCACGCAAATGTAATCATGCAAAATTGATTTGTTATTTTTTTTTTATATTTGGCATTTTTTTATTTTATCATAAAAAAGATTTTTTTTTGCAAATATGTACATTTTCTCTTTTCTATTTTTTGTTGTTTTTATCATTTCAATTTTTTTCTTGCTAACGCCTGGCAAACACCCAAATGGCACCTAACCTACGTGAGACAGGGGTTTCTTACTAACCTCCCAGGTATCCTAAGTGCACATCTAGGTTGATTTGGGCCTCTAGACCCCTCGAATGATGATCCCGCCGGCTAAGACTTACCCTGATGACAATACCGTCATGCCATGCTTAGGCTCCCAGTCGCTTCCGACCACAGGGATTCACCCAAAAGATGTTTGAGGTAAATGATTTACCCAACCCGGGTCTGTTTCCTTACAACTCTAGATGGTATATGATGGAACACCCTGGAACCCCAATGACCAACCGCGCGACGCTGACCCGGAATCAGACGTCGTCGCACCCATAGGTGACGCGCTTGCATTGGCCTAAGCCCGAGGTTAAACAAGAAGACATCAAGGCGGTAAACAGGGGTCTTGACCAACCAGAAACACGGAGACTCCTTCACCGCGATAGCTTTTGCTTTTCAAAGTAGGCAACCAAATGTGTATATTAAAATAAGGTCACAGACCCTAGGTAGTTTTCACCCTTCAGAAACTCCATTGAACCTTCATCTTTAGAGGGAGAAGGAAGAGTGTAGGGGATAAACCTCCCGAGAGGACCGGCAAAGCCGTTAACCCGGCGAGCGAATAAGGGCCCATTAACTCTTTCCTTTCGGACAACTTCGGACGAAATCTCGAGCATTTACATTCCACGGCCCCTTTTGTGGATTCAGGCTTTTGCTTTGAGGGGTTCCGTTTATCGCAACAGGCACGGTCACGACCAGGCTTTTCTCTTGATTTTAATTTTGTATTTCTTTTTGTGAGGGAGATATAGTCGTTTGACGTTTGTGGGCTCCCTTTTGGTATGCCTGCGGGGACACTGCCCTCTTCTCGTGCTCTGATCGATGCTCGAGGAAATGGATCCTACTCTTGCCTTTGGGGTTTGAGTTTCGGTTTCTCATGCTCAGCGTTTTAAGGGCGCCGATTGTCTCATTTGGTCGAAGAGAAAGGAATAAAGATTACAGCTTCCAGAGATCTTTTAGGTGGGGCCCCACCGTAGGTGATGCTACTGACTTTTTTCAATAAAATACATAAGTGAGCACATGTTAGCTTCCTTCGAGTGAGCAAAGGCCGACGTGGCCGGACAGGGATCTCCACGGTTCTGGCAAACCAAGACCCGGTGCCTACCAAGCCTTAATGGGCCCTATCCTAACATGAAGGTTAGATGCAGGGACTTAACTACATGGTGATTGCCAGGCATCGGCATTTTGAATTTTCCATATTTTTAGTGGTTTTCAATATTTCTTTATTTTTTTATCTTTTCATCATTTTTTTTGTTTTGTGCTAAGGGTAGTATTTCTTAAGATAAAGCCCATTCCAAGGGTGGGATAACTCGGTCCCTTCGGCGTTGATTAGCTTGTAGGCGTTGCCAGGGTACACGGCTTGAATTACAAATGGTCCTTCCCAATTGGGTTGGAGCTTAGAACGCGGACCTCCAGTTTTGACAAAAATTCTTTTTACGACCATCTCACCGACTTTGAATTTTCTCTCAACGACTTTCTTTTGGTAAAAGCGAGCGAGTCTATTTTGATACACACGCGCGTGTTCGGCAGCGGCCAGCCGCTTCTCATCCAAGAGTTCCAACTGGGCGAGGAGTGAATTACGACGATCGTCGAGGGGAAATTCCTCGTCCAATTGTACCCTGAGAGAAGGGATCAGAGTCTCATACGGGACTACCGCTTCCATACCATAAGTAAGGGCAAATGGAGTCTGCCCGGTGGGGGTACGGATTGAAGTGCGATAGGCCCATAGGGCTTCGATAAATTTTTCTAGCCAGTCTGAAAACTTACTAGACTCGCAGGTTTTTTTGATGATTTTGAGCAATGTTTTATTGGTGGCCTCCGCTTGGCCGTTACCTTGTGGGTAATAAGGCGATGAATGATGCAATACAATTGTGTACCTTTTGCAGAGGTCCTGTAGGTCCTGAGAAATAAACTGTGGCCCATTGTCGGTGACGATCGTGCTTGGGACGCCGAATCTGGCGAGGATGTTCTTCATGATGAACTTGCAGACTGTTGACGCCTTGATTACCATGTAAGCTTCAGCTTCGGCCCATTTGGTAAAGTATTCCGTCGCAGTAAGGATGAAAGATTTCTGCTTGGTGAGGGAATTGGGATCACCTAGGGGACCAATGATGTCGAATGCCCACATGGAGAAAGGCCACGGGGAGGATATTGGATGAAGTGAGGAAGATGGTGAATGGATTTTATCGGTGTGAAGTTGACACTTGACACACCTACGGATATAGACAGCACAATCCTCTTCCATAGTGGGCCAGTAAAAGCCTTGCCGAATGATCTTTTTGGCGAGCATCTGACTATTCACGTGGCCACCGCACACACCCGAGTGCGTCTCCTCTACACATTTCCAAACCTCATCGTCACCAAGACATCTTAACAGAATACCAGTAAGGCTCCTCCTATAGAGTAGACCTCCAACCAATGTGTATTTCTGAGCCACCCTTCTTATGGCTTTCTTGTCCTCTGTGGTGGCCCCTTTAGGATAAGACTGATCTTGGCAGTATTTGACGATTTCATAGAACCATGGTTTCTCTTCATCGGCCAGTTCTTCTTCGGCCTCTGCCAACATGATCTCCCTCTTCTCAAGGATATCTTCCTGCAGGATCTTTCTTGCTATCCTATCTTTGATATTTACGTAGGAAGCATCATCGATTACAGGAGCGTGAAGTTTGTAGATGGAAATGGACTTAAACCATCTTCCTAGAGGGAACCTTATGGATGATGCCAACGAGGTGAGGGCATCGGCGAGAATATTCTGATGACGAGGGACATGAACAAAGATCAGTTTTATGAACAGTTTGGCAAAGGCAGCAGTGAGTTCTTGGTATGACTTGAGTTTGGGATCGCGAGTGCGATATTTAGTGAGCATCTGGCGAAGGATGAGTTGACTATCACCTACGACTCGCAACTCAGTGATACGAAAAGAATGGGCGAGTTCTAGGCCAGCTAGAAGGGCTTCATATTCGGCTATATTGTTGGTGACTGGAAATTTGAGTTGGTATGCCAATGGGAATGTGAGGCCTTCAGGCGATAGGAGGGCGATGCCGATTCCTCTCCCTTGAGAATTCAGAGCTCCATCAAAATATAGCGTCCACATTGGCTCCTCTGATTGGTTGACGGACATTAGTTCCTCATCTGGAAACTCTGATTGGACGGGATCGAACTTGGGAAGAGGATGGTGAGCGAGATGCTCGGCTATGGCATAGCCTTTAATCGCCTTTTGCTGAATGTAGGTGATGTCAAACTGAGAGAGAAAACTTTGCCAGCGTGCTAGCCTATCCGTAAGGACGGATTTCTCCAGAAGGAATTTGATAGGATTCATTCGCGCAATCAAGTGGACCTCATGAGCCAAGAAGTAGTGCTTCAATTTCTGCACTACCCAAACGAGGGCAGCACAGGTTTTCTCCATGACGGTGTACTTCTACTCACAGGGATTGAGAAGTTTGGACAAGTAATAGGTTGCCCGTTCCTTGCCTTCTTCATCAGCTTGCGCGAGGACGGCTCCCACGGAGTCATCCAAGACTGAGACGTAAAGGATCAGAGGTTTTTCTGGTTTAGGTGGAATGAGAACGGGTGGACTAGCCAGATATTCCTTTAACCCTTCAAAAGCTTTCTGACATTTAGAATTCCATTGGAATTCTACTCCTGGCTTGGTCAACTCGTAGAGAGGTCTACACCTTTGTGAATGTTGGGACACAAACCGACGAATAAACTGCAACCTCCCGATTAAACCTCGGACTTCCCTCAAATTCTTGGGAGGCGACATATCCCTGATAGCCTTGGCTTTGTCAGGATCTATCTCGATTACTCTTTTACTCACAATGAAACCTAGCAATTTATCCGACGACACACCAAACACACACTTCTTCGGGTTCATTTTCAATTGGAACTCCCTTGACCTCTGCAAGACTTTAGCCAAAACTTCTGGATGTTCCATCCTGGTCCTTGATTTCACCAATAAGTCATCCACATACACTTCCAGATATATATGCATCATGTCATGAAATATGGCCATCATCGCTATTTGGTAAGTAGCTCCAGCATTCTTTAATCCGAACGGCATGACCACGTAACAGTATGTTCCCCAAGGGGTAGTGAATGACGCCTTTTCCTGATCCTCTTCTGCCAACCGAATTTGATTGTATCCTGAAAATCCATCCATGAATGAGAGGGTCTCATAACCTGCCGTGTTATCGAGCAACACATCAATGTGAGGCAAGGGAAAATCATCCTTTGGACATGCGCGGTTAAGGTCCCGGAAGTCGATGTAAATCTTGACTTTCCCATCTTTCTTCATGACCGGGACAATGTTCGCCACCCATTGAGGATAAAGAACGCCTCTAATGAACCTGGCTTTATGGAGCTTATCGACCTCTTCTTTCATTTTCAAAGCCATTTGAGAGTGGAAACGCCTTAACCTTTGTTTTACCGAGACGGACCCTGATTTTAGGGTTAAACGGTGTTCGACCAAGGTTGAATCCAGACCCGACATATCCTCGTAGCTCCATGCAAGCGTGTCCTTATATTCCTTGAGAACCTTAATTAATGCCTCTTCTTCAGAGGGTGGTAGGTTGTCACTTATGAGGATGATCCTAGGGTCTTCCTTAGTTCCCAAGTTGACTTCTTTGGTGGATTCTTCTACGGCGGTTGACGGCTCGTCGAATCTCCTCATTCCACTAGAGTATGCGCCCGCCGCATCCTCATATTCTTCACCCTCATCTTCAGTGGGGCATTCTTCATCCGTGATCTCGTAGACTCCATACCCTTCATCAAATGCACAGTCGCCCTCACATTCTATTTCTGGTAGTTGGATGGGATTTTCTAACAACTGGGGGATGGCAAGAAGGGCCTGACACCTGGCGGCTAAATCCAGAAGGAATCGACGAGGGATCTGCCTACCCTTAGATTTCTTCCTAGGTACCACCCTTGACCTATCATTCCTAGATTGACTGATAATATTTACAGAAGAAGAGGAAGACGGAGGGGATCGTGTAGAATGTACAGGAGAAGACCCCTCAGAGGAGGGGTAGAAAAGGTCGCTTATCGGACCTTGGACGGGTGGTCCGCAAGGGGGGACGCACCCGTGAGAGATGTAGGAGGTTTCCTCAACGAAGATGTGTTGTTGGGGAGTTTGAAAATTGACGTTTTTTTTTTCGTTTTCATTTTTTATGACAAAACAGTGAAAAGAGATTGGAGGAGAGAGAAAAGTGATTATGGCTAGAGGATTGTGAGGCTCATAGAGCAGATCATGGTTGAAGACCTGGCGCGGGTTGAGAAGCCCTCGTATGTATGTAAGCAAAGAAGGAGACCTGGGAAGATCATCAGACAATTGTCTGGCCCAGAAAGAAGATATCAGCAAAGGATAAGACGAGTGGATGGAGAAGATGGCGGCTAATGAACCGTCGACGGCAATGTTGAGGACGGATGAAGATCCGTCGATGACAGGGTCCTTCTGGCGAGGATGAGGATAGTTTGGAACCTTGGCAAGAGTGGTAATATTCTCTGGTATTCCGGAGATCAATGGTGGTCCTTCAAGCTGTGGAGACGAGAACATCCTTTCCAGTGCAATGGAAATGTCCCGTATGTCAAACCATTTGTTCCACTCGCATTCCGGATCTTTGATCTTGCCTCTTTTGGTGATCCTCGGATATTTTTCAGCCAAATATACAGCATGTGATCCCCCATATGCTTCTCGTGGGTAATCTCCCATCTGAACAACGGGCCCTCTGTTGAAGAGGTTTGATAGAGTCCATGTGAGGGGCTTCCAATCCGCCTTGAACGGTCCTTTGAAGCCTAGGCCAAACCTACGGTTCGGCCTAATTTCCTTTGGCGGTTTGAGAATACCCTGTAATTGTGCGCCCAGACCTTTACCCTGTTGATAGCCGATGTTCCTCATAATTTCCCAACCTTTGGAGTGAAAAGGGAGACATGATGTTGCGGTTGTCCTGACCGGCTCCTTTGGTGCTAGTGGAACGTGAGATAGATCACGCACGTCCAGCAATGACAATATGGGCCGATGAGACGGCCAAACAGAGGGCAGAGAGGTGTTGATAGCATCCAATGTGTGAAGGACAGGTGTACTGACTACTTTAATAATCCTCCCATTGTAAGGAAACTTCAGGCACTGATAGTTGGTGGAAGGCACAGCGTCCATGGCTTCGATGTAAGGGCGACCCAATATAGCCTTGAATGTGGGGTCCATGTCGAGGACATAGAATTCCGTGTGAATTGACATGGGGCCTAGTTCTGCCTTCAGAATAATCATCCCCTGTGGCGGCCTTTTGCTATTGTCATAAGCCGTGACTGTGATCGAGGAAGGTCTTATTTGTTCCTCGTTGACCCCACACAACTGAAGGGTGTCCATAGAGATCACATTTATGGACGCACCCGTGTCCACAAGACACGGGTTTATGGATACCCCATTAATTTTTATTGAAATGCACATTGCATATTTTCGAGCTTCCTTGGGAGCGAGCTCGTAGTTGTGGAACATGATGGCCGGTTGTGTGTCCGTTGGGGTCAGAACGGTCGAAATCTTCTCCACGGGGAGGTCTTCATTAACCATGACTTTTTGAAGATATTCCATCAAGGCCGCCTGGTGGGATGTGGATCTTTGAAGTAGCTCCAGGATGGAGATCCGAGCAGGTGTCTTGTCCAAGTGTTTCAATAGATCATACTGTGTTCCAGGGAGGCTCTTTCTGGTTGTTCTCCATCATCCTTCTCTGGCTGAGATTGCTCAGGATTCTGACTGTTGTGGGGGAAAATCCTATGAAAAATCTTTCCACTCCGGAGCACCATTGCCTGCGACTTTTGTACCTCTGTGGGGGTAGCAGTGGGTTTTAACAGAGGTTTGAGGGGTAGTGGTGGAGGAATGGTTGATGAAGCAGGGGTGATGACGGGAGCAGGGATTCTGATGAGGGGTTTGTTAGGTGGAGGCATGGTGGAGGTAGAGGGGATATCGCGCGGATTATGAAGGATAAGGGGTCTGGAATGTGGAGGTGGAGACGAAGTAGAAGTGGGTAGGGCTTGAAGCGGGTAATGATTTTGAGGTGGGTGATGGGTAATGAGTGGTTTTGAAGGCATTAGTGGTGATACAGTGGAGAAAGACGGGGTTATGTATGGTTGACGGATGATAAGGGGTTTAGAAGGCGTAGGGGTAAATGTGGTAGAGGTGGATGGTAAAGTGGGGGAGTGGGAGAAGATGAGAGGGTGTGAAGGCGTAGTGGAGAGTGTCGGTTGATAGGGGATCGGGGTACGGATGAGAGGGTGTAATGGTAGTGGAAATGGTGAAGGCGATACTGACGCGGGTTGATGAGAGAGAGGTGCTACCTGGGAAAGGCAAGGGTGTTGCGTGATAATAGGATTGGCGGTAGAAAGAATGGAGGTACTTTCCTGGTGCCACACCTGCTCTCTCCCGACTTCCGGGAAGGAGGAGATGGGGTTAACCTGATGATTGGGCTGTTGGTGCTCCGGTAATGGATTCTGGATTATGCCCATGTCGGGCTGTTGTTGTGGGGCATGCTGAAGCTGTTGTTGTTGTTGTGGTTGCTGTTGCTGCTGCTGTTGTAACTGCTGTTGTTGTAACTGCTGCTGTGGCCTATGAGGAGGTCTCCTAGCCTTGAGAGCCGCGACGTATCGTCTCATTTCATCCCAATCTATTTGATGTTCATCATTCATATCGTGGATGTAATCTTTGAAATAGAAGCAGTAATCTACTGTGTGTCCTGGCTGCCTGTGGTAGACGCAGTATTTGGAGGTATCAACATTCGGGGGCCACACAGGCCTTTCTCTGGGTAGGGCGAGTTGGTTTGATGCCACGAGGGCATTAAAAATGTCTGCTAAGGTTTCTGGCAATGGTGGATAGTAGGCTCTCTTGGGACCGAGCGGCCTCCTTTATTGCTGTTGGGGACCATAGTTCCCCGGGGGTGGAACTTGGTTGTACTGTAGCGGTGGTTGTTGTTGCTGAGGTTGTGGTTGTTGTTGTTGGGGTTGACGTAATGGAGGCATATTATCCTGGGGTGGATTATTTTGGGGTGGAGGACGAAGAGGGAAAGGACATGGTTGGAGGGGAAGTCGGGGCATTTGTGGAGGCCTTGGGTTGACTGCATAGTTGGCATTGTTGACCGCACCCACTTGCTCATTTGTCACGACCCCTTCTGTGGCTCCGCCCGGGACACCAGCGCCTATTTTTCTGTCCACTTTGGGCTTCGGCGACTCAAACATGTTCATAATGGGGGAGTCTTTTAACTAGGTTTGGATGTATCGGGCCCTTTCATAGAGTTCCTCCATTGTAGTAAGTTTATTCATGGCCAGGACGTGTCTGAACTGTGGGGTTGCATTAGATACAATCATCTTCACTTGTTCAGGCTCGGAGAGGGTATCCCTTATTCTTTTCGCCAGAGACCTCCATCTATCAGCATAGCGGACAAAATCTTCGTCGGGCTTCATCTTTTCGGCCACTAGGTCGGTAATGGAGAGTGAGGGACCGACCCTATCCCTATATTTCTGCAAGAACCTTCTCTGGACTATTTCAAAATTCTCGGCCTCACGGGGCTCCAAGGAATAGAACCACTCAAGCGTGGGACCATCCAATGATCTCCGAAAGAGGTATGCCAGGGACCTCTAATCGTTTTGCCAATAGGAGGATTTATACATGAAATCCTTGAGGTGAATGAAGGGGTTGCCGGTACCATTATATCTGCGGTACGTGTGCATTTCGGAGGGAGGAAGATGAATGACGGGAAGGATTGGCAAAGCAACCTCCGGGGTGGCTTTCACGTCCACCATCCTTCTCAGATTTTGAAACTGCTCGTCCATGCGATTGAACCTATTGAGGAGCGATTGGGCGAGCTCCTCTGGAGGTGAAGGTGGCACATGCCACTGGGGGAGAAACTGTCTCCCGGAGACTTGAGGGGGGAACCCAGAATGAGAGGGAGCTGTCGGACCGCCGACAGTTGGCCCTAGCTGAAGCGGTGTGTGGGGAACAACGGGAGTTTGAGATTGTAACGGGAACTGGAATGAGGGTGGTTATTGGCTCGCTTGTCCTTGAAGCGAGGGAGACTGGATGGCTTGCGCCAATGAAGGAGATGGATGGCCTGCACGGACTCTTGGAGAGGTGCGATGGCCGGAGTTGATTCCTGGGGCGTGGGGGAAACACATTTCCCCTTCAGAATGGCCTGGAAGGCCCGGAGCTGTTCAGAGGAAAGCTCCGTGTTGGCGAGGACGCCCAGTAAGGAAGAGATATCATGTGGTTGGGACGTGTCCCCGGCAATAACCTGCACCTCATGCGAGGGCTCATGAGAAGGACCCGAGTCCATAGCATAGACTCGCGGGTCGGCTGACAAACCACGACTAGGGTGGTTCTCCTCAAAAGACTCGTGAGCCATGCTCACAGTTTTCCCAGAACGCAAAAACATACACTAGCAAGCAGGTAGCAGAGATTATCAAACAAGTGGATGCCTTTACGCCTTTTTTTGTGTTTTGATTTTGATGATTTTTTTGGTATTTTTAGCGAGATCCGAAGTTCACACAAAATAGGGAGCCTAGTTTATTTTTGTTTCACCGCCGTGTTAGCTAGGGTCTCTCGTCTCACCACGAATGAAATGACTAACTCCGGGGAACTTCAATGGTACAACCAGCCTAGTGAACGAAGAGGAGATTCTTCGATGTCGGGGACTTACGGAGGTCCCAGTGTAGGAGATTCTAGTCCATTGAGAGGAATTCCCAAACGCAGAGTCCTTCCTTCACCGGGAAAGGGTGATCCTCAAAAAAATGAAGAAAGGATAGAAAAGAGGGATGGATGCATGCAATGAAATGCTGACAGAGATATGGAGTGGGAAAACAACAGAAATAACAGACATATAATAAAGAAACAACCAATCAAAACTGACAGTGCTGCCGTGAGCACAACGGGGGCGCGCGCGGGCGCCAAGGTGGAGAGGCACGGATGGTGCCGAACTTGCAAGGGTAGCCAAAAGGAAGCAGTAGATGTCCCACCGTGATCGCCAATCTGTGAGCGACGTCACGTGGTTCGGGGAGCGGAGAGGATGCGGAGCGCGCGGGCTCCTCTTTTGTTTGCTGCAACACAGAAATAAGAGAAAAGGGAAGGGGCCACCACGGGAGATTGCTCCGGCGGGGCGAGCGGGACAAATGTAATATAGCAAGATATGGGGGTTAAACGACCATAGCGGGAAGTGACTCGCCGCGACCTCGGGGGGACGGGAATGGTGCAGAAATTAAATAGCAAGAATTGAAACGGCCATTGGGGAAGTGACTCGCCGCGGCCTCGAGAATATGAGCAGATAAGAATATAACAACATATAAGGAGAATATAAAGAGCGGAATTTAAACGGCCATTGGGGAAGTGACTCGCCACGGCCTCGAGAATATGAATAGATAAGAATATAACAGAATATAAAGAGAAGATAAGAGCGGGAATTTAAACGGCCATTGGGGAAGTGACTCTCCGTGGTCTCGAGAATATGAGTAGATAAGAATATAACAGAATATAAAGAGAATATAAGAACGGGAATTTAAACGGCCATTGGGGAAGTGACTCGCCGCGGCCTCGAGAATATGAGCAGATAAGAATATAACAGAATATAAAAGGAATATAAGAACGGGAATTTAAACGGCCATTGGGGAAGTGACTCGCCGCGGCCTCGAGAACATGAATAGATAAGAATATAACATATAAGAACGGGAATTTAAACGGCCATTGGGGAAGTGACTCGCCGCGGCCTCGAGAACAAGATGTGATCGCCAGGGGTCAAAAGACCCCAAAATAAAGAAAGTGATCGCGCCTACCTCAAGAGTGGGAGATGGCGGGTTGCTTCTTCCTCCCCCTTCGGCCGACCGACGGAGAGGGCTTTCCTTGGTTACCCTTGCAAAATAGTAGACAATAAACGAACGGAATTAGAAAATGGCAGTGTAGTAACAATTCCTTGCAATAAAAGTAATGAGATCGTGACCTGACACACACCTGGTTGGTGTGGTTTTAAACCCCTCTCGGACTCGAGTAGGAGGAAAATGTGATGATGAATGCAAGAAGTATGCAAGAGACGGCGCCCTTATGTAGGGAGATAGAGGATGTAGTATGATGAATGTAAAGAACTATGGAGAAAAAGGGGAAGAAAAGGCTTATTGGATGAGCCGAGGGTGAGATTCGGCGGAGCTCCGGCAGCGTAGGGACGACGTGGAAGCGCGGTGGATGAAGACGACCTTCCTCTCGTGAGCGTGGGCACCCGAGAAGCCGGCAGTACCTCCACCTACAAAAGACCCCACGGGTTAGAAAATGACTCCGGTAGCCTCTGGGCTCCGGCAGCCTATCGGATCTCTTAGAAGCTCCTCCAGAACTGAGGGGGTGGGCCTCTATTTATAGGGCTCCGGAGGGTGGAGGCGTCCAGGACCCTGGACACCTCCATTAGGGTAAAAAAGATAATTTATTCTATTTTTATTCATTTTTTCGGAATATTTTTGTGGAGGCGTCCAGGGCCCCGGACGCCTCCAACAGGTCCACCGAACACCACCCACGGCCGCACGCGGTTTGACACAACGCGTGGTTTTGTGAGCGGCGCCTCGTGATTCAGAAATGGGCGCGTCCAGCTGGCTGGACGTCTCCATAATTTAGATTTTTTCACACACGATAAACGGTCGTTCGGTGGGCGGCGCCCGTGAGGGAGTTGATGGAGGCGTCCAGGGTCCTGGACGCTTCCATTAATATATTTTTTTATTTGATTTTTGTTTTATCTTCTTATGCCAACTGGCATATATATTTTTTATATTTTGTTTTTATGGAGGCGTCCAGGGGCCTGGACGCCTCCATTAATATATTATTTTTTATTTGATTTGTCTTTTATGCCAACTGGCATATATATATTTTTTATATTTGTTTTTATGGAGGCGTCCAGGGACCTGGTCGCCTCCATTAATATATTATTATTTATTTCATTTTGGGCTTTAAAAAATAAATTAAAAGAATGGGGGCGTCCAGGGGCCTGGACGGCCCCATAAAGACCCACCCGGGTCCTCAGTTCAGGCGTTGGCGGCCGCCCGGCAGACACCCTTCTTGGTTCCGGAACCTCCTGATGCGTCTGATTGGTGTTGATGCTGTCCGAATGCCGTGACGAGACGATTCCGGATGCCGAAAAGGGCGGAAGAAGACTCAAGAAAAGGAAGCACTCAAGTGATTCAAAACGCGTAAGCCGTTGCGGGGCGTTGTATAGTAATATGAGACTTTCTCAGGAGACGTCAGGAATGGCGTGTCTACACCAGGTAGCTTCGAATCATAAGGATTGGGATGCCAAAAATCCCATTTTTTTATGCCTCTTCAACTCTCGTTCACGGAACATAGTCGCGGTTATGTTTCGACTGCCTCAGTGAGGACGCGGTTGCTCGATAAATCGCGTTCTTGCGGTTAAATCTGAAAATTTCAGATTTTCTAATTATCTCCTATTTATCCCTTTAATCAGCATATTTATCCAGTTTTAAATCTGTAAATAACCTAAATTACGTTTCTAGTAATGGGCTTGGGCCTAAAGGTCTTGGAATTTTATCTTTGGGCCTAATTTAAGTGGGCTTCTTTATTTGGTAAATATAGGGCCTTTAAATTACTTTAGTTAACCCTAAATTCATTTAATTAGTCCATTAAGCCTTTTAAATGTTTAATAAATTCTATTTAATTTTGAAAAATCTTAGAAAATTTTAGGGCGTTACACCCTCCCCCACTTAAGAAGAATTTGGTCCCCAAATTCATTTCATGGGTTTTGTGGAGAGTATAATTACAATCAAACAGTTCCAGGAATCTGTTGCGCATAGTTTCTTTGGTTTCCCATGTCGCCTCTTGGTCAGTATTCTTATTCCATCAGACTTTTACCATGGGAATGGTTTTATTATGAAGCTGACGTACTTCACGATCGATTATTCTGATTGACTTTTGCTCGTACACTATATCATTTTGAATCACCAAGTCGTCATGACTTGTAACATGGAAAGGGTCATAGACGTAACTCTTGAGCATAGAAATATGAAATACGTCATGGACTCCAGCAAATTGAGGGGGCAAAGCAATCCGATATGCGACCTCGCCTACCCTTTCAATAATTTCAAAAGGGCCGATAAATCTCGGAGTGAGCTTGCCTTTAAAGTCGAACCTTCGAATATCTCGACCTAGAGAAACCTTGAGAAACACATGGTCTCTTACCTGGAATTCCAGATCTTGCCTTCTAGTGTCAGCATATGATTTTTTCCTCTCTTGAGCCATATGAAGTCTCTCTCGAATTAGCTTCACCTTCTCGGAAGTATCTTTGATAATTTCGGGGCCTAGAAGTTGTCTTTCCACAACTTCATTCTAGCAGATAGGTGAGCGACAGCTTCTTCCATATAATGCCATGAATGGTACCATTTGAATGCTAGCTTGATAGCTATTGTTGTAGGCAAATTTCCCTAGAGGTAAGAGATCGTGCCAACTCCCACCAAAATCAATAACACATGCCCTGAGCATATCTTCTACCACCTGATTTGTTCTCTCAGTTTGTCCATCTGTTTGTGGGTGAAAAGTAGTGCTAAAATTGAGTCGGATCCCTAATGAATGTTGTAGACCCTTCCAGAATTGTGATGTGAATCGAGGGTCTCAATCAAAAATAACAGTGACAGGGACTCCGTGCAGCTTGACAATCTCCATCATGTATAAAGTTGCTAATATAACCACAGACCATCGACTTTTGATAGGTAGAAAGTGTGCAGATTTAGTCAATCGGTCTATGATCACCCATATACCATCATGTCCACCTCTTGTCATAAAAAAACCCATGATGAAATCCATCCCTATACTATCCCACTTCCATTCGGGAATTTCTAAGGGATGTAGTTTACCAGTGGACTTTAGATGTTCTGCCTTAACTTGCTGACAAGTGAGGCAGCGAGATACAAAGTTCGCTACTTCTCTCTTCATGTTGGGCCACCAAAAATTCTTTTTTAAATCTTGGTACATCTTGGTAGCACCAGGGTGAATAGCATATTTCACTGTGGACGCACTAAAATTCGCTTATTCAAGTGGTTCATCTATTGAGTGCGTGGGCGTGCCAGTCACTGAGTGACAATTTATTCGGGCTCCGAAGAGCCCACAGTGCGCTCGATCTGACTCGGTCAGACGATTGTGTGGTTCGTGTCGGGACCAAAACCCGCCGCGCCATAAAGGTCACGGCGTCATTTACATCCCCCATCCCAGAGAACACCCTTGATTAATCACCGGGATTCAGGGCCTCATGGCCTAGAAATCAATTGCATGGAAGGTCTATTACGAGGTATTGAAATCCTCACGCGAGGGCGAGAAGAAAACCATTTACGGTCATGTTAGTCGTGTACTGATGATTTAATGTTCGGACGAATGTCCGGCTCGAGAAGATCGTGGTTGTCGCGAGAAAACCAGAACGCATGTATGCCGAGGTACGACAAATCTATTATTCGGAAGAGCGGAGAACGTTTGGCTGAGCCTCGGTTAGAGCGGTCAAAAACCAGTAAATCTGTTGGCCCGGTGCAAGAGCAAGCTGCGACCATACTGCGGTGGGCCCTCCGCGGTCGAAACAAGACTTGCATGAGCGTCTTTAATATTTCCGGTGCCAAGGGGCAACGAGGGAATATCCCTTGAATCGGCTGGAAAGCCCTATGTCTAGGGAAGCGGACGTTCGAAACGTGTCGGTCATTTGGGAGACCGTTTAATATTCGGACGGGTGTCCGACTTGAGAATACCGTAATCGTCGCAGAAGGACCTAGAACATATGTATGCCGGGACACGACAAACATATTATTCCAAGACTATGAAAATATTCGGTTAAATCTCGGTTAGTGTAGCAGGAAACCAATGAGTTTGTTGGCCCGGTGCAAGATCGAGTCAGGACTATGCCGGGGGCGCCTCCCGCGGTCCAAACGGGGCTTGCGTGGGCATCATTAATGTTCTCGGTGCCGGAGGGCAGCAAGGAAGAGTCCTGGGACTAGGTTCCAAAACCGAAAACGTGTTCAAAGGGAGCGGGCTGTAGGCCGTGGATATGGGTCAGACAATGACTATAATCGGGATGGTCTCGAGGTCCAAGCATAACCCACGAAGGTCGTATTGATATTCCCATGTGTAGGGTCCAGGGATGACGGGAGCCGTCTCGTTCTATTCCGATTTCTTTCGGTCACTTGCGGACCACTTGATATTCGAACAAGTGTCCATATTGAAGGTACGACGCAGATAGAAACAACCCCGTACGAATGTATGCCGAGTTCGCGGTAATTTCACTGAAAGAGCAGGGACAAATCCCATTAGGATGAATCCGATTCGACAGGCTATTGGCCCAGAGCAATGCCGGGTTACGACCATGTCGGGATGGGAGCCGTCGGCCATATCGGTCACGCATGGACCTTTTCATGTTCGGACACCAGTCCGTAATAGAAACGCGGCGGGAATCAAGGTGAACCCGTTCAAAATGTCTGCCGAACGTGCGGTAATTTTAGTAGTGGCTCGGAAGGGATCCGGCCCGAGAAACGAGTCCGGTTTAATCGAAATATCGGCCCGAGGCGAGGACAGGTCGTGGTTATTTTGGGATAATTCCCAAGACTCAGGCCCAACTTGGAAGGGCGGCGTGATTGTTCCTTCAGCATCGGGTCACGGGAGAGACGGGGCTGCGATGTGGATTTTACTATTCTTTTATCTGGGCTTTAAATTATATGCATGTTTATTTTATTGCTTATTTTCCTTTTATGTATTTATTCCGGGTGATTTCTCCATTTTCGTTTATTATTATTACTATTATATTTTTCTCTTTTTTTGTTTATTATTATTATTATTATTTCACATTCTTTTTGTTTGTTTATTCCATATATATACTCAGGTTTATTTATTTATCAGAATTTTTATTAATTTTATTATTATTATTATTATTATTATTATATTATATATGTGTTCTTTTTTTTTGGAGAGAGAGTGGGCCGCTAGGGGGCTAAAAAGGGCTGAAGGGGCGTGCCGGCGAAGAACGACCAGGGTGTACCGGCGAAGGCAGGGGGAGCGTGCCGCCGAGGGGCTGGGAGAGTGTACCGGCGAAGGGCGCGAGCGTGCCGCTGAGCGTAAAGAGAGCGTGCCGGTGAAGGGGTCGCGGGAGCGTTCGGGCGAGGGGCGCCAGCAGGCGTACCGGCGAAGGGTGTGCCGGCCAAGGGCGCGAGCGAGTGTGCTGGCGAAGGGTGTGCTGGCCAAGGGTGGCTGGAGGGTGTACCGGCGAAGGTGGCGGAAAGGGCGTGCCGGCGAAGGTGGCTAAAGGGAGCGTGCCGGCGAAGGGCATGGGGAGCCCACTCCTCTTCCCTTCTTATGTCTCTTCCTCTTTTCTTTTCTCTCTTGATTTTATTAAGTTTGCATGGGTTTCTTCTCTCTTTCTCTCGATTATCTTTCATCCTTTCTCTCACGAGGGCGAGTGTTCAAGTTGTTTAGTTGTCGTTCGATTTGGCTCTCTTTGAATTGATTGCGGTTCCCTTGCCTCTGTTAAAGCATTTTACCATTGTTCTTTTTATTTGTTTGTTGCTTTCTTTTAGTCCTTTTTAACGTGTTATCGTTTCTAACAAAAATTCGGCAGCATCTCCCCTTGACCTGAGCATAAGGGAGATACAGGGAACGCGCCCACATGGAGTGGCGGAACCCGACAACTAGAGGTGGGCGCCCGAGAGCGGCAACACCTTTAATAAAACTTCAGAAAACTCGGTGAGAACAACGGACCGGAGACCCCCCTAGGGCCGGCTAGGGAGTGCACCGGGCAAGGAGGGACGAGTGTGCCGGGCAAGGGAGGCACGAGAGGGGGTGCCGGACTGGGGGAAGCCCAGGTGTGCCGCTGAGGGGCTGTGTCGCTGAAGGGGGGGCAAGGGCGTGCCGCTGAAGGCGGCAGGAGCGTGTCGGCGAAGAGCCCCGTGGGTGTGCCGCTGGGGATGCCCAAGGGCGTGCCGTTGAAGGCATATGGAGGGTGTGCCGTTGGAGGCACGGCTAGGGTGTGCCGCTGAGGGCACCCAGAGGTGGGCAAAGACAAAAATGCCCTGGAGGAAGAAAGCCCTAACGAAAGGAGAAAAGGAAAGGGGCGTGAAACACCGAGGGATGCAACATGGAAGAAAGGCTTTAGGAAAATGTCCAAAGAAAATATTTGCAATCCTTCTACTTTTATTCTCGCAAAAGGAGTGCCCCAAGGGAGCTAATAGATGGCGACGGAAAAGAAAAGAAGGGGGGGGGGGGGCAAGAAAGAAAGAAAGAAGATACAGTGGGGGGAGCACGGACTTCTCCCCTCCCGGACCTCATCCTCTCTCTCCACTCACTCTTCTTCTCTTCCTCTCTTCACACCGACGGTGGTAGACGAGACAGCAACGGGGGGGGGGGAGCCGGAGCCTCCCCTCTTCTTCTTCTTCTTCTCTTCACTCAGGTGGCGGTGGACGGAGCAATGGGGGAGGGAGGCAGAGCCTCCCCTCCTCTTCTTCTTCTCTTCTGCTTCTTCTTCTCTTTTCTCTTCGCGCGGACGACAGTTGACGGGGCAGCAGAAGGGGGGCGCAGAGCCTCCCCTCCTCCTCTTCTCTTCTTCTCTTCTTCTTCTTCTTCTCTTCTTCTTCTTCCTCTTCTCTTTTCTGGCAGCTCGGTCGTGGCTCCCTCCACTGGCCTCCTCCCCCCCTTTCTGTTCGCCAAAGAAGGGGCTTTTATACCCCCAGTGGCGGGAGCACTCGAACACGGTAGTCAGAGGCGGGAAACCGGCGGCATTGATTGGGGATTTGACCCGTCGTCCTTGGTGGCAGGGGGAATAGGCAACGTGGCCCTCTCCCTGGGCGACACCCCAGCAAGCCCACTGCGCGCCAAGAATCCCTAGGGCATGGGCGTAAGATTTGATTTGCCGGAAGTGTCGGGGAAGAAAACGCCCAGGTGTGCCGTTGAAGGGCCAGAACAGCGTGCCATTGGAAGACCCAAGAAGTGTGCCGCTGAAGGCTTGAAATGGTGTGCCGTTGAAGGCTTGAAATAGCGTGCCGTTGAAGGCTTGAAATAGCGTGCCGTTGAAGGCCTGAGATAGTGTGCCGTTGAAGGCCCGAAATAGTGTGCCGTTGAAGGCTTAAAATAGTGTGCCGTTGAAGGAACATGGGGTGTGCCGCTGAAGGCACATGGGGTGTGCCGCTGAAGGCACACGGGGTGTGCCACTGAAGGGCCCAGGGGCGTACCGCTGAATGGCCAAAGGGGGTACCGCTGAGGGGCCAAAGGGGTGTGCCGCTGAAGGGCCCAAAGGGTGTGCCGTTGAAGGCCTAAATGGGCAGTTATGAGCCCATTGTGAGCGCGAGTTATGGCTTATTTGATTTTCTTCGAGGCCCATGGATTGTGGGGCTCTTGAGGGTTGAGTTCTCTTCACTGTCGTGACCCTGGAGATAGCTCCACGGCAGTGTGCATATTTGGGGAGTCCGGATGACCAGTCCCTCTGGGGCTTCTTCACTCGGTGCCGTTGTTGATGCTGGGCTGAGCAGGGTATCTGGGTGTGCAATTTTTGGTGTCCACAAATGCCCCCCACCCACGGGTAGCGCAGGCGAAGGATGAGTCGGGCGGTGCCCGCGGGTTTACTGGCCTCTTTTTCTCATCGTCAGTGCCGCCGGGGTGTCGGGAGCCGACATGACTTGTTTGTCTCCTCTTTTCTTCGTCAGTGCTGACGGGGTGTCGGGAGCTGACCTGGTTTGTTGGTCTCTTTGTCTCTTCATCAGCGTCGACGGGGTGTCAGGAGCTGACATGCTCCGTTGGTCTCTTTGTCTCCTCGTCAGCGTCGACAGGGTGCCGGGAGCTGACCTGGTTTGTTGGTCTCTTTGTCTCTTCGTCAGCGTCGACAGGGTGCCGGGAGCTGACCTGGTTTGTTGGTCTCTTTGTCTCTTCGTCAGCGTCGACAGGGTGCCGGGAGTTGACCTGATTTGTTGGTCTCTTCTTCTCTTCGTCAGCGTCGACAGGGTGCCAGGAGCTGACATGGTTTGTTCGTCTCTTCTTCTCTTATTTTTCTTCTCTTCTCTTTTCTCCTCTTCTATATTCCCTTGCACGTAAACATGGGGTGAGAATTTATTTAGTGTCCTCAAATCAGGGAAGCGGGCTGTGAAAGCTGAAATTTGGGGAGCAGGCTGCCAGAGCCAGACTTGGGAAAGCGGGCCATGGGGGCCGAGGTAAGCAGGCTACAAGGGCCAAAGTTGGGAAGCAGGCTATAAAAGCCAAAGGGAAGCAGGCCAGAAGAGCCAAAGTCAGGAAGCGGGCCGCGGAGGCCGAATTGGGGGAGCAGCTTATAAAGCCAAGGATATTGGGAAGCGGGCTGCAAGAGCCGAAATTATGGGAAGTGAGCCGCGAAGGCCGAATTCTGGGAAGCATGCTATGAGAGCCGAATTTCGGGAAGCAGGCTGCAAGAGCCAAAGATATTGGGAAGCGGGCTGCCAGAGCCGAAATTATGGGAAGCGGGCCGTGAAGGCCGAATTCTAGGAAGCAGGCTATGAGATCCAGAATTGGGAAGCAGGCCACGAGGGTCCAAAGGGAAGTAGGGAAGCAGGCTGCGAGAGCCAAAGCTGGGGAGCGGGCCGTGAAGGCCGAAATTATAGGGAGCAGGCTACGGAAGTCAAATCGGGGAAGCAGGCTACAAGAGCCAAAATTAGGAAGCGGGCTGCAGGAGCCGAGATTATGGGCAGCGGGCCGTGAAGGCCGAATTCTGGGAAGCAGGCAGTGAAGGCCGAATTCTGGGAAGTAGGCTGCAAGAGCTAAAGATGTTGGGAAGCGGGCTGCAAGAGCCAAAATTAGGGCGCAAGATGTGAAAGCCCAAATCGGGGAAGCGGACTATAGAAGCCGGAGTTGGGAGATTAACGAGCCGCGAGGGCAAGAGGTAGGCCGTGGGGGCCAAGATTGGGCTCTACGAGCCAGTGCAGGGAAAGTAGGCTTCGATAGCCGAAATTGAGTTTATTGTATACACACATTTTTATTATTTATTATTTATTATATATATATATATATATATTACTATATATAATTTTTTATTCAAGCATGCAAGCATTCATTAGCAGGCATATCATAGATATGAGTAAGGCAGCTCCCTCTATAGGGGATAGGATAGGGACATCGCCCGTAATTTGTAGATGCGGTGCGGGCCGCGAGGCACAATTGAGGGGTGGTGCACCCGTCAAGAGGATATCGCATGTCTTGCATGCATAGCCTAAATTCACGCATTTCACCCGAGACAATTCTATGTGGCGTGGCAGTGCAAATGTGTGAACAAAGAGCCCTAACCATAGGGATATGCAGATTTTCCTGGTGACACTCAAGGATCACTCTAGCCCCTACATATTAGTTCCAGGCTTTCGACTTTCGGTAGCTTCACACAGCCCCCATCTGTTTATTTTGGTAGCAGATTTCACCATTCGGCGCGAGTCTCCTCATGTGTCTCAATGGGGATTCCCGGCTGCTAAGATTCGTCCTTATTGTGATTCGCTTCACCATTTCGCGCGAGTCTCCTCATTTGTTTCAGTGGGGATTCCCAGCTACTCGGCTCTGCATTTCTCTCTCTTCTTTTTTTCTCTTTCTTTTCTCTCTCTCTCTCTTTTTTTTTACAGTGGGGGTAGGTAGCTTTTTCCTCACGATTACCTTTCACGCGAGTGCAGGAATTCAAGTCTCCGTAGAGTGCTAAGAAGAAATTCGGGCAATCCCTATGGTTGAAAGCTATTGAACACATTAAGTGCTGAGTGTGGGGGCGTTGTCTCAGGTTTATTTTGTGAGTTGGGCTTAGCAATTCAGCCATGACTCTTCCCCTTGACGTGGGCACCCGCCATAATTGGGTTCTCTTCGAGCGTGTGCCGTGTCGCACGTGCGTCCGGAATCGGGGCATCGTTATTTAGCAAGGAAACAAGGTCCTAGAAAATTCCAAGGTGGTGTACTATTTTATATTAAGCAAACATGCAAGCAGGGTAGCCAAGCAATTCTCTCTTCTTCTCTTCTTTTTTTTTTCTTCTTTTTTTTGTGTAAGAATGTATTGTCATTGCGTATAGGTGTAGTGACAATAAAAGTGTTAGGGAAGCAGACCATGAAAGACCGAAAGGAGATTAGGGAACCGGGCTATAGAAACCAAGGGATATTAGGGGAGCGGGCCATAAGGGCCAAAAGATGCCGGGAAGTAGGCCAGAAAAGCCAAGGGGCATTAGGGAAGCGGGCCGTAAAAGTCGGGAGATGCTGGGAAGCGGGCTACAAAGGCCAAAGGTTGGGGGAGAAGGCACCGAGAGCCAAAATCGGGAAGCAGGCCATGACGGCCAAAGGGAAGCAGGCTGCAAGAGCCAAAGTTGGGAAGCAAGCTGCAAGAGCCGAAATTAAGGAAAGCAGGCTACGAGAGCCAAAGATCAAGGAAGCAGGCTACGAGAGCCAAAATCGGGGAAGCAGGCTATGGGAGCCAAAATCGGGAAGCAGGCCACAAAGGCCAAAGGGGAGTGGGCTATAGAAGCCAGAATGTCGGGGAAGCGGGCTACAAGAGCCGAAGTTGGGAAGCGGGCTGCAAAGAGCCGAAGTTGGGAAGCGGGCTGCAAAGAGCCGAAGTTGGGAAGCAGGCTACAAGGCGCCAAAGTTGGGAAGCAGGCTACAAGAGCCAAAATTGGGAAGCGGGCCATGAGGGCCGAATTCTAGGAAGCGGGCCGTGAAGGCCGAATTCTGGGAAGCAGGCTGTAAGAGCCAAAATATGGGAAGCGGACCGTGAGGGCCGAATTCTGGGAAGCGGGCCGTGAAGGTTGAACTCTGAGAAGCAGACTACGAGAGCTAAAATTGGGGAGCAGGCTATAAAAGCCAAAGGGAAGTAGGCTGCAAGGGCCGACGTTGGGAAGCAGGCTATGAAAGCCGAAGGGAAGCAGGCTTCAGGAGCCAAAATTGGGGAGCAGGCTGTAAAAGCCAAAGGTAAGCAGGCCGCAAGAGCCAAAGTATGAGCAGCGGGCTGTAAAAGCCGAAGTTATGGGGAGCGGCCCGCAAGAGCTGAAGTTATGGGGAAGCGGGCTACGTGAGCCGAAATTGGGAAAGCGGGCTGCAAGAACCGAGATTCTGAGCAGCAGGCTGCAAGGGCCAAGATTTGGGAAGCAGGCTATGAAAGCCGAGATTGAGAAGCAGACTACAAGAGCCAGATTTGAGAAAGCGGGTTGCAAGAGCCGAAGATATTGGGAAGCGGGCTACGAGAGTCGAAATTAGGTAGCAGGCTGCAAGAGCCACAGTAGGGGAAAGCGGGCTGCAAGAGCCGAAGATATTGGGAAGAAGGCTAAAAAGTCAAGGGATATTGGGAGCAGGCTGACAAGCCGAGAGATGTTAGAAGTAGGCTATAAAGCCGAAAGATATCGGAGAGCGCGGTGGGACAGGTGGATTAATCCTGATAGTGGGCCTAGGCCACAATGACTGAGCCGAAGGGCGTCGAGTAGCAGGATACGAGAACTGAAGAGAAGGGTCCTCTTTTGTTCTCTGGCCGGGGAAGGGTCCGAACCAAAGTGAAATGTCTCTTTTCTTTCCTTTTTTTTTGGTGGCCCAAAGGCCGAAGGTGAATGACCACGTCTGCCTCAAAGCTCACTTCTCCTTCTTCTCTTCTTCTTTTATGTGAGGAAGCGGATTTGAAGACCCCGTTTACCTCGCGATCCTCTTTCTTTTCTTCTCTTCTTCTTCTTTCTCTTCCTTTTTTTATTGTGAAGAGGCGGGTTCAAGGACCATGTTCGCCTCGTGACTATTCTTTCTCTTCTTCTCTTCTTCTTTTGTAGAGAGGCAGGTGCAAAGACCGCGTCTGTCTCAGGACTCTTTTTTTCTTTTTTTTTGTGGAGAGGCAGGTGCAAAGATCATGTTTACCTCGTGATCATTTCTTTCCTTTCTTCTCTTCTTCTTTTATGGAGAGGCAGGTTCAAGGACCATGTTTGCCTCGTGTGTCCTTCTTTTTTTATGGAGAGGCAGGTGCAAAGACCATGTTCGCCTCATGACTGCTCTTTCTTTTTTTTGTGGAGAGACAGGTGCAAAGACCATGTTCGCCTCATGACTGCTCTTTCTTTTCTTCTTTCCTTTTGTGTGATAAGGTGGGCTCGAAGACCACGTTTGCCTCATGCATGTCTTTTTCTTTATTCTGCTCTTCTTTTCTCATTAATGCTTCCACGCTGGAGTGTATTTCTCTTAATGTGCCCCCAGGTTGGGGTGTAGCTTCATTTGGTATGCATCCCCCTGAGGGGTGTGTTTTGCCTCTTTATCTCTGTGCCCCTAGGCGGGGCGTATTTTTCAAGGCTTCTATGCCCCCAAATCGGGGCGTGTTTGTTTGTTTGTTTTTTTCAAATTCCCCCAAGGCGGGGTGTAGCTCTCTTCAAATGCCCCCAAGCCGGGGTATACTCTTCAAATGCCCCCAAGCCGGGGTATTGTGGACGCACTTTTTATTTAATAATCGTTTGTTTGTTCGTTTATTGGGTTTATTAAGTGCGTGGGCGTGCCAGTAACAGAGTGACAATTTATTATGCGCTCGATCTGACTAATCAGACGATTGTGTAGTTCGTGTCGGGACTAGAACCCGCCGAGCCATAAAGGTCACGGCGTCATTTATATCCCCTCGGAGAGGGGAACACCCTTGATTAATCACCGGGAAAAGGGGCCTCATGGCCAGAAAAATAGTTACGTGAAAAGTCTATTAGGAAGCATTGAAATCCCCGTGCGAGGGTGAGAAGAAAGCATTCGAGATTATGTCGGTCATTTGTTGACCATTTGATGTTCGGACGAGTGTCCGGTTTGAGAAACGAGTAATCATCATAGGAAAACCGGAGCATATGTATGCCGGGTACGACAAATTTATTGTTCACAGGAACTGGAAGCATTCGGTTAAATCCCGGTTAGAGCGGTCAGAAATCGGTGAGTTTATTGGCCCGGTGCAAGATCGAGTCAGGACCATTCCGGGGGCGCCTCCCGCGGTCCAAACGAGGCTTGCGTGGGCATCATTAATATTTCCGGTGCCGAAGGGCAGCGGGAAAGTGTCCCGGGACTATATTCCAAAACAAAGATGTGTACAGAGATAGCCAGCTATAGGCCTAGGATGTGGGTCAGGCGATGACCATGGTTGGGGCGAACCTGAGGTCCGAGCATGACTCACGATGGTCTTATTGATGTCCCTATGCGTAGGGTTCGGGGAGGACGAGAGCCGCCTCATTCCATTCGGGTTTTGTCGGTCACTCATGGACCATTTTGTGTTCGGACGAAGGTCCGTGTAGAAAATAAGACGGTGACGGGAGCAAATCCGTGCAAATGTCTGCCGTGAGTACGGCAAGTTTAATGCGAGCGCGGGATTAGACCCCGGTATATATATGTCGGTCACTAACGGACCATTCATTATTCGGACGGAAGTCCGTATTAATAGCGTCAAGGACAACGATAAAACCGTATGGACGTCTGCCGTAGGTGCGGCAAGTTTAATGTGCGTGCGGGATCGGATCCCGATGAAGATGGGTCAGGCTGATGATCTATGGGCCCGAGGTGGTTGCGGACTATGGCCATATCGGGGTTTCCGAGGACCACGTCTGATGCCACGAGGCGTCATTACTTTTCTCTTCACGCACAGTCTTGGGAAACGAAGGTTCCAAGGTATACGTGTGTGTCGGTCACAGTCGGACCATTCATTGTTTGGACGCGAGTCCACATTTGAAGCATCGAAGACGATGATAAAACCGTGCAAATGTCTGCCGTAGACACGACAAGTTTAATGTGGGGTTGCGGGATTAGATCCCGGGAGACTCGGGTCGAGTTAACGAACTATTGGCCCGAGATATGTTCGGATCACGACCATGTCCGAGGTTCCGAGGTCCACATCTGATACCACAAGGCATCATCGATTTTCTCTTTGCACCCAGCCCGGGGGTGTGAATTGTTAAGTGCAAAGCCCGAACTCACCAACGTGCGCCCTCGCACGTGGATCGACCTGCGCGGTCAGGTCGCGGGGTTCGACCTGCCCGGTCAGGTCGTGGGGGTCAAGGGGGCAACGCCCCTTGCGGGGGTTTCCGGGGGCAGCGCCCCCGGAACAAAATTTGGATTATGGAAAGGGGAAACTTTTTATTAGTTTTATTCATTAGCTTTAAGTCTCTTCTCTCGTTTGATTAATCATTTTCTGCCTTTCAGGCACGCCGGTTTAAGGGAAGCAAAGAGGGGAGCGCGCCGGTTAATGGATGCCCAAAAGGGCACGCCGGAATAGGTGGTGCAAAGTTTGGGCGCGCCGGTTAATGGCCAATGGAGGAGGGCGCGCCGGAATAGGCCCAATGAGGGGGCGGAATAGTGTAGCGCGCCGGTTAGTGGCAAGGAAAAATGAAAGGGGTTTTGAGTGTAAGGCTAAACCGGCGCGGGGGGGTACCGCGCCGGGTTAGCCCACGCCGGATTAGGGCGCGCCGGGCTAAGCTTCTATGAGGTTTCTTTCATTCTTTTATGCTCTGTTTCTTGTTTCTTTCACCTGTGGGTTGATTTGTTGATTAGTTTGTTTATCGAACTGATAGATTAAGTTTGTGGAGAGGACGTTTAAGTGTTTTAGTTGTTTGTTGGGGTGAATTAGCATGAAGATATGAATGTTTTATTAGAAGAGTTTGTTGCCGGAACTCGAAGGTTCAGTCGTGATCAGAGGCTTCAAGCATGTGATGTTCTGGCCCTCAGAGAATAGCTTGATTCGTTTGTTCCTGGCGAAAAATGGGCAGCACCTCCCCCGGACTGAGGCTTGCCAGAGATAAATAGGGGAACACCAAACGGAGCAAAGCTCCGGGGTGAACCTCAAAACTCATAGTAAGAACTCCGTTAACCCGTAAGTGCATGTAGAGACTCGAGGACAAGCCTTCAAGAGTTCCAGCAACTCAGGGTGATGATCTCGTAGGTGGGACAGGTGTATGCCGTAAGAGGCCATGGATATTCATCCGTCGACGAACTCCTTCGAAAGGCCATGCTACGGAGGAGCATGCTTCGAAGGGCCCTGGATGAGGAGGAGGAGGAAGGGGAAAGAAGAAGAAAGACAAAAGATCGTGTTTGCCAATAAGGGGCCTTCTGTTTATTCATCCACCAAAGGGGGGAAAAATGGCTCAAGCCCAAGAAATTTCATCTCCACAGAGGAGAAATACATTACAGAGGGAGAAAAAGGGGGAAGAGATACATGGACGGGGGGAACAGAGCACAAGCTCTTCCCCCCCAGCTCACCTCTCACTCTCAACCTCACTCTCTTCTTCTTCACCTCACGGGCGCAGGGATAGGGGGCTTCTTCTCTTCGGGTGGCATTTTCTTCTTCTTCTCTTCGATGGCCAGCCATCAGCCGAATGAACCAACCGAACCTGTTCCTTCTTCAAACTTGCCATTTTATAGAATGGGCATTCAGGAGTGTTCCCGCCACTTTCACCTCGTCCGCGTCGAGGTCTGAAATCAACGTGCAACGCTGGACGCTGCCGGTTTGTGCCGTACGCTATCGTTCATCCGAGGATGGGATATTCATAGATTTGTCGGGCGATCTACTGCTACTGCTGCCACCGTCGATGCATGCCTTCACCACTGTGCTGTCGAACGGATGTGGAAACACGGCTTCAGAGCATTGAATGCCCATGGAGACAGAGCTTCAGAGCATTGAATGCCCTCTAGGCACCAGGCTAATGCGAAAACAGGGTATCGGCTGGCGGATGGGATGTTATTTGAGTTAAACCGGCATGGTGTTGAGCGCGCCGGATTAACAACATAGAAAGGGGCATGCCGGCCTAGCATCAGCAATGGGCGCGCCGTATTAAGCATAAGCAAGTGGGCGCGCCGGTTTAAGGCCAAGCAAGGGCGCGCCGGTTTAGAATTCATCTTGGCTTCGCGGCTATTCAGACGGACGCTTGTCCTCCCATGCTGCTTTAGCTGTAATGCACCACCTCCGGGGTGTTTAGTTCGGGGCCTCTGAATCCCGATTCCGAGCTTTGAGTGATCTCCGACGCGTACCGGACATGTGTTCGAATTCTTGAGTTTCTTTTGATTTTGCCGTTGGGAATGCCGACTGGAGAGTGGGGGCCATCTCTTCAGCACGAGGGGCTTCTTTGTTGGGTGGCAGAGCACCGGGCAGGTATTCATCCTTCTTGGAGGAAGCATAGGGTTTATTCAGCCTTCCCGTCTTTGACTCACTCTTGAGTGCTAAGATGTGCATGCTATATGATCATCATCATTTTTTTTTTGACGTCCACAGGTATACTCTTCACGGCTTCTATGCCCCTGGGTGGGGTATGTTTCTTCTTCATATGCCCCTAGCACGGGGCGTGTCTTTTGTTTCTTATACCCCCCATGGCGGGGGTGAATTCTGCTTCCTCTGCCCCTGAAGGCGGAGGAGTGCTTCTCTTCATATGTCCCCGGCACGAGGGTGTATCTTTTGCTTCTTATGCCCCTCCCTGAGGCGGGGGTGTATCTCTTTACGGCTTCTGTGTCCCCGAAGCAGGGTATGTTGTTTTTTAAAATGCCCCTTGGGCGGAGTATATCTTCCTTCTTAGGCTCCCGGATCGGGATGTATGTCCCTTCGCTTCTGTGCCCCGGGTCGAGGTAGATGCTTCTGCTTCTTATGCGCCAAGGGCGGAGTGTAACTTTTTGTGCCCCCAGGCTGGGGTAGGTGCTTCTGCTTCTTATGCGCCAAGGGCGGAGTGTGTCTCTTCCTGTGCCCCCAGAGTGGGGTAGGTGCTTCTGCTTCTTATGCGCCAAGGGCGGAGTGTACTTTTTGTGCCCCTGGGCCGGGGTACATTCTTCATGTTTCTTATACTCTTTTCGCAGGGTGTATTCTCTTACTTCTTATGTCCCTGGATCGGGGTGTATGTTTCTTCTTCAGACGCCCCTAAGTCGGGGTATATTCTTTCTTCATGTGCTCCCAGGTCGGGATGTATGTCTCTTTGCTTCGGTGCCCCCGGGTGGAGGTGTACTCTGTCTCTTTGCTTCTGCGTCCCCAGGCGGGGTATGTTTCTTCTTTAAATGCCCCCAAGCCGGGGTATACTCTTTGCTCTTTATACCCCGGATCGGGGGGGATTCTTCGTCAAATGCCCCGAAGCCAAGGTGTATTCCCTTCATGCACCCCCGGGCGGGGTGTGTCTTTCATGGCTTCTATGCCCCCAGACGGGGTGTATGTTGCTTCATATGCCCCCGGGGTGGGGATGTATTCCGCTTCTAATGCCCCCATGGCGGGGTATGTTCTTGGTTTCTTATGCCCCCAAGGTGGGGTGTGTTTTGCTTCTTGTGCCCTCGAGGTGGGGTGAATTTCTTTCTTTGTATGCCCCCAGTCCAGGGTGTGGCTCTTTCTTTGAGTGTCCCCAGGTCTGGGTGAATTCTTTTCTTCTTATGCCCCCATGGCGGAGTATGTCTTTGACTTCATGTGCCCCCAGGCTGGGATGTATTTAGTTTCTAGTGCCCCCAGAGTGGAGTGTATTACTGCTTCCGATGCCCCCAAGACGGGGTGTAATTCTTTCTTCTTATGCCCCTGAGGCGGGGTGAACTCTTCTTCTTTGCTTATGTGCTCCCATATCGGGGTGTGTTCCTTTCTTCATATGCTCCCCTAAGCCGGGGAATGTTGTTTGTTCTACTTCAGATGCCCCCCCCGGGGGGGGGGGGGGGGGATATATGTTACTTCACGGACCCTGGGGTCGGGATGTATTCCTTCTTCAAATGCCCCTAAGTCGGGGTGTATTCTTCTCTCCTTACGCTCCCAAGACGGGATGTAGCTTCTTCAAATGCCCCTAAGCCGGGGCGTATTCTTTATGACTTTTATGCCCCCAGGCGGGGTATGTTTCTTTTTCAATTGTCCCTAGGACAGGGTGTACTCTTGTCTTTCTTATGCTCCCGAAGCGGGATGTAGCTTCTTCAAATGCCCCTAAGCCGGGGCATGTTCTTTATAGCTTCTAGGCCCTCGAGGTGAGGTATACTTCTTCTTCAAATACTCCCAAGGCGGGGGTGTGATTCTCCCGCTTCCTCTACCCCAGAGTGGGGTATACTTCTCTTTGTATTCCCCTAAGCCAGGGTGTATTCTTTTCGCTTCATATGCCCCCAGGGTGGGATGCGCCTTCTGCTTCTCATGACCCCGGGATGGAGTGTATTCTCTTCATGTGCCCCCGGCACGAGGGTGTATCTTTGCTTTTTATGCCCCCGAGGGGGATTCTTCTTCTTTTGCACCGACACTCTGGGGAATGTTTGCTTCTTGTGCCCCGAAAGTGGGGTGTGTTCTTGATGGCTCCTGTGCCCCCGTTGGTGGGGTGTATGCTTCTTCTTCAAATTCCCCTAAGGCGGGGTGTATTCTTTGTCGCTTCATGCACCGCCGAGTCGGGGTGAATTCTCTTCATGTGCCCCCATGGCGGGGTGTACTCTCTTCATGTGTCCCTAGGAGTGGGGTGTGGTCTCTTCCTGTGCACCCAAGCATGGTATATCGCTGCTTGCAATGTCCCCCGAGGCGGGGTATCTTTCTTCTTCAAATACCCCTAAGCCGGGGCGTATTCTTTGTGACTTCTATGCCCCCAGGTGGGGTATATTTCTTCTTCAAATACCCCTAAGCCAGGGTGAGTTTCTCTTTTTGTGTGTCCCCAGGCCGAGGTGAATTCTTTTTCAAATGCCCCGAAGCTGGGGTGTAGCTTTTGCTTTGTGCCCCTCAGTCGGGGCGGATTCTCTTCGTGTGCCCCTGGGAATGGGGTATATCTCTTTTTTTTTGCCTCTTATGCCCCCGTAGCAGGGTATATATCTTCTTCTTATCCCCCATGGCGGGGTATATGCATGCTCTCTTCGGGAGTGGTGGCCGTGCTTGGCCTCATTGCTATAAAGCATTCCCCACAGCGGGCAGCCATTCACCAAGCTACAATTGTGGCTCGCTGGGTCTTTTAACAGCCACTCGAGGGGCCGTCTTATGCCGGATGGAGGCAGTAGGAAGGAGGAACGAGCGGGGTCATTGCACCGCAGACTCGGAGCCTCCTAGAGTCGGGCGGGATGCTGGGTTTCTTCTTGCTCTTTTAGTCGACGATGCTGGCCAACTTTTCTTCCTTCTCTCTTTCTCTCTCCTTTTTTTTCTCTTTTTTTTTCTCTTCTCTTCTTCTTGTATGATTGACCAGGGTGGAGGTGCAGAAGAGCGCTCACCCCCTCAGGGAGGGGATGCGTGGTTCGCTCCACCGCATCAACCCCATAATGGTAATCTTTGTTCAGCACGGGTCTCAACGGACGTGGCCGTACAACCATCTCTTGCTAATTCTTTCTCTCTTTTTTGCTTCTTTTTTTTCTCCTTTTCTTCTTTTCTTCTTTTCTTCTCTTCTTCTCTTCTTCTCTTCTTCTTTTCTTCTCTTTCTTTTTGAGGAAAAGGGGGGGGGTTGATTTCCCCTCCCTTCTCTCCTCTTTCTCTTCTCCCTTTTTTATAACAGCCCCCCGTGATTCTTGGAAGCTGCATATGCTTCGAAGCAGTGTCCTCGAGGCCACGAAGGCAGCTGCACCGAGTTTGGCTTTTCTCCCCATAGGATTGGCGAAGACAGCACCTGCCATTCATCAAAGCAGGCAAACATCGTTAATTAGGAGGCCATGAGGCCCTAAATCCCTGCGAAGAGATGAAGGGTGGTTTAGGTCCCACCGGGCGTGCCAGACTTGTGGACGCACTAAAATTCGCTTATTCAAGTGGTTCGTCTATTGAGTGCGTGGGCGTGCCAGTCACTAAGTGACAATTTATTCGGGCTCCAAAGAGCCCACGGTGCGCTCGATCTGACTCGGTCAGATGATTGTGTGGTTCGTGTCGGGAAAAAAACCCGTCGCGCCATAAAGGTCACGGAGTCATTTACATCCCCCATACGAGGGAACACCCTTGATTAATCGCCGGGATTCAGGGCCTCATGGCCATGAAATCAATTGCATGGAAGGTCTATTACGAGGTATTGAAATCCTCGCGCGAGGGCGAGAAGAAAACCATTCGCGGTCATGTCAGTCGTGTACTGACCATTTAATGTTCGGACGAATGTCCGGCTCGAGAAGATCGCGGTTGTCGCGGGAAAATCGGAACGCATGTATGCCGAGGTACGGCAAATCTATTGTTCGGAAGAGCGAAGAACATTCGGCTGAGCCTCGGTTAGAGCGGTCAAAAACCAGTAAATATGTTGGCCCGGTGCAAGAGCAAGCTACGACCATACTGCGGTGGGCCCCCCGCAGTCGAAACAAGACTTGCATGAGCGTCATTAATATTTCCGGTGCCAAGGGGCAACGAGGGAATATCTCTTAAATCGGCTGGAAAGCCCTATGTCTAGGGAAGCGGACGTTCGAAACGTGTCGATCATTCGGGAGACCGTTTAATATTCGGACGGGTGTCCGGCTTGAGAATACCGTAATCGTCGTAGAAGGACCTAGAACATATGTATGCCGGGACATGACAAACATATTATTCCGAGACTCTGAAAACATTCGGTTAAATCTCGGTTAGTGTAGTAGGAAACCAATGAGTTTGTTGGCCCGGTGCAAGATCGAGTCAGGACCATGCCGGGGGCGCCTCCCGCGGTCCAAACGGGGCTTGCGTGGGCATCATTAATGTTCTCGGTGCCGGAGGGCAGCGAGGAAGAGTCCCGGGACTAGGTTCCAAAATCGAAAACGTGTTCAAAGGGAGCGGGCTGTAGGCCGTGGATATGGGTCAGACAATGACTATAATCGGGATGGTCTCGAGGTCCAAGCATAACCCACGAAGGTCGTATTGATATTCCCATGTGTAGGGTCCAGGGATGACGGGAGCCGTCTCGTTCTATTCCGATTTCTTTCGGTCACTTGCGGACCACTTGATATTCGAACAAGTGTCCATATTGAAGGTACGACGCAGATAGAAACAACCCCGTACGAATGTATGCCGAGTTCGCGGTAATTTCACTGAAAGAGCAGGGACAAATCCCATTAGGATGAATCCAATTCGACAGGCTATTGGCCCAGAGCAATGCCGGGTTACGACCATGTCGGGATGGGAGCCGTCGGCCATATCGGTCACGCATGGACCTTTTCATGTTCGGACACCGGTCCGTAATAGAAACGCGGCGGGAATCGAGGTGAACCCGTTCAAAATGTCTGCCGAACGTGCGGCAGTTTTAGTAGTGGCTCGGAAGGGATCCGGCCCGAGAAACGAGTCCGGTTTAATCGGAATATCGACCCAAGGCGAGGTCAGGTCGTGGTTATTTTGGGATAATTCCCAAGACTCAGGCCCAACCTGGAAGGGCGGCGTGATTGTTCCTTCGGCATCGGGTCACGGGAGAGACGGGGCTGCGATGTGGATTTTACTATTCTTTTATCTGAGCTTTAAATTATATGCATGTTTATTTTATTGCTTATTTTCCTTTTATGTATTTATTCCGGGTGATTTCTCCATTTTCGTTTATTATTATTACTATTATATTTTCTCTTTTTTGTTTATTATTATTATTTCACATTTTTTTTGTTTGTTTATTCCATATATATACTCAGGTTTATTTATTTATCAAAATTTTTATTAATTTATTTTTTATTATTATTATATTATATATGTGTTCTTTTTTTTTGGAGAGAGAGTGGGCCGCTAGAGGGCTAAAAAGGGCTGAAGGGGCGTGCCGGCGAAGAACGACCAGGGTGTACCGGCGAAGGCAGGGGGAGCGTGCCGCCGAGGGGCTGGGAGAGTGTGCCGGCGAAGGGCGCGAGCGTGCCGCAGAGCGTAAAGAGAGCGTGCCGGTGAAGGGGTCGAGGGAGCGTGCGGGCGAGGGGCGCGAGCGGGCGTACCGGCGAATGGTGTGCCGGCCAAGGGCGCGAGCGGGTGTGCCGGCGAAGGGTGTGCCGGCCAAGGGTGGCTGGAGGGTGTACCGGCAAAGGCGGCGGAAAGGGCGTGCCGGCGAAGGTGGCTGAAGGGGGCGTGCCGGCGAAGGGCATGGGGAGCCCACTCCTCTTCCCTTCTTATGTCTCTTCCTCTTTTCTTTTCTCTCTTGATTTTATTAAGTTTGCATGGGTTTCTTCTCTCTTTCTCTCGATTATCTTTCATCCTTTCTCTCACGAGGGCGAGTGTTCAAGTTGTTTAGTTGTCGTTCGATTTGACTCTCTTTGAATTGATTGCGGTTCCCTTGCCTCGGTAAAAGCATTTTACCATTGTTCTTTTTATTTGTTTGTTGCTTTCTTTTAGCCCTTTTTAACATGTTATCATTTCTAACAAAAATTCGGCAGCATCTCCCATTGACCCGAGCTTAAGGGAGATACAGGGAACGCGCCCACATGGAGTGGCGGAACCCGACAACTGGAGGTGGGCGCCCGAGAGCGGCAACACCTTTAATAAAACTTCGGAAAACTCGGTGAGAACAACGGACCGGAGACCCCCCTAGGGCCGGCTAGGGAGTGCACCGGGCAAGGAGGGACGAGTGTGCCGGGCAAGGGAGGCACGAGAGGGCGTGCCGGACTGGGGGAAGCTGGGTGTGCCGCTGAGGGGCTGTGTCACTGAAGGGGGGGCAAGGGCGTGCCGCTGAAGGTGGCAGGAGCGTGTCGGTGAAGAGCCCCGTGGGCGTGCCGCTGGGGATGCCCAAGGGCGTGCCGTTGAAGGCATATGGAGGGTGTGCCGTTGGAGGCACGGCTAGGGTATGCCGCTGAGGGCACCCAGGGGTGGGCAAAGACAAAAATGCCCGGGAGGAAGCAAGCCCTAATGAAAGGAGAAAGGGAAAGGGGCGTGAAACACCGAGGGATGCAAACACGGAAGAAAGGCTTTAGGAAGACGTCCAAAGAAAATATTTGCAAGCCTTCTACTTTTATTCTCGCAAAAGGAGTGCCCCAAGGGAGCTAATACATGGCGACGGAAAAGAAAACAAGGGGGGGGCCAAGAAAGAAAGAAAGAAGATACAATGGGGGGAGCACGGACTTCTCCCCTCCTGGACCTCATCCTCTCTCTCCACTCACTCTTCTTCTCTTCCTCTCTTCACACCGACGGTGGTAGACGAGACAGCAACGGGGGGGGAGCCGGAGCCTCCCCTCTTCTTCTTCTTATTCTCTACGCTCAGGTGGCGGTGGACGGAGCAATGGGGGAGAGAGGCAGAGCCTCCCCTCCTCTTCTTCTTCTCTTCTGCTTCTTCTTCTCTTCTTCTCTTTTCTCTTCACGCGGATGGCAGTTGACGGGGCAGCAGAAGGGGGGGCAGAGCCTCCCCTCCTCCTCTTCTCTTCTTCTCTTCTTCTTCTTCTTCACTTCTTCTTCTTCCTCTTCTCTTTTCTGGCAGCTCGGTCGTGGCTCCCTCCACTGGCCTCCTCCCCCCCTTTCTGTTCGCCGAAGAAGGGGCTTTTATACCCCCAGCGGCGGGAGCACTCGAACATGGTAGTCGGAGGCGGGAAATTGGAGGCATTGATTGGGGATTTGACCCGTTGTCCTTAGTGGCAGGGGGGAATAGGCAACGTGGCCCTCTCCCTGGGTGACACCCCAGCAAGCCCACTGCGCGCCAAGAATCCCTAGGGCATGGGCGTAAGATTTGATTTGCCGGAAGTGTCAGGGAAGAAAACGCCCAGGTGTGCCGTTGAAGGGCCAGAACAGCGTGCCGTTGGAAGACCCAAGAAGTGTGCCGCTGAAGGCTTGAAATAGCGTGCCGTTGAAGGCTTGAAATAGCGTGCCGTTGAAGGCCTGAGATAGTGTGCCGTTGAAGGCCCGAAATAGTGTGCCGTTGAAGGCTTAAAATAGTGTGCCGTTGAAGGCACATGGGGCGTGCCGTTGAAGGTACATGGGGTGTGCCGCTGAAGGCACATGGGGTGTGCCGCTGAAGGGACACGGGGTGTGCCGCTGAAGGGCCCAGGGGCGTACCGCTGAATGGCCAAAGGGGGTACCGCTGAGGGGCCAAAGGGGTGTGCCGCTGAAAGGCCCAAAGGGCGTGCTGTTGAAGGCCTAAATGGGCAGTTATGAGCCCATTGTGAGCGTGAGTTATGGCTTATTTGATTTTCTTCGAGGCCCATGGATTGTGGGGCTCTTGAGGGTTGAGTTCTCTTCACTGTCGTGACTCTGGAGATAGCTCCACGGCAGTGTGCATATTTGGGGAGTCCGGATGACCAGTCCCTCCGAGGCTTCTTCACTCGGTGCCGTTGTTGATGCTGGGCCGAGCAGGGTATCTCGGTGTGCAATTTTTGGTGTCCACATTCTCCTTATGAGCTTCTTCCATGATCAGCTTCTTAGTGTCGGCATGATCTGGCACACAGATCCGATCTTTGAATAATAGCCTTCCATCGGTTGAGATGGAAAATTCCGGCCGTTAATCAATATTTACTTTGATCTCCATTAATGTGGGGTCATTATCTTGCAACTTGACTAGGTCCTCAATTAATGTAGGTTATGATCGGATATTGGCAATAATACCTCTTTCTTATCCTGCATCAACATCTAGATTCAATCGTGAAAAATCTTCTATAAGATAGGTCATACCTTTCCTAAGGCTTGCTAGAGTTGCCAACGGTCTCCTGCTGAGAGCATCCGCTACAGCATTTGCTTTGCCTGGGTGATATTGGATGGAAAAGTCGAAGTCCTTGAGATACTCCAACCATCTTCATTGCCTCATATTCAATTCCTTTTGGGTGAAGAGATATTTCAGACTTTTGTGGTCCGAAAATATAGTGAACTTCTCCCCATAAAGGTAATGTCACCAGATTTTCAAGGCAAATATAACACCAGCGAATTCCAGATCATGCACGGGATAGTTTTCTTCATGATGCTTCAACTGCCTCGAGACATAACAGATCACCTTACCGTGTTGCATACGGACGCAACCAAGGCAAATGCCAGATGCATCCGTGTAGACTTCAAATAGGTAGAAAGTTACCAACAAGAATCTTCTGCTCTGACGATAAACCCTACTCCTTCTGCAACCGCCGTCAGGCGTGGCTTCCTCCCCGCCGGCGATGGCCGGCGTGGTGGGGGGGATCGCTCCCCCTCCTCCTCCTTGCGTGGATGAGGCTGGTGGTCCTCTGCCTCCGCCTGCAGTCCCTCGCAGGTCCTACGCCCAATCGCTCCTGAAGGCTCACCAGAGGCCGCGGCTCCCCTTCCGTGTTAGGCCCCCTGCCTTTACCGATCAAGGTGAGCCTGATGTCTTCTTCACTCAAGATGAAATCCAGTCCTCTATGCAGCACCTTCATTATGCCATAATAGCAAAGTGTTCATACGGTCGCCTATCCATACCAGACATCAAATCTTGTCTTGCTCAGCGTCTCCATCTCTGTTCTGAGTTTGTGATCAGCAGATTGAATGCCATGCAAATCCTCATCCGCCTTGGATGCGAGGCTGACTTTCTTAAAGTTCTCCTTCAGAAGAATCTCTATATTAAAGGTTATTTATTCAGGTTCTTCCACTGGACTTATAATTTTGATTTTGATTCTGACCCGACTTCTGCTCCGGTGTTGATTGGGTTCCCATCCTTCCCGGTGAATTTTTATCATGAGGATCTCATGCGCTCCATTGCGGGTAACATTGGCCCTATTTTGCGGATTCACGACAACACTTTGGCCATGACTGAAACCTCTGAGGCGCTTGCCTATGTGGAACTAGATCTCTTTGTGGAGCGAAGGGAGCGTTTATGGATAGACATGGATGGCGAGGGATTCTGGCAAACTGTGAATTATCATAGAGTCTCCCATCTATGCTCATTCTCTCATAAGCTTGGTCATTTGGAGGCCGACTGCAAGAAGAAGCATGGAAAGCATGCCATTCGGCCTTCTCGGCAAGAGGATGGAGATCCTATTACTGAGCAGAGGACCAGTCATCTGGAGTACAGGCCTCACCCCTCTCAGCGAGCTAGTCCTAGGCTGGATGCTGGTGTCTCCAATAGCTTTTCTGCTTTGCTGTGTGAACCTAAGGACCCACCAGATCATGTGGTGGCTGCACAGGCGGAGCTAGAACCCAAGGGGTCTAAAGATCGTCTGGTGGCCCCAATGCATCCAGGGATCTCCCAGTAGCAGGCCATCCCTACGTCGATCCTTCCAGCAGCTGGGTCAAATCAGGATGGTTTTGTTAACGCTCCTTTTGGGTCGACTCCTGCTTGGTGCAGACACCAGAGCTAGTCGCCAGTACCAAACGCGCAGCACGGCTCGAGCGACGCCGACATCCTTGTGGTTGGCTAACAGTATGGAGTCTCTACCTGAGTTTTGATCTTTCTCTGTACTTATTTTGAGAGTATTGGTGTGTATTTGTATTTTCAGCTTTAATATGGGTCAAGAATGTAATATGGGCTAAACTTCATGTAAGGGGTCCAATTTCCAAAATGGGCATCAAGACTTTAAGAGCCCAATTGGGCCTTCCCTCTCTTGTGGGCCTCCATTCATAGAGGGCCCAATATGGTGGCCCATGGTCAAGGAGAGAATATTGACCACGGGTTGCAATATTTGACCAAGGAGGGGGGCGCCCCCTTGTTTGTCCCCATGTGGGGAAATGTTTAGTATTTTTTATTCTCCCTTCTCCTTTATGCCCCTTTGACCAAGGGTATTAGAGGTCATTTATCCTAGGTCTAGGGTTTAGTATTTAATGTCTCTTGTGTCATTTGGACAAAAAAATTAATGAAGAATTTTATGTGAAAAGGCCATGGGCGCACCACCCCCTCTCTCTCTCTTCTTGCTAGTTCTTCTTCTTCCTCCTCTATGCTGCATCAGATCAAGGGCTGAAACCCTAACATTTCTGAGTGATCTCTCTCTCCTTCTCTTCCTCTGTATGCTTTAATCTATCACCACCGCTGCCGCCTCCGTTCGTGATGCCATCAAGCCACCACAACCCGGCTTCCACCCTGCTGTCCTGAATTTCAGGAATCTTGGACAAAAGCTCAGTAAAAAGGTTGGTACAGAAGATCCGACCATCATATCATCTTCATCTTTTGAGGGTGTCTTCCCCCAAGTCTCCTTCAATCCCAGTTTAAATTTCACGCCGATCAAGTTTGGTTAGCCCCTCCTCCTAGTCGTTTGGTTTCCCCTCTCACAGTCTGCCTATGTGCAGATCTGCGAGGTAGTCTATTGGTAGCCGAATTTTCCACCCCCTCAAACGTTGTCAGAAAAATACAAAACAATTATGCCGTAATCACCTCCTTCCTCCCCCTCTCCACAAAACCCCCAAGTTCTAGATCCTCCATTTGATTTTTGGTCAAACCCCATAAACAGGTAGATCTCGTTCTGCCCTTTCTGTTCTGTGTTCCGGGATAGAAACCACATCCAACTTGTAGAGATTTTCATTTTTAACCCAACCATTGGGCGGACTTGAGCTTCATATATGTCGAAGCCCTTTGAGTCCTCTTTTCAACGGCGCTAATCTCGCTCTGATCCGACATCAGATTTAGTCGTGCTGACCATTCTCGTGGAGGCGCACATTCCTGCTCTGGGCCAGGCCAATAAAAAGGGGTTGCTGCATAAATCCCAGGAAAATACGCCAGAGTACTTACATCGATCGCCACTCCCGGGGGTCGTCCAGGGACCCTCTGCTATCGTCCCAGTGAACCGCCGCCTTCAGAAGCTCGCCGGAGATCGACGTCCCTTTGGACATCCGTGTTTGCTGTCCTGCCGGCTAGCAAATCGTAGAACCGGAGCCGCTGCCCACCACCGCCTGGAACCGCCACCTTGCTGCCCGCCAACCCAAGATCGATGATCTTGGAGTCATTATGTAGCCCTTTACCTCCCTGCGTAGAGTGGGTAATAAAAATCACTGCTGTAATTAAACTTTTACCACTGTACCGAGAGTCACGGGTCTTGGCCGGGACGTCTTCCCCACACCCCGAGCATGGAGGTACACTCGCCACCCACTTTATCTTGCTTGCTTATTTAGTATATGTTCTAGATGCCGCTGCATGTGAGTAGTTTATTTTCTAGCTAGTTAATGTTAGTCATCGCTGTGGGTTGTGAGAGCGAGACCCGTCCCGTGACTCAGTCCGAGCACGAGAGTAAGCTGACCACCCGAGACTCAGCCGGTTTCTCAACAGTGCATATCGTCACGTTTCCCTCATCGGGGACGACCATGAGTTTAGCGCTTCTTGTTTGGGGCATGTTCGCCTCTTCTGGAGCTCTTTAGGTGCACGAGATAATGGCCGACGCCGTCGTGGTCACCGACCACAGAGAGATGATGAGGACGAGCGGACCCTCAGGACGGTGCGAGCAGACCCTCCCACTTTTGACGGGTCCTTGGACCCGAAGGTCTATCTCGATTGGGAGGCCGACATGAACCGGTACTTTGAGTGGTTTGAGATGACGGACCACTGGAGAGTCAAGTTTGCCAAACCGAAGCTTCTAGGGCAGGCGCAGACTTATTGGAGGAATATGGAGAGCCTGATGTTCCACCGTCAGGAGCCCCAGGTCGAGACTTGGGATGAGATGAGGACTAAACTTAGGAAGAAGTGCCTTCCTGCCACATACCGCCAGCGTCTCATAGACAAGTGGCAGAGTCTAACCCAAAGAGATTGGTCCGTCTCCAATTACATCACCGAGTTCGATGAGTACTTTCTGCGATGTGACGCCACGAAGGAAAGCTCCCTGACTGTTTCCCATTTTTGGCGTGGTCTGCGGCCACACCTTCGGTATGAGCTTTTCCGCCGTAACGTGGCCAAGTTGGAAGACGTGTACCAGATTGCCCTCAAGGTGGAGCAATGTGAGGCAGCGTTTGCTCCTATCCCACACCAGGGGGTCACATATCCGCGTGTGTCTGATCCTAGGACCACGCCTAGTTCCTACACTCGGTGGCCTGTGGCCCGCCCCCAGGAACCCCCTCGCCAGGACCTCGCTGCTCCTAGGCGCCCCCTCCCTCCGAGGGATCCTCCCCTTCGCCAGCAGGCACCCGTCCCTGCCACTAGACCTCCCCAGCCCGCCGTGCCGACTCGACCCATACTTCCTACACCCCCGGTCCACTTTGTGGACAAGGGTAAGGGGCCGATGGCTAGTGGAACAACCCCGGGGACCGGGACGCATGGCACTTGCTATAGGTGCGGTGGAGTTGGCCACTATTTGGCCAAGTGTCCCACTCGGGAGTCGCTTGTTATCTCTGATCCCTCTACCAGCGACCCCACACCTGAGCTTGTGTCGATCAGTTACGAGGCTGATCAGGACTTAGCAGAGGAGTTCTTTGATGAACTAATGGAGGGAGAGCCAGTTGATGTCCCAAGTACCCAGTATCAGGGTGATGTACAGTTGGGTGTAGTCAGGTGCATCCTAACCCAGCCTCAGGTGAGCGACGACTGGCGGCGTACCACCATCTTCCATACATTTTGTAGGCTGGGAGGAAAGGCCTGCAAGGTGATCATAGATAGCGAGAGTTGCATTAACGCTATCTCTACGGACACTGTTAGACGCCTGGGTTTGACGCCCGTAGATCACCCTGCCCCTTACAGGGTATCTTGGGTGGATTCTACTTCCATCCCGATGAGGCTACGATATCTGGTGCCACTGCAGTTCCAGGCTTACCATGATGAGATCTGGTGTGATGTGTTGCCTATGGAGGTGGGTAGCATTTTCCTTGGTAGGCCTTGGCTTTTTGATTGGGATGCCACCCTTCAAGGTCGGTCGAATACCTGCACATTCGATCACGGGGGTCATAGGATTACCCTCCATCCTACCCAGCCGAAGGACCCGTCTGTCCGAGGACCATCCGGCCCCAGCACTTCGACCCCTCCTAATCAGGGGACGGTCGGTCCTCCCACCACATCCTCGGCGCGGGCTACTACCGCTTCGACTGCTCCCAGTACAGGAGACCTCCCACCTAGGAGGTTGATGATGATTAGTCCCCGAGAGATGGAGCAGGAGTTTGTCAGTGGCAGTCCCATCCTGGTTTTCGCTGTTTGTGGGGTGAGCAAGGTAGCTCCAGGGTTAGAGGATGAACACCCCGCTGAGGTGGCTGCGATTTTGCGCGAGCTTTCAGATGTCTTCCCGGAGGACATCCCTAGAGGCCTTCCGCCCATGCGCGACATCCAGCATCAGATCGACCTTGTCCCGGGCTCATCATTGCCCAACCTTCCCCACTGCAGGATGAGTCCCATGGATTATGCCGAACTTCAAAGGCGTCGAGGAGTCGGGGATCTCTCAGGGACAGCAAGAGCCCTTGCGCTGTTCCCGCATTATTGGTCCTGGAGAGGGGAAATCTCACCACCCGTACGGAGAGGCCGAACAAGGTCCATCCCTAACAAAACGAGGCCCAACTCCTCAAAGTGGCAGCCCCCGGGCCCACTTACTATAAAGCCCAAAAACTCACTTGGAACAAGCACTTCCTAGGCGGCCTTCGGGTTCAGAAGTCTGAGTATCAGTCGATCTGGAAAGCTCCCCCGGATCCCCCTACTCTTTGCCCCGACCCAGCACTTATCGCTCGGGAGACCACTCCTGATCAAGTGCCGTTCGATCGGGCTCGCTAATGGAAGCTTATTAATTCGGCCGTTGCGAATCCCTTAATGACAGGAAGCTCAATGGGACAGGGGAAACTAAGAGTCCGCGTGCCGTAAGGAGCCCGCATGAAAGACGTAACCCCCCTGGAACTCCTCCGCTTACGGGGATCAATTCGCACAAGAAGCCAGTATTTAAACATGACATGTCCCACTGCGATAAGGTAAGCCTAAGCCAGGCAAGAGCTAATAACCCTGAGAAGGAATCACTTCACTTTTTGGTGGTGAGGGATCTCACCCTCCCACTTTCCTCCCAACTCTCCTCTTCGCACCTATGCTCTACTACCTGTGCTGACTTAAGCAACGGAGGGTCTTCCCCGGAGATCTATCCCTGGGCACCTCTGACTTTTTCCCTTCTTGCAGTTCATATTTCAAGGATAGGTGGTCAACCCCTTCCCCGCTCAGGAGCAGCACAAGATCGCCCCCTCTTCATCTGGCGCCGTCTGTGGGAAACGCACAAAGAGCCATCATGGTGCGATGAAGTTCTGGTAGGAGGGCTACCGACGGCCTGGGAAAATCCCTGGAGACAGAGGAAGGTGCACCTTCCCTTCCCACGGAACATTCCCCATCCGGCAGCCAAGCCAATGAGCTACCTCCATTAGTGGTGAGGGAACAGCTTCCTGGCGGGAGCACCGACGCCCTCCAAACCCTCAATGCAAAACTGGACGTCCTCGTGGATCTCATGAGGGCCCAGGCGGCCAGGGAGGAGAAGTCGCAGCTCCCCCGGAAGAGCCCCCCACGTGGAGACGCCTCCCTGCAAACTGTTGGAGGCCGTTTCACCCTCCAGGGGCAGCGACTCATTCGCAATCCGTCAGGAGGACCATCGCACGCCCCTCCCACGGAGCAAGAAGCCTCCTCAACCCCAAGGAGGGAGAACACCGGAGCACGCCGACTGTTCCCAGATGCCGAGGCCCTTGAGGAGCGTCTGGGTAGCATGCAAGTGCGCCCCCCAGCCCCTCGGGACAGCGACAACCGGAACTATCTCTCCGACTGCGAGACTTCGAGAGGCATTTCACAGAGCAAGAGCACACTCTTCGCGCCTTGCAGAAGACCTCTCGTGTGGAGGACGAGGAGCGATCCCCGTTCTCCGACTACATCCTGAAGGCAAAGATATCTCCCAGAATCTCACTTCCGACCTTCAAGTCGTATGACGGCCAGGGAGACCCGGCTGGCCATTACGACAGCTTCGACACCCTGATGACCTTGCATGGGGCGTCCGATGTGATCAAGTGCCGAGCATTCGTGACCACTCTTGTTTAGGGCGCTCAGGCTTGGTTCAGAGCCCTCGCCCCTGGCAGCATCCACAACTTCAAGCAATTCGGGCGAATATTCAAGGAAAGCTTCACCGACAGCGGTTCACCCCGGTCGGTAGCGGGACTACTGGCCCTCAAGCAGGAACAGGGGGAGAAATTGCGAGCTTATATTAACTGATTTAAATCAGAAGCCTTGTGCATCCCCTGCCTAGATGTGGCCTCTGCCATCACCGCATTAACCGGGGGTACTCATGATGAAAACCTGCGGCGCGAGCTAGTGCTTCATCCCCCAACCTCCCTTGCCGAGCTAGTGACCTTGGCCCTGCACCACGCCGAGTGCGAGGAAGTCCTCAGCACCTGTCGAGGCACAACCGGCTCGGGTCGGGAAAGGGACAAGAAGAGACCGTCCAAGCAAGGGACGGGTCAAGGAAAAAGGCGGAACCAGGACGGAGACAGAAAAGAGCCGTCTTGTAAGTACGAGTGGTATACCCCACTTACCGTGCCTGTCTACGAGATCTATGAAGACATCAAAGGCTCGGGTCTCCTCAACTAACCTGAGCCTATGAAGACCAAGCACCGCAATCACCGCAAGCACTACCTATTCCATAGCGACCACGGGCATCACACCAGCGATTGCCATCAACTCCAAGATGAGATCGAGCGCCTCATCCGCCAGGGACACCTATCCCGATACGTGTCCAGGCCGAAGGAAGACTGAGGCGCCCCAAAAGAAATCGACAATGCCCCTCGCGGTGTCCACATCAACGTCATCGCGGGCGACACGGCATTTGGTGGAGATAACAGCCGAGGATAAAAGCGTCACGTCGAGCAGGCGAGCCGAGCCTCGACCGAGGCACCCACGGCCCCACAGGCTAGCGAATCGCAGGCCCTGGTATTATCTGACCAGGACCTGGAAGGGTTAACCACCCCGCATGATGATGTTCTCGTTGTATCGGCTACAATAAATCATTGTAACGTAGACATGATCTTAGTTGACAATGGTAGTGCCCCTGATGTATTATCCTATGAATGTTTCCTCAAGATGGGAGAGAATCCATCTAAACTCCGCCCGATCCGAACCCCCCTCTGTGGGTTCAACGGCCAGGCTACTTATCCGGATGGAGCATTAAGCCTGCCAGTTACTATCGGCACCCCGCCCAAAACCGTTACGGTTATGGTAGACTTAATCATGATTAAGGGGATGTCGGCATACAACGCCATCTTCGGCCGAGGAATTCTCAATCGAATGAAAGCGGTGCCCTCCACCTTTCACCAAAAGATGAAGTTCCCAACCAAATATGGCCTGGGGGAAGTTCGAGGTAACCAGGTATTGGCTAGGCGATGCTATATAGTCTCGGTTGACGCCACTAGGCCGAAAGGGAAAAATAAAAGAGTAATGGGAGCCGAAGAGAGACCCGCAACATCAGAGCCTGGTGGCGAGTTGCTAACGGTCTTCCTTAACGGTGACCCGACTCTAGGAGTAAAGATTGGAGCCGAGCTACCACTTGAGGAACAGGAAAAGTATAAAGATTTTTTTGCGTAGTACATCCAAGTCTTCGCATGGTCTGATGAGCACCTTCCTGGGATGCCGGGAGATGTGGTGATGCACAAGCTCAACCTCGACCCAATGGTGAAGCCAGTACAACAGCGCAGAAGAAAGCACTCCCCACAGAAGCAAGCGGTCATCAAAGAGTAAGTCATCAAGGGACAAAAGACTGGCCTCTTTCATCTGGTTCTGTACCCTACATGCCTCGCCAACGTCGTCCTGGTACCAAAAGCTTCTGAGAAATGGCGAATGCGCGTGGACTTCACCGATCTCAACCAGGCTACCCCAAAGGACTGCTATCCGTTGCCGAGCATCGATCAACTGGTCGATTCAACCTCTGGCAACGAGCTGCTCAGCTTCCTAGACGCCTACTCCGGCTACCATTAGATCAAGATGGACCTAGAGGACATCGAGAAGACCACCTTCATCACCGACTTTGGCGTACACTGCTACACCCGGATGCCGTTCGGGTTAAAGAACACCGGAGCAACTTATTAGAGACTGATCAACCGGATTTTTGAAGGACGCCTCGGTCAGAACATCGAGGCATATATTGATGACATGCTTGTCAAAACACCAAAGGCCAAAGACCACCTCGCCGACTTAGCCGAGACCTTCGACACTCTCCTGAAGCACAACATGAAGCTCAACCACACCAAGTGCGCCTTCGGAGTCAGATCCGGGAAGTTCCTAGGCATCCTGGTAACTCAGCGTGGGATCGAGGCCAACCCCGACAAAGTTCAGGCCATCCTGAACATGCGGCCACCCACCTGCATCAAGGACGTCCAGGACCTTACAGGGCGCATTGCTGCACTCAACCGCTTTCTGTCTCGGGCGGCCGAACGATGCCTACCCTTCTTCAAATTGTTGAGGGGCCCCAAAATGGCATCTGCTACGTTCACCTGGGACGAGGAATGCTAGAACGCGTTTGCCGAACTCAAGGAATTCTTGGCCTCACCCCCGGTGCTGTCCAAGCCAGTTCAAGGTGAAGTTCTACACCTCTATCTCTCGGTGACCCCTTCTACAGTAAGCTTGGTCCTAGTCAAGAACGATGCGGGGGTTGAGAGACCAGTGTACTATACCAGTAAGGTGCTTAACGATGCCGAAAAAAGGTACTCCGCAACCGAGAAACTCGTGCTAGTGTTGGTTACCTCGGCCAAGCGCTTCCGACCCTACTTCCAAGGGCACTCCTTCGTCGTATTGACCGGCTATGGACACACTTTTTATTTAATAAAATCGTTGTTTATTTGTTTATTGGCGTTTATTAAGTGCGTGGGCGTGCCGGTCACAAAGTGACGATTTATTGTGCGCTCGATCTGACTAATCAGACGATTGTGTGGTTCGTGTCGGGACTGAAACCCGCCGCGCCATAAAGGCCACGGCGTTATTTACATCCCCTCGGAGAGGGGAACACCCTTGATTAATCGCCAGGAAAAGGGGCCTCATGGCCAGGAAAATATATCGAGAGAAACAAGCCGATAGCGGTCTCGAATCAGTCAGAAAGCCCTATGTCTAGTGAAACAAGCATTCAAAATATGTCGGTCACTCAAGGGACCATTTTGATATTCAGACGAGCGTCCGGCTTTAGAGAATCGTGATCATCACGGGGAAAACTAGAGCATATGTATGCCGGGGTACGGCAAGTTTATTGTTCAAAGGGATAAGAGGCATTCGGTTGAATCCCGGTTAGAGCGGTCGAAAACCGATAAGTTTGTTCACCCGGTGCAAGACCAAGCTACGACCATACTGCGGTGGGCCCCCCGCGGTCGAAGTCGGGCTCGCGTGGGCATCATTAATATTTCCGGTGCCGAAGGGCAGTGAGAAAGTGTCCCGGGACTAGATTCTGAAACAAAGATTCGTACAGAGATAGCCGACTATAGGCCTAGGATGTGGGTCAGGCGATGACCATGGTTGGGGTGAACCCGAGGTCCAAATGTGACTCACGAAGGTCTTATTGATGTTCCCGCACGTAGGGTTCGGGGAAGACGAGAGCCATCTCGTTCCATTCGGATTTCGTCGGTCATACACGGACCATTTTATGTTCGGACAAAGGTCCGTATGGAAAACAAGACGGTGACGGGAGCGAATCCGTGTAAATGTCTACCGTCAGTACGGCAAGTTTAGTGCAAGTGCGGGGATAGATCCCGATATATATATGTCGGTCACTAACGGACCATCCAGTATTCGGACGAGAGTCCGTATTCGAAGCATCAAAGACAACGACAAAGACACACGGATGTCTGTCGTAGGTATGGCAAGTTTCATGGGATTGCAGGATCGGATCCCGGCATATATGTCGGTCACTAATGGACCATTCATTATTCGGACGGAAGTCCGTATTAGTAGCGCCGAGGACGACGATAAAACCGTACGGATGTCTGCCGTAGACACGGCAATTTTAATGTGGGGTTGCGGGATTAGATCCCGGGAGAAGCGGGTCGAGTTAACGAACTATCGGCCCGAGATGTGTTCGGATCATGACCATGTCGGAGGTTTCGAGGTCCACGTCCGATGCCACAAGGCATCATTGATTTTCTCTTTGCACCCAGTCCGGGGGTGTGAATTGTTAAGTGTGGAGCCCGAACTCGCCAACGTGCGCCCTCGCATGCGGATCGACCTGCGCGGTCAGGTCGCGGGGTTCCCGGGGGTAGCGCCCCCAGAACAAAAATTTGATTATGGAAGGGGGAAACTTTTTTATTAGTTTTATTCATTAGCTTTAAGTCTTTTCTCTCATTTGATTAATCATTTTTTCTCTTTCAGGCACGCCGGTTTAAGGGAAGCAAAGAGGGGAGCGCGCCGGTTAATGGAAGCCCAAAAGGGCATGCTGGAATAGGTGGTGCAAAGTTTGGGCGCACTGGTTAATGACCAATGGAGGAGGAGGGCCAGGGGGCGCCGGAATAGAGTGAGGAATAGTATAGCGCGCCGGTTTAATGGGCTATGCAAGGGGCACGTCGGTTAGTGGCAAGAAAAAATGAAAGGGGTTTTGAGTGTAAAGCTAAGCCGGCGCGGGGGGGTACCGCACCGGATTAACCCACGCCGGATTAGGAGCACGCCGGAATAGCTTCTGTGGGTTTTCTTTCATTCTTTCATGCTCTGTTTCTTCTTTCTTCAAACTGTAAGTTAATCTGTTGATTGATTTGTTCACCGAATTGGTGGATTAAGTTTGTGGAGATGGAGTTTAAGTGTTTGATCATTTGTTAAGGTGAATTGTCGTGAAAATCCGAGTGTTTTATTAGACGTGTTCGTTGTGTAGGGTAGCTCAGTTTGGTTCAGAGGCTTCAAGCATGTGATGCTCTGGCCCTCAGAGAATAGCTTGTTCGTTTGTTCCTGGCAAAAAATGGGCAGCACCTCCCCCGGATTGAGGCTTGCCAGAGACAAATAGGGGAACACCAAACGGATTGCTCCGGGGCGAACCTCAAAACACGGAGTGAGGCCTCCGTTAACCCATAAGTGCCCGTGGAGACTCGAGGACCAGCCTTCAAAAGTTCCGGCAGCTTACAGGTGATGATTTCATGAAGCGGGACGAATGTATGCCATGAGGCCATGAATGTTCATCCCCTGATAGACTCCTTCGAAGGCCACGCTATGGAGAAGCATGCTTCGGAGGGCCCTGGATGAGTAAAAGGTCAAGTAGGGAAAGAAGAAGATAGACAAAGGATCATGTTTGCCAAAAGGGCTTTCTATTTATTCATTCACCGAAGGGGGGAAAAACGGCTCAAGCATAAGAAATTTCATCTCCACGGAGGAGAAATACATTATAGAGGGATAAAAAGGGGGAAGAGATACATGGACGGGGGGAACAGAGCACAAGCTCTTCCCCCCCCAGCTCACCTCTCGCTCTCAACCTCACTCTCTTCTTCTTCACCTCACGAGCGCAGGGACCGGGGGGCTTCTTCTCTTCGGGTGGCCTTTTCTTCTTATTTTTCTTCTTCTCTTCACTGCATACAGCCGAGGGGGTTCGAGCAGCCAGCTCCTTCTTCTTCTTCAACTTCCTCTTCTCTTTTGAGCTTCTTCTTCTCTTCTTTTTATAGAACGGCCACCCTGGGAGCATTCCTGCCACTTCCACCTCGTCCGCAACGAAGTCAGGAGTTGACTCACTGTGCTGGACGCTATTCATTTGTCCCGTACACTGCTGCTCGTCCGAGGATGGGACGCTTAGAGATCTGCCGGAGCTTGCCTTGCTGCTACTGCTTGTGTGCTGTTGAACGAAGGTAGAAGCAGAGCCATGGGCATTGAATGTTCTCTGCACGCCATAATGATGCAAAACAGAGCATCGGAATGTAGATGGGACGGCTCATTTGTGCGCCGGATGCACGTGAAATGCAAGGGAAATGGTGCGCGCCGGTTTAACCCATATGAAGGGGAAAAGGGGCGTGCCGGTTTAACCCAAGAAGAAGGGGGCGCGCCGGTTTAACCCAAGATGAAGGGCGCGCCGGTTTAAGGCCAAAGCAAGGGCACATGAAAAAAATGGGGCGCGCCGGCTTAAGATGTTGAAGGGGCGCGTCGGTTTAGAGCGCGCCGGTTTAAGGCCCTTTCGCGCCGTTTTAAGCCTCGAATGGATTCTTTTCGAAGCCGTAACCATTTATTCGAGTGTCGGTGCTCCTGGAATGTTCTAGTTGCAACGTATAGCCTTCATAATATTCTATTTACAGCCTTTGGGGCTTGGTCCCAGACTTTGCATGACTTTCGGTGCATCCCGAGACTGTGCCGGAGTTCCTGACTTTTCTTTGATTCAGCTCTTGACATGGCCAGTCGGAGCGTTGTAGCTGTATCTTCCGCTTGGGGGGGCTTCCTTAGCGGGTAGTAGACCACTAAGCGAGTTCTCGTCCTGCTCGGGCGAGGCATGAGGTTTGTTCAACATTTCCATTTTTGGCTTGCTCTCGAGTGTCGAGACGTGCATGCCATATGATCCTCATCGACATTTTTTGGCGTCCACACCGGTGAACCCCTGAAAAAGATTCTCTTTCACCTTGGAGCCTCGGGAGGCCTCGTCAAATGGGCCATCATGCTCGGGGCTTATGATATCTCGTATCACCCTCGCTCGACTATTAAAGGATAGGCTCTCACAGACTTCATCGCTGAAAGCACGGTCCCGATTGAAGAAGCACTTCCACCTGCGCCCGGGCCTACCTAGGATCTGTTCGTTGACGGATCCTCCAACTAGACCGGAAGTGGCGTCGGTATTCTTCTCAAGTCCCCTGAAGGAGCGGAATTGTAGTACGCCCTAAAATTCAACTTCCAGGCGTCCAACAACGCTTCCGAGTATGAAGTTGTTATCTCGGGAGCCAAGATGGCTTGACGATTGGGGGCCGAACGAGTGAGGATCCACACCGACTCCCAACTGGTTACTAGCCAAATCAACGGTGAATACGAAGCTCGGGAAGGACAAATGGTCAAGTGCCTCCAGGCGGTCAAGAGGATGGCCCCACTCTTCGAGAGCTTTGAGGTAGTTCGAATAGCTCGGGAGGAAAACTCCTGAGCGGATGCCCTCTCTCGACTAGCCTCCTCACCCAACCCCACAAGTACACGATCGGTCCTCCTCGAAGAGCTCGGGCAACCGAGCATCGAGTCCGAGCTTATGACCATTGACTCGGCACCCTCAAGTGACTGGCGGACCCCCTACATATCCTGGCTCCGGGACTCTCACGAGCCCACCGATCCCCGGGAGGCTCAAAAACTAAAATACCAAGCTCGATGTTTCATCATGCTGGATGATGCCTTATACCGAAGATCTTTCTCTGGTCCTCTCCTCAAGTGCATCAGCGCCTACGAAGCCAGCCGAGCGATTGAAGAAGTGCACGAAGGCGTCTGCGGAGCGCACCAAGGAGGAAGATCGCTCGCTAGGATCTTGCTTCCGCAGGGTTACTGGTGGCCCACACTCTAGCGCGATTGCTCGACTTACGTACAGAAGTGTGATCGGTGTTAGTGCTTTGACCATCTGATTCACCAGCCCGCAGCAGAACTCGTCACCCTGGTCGAGCCATACCCCTTCGCTCGGTGGGGAATCGACCTCCTGGGGCCATTCCCCACGGCTCAGGCTTAGAAGAAGTTCATCATCATCGCCATCGACTATTTCACCAAGTAGATCGAGGCCGAAGCCACTACCAGGATCACTGAGTCAATCGTATGGAGTTTTGTTTGGAAGTCGATCATCTATCGCTATGGTGTCCCCCGAGTGATCGTGAGCGACAACGGTCGACAATTTGATTCTCATTACTTTAGAGACAGATGCGCTGACCTAAATATTCGCAATCACTTCACTTCAGTAGCCCACCCTCAGGCTAACGGACTGGTCGAGAATGCCAATAAAACTATCTTAAAAGGCATTAAAACCAGGCTCGACAAGGCCAAGGGAAGTTGGCTCGAGGAACTACCAAGCGTTCTATGGTCGCACCGAACTACTCCAAGAACGGCCACCGGTGAAACACCTTTTCAACTGGTATATGGCACGGAAGCCGTAATTCCGTTGGAGGTCGGCAATTCCTCTCTCCGAGTCGTCCACTTCGAACCCGAGGTAAACGAGCAGAAATTGTGAGAAAACCTCGACTTGGCGGACGAGATCCGAGAGATTACAAGCATCTGAGCAACGGAATACCAACGGCGCATCGCTCGATACTACAACTCCAGAGTCCGAGACAGGCACTTTCATCCAGGAGACTTCATCCTCAGAAAGGCCGAAGCATCTCTGTTGGCCCGGCTAGGAGGCAATTGAGAGGGGGGTGAATTGATTTGATGCGGGACGGACACGGGAGACGACACTATTAGGTGCCACCCTCGGACTCTAGATGAAGACGCGACCAGCAGCACACACCAGGGAGACACTAAGCCCGACACTACGAGCTCCTAGTGGCAAAACGTCCCTAACAGAAGTGGAAGCTCACTCGTCGTCCCAAGCGAGGGAAAGCGCGGACCGTGCGCGGTTAAGGAACCGGCGGAGGTCAAGGGTAGTCCGTCTCAACTTCCGGACTCGGATCGAGTCACGGGACGGGTCACACTCACTCTCACAGCGGTGACATGGACACACGGGCTAGTACCTACGCTCTCGGCAGCGGCAAAAGACCGTATACTAGCTAAGCAAATGAACGCCAATAGGTTCGGACCATTACCTCCACGCACCCGGCGTGGCGAAGACAACCCCGGCCGAATCACGAACTCCCGGTTAAACAATATCACAGCAATACAAAGATTTGACCCACTCCACGCAGGGAGGTAAAAGGTCACATGTGGAGCCCGGGAATCACGCAACTCGGGTTGACGGGCAGCATCTTGATGTCGCCCGGCGGTGCCGAACTCCACGTTTTCGGGCTTTCCGAACGGCGGGTTCTGCCGGCCCGCGGGACCCACGGATGGCGCTGTTCTCCGGATCTGTGGGGGTGGGACCCAATATGATGGGGACCCCTGGTGGCGCACCTCCACGGACGGCGGTCGGCCGGGAACACCGATCGGGGGTCGATCGGTCCCGATTCCCAAGCTTTGAAGTTGCTGCCCACGGATTTTTAGTTGGTATTTTCAGGCGCGCGCTCCGGCGAAAACGGCCGCTGCGATCAATCCCGACGTCGGATCGAGACGCATGAGCTATCGTTGGAAAGATCTCTTCAAATACTTCAATCTAGACCTAGATAGATCTACTGGATCTGGTCGGATCAGAACTTTAATGAATTTATAAGCCCCTGTTGTACAGTAATCGAAATCTCAGATCTGCAGGGTACTTGTCTGAGAACCACCGTTGAACACCTAGTAAAACCCCGATTCAGCTCTTGAGCGCTTCTTCAAAGTTGTAGGGTATCAAACCACGGAACGGGGACTATTTTTCGAATTTGATTTAGAGGTGGTGGTGATTTACTATGATTTTTGGAGTGACTGGTGGTCGGATCTGGGAACAGGGGGACAGAACTATAGCTGGGGCTGAGAACGATTTTTAGAAAATATGAAATGGACGAACCAAAAATTGAGAAAAATTGTGGATGAAGGGGTTGATGGGTGGAACCTCCAGTAAAATTTGGCGAACCAAAATAAATCAAAAAGTGGACTTAAGACATGAAACTCAGGGTGGGGATGAATCTGGACAGAACTCTGGCTGAACCGAAATGGAAGAGTGGACGAAAATCAAAAAATATGAAACGAGATCTGAATGGCAAACCAAAATTTGTGGGATGTCCTTGACACCTCTGGAACATCCACTAAAATTTCCAGATCTATCTGAGATCATGGCTGAGACAAAAAATTCGTAGAAGCCTCTGTGGTACTGCAAGGGCAGAACTCCGTTGATGGCGAAGGCGGTGCGGTGGCGGCTCGTGGCGGCGGCGGCGGCGACCGGAACTGATAGGGTGGAGTCTCACCACCAGAAGGAAGCCTTCACAGCTTCAAGGGGGAGAGGGAGAGGTGAAGGGGGCGCACCAAGGCTGGAGCTTCAAGCTTTTCTTCAATTCAAATGGCATTAATTCATCAAAATAGAAAATACAAGCTTAAATAGGTTACATCTCACATCCATCCACAACCGTAGGATCTAGGAGTGGGAGATGAAGGGCTGGGATGGCATGAGACACACACACACACAAATAATTAAAAAATACAAGGGGTGGGGCGGCCCTTGGACCAAGGAGAGTGGCTTGACTTGGTAGGTGGGGTGGGTGGCCAAAATGTGGACTTTCCAAGCCACTTGTCCCCCACTTGGCCCACCTATCTAGAAGCCTCCATTTGACATGTTGACTGACCCCACATGGGCCCCTTGGCTGAGGTGGCTCAATGGGATGGGGCCTGGGGGGCCCGTGGGGCCCACAGGGTCCAAATTGTACATAAGCCCCTCTTACAATCAAAATAGCAAACCGAATACAACGAAATAAACACAAATTACACACACATAAAGGCTAACTAAATATGATAAATGGGGAGGCTCAAGGCAGAGTCTCCAGGCAGTCTCCGAGCCAGATGGACACTGAGGTGGCTCGAGTCGTGCTCCGTGTGCGGTACCGGTGGCTCGACATGTCGCGCCGCTCAACTGCTCGGGTGTCCGCACCAATTCTCCCCGGGTGGGAGAAACTCGACCCTGTCGAGTAAGGGTCGGCATCGCTCCTATATCGCTCTAGAAGGTCCGGATCGATCTGCTGCAACTCGCCATGTGTGATCCATGTGTCCTCAGTAGCGGGCCGTCCTCTCCATCGCACTAGGTAGCGCGGGTAAGATCCACTCCTGGTAACTGTCACTTGCTCGTCCAGTATACGATCTATATGCTCACACTGCCGTGAAAAAGGGGCTGGAGGTGGAAGTGGACACTCAGGTGTGGGATCACTCTCAAGGGGAGGAGATGGCTTAAAAGGCTCACTAGAGATCACCGCTGGGTCCCTATATGCAACAAGATCTGATACATTGAAGGTAGAGCTTACACCATATTCCTCGGGCAAGTCCACAACGTACGCATTAGATCCAACGCGTTTCAACACTCTGAATGGACCGGCTCCGCGAGCTTGCAACTTCTTAACGGTTCCAGAGGGAAACCGTTCAGGTCTTACCCTGATCATGACGTATTCGCCCTCGTGGAACTCACGGTGGTGTCGGTGGGCATCGGCTAACTCCTTGTACCGTGCATTGCTGGCCTCAATGTGACGACGGATGTCGTCATGCAAACTCCTAACATGCCTAGCAAACGACTCGGCCGACTCCGACACTCTAGCATGGATAGGCATGGGGACAAGGTCAACGGGTTTCCTAGGCCTACGACCTGTGACAATTTCAAATGGACTCATGCCGGTAGACCTATTCACCGAATCATTGTATGCAAACTCAGTCATGGGTAAAATGAGATCCCAATCCCCAATGCGGTCCTTAACTAGACACCTCAAAAGATCTCCCAGACTCTTATTGACTACCTCAGTCTGACCATCGGTCTGGGGTGATATGCAGTGGAAAACTTGAGGTGAGTACCCATCATATGCCATAGTGTCTTCCAAAAGTAGGAAGTGAATCTAACATCACGGTCAGACACTATAGTGCGAGGCAACCCGAACTTGCACACCACATGCGTAAGAAAAAGGCGGGCGACCCTCAAAGCATCCGAAGTCTTCGAGCAAGGAATAAAGAGGGCCATCTTCGAGAAACGGTCAACCACCACATAGACCGAATCATGCTTCCTGGAGGTACGTGGCAATCCCAAAATAAAGTCCATGCTAACATCCTGCCACGGGGCATCAGGCACGGGGAGAGGCGTATAAAGGGCCGAGCTTTGCATCTTCATCTTGGCCGTAGCACATGTACGGCACTGAGCCACGATGTTAGCGACATCGCGCTTCAAGCTCGGCCAATAAAATCGATGCTCCACTGCCTCAATAGTCTTGTTCCGACCAAAGTGGCCGGCTAGACCTCCCGCATGTAGTTCCCACACTAAAAATCTCGAACCGAAGTTCGGGGAACACATAGCCTGCTACCTCGAAAGAGGTAACCCTCCTGAAGCACACACTCATCAAGGTCTCTCGAGGGTCCGGCCTGGAGGGTGGTAAAAATCTGACCAAAGTTAGGACAATCAACATAGGCCTCCTTCATCTTCTCTAACCCTATGACCTCGGCACTCATGGTGGTAAGCAAACATGCTCGCCGACTCAAGGCATCAGCCACCTTGTTCTCCACTCCAGCCTTATGTTTCAGCACAAAGGTGAACTGCTGGAGATACTCGACCCAACGACTATGACGCGAGTTAAGCTTCTTTTGCGAATGGAGGTACCTCAATGCCTCGTGATCGGAGTATAGGACAAACTCCTGATGTAAAAGATAGTGCCTCCAATGCCTAAGAGCCTGAACAACTGCGTAGAATTCTTTATCATATGTGGAATATCGCAGTTTCGCGTCATTCAGCTTCTCGCTGAAATATGCGATCGGGTGGGACTCCTGACTCAAAACTCCTCCAATCCCAACACCCGACGCATCACAAGAGACCTCAAACAGCTTCGAGAAATCAGGCAGTCGAAGGATAGGTGTTTGGGTCATGCGCTCCTTGATGTCCTTGAAGGCGGCAGATGCGGCCTTCGTCCATACAAATGTGCCCTTACGGATGCAATCCGTGATCGGGGCGGTGACGGAGCTAAATCCGCGGATGAAGCGACGGTAGAACGTCGCAAGACCATGAAAGCTGCGGACATCATGAACCGTACGGGGTTCCGGCCACTCAACAATGGCTCGGACCTTCTCCGGATCGGCGGAGACCCCTGTACTAGACACAATGAAACCCAAGAAGGTAAGCTGAGGTGTCATAAGGGCACACTTCTGTGGGTTCGCAAACAACTGCTCTCGCCGAAGAAGTAGACAGACCTGCCGAAGGTGGTCTAAGTGGTCCCCTGTGGTGTGGCTATAGATAAGGATATCATCAAAATACACCACTACAAAGACTCCAATGAAAGGTCAAAGGACCTGAGTCATGAGCCGCATGAAAGTGCTAGGGGCATTGGTCATGTCACGCCCCGAACAAGGCGGAAGTATCGGGACGTACAGTTAGGGACACGCTAGCAAGAGAGGGAACTAAATCTAAAATAATACACAAGTGCTACAAGATGGAAATGCTAAATGATTAATAATAAACCACGACTAATACAATAATCCTCAAGTTCAACTTAATACAACTGGAATAATCAACCACTAAGACTCAATAACAAACTGAAACTAAATGATCTCCAAACACAACTAACAATAACACACTGCTAACACACTAGAACTGATACACTCAAGACATCACTCCTGCCCTTCCCCATCGGTAAGCGCGTCACCTGAAAAGCCTGGAAAGGGGGAAACAACGGGGTGTGAGCTAACGCTCAGTAGGAAATAACAGACATGTATAAGTGATTAACAGTTTAATTACATTTTTCAAAATGTCATGCTACAAATGATAAAAACGATAAAAAGATAACGATGATGAAACGAAATTCAAAGATCTTGCAAGGTCAAGAAATATAATGAATAGAATAGTAAGACAAGAATTTATTACAGGAGATAACGATAAAAAGTTGGCCATATCAAGTCAATTCAAGTCATGTCAAGCACGTATGTAATTTCATTCCACGTCCAAGTAATGAGCAAGTACAGTAACCACAAGTAGAGTATAGAACAGTGACGAGTGGAAAGTGAAAAGTAGTAGAAAGTAATGTAGAGAGTAGTGGACAGTCCTAGATTTAACACATGTCAAGTACTGGTGCCAAATGCCACACCTAGTCATTCACCTCCCAGGGGTACACGTAGTGTTCGGGCGCTCTTCCCAGGACCAGACCGAGCCCTTAATTGTTTGCCAGGCATTGATTTCTTTGGATCAAAGATCCCACGAATCTAGACTTCCACAGTTTATGGCCAGAATTCCAAGGTTTAAACTAAGTAGCAATAACAACTTCAAGTAGGAAGGAGATTCATTTCCAGAATTTCAAGGTAAGTATAATCATCAAGGAGATTGAAATCAAGTCACAGCAAGAGTTAATCGTGCTGCGCTACTGTAAAACAACAGCAATCAAACAAGTTAATCAACATATTAATCCTAATCATCAAGTTAAGATATCATGATTTAACCATTATCATTTGCATTAAGACAATTGCCAAGAAGCTGATTCAAGATGATAAGGCAAAGAACAACTCCCACAGGAGTGAAATAGAATGCATTAACAGAGATTTAGTTACACCATTAACCACTAATTATGTGGGTTTCTATTTAATCTTGTATGCATTGAAAACGAAGATGATAAACGGTGTGTTTTTACACTAAGTTTGCATGTATGGACCAACGTTAATTGAAACTAAAAGGGTACATGAATAGGTCATTAGTTCCTCAAAAATGTAGTTTTCAAAGTGTTTAGGTTGAATGGATTGATTCCCCGGTGATCCGGATTGATCCCCGGGTCAAAACATCACTAAAAATGGGTTTACGGGGCATGGGTCGACCCTTTGGGTCGACCCTTGAAAAAATTCCAGGGATGGGTCGACCCCTGGGTCGACCCCCCTCAAAAACATGCTTCATGGGTCGACCCCCTGCTCTGGGTGCATGGGTCGACCCATGGGTCGACCCCTGCAGGCCGTGGGTCGACCCATGCAAGGCAGCATTGCTGCTGCTTGCAGGGTGGAAATGGGTCGACCCACGGGTCGACCCCTGGGTTTCCAGACCCAAAAAGCGATGAAAAACTCCAAGAATTTGGGGTCTAAAAGTATTGGGATCATAACCATAGACTCTAGGGTCATTAATATGCATCTTAGGGTCATAAAACACAATTTTAAATCATGAATTTCGATAGGAATCCAATGAAATACAACCTATTCTATGAAGAACACAAGAAAAGTCTAGCTTGCTAACATGCTTCTAATAACACACGAAATACTCTAGGCATGATCTATAAAAATTGGAGATTTTGATGTCAAAAGAAAGCTAACATGCTATTGATTACATTCATGTATGTTAATTAGAAGTTGGGCTGTTATCACCTACCTCAAATTGAAGAAGGAACTCGAAACCTAGAATGAAGAACAACTTGACAGCACCTCACTAAAACTTCGATATCTCCTCGGATACCTAATGCAAATTGGGGCTTTTGCCACCAATGGAAAGAGCTCGATGAGAGGTACAATTTGCTATACTCATGATCAAGATTTGGTTGAGAATTCCTACCTCAATAGATTGATCAAAGAAGGATGAAGGGAAGCCAACGGCCTACTGACCGACCTCCACAAATCGAACTAGATCTCTCCAGATCCGAAATTTCAGCGAACCCCACAGCAGCCAAATGAAAGAAGACTCGTAGGGGTTCATTTTGATAGCTCATAGAGCTTCTGGAGCCTTCTGAATTGGGAGTATTTGCTGCTGCAAGCTACGAGTTTAGAAACGGCGCCAAAATCCTTGACTTGACCAAACTATGTCGGCAGCACGTTTTGGGGCTAAGTTTACCTCAAATTGATTGAGGGTAAATGTTCCTTTATGTAATACATTTCATTTGCCTCTGGAATCACCCCATTTGGTTGAGAAACAAGCTCGAATTTGATGTTCAAAGTTTGGGTGAATAGTAAATTCGAATTTGGGTTAGGTGGGTTGTAAGTCAGGCTTAAACCACTGATTAGGGCTAGATAATGATTTAATTAGGCTTACTCCAAGAAGATAAAAGTGTTAGTCAAAGCATCTATTATTTAATTACTATTTTTATGAATTTTTATATGTTAGATAAAATTCCATTTCTACTATTCCGTAATTAATTAAATATTAAGTTCGGAAGAATTAGTTCGCTAATTCGGCTTAATAAACGATTGTATTAGGCTTAATTGTAGAAGACAAAGTTGATAAACAAAATTAATTCTACAAGATGTGATTTTTGGGGATTTTTAGAAAATAGTAGAAAAATGACTTATTCTATTAATTAATTAATTAATCTAATTAATTTGGATAATTCTCATTAATTTCGAATAATTTCAAATAAATTCCAAATAATTACAAATAACTTTCTAGATAAATTTCTAAAGAATTTGGGGTCTTACACCCCCCCTACTTAAAGGAATTTGGTCCTCCAAATTCACTGCACTAAAACTGAGAGTAGAAAAAGATCGCTCACCTAGAATAGATCGGGATACCGCTTTCGCATAGTCTCTTCAGATTCCCATGTAGCTTCTTCGGTCCCACGCCGACTCCACTGAATCTTGACCATCGGTATCGAACGATTCCGGAGTTGCTGATGCTTCCGGTCCAGAATCTTGACAGGTCTTTCCTCATAGGTCAAATCTTCCTTCAGTTCAAAATCCACTTGTTGAATGATATGAGTGGGATCGTACACATATTTCCGTAACATAGACACATGGAAAACATTATGTACGCCAGACAAATGCGGTGGTAAAGCCAGTCTGTATGCCACCTCTCCCACTCTATCTAGAATCTCGAATGGACCAATGTACCTCGGACTCAGCTTGCCATGAATGCCAAATCTTCGGATCCCTCTCGTCGGAGAGACCTTTAAGAACACATGCTCGCCAACCTGAAATTCCAATGCCCTTCTCCTGTTGTCGGCATAACTCTTCTGTCTTGACTGGGCTACTTGTAACCGGTCTCGGATAACACGGATGTTCTGTGATGATTCCGAAACAAGATCTGGTCCAAGCCACTGTTTCACACCTACCTCGTCCCAACACAACGGGGAACGACAACTTCTACCATATAGTGCTTCAAAAGGAGCCATCTGAATGCTAGACTGATAGCTGTTATTATAGGCAAATTCAATTAATGCCAAATGCTCACTCCAATTACCACCGAAATCAATCATGCAAGCTCGCAACATATCTTCCACTATCTGATTGGTTCTTTCAGTCTGTCCATCAGTCTGTGGATGAAAAGCAGTACTGAAATTCAGACGAGTACCCAAAGACTCTTGCAGTCCCTTCCAGAAATGTGAAGTAAATCTGGAGTCTCGATCAGATACTATATTCACTGGGATACCATGCAATCTCACCACTTCCTTTATATACAAAGCAGCCAATACATCAATCATCCACTTGGACTTAATTGGTAAGAAATGAGCCGACTTTGTCAAACGATCCACAATCACCCATATCGCATCAAATCCACTACTAGTCCTAGGTAGACCCATAATGAAATCCATGCCAATACTTTCCCACTTCCATTGGGGTATGTCGAGTGGTTTCAATTTCCCTGCTGGTCTGAAATGTTCGGCCTTAACTTGCTGACATACCAAACATCTGCTCACAAAATCTGCAACTTCTCTTTTCATATTCGGCCACCAAAAGGACCTTTTCAAATCTCGGTACATCTTAGTGCCTCCAGGATGAATGGTATATCTGGATCTATGAGCCTCCTCAAGAATGTTGTTCTTTATTGTAGCCTCATCCGGAACACAAGTTCTGCCTTTAAATAATAATCTACCATCATCGGCCAACATGAAATCAGGTCTGCTACTCAAGCTTCCCTTGATCTCTACCAACTCGGGATCATTATCTTGCAAGGACTTGATCTCTATCAATATTTCAGGTTTAAGTTGAATCTGAGCAATCAAGATCCGATCATTGTCAATATTGAGATCCAGACTAGATAATTGTTCCAACAATCTCCATTCTTGTAACATGAGACTTGACAATCTAGCTACCGGCTTCCGGCTTAATGCATCTGCCACAACATTACCTTTGCCAGGATGATACTCAATCGAGAAGTCGAAGTCTTTCAAGTACTCCAACCATCTCCGCTGCCTCATGTTGAGTTCCTTTTGAGAAAATAAGTACTTCAGACTCTTATGATCTGAAAACACTATAAAGGTTTCTCCATACAAGTAATGCCTCCATATCTTTAAAGCAAACACGACTGCAGCAAGTTCCAAATCATGAACAGGATAATTATCTTCGTGCTTCCTCAACTGCCTAGAGGAATAGGCAATCACCTTCCCATGCTGCATGAGTACACAGCCTAAGCCAATACCTGAAGCATCAGTATAAACAACAAATCCTCCTTCACCGGAAGGTAAAGCCAAAACAGGTGCAGTAGTCAAACACTCCTTCAGAGTCTGAAAGCTTCGCTGACAATCATCTGACCAATCAAACTTATTTTCCTTGCGGGTTAATCTTGTCATAGGTACTGCAATCTTGGAGAAATCTTGAATAAATCTTCGGTAATAGCCTGCCAGGCCTAGAAAACTTCTAACTTCAGTTGCACTAGTAGGCTGCTCCCAATTCTTCACTGCCTCAATCTTCGAAGGATCAACAGAAATACCTTCCTTGGTGATAATATGTCCGAGAAAGGACACTTCTTGTAGCCAGAACTCACACTTACTGAACTTAGCATATAGCTGATGATCTTTCAATAGTTGCAATGCCATTCTCAGATGCTCAGCATGCTCCTCCTCATTCTTAGAATAAATCAGGATGTCATCAATAAAGACTACGACCTATTGATCAAGATAGGGCCGAAATATGTCGTTCATCAACTGCATGAAAGCTGCTGGAGCATTCGTTAGACCAAAAGGCATAATGACAAATTCAAAATGACCATACCTGCTGCGGAAAGCTGTTTTATAAATATCCTCTTCCTTAATCCGCAACTGGTGATATCCAGATCGAAGATCGATCTTAGAGAAATATTGAGCTCCCGCTATCTGGTCAAATAACTCGTCAATCCTCGGCAAGGGATATTTGTTCTTGACAGTCTGCTGGTTTATTTGCCGATAATCAATGCACAACCTCATCGAACCATCTTTCTTCCTGACGAACAACACAGGGGCTCCCCACGGAGAAGTACTAGGACGAATAAAACCCTTCTCGAGTAATTCCATCAGTTGCTGCTTCAGTTCCCTCAGTTCCGCAGGAGACATACGATAAGGAGCCTTAGAAATAGGAGCTGTGCCAGGAATAAGATCAATAGAAAAGATAACTTCCCGTTCAGGCGGAAGTCCTGGTAGTTCTTCTGGAAAGACATCAGAAAAATCTTGGACAACAGGAATGTCCTTAATCTCCATCTGCTGCTCAGGAGTTGCACAAACAAAGGCTAGAAAAGCCTCACACCCATGCCTTAAAAGCTTATCAGCTCGAAGAGCCGAAATGAGTGGTACGGAGTTATGGTGCTTGACTCCCGTAAAAGATAAACCAGAATGTCCAGTAAAAGTCACTGAGCTAGAACTACAGTGAACATTGGCCTCATACTTAGCCAACCAATCTGCTCCTAGGATTACATCATAATCCTTCATATCCATGCAGACCAAATCTGCTGGAAAGTTCTGTTCACCAATCATAACCTTACTAGAAGGATAGAAATACTGGATTGTTGATCTAGTGCCAATAGGGGTTGAAATCTCTAACGGAGTATTCATCAAAACAGGTTCCATAGCTAATGACTTAGCAAATCTCCGTGAAATAAAAGAATGTGTTGCACCAGTATCAAAGAGAGCAAACGCGGGCTTATCGATTATAGTAAGGGTACCTTCGACGAGTCCGCCATCATCAGAAATCCCAGTTTCATCTTCATGTAAAGCTTGAAGCTTGCCTTGTGGTTTCTTGAAGACTAGAGGTTTTGCCGGTGTAGCTTGTTCCGATATGAGAGGACAATTGGGGATACGGTGCTCCTTGCTTCCACATCGCAAACAGGCGCCTAGCTTGCGCCAGCACTCCTCTATCTTGTGATCCGGACGATCACAATAGTTGCACACGCCCTTGAATGGAACAATAGGGCCAGGCTTCTTGTCTTCATGCCTCGGCATCTTGCCCTTCCATGATCCAGACCCGCTCCACGAACCAGGTCCACTAACAGGCCTCTTCTTGGTATACCCGGGTTTGACACTCCCGGAACCCGTAGGTAATTCTTTCTTGGTGCCTTTCCCACGGATTCTCTCCGTCATTTCAAGAGTATCCTCTAGAACTTGTGCTTTCCTTACCATCTCGGAATAAGTGGAAATCTCCATCGGTGCCAATTGGTTGATATAATGAAGCTTCAAACCATTGAGAAAGCGCTTCGCCTTCATCTTCTCGGTGGAAATGAGATGTGTAGCATATCGAGAAAGCCGTGCGAATTGAGCCTCATACTCTGCCACGGACAAACCTCGCTGTTTCAAGGCCGCAAACTCTGCCGCTTTCTTCTCTTGCACTCTATCGGAAAAATACTTGCTATTGAAGAATTCCTCGAACTCTTCCCACATAACTTGCCGATCTCCGAGAGTTGCCTTGATAGAATCCCACCAAGTACGTGCATCATGTTCCAATTGAAATGTGGACAAAAGGACACGCTCCTGGTTGGTGCATTGCATAACTTCAAAGATTCTCCCCATCTCGTCTAGCCAGTGCTCGGCTTGGTCAGGGTCAGTCGAACCAGCGAATCTAGGCGGATTCATTCCGTGGAAGTTCCGGTATAGATCACTGGTGCCATGTGGTGCCGCTCCTGCCTGAGCTACTTGCTGAAGGGCCTGAGTAAGGCCTTGAACCGTACGTTACAGGTTCCTCCATTCAGCACGCTCAGCTGCCATCTACACGAGAAATAGGTTATTTAGGTTCAAATAAGATAGATAATTACACGATTAAGAAACGAACTTAACCCAAGTTCTACCCAATCTCACCAGGTCAGGTCCTAGACTTTTACAAGGTTAGGGATCTAGTGCACCTAGACACGACCAAAAACTCGGTACCTGGCGGAGGTAATCGGTCCGAAGACCACTCGCGCAAGTGTGCGACCTTCCCGATAGGCGTAGCCTAACGTTCGGGCAACACCTTTTTATATACCGGTTATTGGGATGCAATGCAAGAAAACTTAAACTTAGGAAACCTAGGAATGTGAAACCTAGGGCTCTGATACCAACTAAACTGTCACGCCCCGAACAAGGCGGAAGTATCGGGACGTACAGTTAGGGACACGCTAGCAAGAGAGGGAACTAAATCTAAAACAATACACAAGTGCTACAAGATGGAAATGCTAAATGATTAATAATAAACCACGACTAATACAATAATCCTCAAGTTCAACTTAATACAACTGGAATAATCAACCACTAAGACTCAATAACAAACTGAAACTAAATGATCTCCAAACACAACTAACAATAACACACTGCTAACACACTAGAACTGATACACTCAAGACATCACTCCTGCTCTTCCCCATCGGTAAGCGCGTCACCTGAAAAGCCTGGAAAGGGGGAAACAACGGGGTGTGAGCTAACGCTCAGTAGGAAATAACAGACATGTATAAGTGATTAACAGTTTAATTACATTTTTCAAAATGTCATGCTACAAATGATAAAAACGATAAAAAGATAACGATGATGAAACGAAATTCAAAGATCTTGCAAGGTCAAGAAATATAATGAATAGAATAGTAAGACAAGAATTTATTACAGGAGATAACGATAAAAAGTTGGCCATATCAAGTCAATTCAAGTCATGTCAAGCACGTATGTAATTTCATTCCACGTCCAAGTAATGAGCAAGTACAGTAACCACAAGTAGAGTATAGAACAGTGACGAGTGGAAAGTGAAAAGTAGTAGAAAGTAATGTAGAGAGTAGTGGAGAGAGTAGTGGACAGTCCTAGATTTAACACATGTCAAGTACTGGTGCCAAATGCCACACCTAGTCATTCACCTCCCAGGGGTACACGTAGTGTTCGGGCGCTCTTCCCAGGACCAGACCGAGCCCTTAATTGTTTGCCAGGCATTGATTTCTTTGGATCAAAGATCCCACGAATCTAGACTTCCACAGTTTATGGCCAGAATTCCAAGGTTTAAACTAAGTAGCAATAACAACTTCAAGTAGGAAGGAGATTCATTTCCAGAATTTCAAGGTAAGTATAATCATCAAGGAGATTGAAATCAAGTCACAGCAAGAGTTAATCGTGCTGCGCTACTGTAAAACAGCAGCAATCAAACAAGTTAATCAACATATTAATCCTAATCATCAAGTTAAGATATCATGATTTAACCATTATCATTTGCATTAAGACAATTGCCAAGAAGCTGATTCAAGATGATAAGGCAAAGAACAACTCCCACAGGAGTGAAATAGAATGCATTAACAGAGATTTAGTTACACCATTAACCACTAATTATGTGGGTTTCTATTTAATCTTGTATGCATTGAAAACGAAGATGATAAACGGTGTGTTTTTACACTAAGTTTGCATGTATGGACCAACGTTAATTGAAACTAAAAGGGTACATGAATAGGTCATTAGTTCCTCAAAAATTTAGTTTTCAAAGTGTTTAGGTTGAATGGATTGATTCCCCGGTGATCCGGATTGATCCCCGGGTCAAAACATCACTAAAAATGGGTTTACGGGGCATGGGTCGACCCTTGAAAAAATTCCAGGGATGGGTCGACCCCTGGGTCGACCCCCCTCAAAAACATGCTTCATGGGTCGACCCCCTGCTCTGGGTGCATGGGTCGACCCATGGGTCGACCCCTGCAGGCCGTGGGTCGACCCATGCAAGGCAGCATTGCTGCTGCTTGCAGGGTGGAAATGGGTCGACCCACGGGTCGACCCCTGGGTTTCCAGACCCAAAAAGCGATGAAAAACTCCAAGAATTTGGGGTCTAAAAGTATTGGGATCATAACCATAGACTCTAGGGTCATTAATATGCATCTTAGAGTCATAAAACACAATTTTAAATCACGAATTTTGATAGGAATCCAATGAAATACAACCTATTCTATGAAGAACACAAGAAAAGTCTAGCTTGCTAACATGCTTCTAATAACACACGAAATACTCTAGGCATGATCTATAAAAATTGGGGATTTTGATGTCAAAAGAAAGCTAACATGCTATTGATTACATTCATGTATGTTAATTAGAAGTTGGGCTGTTATCACCTACCTCAAATTGAAGAAGGAACTCGAAACCTAGAATGAAGAACAACTTGACAGCACCTCACTAAAACTTCGATATCTCCTTGGATACCTAATGAAAATTGAGGCTTTTGCCACCAATGGAAAGAGCTCGATGAGAGGTATAATTTGCTATACTCATGATCAAGATTTGGTTGAGAATTCCTACCTCAATAGATTGATCAAAGAAGGATGAAGGGAAGCCAACGGCCTACTGACCGACCTCCACAAATCGAACTAGATCTCTCCAGATCCGAAATTTCAGCGAACCCCACAGCAGCCAAATGAAAGAAGACTCGTAGGGGTTCATTTTGATAGCTCATAGAGCTTCTGGAGCCTTCTGAATTGGGAGCATTTGCTGCTGCAAGCTACGAGTTTAGAAACGGCGCCGAAATCCTTGACTTGACCAAACTATGTCGGCAGCACGTTTTGGGGCTAAGTTTACCTCAAATTGATTGAGGGTAAATGTTCCTTTATGTAATACCTTTCATTTGCCTCTGGAATCACCCCATTTGGTTGAGAAACAAGCTCGAATTTGATGTTCAAAGTTTGGGTGAATAGTAAATTCGAATTTGGGTTAGGTGGGTTGTAAGTCAGGCTTAAACCACTGATTAGGGCTAGATAATGATTTAATTAGGCTTACTCCAAGAAGACAAAAGTGTTAGTCGAAGCATCTATTATTTGATTACTATTTTTATGAATTTTTATATGTTAGATAAAATTCCATTTCTACTATTCCGTAATTAATTAAATATTAAGTTCGGAAGAATTAGTTCGCTAATTCGGCTTAATAAACGATTGTATTAGGCTTAATTGTAGAAGACAAAGTTGATAAACAAAATTAATTCTACAAGATGTGATTTTTGGGGATTTTTAGAAAATAGTAGAAAAATGACTTATTCTATTAATTAATTAATTAATCTAATTAATTTGGATAATTCTCATTAATTTCGAATAATTTCAAATAAATTCCAAATAATTACAAATAACTTTCTAGATAAATTTCTAAAGAATTTGGGGTCTTACAGGTCAACCCAAAAGGCATGAACAACCACTCATATAGACCGTCATTGGTCTTAAATGCGGTCTTCCACTCATCACCTGGCCTAATCCTCACCTGATGGTAGCCACTCTTAAGATCGATCTTCGAAAAGATAGTGGCACCTGCCATCATGTCTAGCATGTCATCCAGGCGGGGAATAGGGAACCTGTACTTCACGGTGATCTTGTTGATGGCACGACTATCAATACACATTCTCCATGTGCCATCCTTCTTCGGGGCGAGTAATGCAGGTACAGCACATGGACTCATGCTGTCCCGGACAGATCCTCTCTGCACAAGCTCATCGACCTGCCGTTTAAGCTCGGCATGCTCCGTGGGGCTCATTTGATAATGAGGAAGGTTGGGCAAAGAAGAGCCCGGAACAAGGTCGATGGCATGCTGAATATCCCGCATGGGTGGGAGTCCCTCGGGAAGCTCATCGGGAAAAATATCAGCAAACTCCTGCAGAATAAGAACAACCTCGGGTGGGAGCTCACCCTCGGAGTCCCGCTCCACCTCTCGGACCGTAATGGCAAACACCGGACAGCCCTGACTAAGCTCCTGCTCCATTTCCCGGGAGCTAATCATCATCAATCTCCTCGTCGAGGGCTCTCCTGGGCCAGAGGTAACGGTCATAGTCCGAGCTGGGGATGGGGTACTGGGCCAGGGTACGGAAGGCTTTGGAGTACTAGGGCCAGTAGGACCCCTGACTGATGGGTTCCTGGGCCGAACGGGGTGGAGGGTGACCCGCTGGCCATCGTGGTCGAAGGTACAGGTGTTCGACCGACCATGGAGTGTGGCATCTCGGTCGAATAACCACGGCCTACCAAGAATGATACTTCCCACTTCCATGGGGAGAACATCACACCAGATCTCATCACGGAGTGGAGCTGCAGCAGGACCAAGCACCGCAGCCTGACCGAAATGGAAGTGGTATCCACCCATGATACCTGATAGGGACAAGGATGGTCTACGGGTGTGAGACCAAGACGAGCGACAGCGTTCGTGGAGATTGCATTGATACAACTCCCGCTATCGATGACCACCTTGCAAATTTGCTTTCCTAGCCTACAGAATACCTGAAGGATAGTGGTCCGACGCCAGTCATCACTGGCCTGTGGCTGGGTGAGGATACATCTGACGACCCCCACATGGGTATCATCCGACTGCTGGACATCCTGGGCCTCACCTCCCATCTCATAGTACTCGTCAGCTAACTCTTCATCTGCCTCATAGCTGACTAACTCGAGGCCCGTAGGGGTGGTATCCTCGGCCTGTGTGTCCCCAATGTGAAGAGATGGGCGGGTGGGACACTGGTTGGCGAAATGGCCAAACCCATTGCAGCGATAACACTGCTGCCGTGATCCACTAGGCTCCCCAATCATAGGTCCTTTACCTTTATCCTCCCGACGGATAGGAGGCGTAGGCAACAAAGGACGTGCAGGAGGTGCGGGTGCCGGTGGACGGGCTATGGGTGGGGCCGTAAGATGCTGGGGACGAGGAAGGTCCCTCGGGGGTGGAGGATGAGGCCTAGGAGCAAAGGGCTCGGGGCGAGCGGGCTCCTGAGGTCGTGCCATGGGGGCCCTCGGATACGTGCCAGATGAGCCACGGGACTCGACACTACGAAGGGGAAAGGAGCCCAACTGATGGGGTGACTCAAACTCGGCCTCGAACTGCTTCAATTTGAGAGCAATCTGATATGCCTGCTCAAAAGTGGTGGTATTGCCGCAAACCTCTCCGAAAGCGGGATATCGTCATGGTGCTCTCTTCCGTGACCCCGCACCGCAAATAATACTCAACGAACTCGGCGGTGTACTCGGTCACGGATCGGTTCGCTTGGGAGATGCTTTGTCACTTGTCTATTAGACGTTGGCGATATGAGGCGGGAAGGTACTTCTCCCTCAACTTGGTTTTCATATCATCCCAAGTACCGATCTGGGGTTGACGTCGCTGGTTGAGCAGGCTCTCCACATTGATCCAATAAGTTTGGGCCTGCCCTTGCAGCTTCATTTTTGCGTATCGGACTCTTCGGTGCTCCGTCATCTCAAACCACTCGAAGTACCGGTCCATGCCGGCCTCCCAATCTAAATACAGCCTAGGGTCCAAGGACCCGCTAAAAGTGGGAGGGTCCGCACGCACACCCCTAAGAGTGCGGTCGTCATCCTCGTCATCACGATTCCATCGTTGATGACGACGACCTTTACCTCCTTGATCATTATCAGATGCATAATCATCCACCACATGCACCTGTTGAACCCCAACATTCTCCAGCTGAGCCCTTGGCACAGCAGGCTGCTGAACCGGCTCCTGTTGGCCTTTCATCGGCGCGGGTTGCGCCGCTACTGGGCCCCTCTCTAGGACGGTAATCCTCCCAATAAGGCCTTGAATGGACTGCTCCGAAACCCCGGCCCGATCCTCGAGGACTTTCATCCGCCCTTCTAGACGCGTTCCTATGCCATCCATACACATACTAAGACCATCCATACGCGTGTCTAAACGATCCATGATGGCCCGGAACATATCGGCCATGGAAGACTCATCGGAACTACGGGCTCGGGACTCCGCCATAGGTGGTGGTGGCGAGTATTGGGTACCTCGACGGGTGGGCATGCAACTGACACATGACCTAGAAGACACTGACTAATGCAAAGACACACTAAATGATGCACTTAGACCTAAACCAATATCCGGTACGGGGCGGAGTTAATCGATCCGAAGATCACTCCCGCAAGTGTGCGACCTCCCGATAGGCGTAGCCTAACGCTCGGACAACACCTTTTAAGATACCGAATTATCGGGATGCAATGCAATTTTAAAACACTCTTTTTTTTTGTTTTGAAAATAATGATGATCCTAGACTTGACTTAGCCATGATGCATGTAAGACATATGCAAAGACTACCCTAGACTCGACTTGCTCTGATACCAAACTGATGCGGGACGGACACGGGAGACGACACTATTAGGTGCCACCCTCGGACTCTAGATGAAGACGCGACCAGCAGCACACACTAGGGAGACACTAAGCCCGACACTACGAGCTCCTAGTGGCAAAACATTGCTAACAGAAGTGGAAGCTCACTCGTCGTCCCAAGCGATGGAAAGCGCGGACCGTGTGCGGTTAAGGAACCGGCGGAGGTCAAGGGTAGTCCGACTCAACTTCCGGACTCGGATCGAGTCACGGGACGGGTCACACTCACTCTCACAGTGGTGACATGGACACACGGGCTAGTACCTATGCTCTCGGCAGCGGCAAAAGACCGTATACTAGCTAAGCAAATGAACGCCAAGAGGTTCGGACCATTACCTCCACGCACCCGGCGTGGCGAAGACAACCCCGACCGAATCACGGACTCCCGGTTAAACAATATCACAGCAATACAAAGATTTGACCCACTCCACGTAGGGAGGTAAAAGGTCACATGTGGAGCCCGGGAATCACGCAACTCGGGTTGATGGGCAGCATCTTGATGTCGCCCGGCGGTGCCGAACTCCGCGTTTTCGGGCTTTCCGAACGTCGGGTTCTGCGGGCCCGCGGGACCCACGGATGGCGCTGTCCTCCGGATCTGCGGGGGTGGGACCCACTATGATGGGGACCCCTGGTGGCGCGCCTCCACGGACGGCGGTCGGCCGGGAACACCGATTGGGGGTCGATCGGTCCCGATTCCCAAGCTTTGAAGTTGCTGCCCACGGATTTTTAGTTGCTGTTTTCAGGCGCGCGCTCCGGCGAAAACGACTGCTGCGATCAATCCCGACGTCGGATCGGGACGCATGAGCTATCGTTGGAAAGCTCTCTTCAAATTCTTCAATCTAGACCTAGAGAGATCTGCTGGATCTGGTCGGATCAGAACTTTAATGAATTTATAAGCCCCTATTGTACAGTAACTGAAATCTCAGATCTGTAGGGTACTTGTCTGAGAACCACCGTTGACCGCCTGGTAAAACCTCGATTCAGCTCTTGAGCTCTTCTTCAAAGTTGTAGGGTATCAAACCACGGAACGGGGACTATTTTTGGAATTTGATTTGGAGGTGGTGGTGATTTACTATTATGTTTGGCGTGACTGGTGGTCGGATCTTAGAACATGGGGACAAAACTATAGCTGGGACTAAGAACGATTTTTAGAAAATATGAAATGGACGAACCAAAAATTGAGAAAACTTGTGAATGAAGGGGTGGATGGGTGGAACCTCTAGTAAAATTGGGAGAACCAAAATAAATCAGAAAGTGGACCTAAGACATGAAACTCAGGGCGGGGATGAATCTGGACAGAACTCTGGCAGAACCGAAATGGAAGAGTGGACGAAAATCAGAAAATATGAAACGAGATCTGAATGGCAAACCAAATTTTGTGGGATTTCCTTGACACCTCTGGAACATCGACTAAAATGTACAGATCTATATGAGCTCGTGGCTGAGACAAGAAATTCATGGAAGCCTCTGTGGTACTGCGCGGGCAGAACTCCGTTGATGGCGAAGGCGGTGCAGCGGCAGCTCGTGGCGGCGGTGGCGGCGACCAGAACTGATAGGGTGGAGTCTCACCACCAGAAGGAAGCCTTCACAGCTTCAAGGGGGAGAGGGAGAGGAGAAGGGGGCGCACCAAGGCTGGAGCTTCATGCTTTTCTTCAATTCAAATGGCATTAATTCATCAAAATAGAAAATACAAGCTTAAATAGGTTACATCTCACATCCATCCACAACCGTAGGATCTAGGAGTGGGAGATGAAGGGCTGGGATGGCATGAGACACACACACACAAAAATAATTAAAAAATACAAGGGGAGGGGCGGCCCTTGGACCAAGGAGAGTGGCTTGACTTGGTAGGTGGGGTGGGTGGCCAAAATGTGGACTTTCCAAGCCACTTGTCCCCCACTTGGCCCACCTGTCTAGAAGCCTCCATTTGACATGTTGACTGACCCCACATGGGGCCCTTGGCTGAGGTGGCTCAATGGGATGGGGCCTGGGGGGCCCGTGGGGCCCACGGGGGTCCAAATTGTACATAAGCCCCTCTTACAATCAAAATAGCAAACCGAATACAACGAAATAAACACAAATTACACACACATAAAGGCTAACTAAATATGATAAATGGGGAGGCTCAAGGCAGAGTCTCCAGGCTGTCTCCGAGCCAGATGGATGCTGAGGTGGCTCGAGTCGTGCTCCGTGTGCGGTACCGGTGGCTCGACATGTCGCGCCGCTCAACTGCTAGGGTGTCCGCACCATGATTGCCCACCCTTGTCTACAAATTTTAACACAACCCAAACAAACCACAGATATGAATGATAAACCTAAGATAGAGGCTTGATTGGAATGAATGAAAGTAAATCAAGCAAGCTCTCACAACTTCCCAGCGCAGAGATATACTCACTCGAATAACGAAATATGAACGGATAGTTGAGTAAACTCACGTCTCGCCATCTCACACTCGTATAGTGAACGGAATAATGAATATCAACAACCACCAGATAAGCAAACCATGGCATAGTATTTTTAGGTGGTTCAGATGCACCAAGTGCCGTCCTATGTCCACCCCTCTCACCTCGAGAGGATTTCACTATAAACGCTGCTCGACGGCAGCAACCACACACATGGGCTCGACAGCCCACACATGTGGGTTCTCGCACGACGACGAGACAACCCATACACACTCGGAGCAAGCTCCGAAAATGTCTAGATGTGAAGAATAGAATGGAAAAATACAAGCCCAGTTATGAGAGTATCGATCTAAGCACAAAATGACTGAGAAAGTGATAAAGAAGATGGATCTTCCCCACAAATCCTTAAATATGCTAGGAGTATAAAGAAGGTAGCAGTTAGAACAAGAAAACCGAGGTTGGATGAAGTCGATGTAGAGGATGTAGTCGCCCGAATCTCCGGATGTAGAGGATGTAGACCGCGACCTCCAACTCTTGGCTTGGGCTCGATGGAAGACGGCCTGGCACAGCTCTCCTTCACCTCCAGCAGATGGGAAACCCTTCTTCTCTAGCAAGACAAGAAAACTCCACGTTATAAGCTCAAAGGATTAGTTTGATCGAAGGAAAGGGGCGGCTATGTATACCAAGGGGCTTGAAGCCCCAAAGGACTTAATAGCCGTTCCCAAATCCCCTTAACAACACACACAAGGTGCAGGGGATGCCCTAAGGTCATTAGGGTCAAAAGCCAAGCTAAATGGATCCTCCCTAAAAGATTTCGAAACAGATCCGGAATTCCCGTTAGAACGTTCAGAAAAAGTGTCGACTCATGGAGTCGACTCTTTTTCCTGAATGTTCTGCCAGAACATATATAAAAACAAAATCGAGATACGAGTGTCGACCTATGGGGTCGACACTTTTTTCCAAGTGTTCTGGCCTGTGAAGAGACATAACATTCGTGGTGAAAAGTGTCAACTCTCGAGGTCGACACTTTTTCACGAACATTCTGTTTTCACATAAATGAGGAAACTTACCTGAAAGTGTCGACCTACGAAGTAGACACTTTTTCCCGTGAGTTCTGCCTTTAGCAAAAGAACCCTGGTGAAAGTGTCGACTTCATGAGTCGACACTTTTTGCCAGTGTCTTTTCTTTCAACGCAAGGCAGAAGCTCCGTTAATAAGTGTCGACCCCTTAGGTCGACACTTTTCCTGACTGCAGAAATACATCAATAACACCAATAGAAAGCTTCACAATTCAAATACATATATCAAGGTTGATCAAAGGAGTTCATAAAACTCAGATTTACATTGCAAAGCATGATTTCTACCTAGATCAGTCCATTCACACTAAGATCCAAATAAGCATCTATTCATACCTTGGCCTTAAGTGATCGAGTGAAAAATTTCACAAATATCCTGCATTCACAATTTCCCATTCAACTCAACATCTCAATTTAACAAATGAAACTTTCACAATCATCACATATTGAATTCCACATTCAAAGCACCCATTCATTTTTTTTGACAGTTCAATTGGCTTTTTCATGCACATGACTTCATTCACTTGACATAATTCCAACATATAGGTCCAAGCAATAGTCACTCACTCAACATTCAATTGAGTTAATCCAAATCAAACTTTTTCAAAATTGTGCATTTTGCTTGGTATTGCCAAATCAATCAACCACAATCTGAAATTCATCAAAATCCTCATTCATCAAATATGTATAGCAATTTAGATCACATACAAAGAGAACTCATGACTTTGTCATTCAGGATCTTCGTCAAAATAGTCCAGGGCACAACAATCTCCCCCTTTTTGACGAAGATAAAGCCATCGAGAAAACTATAATATCTGCATGAAGGATGATAGTTTTTGAACCAAAACTCCCATTGAGAAATTGCATAACTTGCTTATCAAATATGTAAGCAGAATCAATCAAGAACAAAGCAAGTCATGAATCTTCATGCCAATGCAACAATGCAAAATGCAAGCTAAGTGCAAGCTAAAGCTAAATTATTTCTCCCCCTATTTGTCAGAGTCAAATAGGGGATTATTAAAACTGTAAAGGATGAAAGGTAAGCCTCAATATGCACAGTTAGTGCAATGAGATGCATATGAAACGCAAGAAATGAGCAGTCAAGCACATATGCACTCACTATACCATTAAATAGCAAACATGTTCTGTATGAATGGGTTAAGAAATATGATGTAGACCGAGAACATGAATTTCATGTGCAATAGTAAAAGGGTAGTGCTTACAAGAAGTGGTACTGCAAGACTAATGAAATATGACTGATTCAAGGTGTACATCCATACAATCACTCCCTAGGTAAATATGCGAAGTATGAGCAACGAAATCTAGACAGTATGGATTTTCAGATTTTCTAGAAAACACAGGTAGGAACTTTTCTTCCCTACACTTTCATACAACGTGCTCAACTTTTGGTAGCTTCACACAACCCCAAGATTATTTTCATTTTTGAATGACAAGTTGACTAACCTTTTGACACGAGTCATGCCCTTTGTTTTAGGGGCACTTCCTGGTTACTCGGTATCGTCACTTATGATTATGTGGATAGGACACTTTTCAATGCGAGTTTCCTCCTTTATTTCAGGGGGGATTCCTTATTTACTTGATGTCTAATCACACTTATTGACTATTTTTGATAGGGTTGACAGCTTTTTCCTCACAAGTCACATGATTTCCATGTAGGGATTCCAGAGTCCTAAATGTGTTAAGTGGAATAAGTGAAATCCTTATTAGTTAGACTCATTAACTCACATGTGCAAATTATGTGAGAGATTGCGTAGAATGTAAGAGATGAATTAACCTATTCATGGTGATGTCTCCCCCTAAGTGTATGCACCGTTATAACAAAAATCTCCCCCTTAATATGTGCCATGTTAAAACATGTCCTAGTCAAAGAATTTTATTTAGCAAGGGCGTAAGGTCATAGAAGATTTCAACTGAAAGGTGTGTAATTTATATACACTCAAGCATTTTAAAATGATGTATTCTAGCAGTTTGATTACTGGTACGAGGCGGAGTACTTAGGTCCGAAGACCACACTCACGCATAATGAGAGTTTCCAGGTGGACTTAATCCACCTTTCCACTGACGTCATTTTATATACCGGCGAATCATGGCATTCATGCACATTTAGATGAAGTATATGCATTTATGTACATGCGGATGCGAAAGGATAAAAGCATGTAAGAGAACCAAATTGTTATTCACTGTGATATGCACAAAAAGGTGACGTTTGAAAAGTAAAGGCAATGAAAACTTTTTATGTGCAAAGCATACGGCATTATGAACATTTTCTTTATGAAAAAGATGAAAAGAGTGTATGTACAATTCAACTCAAAAGATCTAAGTATCTAACCTGCACACTCCTAATTCTCTTCTCAGAAAATAAAATTGTTCAGAATTCAAAGGTTTTGTAAATATATGTGGACGTCATAAAAAAGGAAGAGAAGAAAAAGAATGTTCCTGTGGCACAGACGTCTCGACATCTCAAGAGCAAGATGAAGATGGGAAGGCCGAATAAACTCTATACCTCCCCCAAGCAAGATGAATATATACCCGGTGCTCCGCCACCCAACAAAGAAGCCCCTCGGGCAGAAGGGACAACCCTGGCTCTCCAGTCGGCATGACCGAAGGCCAAATCAGAAGAAGCTCGGAACTCAGACGCGGGTTTGGCTTGTGCCAAAAATCACTTAAAGTCCCGAATCGGGATTCAAAAACTCCGAGCTAAACACCTCGGAGTAGGAGCATTACAGCTGAAGTTCTTCAGGAGCACAACTGATCGCCTGAATGGCCGCGAAGCGGAGATGAGGTCTAAACCGGTGCGGCCTGCACTTAAACCGACGCGCCCTTGCTTAGGCCTTAAACCAGCGTGCTCCTTCCAACAGCCTTAAACCAGCGCGCCCCCCTTCTCATTCCAAACCGGCGCGCCCCTTGTGTGCTGCTAATTCGGTGCGCAAAACCCCGCCCCGTTTTAACCGAATGGCCATCCCATCCGCCAGCCGATACTCTATTTTCGCATCAGTCTGGTGCCGAGAGGGCATTCAATGCTCTGAAGCCCTGCCTCCACGGGCATTCAATGCTCGAAGCTCTGTCTCCACATCCGTTCGATAATGCAGCGGCGAAGGCATGCATCGGCGGTGGAAGCAGTAGAAGATCTCCAGGCAAACCCACGAACATCCCATCCTCGGACGAATGCCCGCGTACTGTGCAAATCAACGGATGACACCGCGGCATGTCAATCCCGTTCGTCCGGCAAACAAAAGCAAGTGGAGGGAGTTTCTTCCGTTCGAGAAAAGAAAGGGCAACCCGTTCTATATATACTCTGCCTGTTCCACAAAGAAACGGGCTGGCTGGCCATTAGGAAAGGAAGCCGGCACCCGAAGAGAAGAAGAAACTCAGTGAGAAGAAAAGGCCACCCGAAGAGAAGAAGCCCCGTCCCTGCACCTGCTTGGTAAAAAAAAAGGAGAGAGATTGAGCGTGAGAGAAGAGAGGTGAGCTCGGAGGGGGAGGAGCTTGAGCCCCATTCCCCCTCCCCCGTTGTGGATGCACTTTTTATTTAATAAATCGTTGTTTATTTGTTTATTGGCGTTTATTAAGTGCGTGGGCATGCCAGTCACATAGTGACGATTTATTGTGCGCTCGATCTGACTAATCAGACGATTGTGTGGTTCGTGTCGGGACTGAGACCCGCCGCGCCATAAAGGTCACGACGTCGTTTACATCCCCTCGGAGAGGGGAACACCCTTGATTAATCGCCGAGAAAAGGGGCCTCATGGCCGGAAAATTAGTTACGTGAAAAGTCTATTAGGAAACATTGAAATCCCCGTGCGAGGGTGAGAAGAAAGCATTCGAGATCATGTCGGTCGTGTGTTGACCATTTGATGTTCGGACGAGTGTCCGGCTTGTGAATCGCGTAATCGTCACGAGAAACCCGGAGCATATGTATGCCGGGGGTATGGCAAGTTTATTGTTCAAAGGGACAGGAGACATTTGGTTGAATCCCGGTTAGAGTGATCAGAAATCAGCGAGTTTATTGGCCCGGTGCGAGATCGAGTCAGGACCATTTCGGGGGCGCCTCCCGCGGTCCAAACGAGGCTTGCGTGGGCATCATTAATATTTCCGGTGCCGAAGGGCAGTGGGAAAGTGTCCCGGGACTATATTCCAAAACAAAGATGTGTACAGAGATAGCCGGCTATAGGCCTACGATGTGGGTCAGGCGATGACCATGGTTGGGGATGAACCCAAGGTCCAAACGCGACTCACGAAGGTCTTATTGATATTCCCACACGTGTGGTTGGGGGAAGACGAGAGCCGTCTTGTTCCATTCATATTTTGTTGGTCATTCATGGACCATTTTATGTTCGGACAAAGATCTGTATTGAAGACGTAAACGGAAATAAACCCGTACAAATGTCTGCCGTGAGTACGGCAAGTTTTAATGCAAGCACGGGATTCGATCCCGGGATATACGTCGGTCACTAACGGACCATTCAGTATTCGGACGTAAGTCCATATTAGTAGCGTCAAGGACAACGATAAAACCGTACGGATGTCTGCCGTAGGTGCGGCAAGTTTAATGTGGGTGCGGGGTCGGACCCCGATGAAGATGGGTCAAGCTGATGATCTATTGGCCCGAGGTGGTTGCGGACTATGGCCATATCGGGGTTTCCAAGGACCACGTCTGATGCCACGGGACGTCATTACTTTTCTCTTCACGCACGGTCCTGGGAAACGAAGGTTCCAAGGTATACGTGCGTGTCGGTCACGGTCGGACCATTCATTGTTTGGACGCGGGTCCACGTTTGAAGCATCGAAGACGATGATAAAACCGTGCGAATGTCTGCCGTAGACGCGACAAGTTTAATGTGGGGTTGCGGGATTAGATCCTGGGAGAAGCGGGTTGAGTTAACGAACTATTGGCCCGAGATGTGTTCGGATCATGACCATGTCGGAGGTTCCGAGGTCCACGTCCGATACCACAAGGCATCATTGGTTTTCTCTTTGCACCAAGTCCGGGGTGTGAATTGTTAAATGCGTAGCCTGAGCTCGCTAATGTGCGCCCTCACACGCGGATCGACCTGCGCGGTCAGGTCGCGGGGTTCCTTTCTATTAGCATTGAACTTCTTTTTTCTTTTTATTTGGTTAACTCTTCTTTACGAAATCACGCCGGATCAAGGGGAAGTCTGGGGGCGCGCCGGAATAGAGGGCGTCGGATTAGCAGGATGCCAAGGGCAAGGTGAGCGCGCCGTTTAACGGGATGCCAAAGGGAATAAGGGCGCACCGCCTTTGGCTGCGCCGGAATAGGATGTGTAGCAGGATGAAGTGCGCGCCGGTTTAACGGGATGCCAAGGGAAATAAGGGCGCGCCGTTTTAAGGTGTTCACAGAAAGAGATGGAGGGGGGGGGCGCCATTTTAAGATTGCAAATGGAGATGGGGGGCGCGCCATTTTAAGATGTATAGAGGAATGGGATTATGAGAGCGATGTTAGACCGGCGCGGTGGAATAGTCACCGCGCCGTATTAAACTCTCCCGAGGGTTTGTTTCAAAGCGATTGACTGTGTGTTTCTTTTCTTTTCTTTCATTTTGTGATACGTTTATTCATTCATTTGGTGGATTAAGTTCGGTGAAGAGGGGGTTTAATTGTTCTAGTTGTTTATTAAGAGGAATTAGCATGAATGCTTAAGTGTCCGTTCGAGGGGTCTGATTCATAGAGCTTACTGCGTGTTGTTCTTGTTCTCGGAGGTGGTTTGTTCATTTGTTCTTGAGTGTTCTTAATCCCCAGGTAAGAATTGGGCAGCATCTCCCCTAGACCGGGGCTTGCCAGAGAGAAGCGAAGGCCACCAAACGGATTGCTCCGGGGTGACCCTCAAAAATCGGAGTGGCCTTACGGCGGTCCGAACCCATGTGTGAGTGTGGAGCGCTCGAGGGCTAGCCTTCAAGAGCGACCACGACTCACGGGCGATGAATCTTCGACGCGGGACAGATATTTGCCACGAGGGCCATGAATGTTCATCCGGTGACGGGTTCCCTTGAGGGACATGCTATGGACAAGCGAGCCTCGAAGGGCCCTGGACGATTAGAGAGGGGGGGAAGGGAGGTGTAGATCGGAACGGAGAAAACACTGAGCTTGCAGAAGGGCCCTTTTCTTTTATTCATCCTCACAAACGGGGAAGAAGTTGACACAGGGAGAGTTCACCCTGGGATGGGAGTGGAATACATTGCAAAAGGGGGAAGAAGAAGATACATACGAGAGAAAAAAAAGGGAACACAGACCCCCCCCCTCGACTCACCTCTCACACTCACACCCTCTCTCTTTCTCTTCACCTTGCCGGCGTGGATGACGGGAGCTTCTTCTCTCTTTTTCTTCTTCCCTTCACTGCACAGAGCCGAGAGCACCTTCTCTTCTCCTTTTTGGATGGCCTGCTGGGGGAAAGCTAGGATCCTCCTCCCCTCTTCTTCTCTTCTGCGGAGTATATATATAGTGGGTTGCCTTTTCTTTGCTCGAACGGAAGAGAACTCCCGCCACTGCGTTCATCTGCCAGACGAACAGGGTTGGCTTCTATGCTGGCATCCGGTGATTGGCGCCGTACCTTGTCGTTCATCCGAGGATGGCACAGTTGCGGGTTTGCCGGGAGATCTTCATCCGAAGACATGCCTTATCCGTTGATGCCGGTGCGCTGTCGAGTGGAGACGGAGGCACGGCTTCAGATCATTGAATGCTCACTGCGCACCGCATTTAAACAAAACAGAGCATCATAGTTTCGATGGGATGGCATGAGGTTAAAACGGCGCGGTGGAACAGTGATCGCGCCGGTTTAAACCCAAGTGCAATTGGCGCGCCGCATTAAGATTGCAAATGAGCCACGCCGTATTCAATGTTTGAAAGAAGAAGCTTTTGAAGATGGGCAAGACGGGTCCTTCAACTTTAGCACGCCGGTTTAGCTTGTGCAAATGGGTGGCGCCGTTTTAATCATCAAAGGGGGATGGCCCCTTCAACAGGAGCACGCCGGATAACCTGAGGGGCGCGCCGTTTTAATGCAACACAAGGGAGCTCGTATTAGAGCATGAAGTGGGGCGCGCCGGTTAAGCAAAGGGTCGCGCCGTTTTAAGGCGCGCCGCTTTAAGGCCCTTCCATGCCATTTTAAGCACCGAACAGATTCTTCTCAAAGTCGCGGCCGTTTATATGAATGTCGGCATTCCCAGAACGTTCCGGTTGGAATGTATGGCCTCCACAATTTTTCGTTCGCAGCCTTCGGGACTCGGTCCCAGACTTTGCGTGACTTCAGATGCAAGCTGAGACTGTGCCGAAGTTCCCGACTCTTCTTTGATTCAGCTTTCGGCATGGCCGGTCGGAGCGTTGTAGCTGTATCTTCTGCTTAGGGGGCTTCCTTAGCGGGTAGCGGACCACTAAGCGAGTTCTCGTCTTGATCGGGTGAGGCATGAGGTTTATTCGGCATTTTCATCTTCGACTCGCGCTTGAATGTGTAGGCGCGAATGTCGCCATGATCATCATCGCCATTTTTTTTGGTGTCCACACCCGTCGATGTATTTCTTCCCTTCTCTTTGATGTATTTCCCCCTTTTTGCTTTGGGGTAGATTCCCCGTTGTCTTTCCCCTTGCGGATGAATAAAAAAAGAAAAGCCCTTTTGCAATATATGGTGTTATGCTTTGACCTCCTCCCCTTTCTCTTCATTTTCTTATCATCCAGGGACCTCGGAGACCTGCCTCTTTGTGGCACGGCCTTCAGAGGAACCCATCGAACAGATGAACATCTAAAGCCTCTCGTGGCACACATTTGTCCCGCTTGAACGTTAATGAAATCATCACCCGTGAGCTATGAGAGCTCTTGAAGGCTAGTCCTCGAGCTCTTCCACACTCACATCTGGGTTATCGGACCGCCGTGAGGTCTACATTTTGAGGTCCACCCTGGAGCAATCCGTTTGGTGTTCCTCTATTTTCTCTGGCAAGCCTCAGTCCGGGGGAGATGCTGCCTGATTTTTTGCCAGAATCAAGAGCAGAACAACAAGAACAAGCAAATAAACTAAACTCCCTGAGGGCCAGATGATGTGACACGACCCCTCGGACCTAGAATTTGCAAGCAACACAACGATTTTGGCAACGTGACACAAGTGGATTCACTCGCGTTGGCACACTCGGGTCCGTAGGAGGACTAGCGATGACGGTGAGGGTCCGAGATTGGACCTCAATGTTCCAAGGGTATGGCCTGCTAAGGATGGACCCCAATGGGGCAGGGATGCCCCAATTCCGTGGGCGGCCAGCACGCCAAGGGCGTGGGATGTAGTGGTTCTCTCTCAACTCGCTCCGCGGTGGCACTCAAATCGATGATATTTTGAGACCGGGCACTCACTCACCGACCGACGGCACTAAGCAGCAATACTAAACAAGCAAAGCAATTCCAGTAGAGTAGGGCAACCTGAGGCTCACCTGATCGGTGTGAAGACACCGATCCCGGTCGGAGACGAGGGCGAGCGGGGAAGTGTGGAATCCTCGCACACTGCACCGATGAAGCTTGACCTGTTTAAAGATTACAATCACTACACCTCACACAGGAGGGTGGACTTGGGGTGGGGATTTTTGTATTAAAAGTCAAACACTACCTCCGCACAGGGAGGGGTGCTAAGCCGGCCAGGCGGGGAGGGGAGATAAGCTCGATCGCGCCGACGGAGCACCCGGCCGAATCTGCCCGGGTCTGGGACAGCAAGACAGGGGGTCGATGTAGTCACCACTGTGAGCTCCCCTAGACTCAGAACTTGATGAGACTTGCGCCAAAATGTCTCTGACATACCCAGGTACGACTGTGATTTTTAGTGGGCAGTCCCGAGGTCGTCTCCGGCGGGGACGGGCTCTGGAACAGGTCCCTTGCGTGCAGAAGCAGACTGTTCCCAGGGACAGCAGCGGATGGCCGAAGTCACCACGGCAGCTCCTGAAGTCCGAATGAGGCAGGACCAAGTCAAGGACGTCCGTGGATGAGTATTCTTCGAGCAGCAACCAAGAACAGCACCAGAGAATGTCAGGGCTTTGAGGAGGAGTCCGTTGAGTGAGGCACTATCGGGGCAGGACCTAAACAAACTGTCTGCATGCCCGGGAGAGAAAAAATGGGAAAGGCACTTCCTGATGCCGAATGGGATGCCGCTTGTTTGTGGTGGTGGAATACTCGTGGTTGCAGCTCTCGGCCAAGTGGCGCCTCCAGAAGTTGAAGGATGTGGCCGTGGTGGAGGTTCAAACAGCATGGCAGAATCTGGCCGCAGCAACTACCTGATATGAACAGTGACTTGCAGAAGCTACACCGGCCGCTCCCGACCTCTGAATCACGAGCCGTTGGAGTTTCTGGAATCGTGGTCGTGTCTACTTCGCAGAGAAACCAATGGGGAAGCCGGATGAGGTTGGAGGAGACAGGGGGACCCAAAAAGGTGCTGACAGGTTGAAGCAGACTTGGGGAAGCAGCTTGGAGCAGTCGGAGGAGAAACTCTATAACTCTGTCTCACGGAACCCGAACGCAGTTCTGCTTCCTGATCCTGGAAGAGGACAGGTCGTGGAAGAACTTTGATGAAGAGGCCTCGGCTTGGTTCTGCTAGGGTTGGCCGTGGCACAGCTTCAAATCTGGTTCTGGTACTCTGCAGGGGGAGCCCAGCGCAGTCAGGGGAGAATGGCTCTCCCGGACAGCCCCGAACTCGGAATGGGATGAGATGACCTCGCTTGCGAAGAAGACTCGCAGACCTTTCCGTCGATGTAGGCCACGCCCCCAGGAGCTTCGGGAAGAGGTCGTGGGCAGCACTGCAACTGGCGGCTGTTCTGAGCTTCGTGCCGCCCCCTTTGGTTGCCGCTTCATGGGCCTTCTCTTTGCCTGTGGACGCCGCAGCTTCGGTGCTTCAGTCCCCCTCGCGCCCCCCAGAAGCTGTTGCTGTGCCTACGCGATCAACTCTGGGGTTCTTGCCCCCGGACGGTGCCTCCATGGTGGTTGACTCCTTCTTCCAAGGGGTTGACTCCACCCCGGCTGACCCGCAACCGACTGCAGCTTCATTGGTGCTGCCCCCTGCAGTGCCCTTGGCTGGTAGGATCTCTCCTTCGGAGAGAGTCATCATCTGCCCTCCCACATCGGCAGCTGCTACCAGGGTGTCGTCCCCCGTGCCCCAGGGGTCGACACCCCTCCCTGGCAGTGCTCCCGTGGACGTTTCTGTTCGGGAGGCGGCCCCTCACCAGCTGCCGCCCCCATGCCTCCCTGGCGATGGAGACTTGGTCTTGGCTCATGGCCCCCTTCCAATCTCTGGAGTGGTTCGCTGCTCTTCGGCCCTCTCCTCTGGTGCCGCCATGGTCGCCCATGAGTCTTCTGCAGCTGCATTCGCTCCTCCAGCCACCGCCATGTCTTACTTGGAGCCGTTCCCGCGTCTCCCAGATGCCCATGCTCGCTTTGTAGGCCTCTCCCCCTCGGCAGGGGGCCTTGCGGCTCCCCCCCGGCTATTGTTCCGTCCGGCCAAGGTGCCCCCCCTCCGTGCACTGATGCACCCGCAGGTGCTTCTCCTGCTGCCCGGGTGTCTACCTCTTTGGTTCTCGGCCTCCCTGCGCCGGATGCTTTCCCCCTAGGTGGCCCTTCTTCTGGGCTTAATGCCGGTGCGGTTGCTTGGTCCCCGGCTCTGCAGCCCATCTCCCAGGCGGCTACCGTTGATGGATCCTTGGGTTCCTCTGCTTCTCAGACGGCCGCCCCCCGCCTCTCCTTCGCCCAAGCTTTGAAGAAGAAAATCATTCGCCCCCCCCCCCCCCCCCGGGCCGATCGTCGAGTCCGCCCCGCCTCCTGCTCCGGTGCCTCCCGTGGGTGTTGTGCCGCCTCCGGATCTTGGCATGCCCATCCGGTTCCCCCTGCTCGTCCAGGCTCTCCATGTCCCCGGGCTTGAGCCTGCTTCGGGGATCCGCGACCTTACGGCGGCCCATACGGCCTTCGTGGGCACCTCTGGTTTGGTTCGCTCTCGGCCGCCTTCGAGATTGGATGGTGGAGCTCCTCGGCGTTCTTTTCGGCGCTCCAACTCCACCTCCTCTTCACGTGATAGGCAGTGCTTGTTTGAGGACGCTGGCATCCTCCCCCGACGTTCTCTCCGGCTCCAGTCTTCTTCGGTGCGCGATTCCGACGGCTCGGAGGTTGATCCTCTTGATTGCCCTTGCTCTCCGGGTCGTCAGCGTGGTGTCCGTTCAGTGTTCTCGTCTGATTCTGAAGGGGTCTTCGATGAAGATTCATACTTGTAGGGGCTTTGTCTTTTCTTTGGGTTCTTGGGCCTTTGTCTCTGCCCTTGCTTCGGTTTTTACCCTTTTGTAGGCTCTTCTGGGCCGTCTGCCTTGTACGCCTCTTGGCCCTCTTTGGGCGCTTCCCCTTCCCCCCCCCTCTGTACCCCTTTCTCCTTTCTCTTTATGCTTTCTTATATGAAAATGGCTTGCTTGGTGGCCGGGATAGTGGTTTCATCTTCTTCCGCAATGAAGAGATGAACCCCCTCTCCCGTCTCCCCCCTTGCAAGTATCAACTTTAGTTAAAAAAAAGCTGTATGCAAATGAGAAGGGGGAAAAGGGTGGAGGGGTGGTTCCTTTGGTGGAAGGAGAGGGGAAATGGTTGCTTTGGTGATGGGGAATGGTTGGGAGGTGGCAAGGGGAGGTGAGGGAGGAAGGAGGGGCGGAGCTAGCAGGGGAGGGGGGTGATTGCGCAAATGGTCAAGGGGGGGTGGAGGTGGGGAGATGGGGGCGCAAGTGGCTTGGGGAAATGGGGAGGGTTCGCTTCGATTTGGGTGGAGGGTTAATGGAGGTGCTAATGGGGGCCTAGGGAAGGGGAAGAGTTGCTTTGGGAAGGGGAAAGGGTGTCTAGGAGAATGGATTCTCCCTTGGGAATGTGAAGGGGTTGTATGGGGAAGGGGAAAGGTTGCTTGGGAAGGGGGAGAGGTGCCTAGGAGAATGGGGTTCCACCTAGGGGTTGGATGGGGAGTAAATGGAAGGTATGGGGAAGGGGGAGGGGTCTTAAATAGAGGTGAATAGGGAGGAGAGAGAGTGAATTTCGAATTTGGAGTGGGGAGGAGAGAGAATGGGGTTCGCCCCCTTTAGTGAGAGAGAGAAGAAGAGAGAGAGAGAGATGCACAAATGCCTTGGCAAATTTTTACTCAAATATTCATTAGCTTCCAACTGAGGGATTGGGGTCCTATTTATAGGAAACCCACTTTTACATATAAGACCCTGACTTTTAACATACTAACAGATAACCAAGGAAGGGGGGTGCGCCCATGGGCCTAGCCCAAAGAAATAGGCCCAATAGCAAGCACCACAGCCTAATGAGACTCGAACTTAGGGAAATGACTTAATAACCTAGGTACAAGACTCAAATAAAAGGTAAATTACATGAGTAGAAAATGAAAATTACATCATAGGACTCGAAATAACGTGGTGAACAAGATGTAGCTTAGGCGGCGAGTATCGGGATCCTCGATCATATGAAATTGCTGGTGATGTCCTCATCATACCCTCGGGGTGCGGAAAACTCGACTCTGTCGAGTATGGGCCCACCGGGGAAGTGGTCCTCTCCAGAAACTCAGAGTGAGCCTCAACTTCCAAACTCAACCCTGCGTCCGCAACCAGGGGACGGTCCCTCATCCTCTCGAGGTGGCTCAGGCGCACCCTCTTGCTGGTGATGGGACCCTGCTTGCCTAGTATTGCCTTTGTGTGCACACGTCAGACTCTCAGGCCGTTTTTTGGTGGCTCTCCGAGGGTGTCCCTCTCAAAGGAAGATAAAGGCTCGAGGCACTCACTAGGATCCACCGCGGTGCCCATATAGGGTGCCGGATCCGCCATGTGGACAATGGGGTGAATCCCAAAACCCATTAGTAAGTCCAACCCGATGGCCGGGTTGCCAAAATCACTTGGAACTTGGGAAGGTCCAAGTCCACGTGCCCTCGAATTGGAGGTGACCCTAGGGTAGAGCCACTCCAATGCCATCATCACCAGATTGCCTACTTGGAATTCCAAGTGGCGTTCGCAAGCTTTTGCCTGCTCTTTGTGAACATCACCGCTCGTTGTTAGATGCTTGCATGAATGTGTATGCCATGCACTATGATGCAGTGAGTGGGTGTGGAAGAGGATAGTATGCAAAGGTGGACCGGGGCAACCGTACATAGACCTATCATGCATAGATGTGATGAAGACTTTCATGGACTCTGGGGGGCCGGGGCAACCATAGGTGGACATATCGTGCATGGTGGCGTTAGTTACCGGAGGACCCGAACATCCATGTATGCTCCATTCATGCGTAATGGTTATGACGAATGTGGGTGGACCAGCACATCCAAATGTGGGCCAGTCATGCATTGGGCCTAGACTGTGTGTGACGTGTATGGGAGGGCTGGACTTGTGACCCTTGTCGAATGATGTGATATGCCAAGATGGGTGCATTCCTATCCTATGGGTGGCGACCATGTGTGTGGGTATGGGGTGGTCTTTGAGCTTCCACTTATAAGGGTTGAAGGGGTCAAAGAAGGTATGCATCATGGGGTGGGCTTGGTCCGATAAGGTTGGATGGGATAGGGACAGGTTGGTGGTGAGTAAGGTGGGTGGGTATAGGAAGGGATCGAAGGAGTCATGGAATATGTTTTCAAGGAAGGGGTATTCTATCTCTTCAAGGTTTTCAAATGATGGTGAGTCCTCCTCCTCAAATGTAGTATTTGAACCGAAGTCTTTGGCGGGTTGGTTGGCCATGAATGGAGGGCTTGGCATCCTAGCCGAAATAAGCAACTCTAATTTGTGAAGAGCATCGGGCTCCTCGGGTTTAGGGAGGAATAACAGAAGGTCACTAGTGTAGCAACCCATAGTGTAAGTGGAGGAGATGGACCCGACACATAGGTGTAGGAGGTCAAGGCTCCTAGGTTGGTCGGCTACAGTGGTCAACAGGTCAGTTAGCTCCATTTGCCCAGCTATACCCTTAAGAAAGTCCCCTAATGTCTCCACCTGATAGGATGATTGGATTGTGGTGTGGTAGGTGGGTAAGGGTACTATAGGGAGGTTTTGTTCCATAGGAGGGCAGACATGGGCCATGAGATCTCTAAATGGGTTCTCCTTTAGCCAACGTGAAAGGGGTTCTCCTAAGATGAGCTCGGCCCCTACTAGGGAGGGTGGTGTAAGGTGAAGTCCACCATGTGAAGTTTCTTCTTCTTCCTGGACATGGGTGATCTCCATGGCGGGGGTTGGGTCTGGAGTATTCACCACTATGGGGTCGGGTATGGGGATCATGGTTTCCTCTACCAAGGAGGTGAGTAAGTCCATTGTTTGTGGGGTGATGATGACTGGCATATGGCTCTTTTGGGGTGGTGGGTAATGGGGGACTTGGGATAGGATGGGGAGGGGTAGAAGTGGAGGCCTAGGTTAGGCATCTTGTAACTCATGGGGGAGGGTGCACCCCGTTTGGCTCAATGGGTCTTCCTTGGGTAGGAATGAGTTCTCTTGACCTATTTGGGCCTCATATTCTTCTTCCCAATCTAGGGGAGCCTCATAGTCTTCGGTCACCTCCGTGAGTTCCTTTTGGAAATGGGTGGGATGAGGATTTGTGGAAGCTTGTGGGGTGTGGGTTTGATGGGGAATGTTGGGTTGGGTGGTGGCCAATTTGGTTTTAATGGTGGTGGTGATCGGGATTGGAATCATTTGGGGTGGTGGAGATTGGACCCTAAGGGAGGTCTTGGGATGACTGGGAGGGAAAGGGGGAGTGGGAGTGCTCCTCGGGTTATGGTTCTCAAGGTAGGAGTGGGAAGGTCGGGGAGCGTAGTTCTTCCTAAGCTCAAGGTAGGAGGGGGAGGGTCGGGGAGCGTAGATCTTCCTAAGCTCAATCTTCATCTCTTCCCATGATCCTATGGGTTTTTGCCTCCAAATCCTTCTTAAGCTCACTATGCGTTCCCACTCCTTCTTGGCTTGTCCCCGAAGCCACCCTGTGGCCCTGCGGACCCTAGCATGTCCATAGACCCTAGTCCTATCAAAGTGTTTATCCATGGTAGCCTCCCACTTTAGGTAGGCATTAGGATTGGATCCGTCAAAACTAAGGTCTCCTTCTAGGATGATGTCCATGAGGAGGGGGTCAATCGGACTCTTGTGGACGGCCGTGTTGAGGGGACTTAACCAATGTGGAGTGTACATGATGATGCACTGGGTGGCCCGAAAATGACTCTAAATGCAAATGCGCCCTAGGACAAACTTGTAGAGAGATAAGTTGTGACCTTGCTCTGATACCATTTGATGTGACACGACCCCTCGGACCTAGAATTTGCAAGCAACACAACGATTTTGGCAACGTGACACAAGCGGATTCACTCGCGTTGGCACACTCGAGTCCGTAGGAGGACTAGCGATGACGGTGAGGGTCCGAGGTTGGACCTCAATGTTCCAAGGGTATGGCCAGCTAAGGATGGACCCCAATGGGCCAGGGATGCCCCAATTCCGTGGGCGGCCAGCACGCCAAGGGCGTGGGATGTAGTGGTTCTCTCTCAACTCGCTCCGCGGTGGCACTCAAATCGATGATATTTTGAGATTGAGCGCTCACTCACCGACCGACGGCACTAAGCAGCAATACTAAACAAGCAAAGCAATTCCAGTAGAGTAGGGCAACCCGAGGCTCACCTGATAGGTGTGAAGACACCGATCCTGGTCGGAGACGAGGGCGAGCGGGGAAGTGTGGAATCCTCGCACACTGCGCCGATGAAGCTTGACCTGTTTAAAGATTACAATCACTACACCTCACACAGGAGGGTGGAATTGGGGTGGGGATTTTTGTATTACAAGTCAAACACTACCTCCGCACAGGGAGGGGCGCTAAGCCGGCCAGGCGGGGAGGGGAGATAAGCTCGATCGCGCCGACAGAGCACCCGGCCGAATCTGCCCGGGTCTGGGACAGCAAGACAGGGGGTCGATGTAGTCGCCACTGTGAGCTCCCCTGGACTCAGAACTTGATGAGACTTGCGCCAAAATGTCGCTGACGTACCCAGGTACGATTGTGATTTTTAGTGGGCGGTCCCGAGGTCGTCGCCGGCGGGGACGGGCTCTGGAACAGGTCCCTTGCGTGCAAAAGCAGACTATTCCCAGGGACAGCAGCGGATGGCCGAAGTCACCACGGAAGTTCCTCAAGTCCGAATGAGGCGGGACCAAGTCAAGGACGTCCATGGATGAGTCTTCTTCGAGCAGCAACCAAGAATAGCACTAGAGGATGTCAGGGCGGTGAGGAGGAGTCCGTTGAGTGAGGCACTATCGGGGCAGGACCTAAATGAACTGTCTGCGCGCCCGGGAGAGAAAAAATAGGAAAGGCACTTCCTGATGCCGAACGGGATGCCGCTTGTTGGTGGTGGTGGAAGACTCGTGGTTTCAGCTCTCGGCCAAGTGGCACCTCCATAAGTTGAGGGATGTAGCCGTGGTGGAGGTTCGAACAGCGTGGCAGAATCGGGCCGCGGCAACTACCTGATATGAACAGTGAGTTGCAGAAGCTACACCGGCCGCTCCTGACCTCTGAATCACAAGCCGTTGGAGTTGCTGGAATCGTGGTCAAGTCTACTTCGCAGAGAAACTAATGGGGAAGCCGGATGAGGTCGGAGGAGACAGGGGGACCCAAAAAGGTGCTGACAGGTTGAAGCAGACTTGGGGAAGCAGCTTGGAGCAGTCGGAGGAGAAACTCTATAACTCTGTCTCATGGAACCCGAACGCAGTTCTGCTTCCTGATCCTGGAAGAGTACAGGTCGTGGAAGAACTTTGATGAAGAGGCCTCGGCTTGGTTCTGCTAGGGTTGGCCGTGGCACAGCTTCAAAACCGGTTCTGGTACTCTGCAGGGGGAGCCCAGCGCAGTCAGGGGAGAATGGCTCTCCCGGACAGCCCCGAACTCGGAATGGGATGAGATGACCTCGCTTGCGAAGAAGACTCGCAGACCTTTCCGTCGATGTAGGCCACGCCCCCAGGAGCTTCGGGAAGAGGTCGTGGGCAGCACTGCAACTGGCGGCTGTTCTGCAGGTCTTCAGCTGTATGCAAATGAGAAGGGGGAAAAGGGTGGAGGGGTGGTTCCTTTGGTGGAAGGGGAGGGGAAATGGTTGCTTTGGTGATGGGGAATGGTTGGGAGGTGGCAAGGGGAGGTGAGGGAGGAAGGAGGGGCGGAGCTAGCATGGGAGGGGGGGTGATTGCGCAAATGGTCAAGGGGGGGTGGAGGTGGGGAGATGGGGGCGCAAGTGGCTTGGGGAAATGGGGAGGGTTCCCTTAGATTTGGGTGGAGGGTTAATGGAGGTGCTAATGGGGGCCTAGGGAAGGGGAAGAGTTGCTTTGGGAAGGGGAAAGGGTGTCTAGGAGAATGGATTCTCCCTTGGGAATGTGAAGGGGTTGTATGGGGAAGGGGAAAGGTTGCTTGGGAAGGGGGAGAGGTGCCTAGGAGAAAGGGGTTCCACCTAGGGGTTGGATGGGGAGTAAATGGAAGGTATGGGGAAGGGGGAGGGGTCTTAAATAGAGGTGAATAAGGAGGAGAGAGAGTGAATTTTGAATTTGGAGTGGGGAGGAGAGAGAATGGGGTTCGCCCCCTTTAGTGAGAGAGAGAAGAAGAGAGAGAGAGAGATGCACAAATGCCTTGGCAAATTTTTACTCAAATATTCATTAGCTTCCAACTGAGGGATTGGGGTCCTATTTATAGGAAACCCACTTTTACATATAAGACCCTGACTTTTAACATACTAACAGATAACCAAGGAAGGGGGGTGCGCCCATGGGCCTAGCCCAAAGAAATAGGCCCAATAGCAAGCACCATAGCCTAATGAGACTCGAACTTAGGGAAATGACTTAATAACCTAGGTACAAGACTCAAATAAAAGGCAAATTACATGAGTAGAAAATGAAAATTACATCATAGGACTCGAAATAACGTGGTGAACAAGATGTAGCTTAGGCGGCGAGTATCGGGATCCTCGATCATATGAAATTGCTGGTGATGTCCTCATCACCAGAGCTGCATATGCTTGAAGCCCTTGATCACAACTGAATCTCTGAGTTTCTGCACAAACCCTCCTAATAAAACATTCAATCTTCATGCTCGTTCACCTTAATAAACGATTAAAACGCTTTAACCTCCCTCTCTATCAACTTAATCCATCAATTAAGGGAATAAACCAATGAAAAAGTCAATCTGCAGGTTGAAGGAATAAGAACAAAAGCAAAAAGAAGAAATAGAGCTGAAAAGAATGAAAGAAAACCCTCACGGAAGCTATCCCGGCGCGCTCCTTAATTCGGCGCGGGCTAATCTGGCACGCTACCCCCCCCCCCCCCCCCCCCCCGCGCTGGAATAGCATTACACTCAAAACAACTTTCAAATCCTTGGAATGAATAGTGCCCCTTTACTATTCACCCTACAAAACCGGCGCGCCCTCCTTCTTTGGGCCTTAATCCGGCGCGCTCCCCACTTTGAGCCTCAATCCGGCGCGCCTTCTTCTTGCTTGGCCCTTAAACCGATGTGCCCCCCATGGGTGTATCTAATCGGCGCGCTCCCTGCTCACCCTTAATCCGGCGCGCCCTTTTTCCTCTTGCCTTGTTAACCGGCGTGCCTAAAAGAAAAGAAGTGATTAACAAAAATAAAAGAAAAATACTTGAAACTAATGAATAGAAAAAATGAAACACCCGTAGGTGAATAAGTAATATTGCCCCTGCCATAATCAAAATTTTCTTCCGGGGGCTCCGCCCCCGGAGACCACCGCAACCTGACCGTGCAGGTCGATCCGCGTGCGAGGGCCGCACGAAGGCGAGCTCGGGCTTCACACTTAACAATTCGCTTCCCCGGACTGTGCATGAAGAGAAAAGCAATGATGCCCCATGGCATCGGATGTGGACCTCGGGAACCCCGTTATGGCTATAATCTGAAACCATCTCGGGCCAATAGTTCGTCCAGCTTGACCCACCTCTGCCGGGATCCGATCCCGCACCCGCATTAAACTTGTCGTACCCACGGCAGACATCCGTGCGGTTTTATCGTCATCTTTTATGCTGCAAACACGGACTTCTATCCGGAGATGAAACGGTCCATGAGTGACCAACATATATGTATCTATGAACATTTGTGCCCCAATGCGGGTTTGTTTAAACGTGATCTGAGACCTTTGATCTCGCTTTGTTACCATGAATTTCAGGCCGTAGGGCCCTTATTCCCGGCAATTAATAAAGGGTGTTCCCCCATATGGGGGATGTAAATAACGCCGTGGCCTTTATGGCACGGCGGGTTTTGGTCCCTACTCGAACTACACAATCGTCTGATTAGTCAGATCGTGCGCACCATGGGCTTCCACGAAGCCCGAATAAATCGTCACCTAGGTGACTGGCACGCCCTCGTACTAAATTAACCCCGATCAATAAACGAACAGATTCTTTTTGAATTTTAGTGCATCCACAATATATCAGCAAGTTGGTATTTTGTATCAACAAAAACAAGTTCAAAATCACCTTTATTTATGTGATCTCGTATAAAGTGATGTCTAACTTCTATGTGCTTAGTGCGGGAATGTTTGACAGGATTTTTGGACAAGTTTATTGCAGAAGTGTTGTCACACATTATGGGAGTTTTCTTTAAAGAAAAACCAAAATCTAGCAACTGATGTTGGATCCAAAGCACTTGAGCCGCACAACTACCGGCAACCACGTACTCGGCTTCGGCAGTTGATAAAGCCACACAATGTTGTTTCTTTGAGGCCCATGAAACCATGCAACCCCCAAGAAACTGACAGTGACCGCTTGTACTTTTTTGATCCATTTTGCAACCAGCATAATCAGAATCAGTGAAAGCATGTAAATCAAATGAATTATTCCTTGGATACCACAAACCAAGGTCAAGAGTTCCATTTAAATACCTGAAGATCCTTTTTACGGCCGCTAAATGGGAGTCACTGGGATAAGATTGGTATCTTGCACAGAGATGAACACTAAAGTGTATGTCAGGGCTACTAGCAATCAGATAAAGCAAGGATCCTATCATACCCCTAAAGAGTTTTTTGAAGAGGCGTGATCTCGCGCTAGTCCTGAGCGGGTTGAGGATCACCAGATCGTGAACTGCAAGACAGGGAAACAGATCAGAGGGCCCAGGGGGAATCCCTGGGGAAAACCCTCCGATGCTTAAGTCAGTGGAGCTATGGTGGGAGCAATAGTAGGGAGGAGAGAGCTTGTGCGCGAGATCCCTCTCCACCAGAAGGGTGAAGCGGTTCTTGCTCTGGAGTTTTGGGCGTATGATTACCTTTCTTAGCTTACCTTTAGCCGGAGGGTATCCCTGGTTTAAATAGTACACCGTCTCTTGGAGTCCTACCAGCCGAGGGGTTTCAGGTGGGGGTTACATCCTCATCGTGGGCTTTTATGGCCTTATCGTGGGAGCGTTATCATTGTGGGGAAGAAGAAGTCCCTTGCCTTCCTGAATTCCTGCCTGCTGTGGACTCTTAACGGCTGCAAAGATAAGCATTCATCCGTCATTCTGAGCTCAGAGGGGCCAGCCCTATCCGGGCGGTAGGCTTAGCTCGATAAAAGATGGGTCGGATAGGCTAGCCTACGCCTTTCTCTCCCGGGCGGAGAGATGGCTCAGGCGCGGGCCTTTCTCGTGACCTGACCGATGCTCGGGCCCTCCGAGCCTTGAGGCCGCCTAGGAGGGTTGTTTCCTCGAGCACTGTTTATTGGGCTTTCTTCCCTAAGTGGGCCCTGTGGGCTGTCACTTGGGTGAGCTTGGCCTCATTGGGCCCTGCCGGGCCTAGTTGGGCTGCTCTTTGAATGGGCTGCAGAAATCCCCCTCTCCACTTGTCCCCCTCCTACTCCCGAGCCAAAGGAGGCTCGGTTGAGTAGTTTATGAGGGCGTCGGACCGACGTGGCTCAGGTGGGTGGAGATCTGACGGTGCTAAGTAGCCACGTGTCGTGGTCACCTGGGCCCGTAATTATAGTGATCCTAACAGATTTGAAATGAAGGGGCCCCCTTTTTCTCGGAGGTCGGAACGACGCGTCGCCTCCCGCGAGGGTTTATAGGCGTTGGGCGCTGTTTGTCATCCCAGACTCTCTAGGGTTTTTGGCTTTTTTTTATTCCTCTGCTTTTGGGGCTCCTTGATGCACCGTGAAGTCACGACGGAGGAGCATAACCTCGCGGCGGCGTTTGAGGAGTTGGCGCGCATAACCGCAGAGGTGGTCTGGCAGCTTCCTTCTCCCCCGGAGTCTTCGGGTTCTCTTGAGAGCTCTGCTTTCAGTTCCTCCTTAAGTTCCATGGCGGGCCAGCGTTCGGGCAAGGAGTTGGAGGTAAGGGCGCCGGTCCCGAATCACAGCGAGCTGGGGGAAGCCGAGGTGAAGAACTTGGAGCACCGGTTTCGCTTGCCTCCCAGATACAGCTTTGCCGCCGCTGCCCCGTACAAGACGAGCCTAGACGATCGCATGGGTCATATCTGCACTTTTCTTCTGGCTTGGAAGAGTGGGTTTTGCCTCCCCTTCGAGCCTTTTGTGCTTCAGATTCTTAATTTTTTTCAGTCGGCGCCTATTCAGGTTGTCACCAACTCATATCTTCTTCTTTCCGCTATTTGAATCCTCTGCCGCCAGCATGGGATTTTTCCTTCCTTGGACCTCTTTCATTATTTCTTTGAGTTGAAAGCGCATCCGTTGGCGGGGAAGGGCTTTTACTTCATTCAGGCGCGGAGGAACAGGAGTTGTATTCCGCTGACGGCGAAGGATTCCTCGCACAAAGGGTGGAAGACCCAATTCTTATGGGTGAAGGCGGAGGCGGTGGGCGAAAGCTGGAGGTGCCAGGTGATGCCCAACTTTCATCCGAACATTCCTCCCCAGCAGGAGGAGTTCCCTCCTCATGTGGAGAAAAATACCGCTTGTCTGCTGAAGAATCGCCAGTCGACTGAGGAATTGGTGACGCTGGAGAATGTTGAACGGTGCCTCCTTACGCGGCTGAAACCGTCAGGTACCACCACTCGGATTTTTCTTCAGGGGTGGGAGTCATCTCTCTTTTCCTGACCATGCCTTCTTCTCTATTGTAGACATCAGGCGGGAGCCCCTGGAGGGGGCTGCTGAGGTCGTCGATCTTGGAGATGAATCGGCGGCCGATGAGTCTGACGCTCTTGTGGGTCGCTCCCAAGCCCGGGATAAGGGCAAGGGGGCGGCATCCGAGGGAACTTCACGACCGGGCGGTGCAAAGCGCAAGGATCCCATGGAGGGAAAGTTGCGGGAAGCCGCGAAGGCCAGGAAGCGGGCCAAGAAGGCTGGCCTTCTCGCCACTGCCGGGGGCGACTCTAGCTCGGCGGCGCTCTCCTCTCAGGGGCAAGATGGGGCCGACCCTATCGGGCCGGCTCCCCCATCCACAGGGCGAGAGGGGGCCGAGGAGACCAGGGGCCCCTCAGAGGGTGGTGACGGTGGGTCGGCTCTCCCCTCGGCGAGAACAGAGGGGGCCGGAGCTGAAGTAGACGAGGCCGAGACTGGGGGGCCGGTCGAGGTTGGCGATGTCTCGGGCAGGGAAACGCGGGCCGAGACAATTGAGGTTGGGGGTTCGCCTGCGAGGGCGTCGCAACCCCAAACATCGGTGGCGCCCGGAGCGACCAAGCTTGCTGCGTTGGTCGAGGTTGGGGGTTCGCCTACGGAGGCGTCGCAACCCCAAACATCGGTGGCGCCGGGGGCGGCCGGGCTTGCTGCGTCGGTCGAGGTTGGGGGTTCGCCTACGGAGGCGTTGCAACCCCAACCAACCGTAGTGCGCGGGGAGGCCGTTTCAGCAGCTCGGTCCGGGCCTTCCGGCGCGGGGCCAGGGGCGGATCGGGTGTCCATGCCGGAGGCCTTGGAGAGGCTCGGCATCTCGAGCAATCTGTACAAGCTTTGCCGCGAGGTGTCCACGAGGATGAGAGGAGGAGATAGGTGCCATTCTCCTTCCGGGGTCCTCGACGTCATCATGGAGGGCGGTTTGATCATGGCCCAGATGGGAGCCACCATGGCGGAGACCTATGCCCGGACGGAGTCAGAGCGGTCGAATCTCGCCTGGACTCTCGGAGGGTGTGAGAGGAAGCTAGCCTGACTCAATGAGGCGCACGAGGGGCTTCAACGGGAGTTCTCCGTGATCAGGGATTTGGCGCGGTCGAGCTGGCTGGAAGCCGGAGCGTTGACCGAGCAGCTGGCCAAGGCTCGGGAGTCGCTCGAGAGGAAAAACAAACTCCTTGAGGAGGAGCGCCTTCACCATCTCAAGCTAGACGGCCATTGGGAGGCTAAGTGCGCTGAGTTGCTGGACCGGGCGGAGGCAGCGGAGCGCCGTCATTCGGAGGCCGAGGCGGACCGAGCTGAGGTGGAGAAACGATCGGTCAAGGCCAAACAGAAGTCGATCGAGCTTGAGGAGCGGGCAGCTGAGGCCGAGCGGAAGTCGATCGAGCTCGAGGAGCGGGCGGCCGAGGCTGAGCGGAAGTCGATCGAGGCAGAGAGACGGATGGCGGACGTAGAGGAGCGAGCGTCCGAGGCGGAGCGGAAGTCGGCCGAACTTGCTAAAAGGATGGGGCAGGTCGGGGCGGAGGCGATCGAGCAGTACAGTGGCTCAGAGGCCTACCGAGCTGACCTTCAGGAAGCTGCCCTTCCATACTACGAGATAGCGCTTCACCACGGCGCCCGCAAGGGGTTCAAGCAGGGTTATCACCGGGCAGTGGATTACGCCGATGAGCAAGACTCTGGGATCCATTTCCCCTTGGGCCAGTGCTATGACTCGGATGAGTCGGCTTCTAGCTCTTCTGCGTCGGGCGGGGAAGATCCAGAAGGCTCTCCTCTGGCGGGGTCACCAACTCCGGCTGCCTTGGGAGGGCTCGCGACCAAGGCAGTTCTCACACAGGCGAGGTCAGTGCCTGGGTCGGCTGTCACCGATGGTGCCGGGGGCGAAATACCCACACCTGCCGTTCCTGAGCTTAAAAGTAGGCCCGCGGCCTGATGTATTTTACCTTATTTTGCCTCTTTCTTTATTTGTCTCTTTTCCTTTTCTGAAAAAAAAGAAAGATTTTCTTTTTGTGAGGCAATAAATGACTTACTTGCTTCTTACGTTCCTTGCCGTAATTTGGTTAGCGTATCGGTAGCAGTTGGAAAGTATCGATACGTCCTGCGTGGTTTTCGCACGCTGGTTGGATGGATTCCTGACAGGGTGTCCTTCCGTTTTCTCACGCTTTGAATGCCGGGCCGCTTCGTGTATCCCGCAGAGGCGGAAAATGAGGGTTTTGAGGTGACCGTTCAGAGGGGAAAAATCCTTTGGCGTGTTTTCGAGGGGGGAGTCATTTAAGGCAAGTAGCCTCCCTTAGCCTTATAAAAAGACCGAAGGGCGTCCCTTCCTCTCCACCGCTTAGGATTTTCGCTAACAGTCTTTCCTCGCCACTTCTCCACGTTGCGCTGTGCCGTTGCATTCGAAGCATGGAAGATCCTTTGGAAGGCGATGCTGCCGGTGATGGAGGAGCAGAGAGTTCTTGCTGCCTTGGGCTATTGAGCATGTCCGATGGATGTCGCGCGGGGTTGAAACGGGTCCGATGGTCGTCGCATGGATCTGAAGAGGATTCGACGTACGGAGGCACGCCGTTTACCCTTTATCAGTTGCGGCGACGCTTCCAGGGGGGCGAGATGGAGGACGGATGGGGGCATCCCTGATGCCCATCCCCTCTGGGCCTTCCCCTGCCTCCTCATCCAGCTCTGCTGGTTTCTTTTTCTTTCTAGCAGCGTCTTTTTCCCTCTTTTGCTCATCCTTTCTTTCACTCTTCGGAGGGTGCCTGCTCTCTGTATGTTCCAAAGAATTGGCAGGTTGGAAAGGAGGAGGCCTTCATAGGCGTTCCTTCCCTCTTCCCCTTCCAAGTTCAACTTGGAGGGTAGCCTTCCTTCTTTTCTAATCCCTCTGTCACCTTTGTCACGGGCCACCCGAGCCAACTAGGTCGATCGCCCTTTGACCGAGCCAGTTTCTGCGCGAGGCAGAGTCAATGGCTGGACGCAAAGAGATCAAGACCGAGTCGGCCGAGTGATGGCCTCTTGCAGTGGTGCTAGATGGATTTTTTTTTTTTTGCTCTTTGCTATGCAATGTACTGGCTTTTGCCTTTCTGATGTACCAACAATTGAATGAAAAGAAAAGAGTTTTATTTCCCTCAAATTATTTGCACAACTTTAAAAGTAGAATTTGCGTAGTGCGGCTGCGTTCCACGTCCGAGGGATGGGTTCCCCTTCCGCTGTAGCTAGCCTGTATGCACCTTTCCTGAGCGTCTCGACTACTCGGTAGGGGCCTTCCCAATTAGGGGATAGCTTGCCCGCCGCCTCTAGTGGTCGAGAGGCTTCGGCTTTCCTGAGGACGAAGTCTCCCGGTTGAAAGTGTCTGTTTCGGACTTTGGCGTTGTAGTATCGCGTGAGGCAGCGTTGGTATTCCGTTGCTCGGGTGCGGGCGATCTCTCGGAGCTCATCTGTTAGGTCGAGGTTTTCGAGTAGCTTTTGCTCGTTTACCTCGGGCGAGAAGCGGATGACTCGGAGAGAAGGGTTGGCAACCTATAATGGAATAACGGCCTCAGTGCCATACACCAACTGGAAAGGACTTTCACCGATTGCCGTTCTGGGAGTTGTTCGGTGTGACCAAAGTACGCTGGGTAGTTCCTCAAGCCAGCTACCCTTGGCCTTGCCGAGTCTGGTCTTTATGCCTTTTAAGATAGTCTTATTGGCATTTTCGACCAGCCCGTTGGCCTGAGGGTGGGCGACCGAAGTGAAGTGGTTGCGAATGTTTAGGTCGGCACATCTGTCTCGGAAATAACGAGAATCGAATTGCCGACCGTTGTCGCTCACTATCACCTGGGGGATGCCGAAGTGACAAATGATCGACTTCCATACGAAACTCCAGACGACTGTCACGGTGATCCTCGCCGTGGCTTCGGCCTCGATCCACTTGGTGAAGTAGTCGATGGCGACGATGATGAACTTCTTCTGGGACTAAGCCGTAGGGAACGGACCGAGAATGTCGATCCCCCACCGAGCGAAGGGATAGGGCTCGGTAAGGGTGAGGAGCTCCGTAGCCGGCTAATGGACCAAGTGGTCAAATCGCTGGCATTGATCGCACTGCTGTACGTGGGCCGTGCAGTCGCGCTACAAGGTTGGCCACCAGTACCCCTGCCGAAGCAGGATCCTGGCTAGAGACCTTCCTCCTGAATGCGCTCCGCACAGGCCTTCATGAGTCTCTTGGATGGCTCGGTTGGCCTCGTCGGGGCCGAGACACTTCAGGAGGGGACCAGAGAAGGACCTCCGGTAGAGAGCGTCGTCGAGGATGACGAAGCGCCGGGCTTGATACTTCATTCGGCGTGCCTCCCGAGGGTCGGAGGGCTCTCGGGAGTCCTGGAGCCAAGATAGGTAGGGGGAGCACCAGTCGCTTGGAAGGGCCGAGTCAATGGCCAGGAGCTCCGAGTCAATGTTCGGGCGCTCTAGCTCTTCAAGGAGGACTGATCGGGTACCTTCAGGGTCGAGAGAGGAGGCTAGTCGAGAGAGGGCGTCCGCTCGGGAGTTTTCCTCCCGAGCTATTCGGAATACCTCGAATCCCTCGAACTGTTGGGCCAGGTCTCTGACCAGCTGGAGGTATTTGACCATTGGGGCCTCTCGATCTTCGTATTCGCCGTTGACTTGGCTAGCGACCAGCTGGGAGTCAGTGTGGATTTTGACGCGCTCAGCCCCCAACCGTCGAGCCATGTGAGCTCCCGAGATAAGGGCCTCATACTCGGAAGCGTTGTTGGATGCCTGAAAGCTGAATTTCAAGGCGTACTGTAGTTCTACTCCTTCGAGGGACCTCAGGAGGATCCCTGCACCACTACCGACCGAGTTGGAAGATCTGTCGATGAACAGTTCCCAGGTCGGCCCGCGCGCGGACGGAGATCTCTCTTCAGTCGGGATGGTGCTCTCGGCGATGAAGTCAGCGAGCGCTTGGCCTTTCATAGCCGAGCGTGGGCGGTACGAGATATCGTAGGCCCCAAGCATGATTGCCCATTTGACGAGTCGCCCTGAAGCTTCGGGGTGGGCTAGAATCTTCTTCAATGGTTCGCCGGTTAGCACGGTGATAGGGTGCCCTTGGAAATAGTGTCGGAGGCGCTTGGCGGAGGTAACCAACGCTAGCACGAGTTTCTCGGTTACGGGGTACCTCCTCTCAGCTTCATTGAGCACCTTGCTGGTGTAGTAGACCGGCCTCTCGATTCTCGAGTCATTTCTGACCAGGACCGAGCTGACTGTGGATGGTGTCGTCGAGAGATAGAGCAGCAAGACTTCGCCCAGAAGGGGCTTGGAGAGCATCAGGGGCGAGGCTAGGAACTTCTTGAGCTCGGCGAACGCTTTCTGGCATTCCTCATCCCATGCGAACGTAGCAGATGCCAATTTGGGCCCCCTCAAAAGTTTGAAGAAGGGCAAGCATCGTTCGGCCGCACGGGACAGGAAGCGGCTGAGAGCGGCGACACGCCCGGTTAGGCGCTGGGCGTCCTTGACGCAAGTGGGCGGGCGCATGTCCAGGATGGCCTGGACCTTCTCGGGGTTAGCTTTGATCCCGCGTTGAGTGACCAGGAAACCCAGGAACTTCACAGATCTTACTCCGAAGGCGCACTTGGCAAGATTGAGCTTCATGTTGTACTTCTGGAGGGTGCCGAAGGTTTCGGCGAGGTTGGTGAAGTGATCTTGGGCCTTGGGGGTCTTGACGAGCATGTCGTCAATGTAAGCCTCGACGTTCCGACCTAACTGCTCCTCGAACATGTGGTTGACCAGCCTTTGATACGTAGCTCCAGCGTTATTCAACCCGAAAGGCATCCGGGTGTAGCAATATACGCCGTAGTCGGTGATGAAGGTGGTCTTCTCGATATCTTCTGGATCCATTCTGATCTGATGATAACCTGAATAGACATCTAGAAAGCTGAGTATCTCGTTGCCCGAGGTTGAGTCAACCAATTGGTCGATGCTCGGTAATGGATAGCAGTCCTTAGGAGTGGCCTAATTCAGATCGGTGAAGTCCACGCACATCCGCCATTTGCCCGAAGCTTTAGGTACCAGGACGATGTTGGCTAGCCACGTCGGGTACATGACCGGTCTAAAAAGGCCAGTCTCTTGTCCCTTGGTGACCTGCGCCTTGATGATCGTCTATTTCTCTGGTGCATGCTTCCTTCTGCACTACTGTATGGGCTTCACGGCGGGGTCGAGGTTGAGCTTGTGCATCACGGTCTCCTCTGGTATTCCAGGCAATTGATCATCGGACCAAGCGAAGACTTGGATGTACTCAGAAAGGAATTCTTTATATTGATGCTGAACTTTGGGCGGTAGGTCGGCTCCGATCCTTACTCCTAGGGTCGGGTCATCGTTTAGGAAAACTGTCAGTAATTCGCCACCAGGCTCGATGGTTGTGGTTTTATCCTGGACTCCCCGGGGACCCTTATCTTTCCCGTTCGGCCTTGTGGCTTCCACCGAGATATTGTAGCACCTTATGGCCGCGGCCTGGTTACCTCGGACTTCCCCCAACCCGTTTTTGGTGGGGAACTTCATTTTTTGGTGATAGGTAGACGGTACGGCCTTTATTCGGCTGAGGATTCCCCGACCGAAGATGGCGTTGTACGCTATCATACCTTTAATCACTATGAAGTCCACCATGACCGTAACGGTTCTGGGTGGGGTGCCGAGGGTAACTGGCAGGCTTAGGGCTCCCTCGGGGTAAGTGGCCAGGCCATTAAACCCGCAGAGGGGGGTTCGGACCGGGCAGAGCTTGGATGGATCTTCCCCCATCTTAAGGAAACAATCATAAGACAACACATCAGGGGCACTCCCATTGTCAACTAGAACCCTATCTACGTTACAATGGTTTATTGTGGCCGAGATTACGAGGGCGTCGTCATGCGGGGTGCTCAGCCCTTCCAGATCTCGGTCGTAGAAGACTATGACCTGGGGCTCACTCGGCGGGGCCTTGGGGGGCTCTATGGCTTGGCTCGCCCGCTCGGCATGACGCTTCCTTCCTCGACTGCTGTCGCCTCCTGATGCTATCCCTCCAGAGATGACGTTGATGTGGACCCCTCGGGGGGCGTTGTTGATCTCCTCTGCGGTGCATCGATCTTCTTTGCGCTCAGTTGTGAACCAAGCCAGGTGCCCCTGACGGCTGAGGCGCTCGATCTCGTCCTGGAGCTGGCGGTAGTCACCGGTGTGGTGCCCGTGATCGCTGTGGAACAAGCAATGCCTGTCGCGATTACGGTTCTTCGACCTCATCGGCTCGGGCTGGCGGAGGAGTCCCGAGTCTTTGATGTCTTCATAAATCTCATAGACCGAGGTAGCTAGTGGGGTGTAACGCTCGTACTTCTGCTTGCGCTCCCCATCACGGTCTCGCTTCTTTCCCGAGCTTGAATTTGGCTCAGAAGCCTGCGTCTTGTCCCCCTCCCGACCCGAGCCGGTTGCGTCTCGGCAAGCTCTGAGCACTTCTTCGCACTCGACGTGGCGCAGTGCCAGAGTCACTAGCTCGGCCAGGGTCGAGGGAGGGTGGAGGACAAGTTCGAGGCGGAGATTCTCGTCCCGGGTGCCCCTAGTCAGTGCGGTTGTGGCTGAGGCCACGTCCAGGCGGGGGATTCTCAAGGCTTCCGATTTGAATCGGTGAATATAAGCCCGAAGTCTTTCCCCTTGAGCCTGTTTGAGGGCCAGGAGCCCCGCTACCGACCTTGGGGGGACACTTCCGGCGAAACTCTCTTTGAAGACTCGCCCAAATTGCTTGAAGTCTCGGATGGACCTGGGGGCGAGGGCCCGGAACCATGCTTGAGCGCCTTGGACCAGGGTGGTCACGAAGGCTCGGCACTTGATGGCGTCAGACACTTCGTGCAGGGTCATCAGAGCGTCGAAGCTGTCGTAATGATCGGCCGGGTCGCCCTGGCCGTCGTAGAGCTTGAAGGTCAGAATGGAGGTTCTGGGAGATACCTCTGCCTTCAAGATGTACTCGGAGAACGGGGATTTCTCCTCGTCCTCCGAGAAAGAGGTCTTCTGTAGGGCGCAGAGGGCGCGCTCCTATTCTGCGAAGCGTCTCTCGAAATCTCATAGCCGGAGGGATAGTTCCGGTTGCTGTCGTGCCGTGGGGCTGGGGGGAGCGTCTTGGCGATCTCCGGGAACGTCAGCTTCCAGGTTTAGACGCCGCGCCCCCAGTTTTCCCCTTCTTGGCGTGGAGGAAGCCTCTTGCTCCGGAGGCGGAGCTTGCGAGGGTCCTCCAATCCTGTTGCGGATGAGCTGCTGGCCGCGGAGAGTGAAGCGTCCTCCGGCAGTGTGCTGGGACGTATTTTCACGGGGAGGGCTCCCTGACGGAGCGCGGGACCTTCCATCCCAAGCTGCCTGGTTCTTCATAAGTTCCACAAGGATATCCAGTTTTGCGTTGAGGGCTTGGAAGGCTTCGGCGCCACCGTTGGGGGGTAGCCCTACCGCCGCAAGAGGGGGTGGCGGTCCGTCGGCGGGGACGCTGGCGTTGGAGGGAGGGTACTATAAGGCCCTACAAGGGCCATCCCCCGCCGCTACCACGGCCTTACCCCTGTCACCGGCGGACCTCCTCCCTGAGCTCCTTCGCACCATACTGGCTTTTCGTGTGTTTCCCACAGACGGCGCCAGATGAAGAGGCGTGATCTCGCGCTGGTCCTGAGCGGGCTGAGGATCACCAAATCGTGAACTACAAGATAGGGAAACGGATCAGAGGGCCCAGGGGGAATCCCTGGGGCAAACCCTCTGATGCTTAAGTCAGTGGAGCTATGGTGGGAGCAATAGTAGGGAGGAGAGAGCTTGTGCGCGAGATCCCTCTCCACCAGAAGGGTGAAGCGGTTCTTGCTCAGGAGTTTTGGGCGTATGATTGCCTTTCTTGGCTTACCTTTAGCCGGAGGGTATCCCTGGTTTAAATTGTATGCCGTCTCTTGGTGTCCTGCCAGCCGAGGGGTTTCAGGTGGGGGTTACGTCCTCATCGTGGGCTTTTATGGCCTTATCGTGGGAGCGTTATCATCGTGGGGAAGAAGAAGTCCCTTGCCTTCCTGAATTCCTGCCTACTGCGGACTCTTAACGGCTGCAAAGATAAGCATTCGTCAGTCGTTCCAAGCTTAGAGGGGCCAGCCCTATCCGGACGGTAGGCTTAGTTCGATAAAAGATGGGTCGGATAGGCTAGCCTACGCCTTTCTCTCCCGGGCGGAGAGATGGCTCGGGCGCGGGCCTTTCTCGTGACCTGACCGATGCTCGGGCCCTCCGAGCCTTGAGGCCGCCTAGGAAGGTTGTTTCCTTGAGCGCTGTTTATTGGGCTTTCTTCCCTAAGTGGGCCCTGTGGGCTGTCACTTGGGTGAGCTTGGCCTCATTGGGCCCTATCGGGCCTAGTTGGGCTGCTCTTTGAATGGGCTGCAGAAATCCCCCTCTCCATTTTTGATCAATTTTGTTACCTTTTTTTTTCTTCCATTTTCTGTGATGTGGACATCGGTGTTTCAAAGGGCTTGGCAATCTGAAGTTGAAATTTCTTGACAATTTCTTGTGTGTACTTCTTCTGGTTGATAAAGATGCCGTCGTCCATTTGTTTTATTTGTAAACCCAAGAAGAAGTTGAGCTCTCCCATCAAGCCCATCTCGAATTCCCCCCGCATAAGTTGGGCAAATTCATCATTCATTTTTGAATTTGAGGCTCCAAAAATTATATCATCTACATAAACTTGAACAATTAATGAATGATCATCACAAGTTTTTGTAAACAATGTTTGATCTATGTTACCTCGTTTGAAGCTATTTTCAATAAGAAATGAACATAATCTATCATACCATGCCCGGGGAGCCTGTATCAAACCATATAGTGCCTTGTCCAATTTGAAGAAGTGGTCCGAAAATCTTTCATCTTCAAAGCCCGGTGGTTGCTCCACGTACACTTCTTCTTTGATCACTCTATTGAGGAAGGCACTCTTTACGTCCATTTGAAACAGTTTAATGTTCCTGTGACAAGCATAAGCAAGTAAAATTCTAACGGCTTCTAATCTAGCCACAGGTGCAAACGATTCATCAAAATCAATGCCAAATTCTTGAGAGTAGCCCTTGGCTATTAATCTTGCCTTATTCCTCACAACCACCCCATCTTCACTAAGTTTATTTCGGAAAACCCACTTAGTTTCAATGATAGGATGGTCATCAGGCCGGGGCACGAGGAACCACACATGATTCCTTTGGAATTGGTGTAGCTCTTCTTGCATGGCAAGAATCCAAGAATTGTCATTCAAAGCATCGTCTAATGATTTAGGCTCAATGCTAGAAAGTAAGGCTAGATTATCATGAATTTCTACTTCCCTCATTGAAGCCCATGTTCAAATTCCTTCATCCACACCGCCGATCACGTTCTCCAATGGATGGTCCCTGTGCGTAGTCCATTGGTGTGGAAGGTTCGGATGTTGCTCTTGTTCCGCTTCTTGATTTACTGCTTCACCTTGTTTGCTTGACTCTCCCTGTTCAACTTCACCCTCACCTGTAATAAGAAAATGATCATCATTTGATTTCCTCATTGTAAACTCATCAACAACTACATGTGGACTTTCCTCGACAACAAGTGTTCTAGTGTTATATACACGGTAAGCTCTAGATGCTAGAGCATACCCGAGGAAAATCCCTTTATCACTCTTTGCTTCAAATTTTTCTAGATTATCTTTTCCATTGTTCAAAATATAACATATTGAACCAAATGGCTTAAAATGAGATATGTTGGGTTTTTTACCTTTGTAAAGCTCGTATGTAGTTTTCTTAAGGATTGATCTTACCATTGCTCTATTTGTGATGTAGCAAGCGGTGTTCACCGCCTCTGCCCATAAATACTGTGGAAGACCGTTCTCCGCAAGCATGGTACGCGCCATCTCCACGAGCGTCCTATTTTTTCTTTCGACCATGCCATTTTGTTGAGGGGTTCTTGGTGAAGAGAACTGATGCTCGTACCCCTGCTTCCTGCAAAAAGCATCAAACTCATGATTTTTAAATTCCTTTCCGTGGTCACTTTAAATTTTCTGAATTGTATATCCTTTTTCATTCAGAACTTTAGTGCAAAAATCAATGAACTCATTGCAAGCATCACTTTTATTAGCAAGATATAAAACCCATGCATATCGCGAGAAATCATCGACAATCACAAAGCCGTAAAGCTTCCCTCCAAGATTGTGAGTCCTGGTGGGACCAAATAAATCCAAATGCAACAATTGAAGGGGTTTTTCGGTAGAAACAATATTTTTGCATTTAAAGGATGTGGTGGTTTGTTTTCCTTTATTACATGCTTCACAAATCTTAAAAGTTTCAAAGTTCAGTTTAGGAAGACCTCTGACTAAATCATGACGGTTCAACTTCCTAATAACATTAAAACTGGCATGCCCAAGACGACGATGCCACAACAAAACATCTTCACTTTTGTTGGCAACTAAACACAGTTTCTTAGATGTAAGCTCATCAAAATCAACTTGATAGGTGTTGTTACATCTCACACCTATGAACTTAATTTTCTGTGTGTTAGCATCAATGATAGTGCAGTGTGAAGATTCAAAAATCACTTTGTGACCCTTGTCACAGAGTTGACTTACACTAAGCAAATTATGATGAAGACCTCTAACAAGTGAAACATCTTCAATCCAGTGGTTAGGGTCCTTACCAATTCTCCCAATTCCAATAATCTTACCCTTGTCTTGTCCTCCAAAAATTACCATTCCGCCGTTCTTTTCAGCAAGGTCTACAAAGAGGTGTTTATTTCCAGTCATGTGCCTGGAGCATCCGCTATCCAGGTACCATTTATTGTCTCCCGCCTTCATGCAGACCTACACCAATTACCAACCATGCTCATTTTGATTTGGGTACCCAAGCAAGCTTGGGTCCCTTCATGTTAGCATTCCCAAGTGACTCATAGTATCTACTGAAAAACAATTCATCATCATATTGCATGAGTTGGCATATATACATGTCATGCCATATTTTCCTACAATAAAAACATGTGGGTCTTCTCCTACCAAAATTTCTTTTTTTATTTACATTTCTAAAGGTTGAGGGGAGTTTAGAATTGACAGTTGGATTTTTGAGTTGTGTGTGTGAACATTCTCCTTGATAAAAAGTTTTCTTCACAGCATAATGAACATGATTCTTGTTGCTATGCATTATATTTGGATTCTTTTCAACTTGTTTTCCTTTTTCTCTCACCACCTTTTCATTCACATTTTTCAGTTTTTCAATTTCAATGACAAAACTCTCATTTTTCAAATTCAAATTTTCTTTCTCTTTTTCACATTCACTCCGTTGAACATGCAACTTTTCAAATTCTTTGTTCAAGAGGTCATGCTTTTCTTGGATCTCATCTTTCAGCTTAAATGCATTTTTCTTCTCTACATCTAAGCATGCTATCTCCTCTTCAAACAAAGACAACTTGGTTTCCAAAGCATCATTAACATTTTTCATAATTTTAATTTACATTTCAAGCAAACTACACTTTCCACATGAGTTAGATGAGTGAAAAATTTCATGGATCTTTTTCTTTAAAGTCCTATTTTCATTTTTCATCCTTCTATATTTCTCATCTAACTCCTCATAAGCAAGTTCCCACTGTTCATTTGAAATGAGTTCTGTGTCAGAAGTTACCTGTTCACTGTCGCTGTTGGCCATCAGACACATCATCTTCACAAGTTCTTCAATATCTTCCTCCTCATCATCGGTCGTGGGCTCATCTTCATCTTCATCTTCATCGCTCCACGTCACCTTCATGGCTTTTGGCTTCTTGCCCTTGACGACCTTTCCCTTCTTCTTCTAGAGCTCGGGGCATTCTCCTCGCATGTGCCCCGCTTTCTTGCATTCATAACAAATAATTACGGCGGCCTTGGATGGTTCATTTCTTTGTCTTGGCGGCCTTTTTCCTTTCCTGAACTTCCCGTCAAACTGTCTTCTTTGGCCCAGGAATTGTCTTACCTTCCTAGTCAGCATAGCAACTTCTTCATCGTCGGTGGTTCCCAATGATTCCTCTTGGCTCGAGACACTCTCCGAGAGTGCTTTCAAAGCGATTGGCCTCTTCTTCTTCGGATCCTCTTCCGTCCTTTTTATCACATTGATCTCATAGGTCATTAATGACCCTATGAGTGCATCCACGGTGAGCGTTGTCAAATCCTTGGAGTCTTCTATCACGGTCACCTTGGTGTCCCAGCTCGGTGACAGTGACCTCAACACCTTCCGTACCAGTTCCTTGTTGGTGAACTCTCTTCCGAGTGACTTCAGTCCATTGGTGATATCCATGAGTCACGAGAACATCTGGGAGATATCTTCTTCATCTTTCATTCAAAACAGCTCATAGTCACGGGTCAGCATATTCACCTTCGTCTCCTTGACTTCTGTGGTACCTTCGTAGATAAGCTTGAGCTTGTCCCACATTTCCTTGGCGCTATTGCACAAGGAGACACGAGCATACTCGTTAGGGTGAATAGCACACTGAATTATATTTAAAGCATTAAAATTCATAATGGCCTTTTTGATAGCATCATCATCCCACATCTCCTCATCGGGGTGTACGGCATACGGACCATTCCTAATAGCAGTCCATATTTCATGACTTTGCGCCCTAAGAAATATGGTCATCCTATTCTTCCATTAAGGGTAAATACTCTCATCGAAGAAGGGTGGCCGTTGAATAGAATGCCCTTCGGACATCATCCCCTTGTTGAGGTTGTTGGCCATTCCTAATAGATCACTCTAAAACCGCAAGGTTTCTAAAAAGTAGAGCCGAGGCTCTGATACCAATTGTTGGCCCGGTTAGGAGGCAATTGAGAGGGGGGTGAATTGATTGTCCACCCTTGTCTACAAATTTTAACACAACCCAAACAAACCACAGATATGAATGATAAACCTAGGACAGATGCTTGATTGGAACGAATGAAACTAAATCAAGCAAGCTCTCACAACTTCCCAGCGCAGAGATATACTCACTCAGACAACGAAATATGAACGGATAGTTGAGTAAACTCACGTCTCACCGTCTCACACTCGTATAGTGAACGGAATAATGAATATCAACAACCACCACATAAGCAAACCATGGCACAATATTTTTAGGTGGTTCAGACGCACCAAGTGCCGTCCTACGTCCACCCCTCTCACCTCGAGAGGATTTCACTATAAACGCTGCTCGACGACAGCAACCACACACACGGGCTCGACGACCCACACACGTGGGTTCTCGTACGACGATGAGACAACCCACACATACTCGGAGCAAGCTCCGAAAATGTCTAGATGTGAAGAATAGAATGGAAAAATACAAGCCCAGTTATGAGAGTATCGATCTAAGCACAAAATGACTGAGAAAGTGATAAACAAGATGGATCTTCCCAACAAATCCTTAAATATGCTAGGAGTATAAAGAAGGTAGCACTTAGAACAAGAAAACTGAGGTTGGATGAAGCCGATGTAGAGGATGTAGTCGCCCGAAGCTCCGGGTGTAGAGGATGCAAACCGCGACCTCCAACTCTAGGCTCGGGCTCGATGGAAGATGACCTAGCACAGCTCTCCTTCACCTCCAGCAGATGGGAAACCCTTCTTCTCCTGCAAGACAAGAAAACTCCACGTTAGAAGCTCAAAGGATTAGTTCGATCGAAGGAAAGGGGCGGCTATGTATACCAAGGGGCTTGAAGCCCCAAAGGACTTAATAGCCCTTCCCAAATCCCCTTAACAAGACACACAAGGTGCAAGGGATGCCCTAAGGTCATTAGGGTCAAAAGCCAAGATAAATGGATCCTCCCCAAAAGATTTTGAAACAGATCCAGAATTCCCGCTAGAACGTTCAGAAAAAGTGTCGACTCATGGAGTCGACTCTTTTTCCTGAATGTTCTGCCAGAACATATATAAAAATAAAATTGAGATAGGAGTGTCGACCTATGGGGTCGATACTTTTTTTCAAGTGTTCTGGCCTGTGAAGAGACATAACATTCGTGGTGAAAAGTGTCGACTCTCGAGGTCGACACTTTTCATGAGCATTCTATTTTCACATAAATGAGCAAACTTACCTGAAAGTGTCGACCTACGAAGTCGACACTTTTCCCCGTAAGTTCTACCTTTAGCAAAACAACAGAACCCTGGTGAAAGTGTCAACTTCATGAGTCGACACTTTCTGCCAACGTCCTTTCTTTCAACGCAAGGCAGAAGCTCCGTTAATAAGTGTCGACCCCTTAGGTCGACACTTTTCCTGACAGCAGAAATACATCAATAACACCAATAGAAAGCTTCACAATTGAAATACATATATCAAGGTTGATCAAAGGAGTTCATAAAACTCAGATTTACATTGCAAAGCATGATTTCAACCTAGATCAGTCCATTCACACTAAGATCCAAATAGGCATCTATTCATACCTTGGCCTTGAGTGATTGAGTGTAAAACTTCACAAATATCCTGCATTCACAATTTCCCATTCAACTCAACATCTCAATTTAACAAATGAAACTTTCACAATCATCACATACTGAATTCCACTTTCAAAGCACCCACTCATTTTTTTTGATAGTTTAATTGACTTTTTCATGCACATGACTTCATTCACTTGACATAATTCCAACATATAGGTCCAAGCAATAGTCACTCACTCAACATTCAATTGAGTTAATCCAAATCAAACTTTTTCAAAATTGAGCATTTTGCTTGGTATTGCCAAATCAATCAACCACAATCTGAAATTCATCAAACTCTTCATTCATCAAATATGTATAGTAATTTAGATCATACACAAAGAGAACTCATGACTTTGTCATTCAGGATCTTCGTCAAAACAGTCCGGGGCACAATAATCTCAACCACTAGAGGCGGCGGGGAAGCTGGCCCCTGCCTGGGAAGGACCCTACCGAGTGGTCGAGACGGTCGGGAAAGGAGCATACCGATTGTCCACCATGGAAGGAACACCCATCCCTCGGACGTGGAACACAACAAATCTTCGCAAGTTCTACTTTTGAACATTTGGCAAGCATACACATGTAAGCAAAAATGAATAAATGCCATTCTTCTCTTCTTATTAAACTTTGATGTACATCAAGAAGGCCGTAGCCAATATAGTATACATGTACAAAAAAATTACATCCCCTGGTACTATAATGCGAGCAGAACGCTCGACTGACCCGGTAGGCGGTCCCACGCCCAGCCACTGACTCTGCCTCGTGCAGAAACTGGCTCGGATAGAGGATCGCCGGCCTCGTTGGTTTGAGAAAGCTTGGAGAAAAGGTGCCAAAGGGATGGGAAGGACAACAAAAAAGAGGTCGACCCAAAAGGTGAGGAATCTTGAGAGAGCTCCCTCCCTAAACAACAGGATCGACGATGGAAAGAGGGGCGGGGCGATAGTGAAAGAATGAAGCTGGACAAGCTTCATCCCCCCCTCAGAAGAGCGCCGGCAGGATAGGGACAAGAAGGTGACATGCTCTGGCATGAACCTTCCCCCTGAGTGACCTCCGACCGACGAACCCTCTTCTAGAGTGAAACAACAAGAGCTTCTCTCCTACCACCATATGCATCATCATCTTCTGAAGCGCCTTCCATGCCTCACCAAGACTAAAAACACAACGCTTCGCAGAAGGGAAAGAAGGAGAAAACCAACAGGGAAGGCCTTAAGCGACGAAAGGGAAAGGAGACGCCCCTCGGACCTTTTATAGGCCGAAGGGGGAGCTAATCGCCTTAAATGATTCTCCCCTTTACAAACATGCTAAAAAGACTCTTCCCTGAGATGGTTACCTCAATTCTCGACACCCCCCCCTTCAGCGGGATGCGCGAAGTGGCAAGTCATTAAGGGCGGTATGGAAAAATGGAAAGGTGCCAGTGCCATGTCAGTTATTTGACAGATCGGCGCACGCAAGATCTACAGAAAAATCTGCGCCTTCTTCAACAACTGCAGATACGGTAGTCAAATCACACCAAAAGTGATAAGAAACAGTCTATTCAGCACCTAATATGGCCGCTGTTACAGTTTCCAAAAAAGGCCGCAGCCAGCCACATATGGAAAGGAAAGAAAAAAGAGAAGAGCTATTACATCAGGCCTCGGGCCCATCTCCAAGCTCGGCAGACAAGGCTTCTTCGGCACCTAGCGATCTGCCCCCAGCATTCTTGGTGACGGCCGGCCCAGACAGTGACCCCACTTGTGTGGGAACTGTCTCGACCATGTGCCCTCCCGAGGATATTGGAGTTGACGATCGCTCGAACGGAACCGAACTCACCTCTTCGCTCGACGTATAGTGGGAATAGTCAGTGGAGCCCTAATCCGAGTCATAGCGCTGACCGGAAGGAAACACGAGTGAAGACGACTGGGCCCCTGCCTCCAGGATAGCATGATCGTAGCCTTGGGAGAAGCCCTTCCGGAGTCCCCGTCGGTAGCCCGACTCGTAATAAGGAAAGGCCGCTTTCAGAAGAGCTGCCTGATAAGCGTTTGAGCACCTATGCTGCTCGAGCGCTTGTATCCCAGCCAGCTCCGCCTTCCTCTCGAGTTCGGCTATCCGCTGCTCAGACTCGGGCAGCTTCCTCTCAGCCTCGATCCACCCGTCCTCGGCCACACGGACCTGGTCCTCGAGCCCCCCTCGCTCGGCCCTCCATTGGTCATCTTGCTCGACCTGGTTTATGCGCTCCGATTCTAGGAGCTCACTCTCCCGGTCGACCATGCGACGAGCCTGGGCCAACTGCTCTGCCAAAGACCGAGCCTTTGCTTGGCTCGATTGTGCCAACGATTCGGAGCGGAGTGATCTCTCGACGAAGGTCTCCAAGGTCGCGGGTCAGACGCTCGACTTTCCGATCGAGCGCGCCACGGGCCCACGAAAGAGCCTCCTGCTCCGTCTCCACTCGAGCATACGCGTCCACTACTTCAGCTCCCAGCTAGGCCAGGATCAGCCCTCCCTCCATAATCTACTTCAAAAGCACGGAGGGGGGACTCTTCCGGATTTTTTCCCGCTAGTCCCATGATGCTAAAGAGTGGCACGTCTGATATAGAGGAGCCCGGACGCTGAAGGTGCTGGTAGAGAGAGGGGATACTCTCACTGGAGCGGCCGGGACTGGGGCACCTCCCCCGGGCAACCCTGTCTCGGGGCCCCACCAGTCGGCTCGGCGTGAGCAACCCCACCATGTACCTCCCCAGTTTCGGTCGGCTGCGATCGAGTCACCTCCTCCTGCGACCCTCCAACCTCGACCTACTGGGGGCGGACCCCCTCGTCTGGCGGCCCCTCTACTGTGACCGGCGCCTCAGCATCGGCGGTGATCACTCCTTCATCGGCCCCCTCTTGCTCAGTAGAGGGGAGAGCCGACAGGGAATCTTCTCCTGACGGATGGACGACCTCCTCCTTCCTCGCCCGCTTCTTCTTAGCAGACTGAGCCTGCATCAAAGACCGCAACAGCTTTGCCACGGGATCCTTGTGCTTGACCCCCCGACACTCAGAGACGTCATCCTGGGCCGCCCGCTTGCCCTTATCCCAGGTGCGGGATGAGCCCTCTGAAGCTTGAAGGTCATCCGGAGTCGACGTCTCGTCCATGTCGATGATCTCCAACTCGGACGGAGGTGCCTCCTCCTCGACCGCTCGCCTCGTGTCTGAACCATAAAAAGCAGACTTAGAGAAGGAAGATTCTTACTCCGCAAGGTGAAAGGCCAAGTTCCCGAACTTCTCACCTATCGGCGATAGCACACGAGAAAGGTAGCCCTCAATGTTGGAAGAAGTCACCAAATCAGCAGTCTCTCAGCGATTCTGCTGAAGGATGGCAGCCTCCTCTTCCACCTCCAGAGAGAACACGGTCTGCTTCGGAGGAATGTTCGGGTGAAGATTGGGCACCGTCGAGAAATTCTAGACTACACCAACTGCCGACGGGCCCACCCAGAAATATTGGGTCTTCCACCCTTTATGAGAAGAATCCTTCCCAGAGAGGGACACACAACACCTTTCTCGCCTCGCCTGAATGAAGAAGAAGCCCTTCCCCACATGGAGATTATCCTTCAACTCGAAGAAATAATGGAAAAGATCTAGTGAGGCATGCACCCCGCACTGGCCGCAAAGGAAAATGAAGGAGAAGATGAAGGTATAAGAGTTGGAGACCAGTTGGATAGGAGCCAGCCGGTAGAACCGAAGCAACTCGGCAACAAAGGGGTGAAGGGGTAGGTGAAAGCCGCATTTTCAGGCCAGAAGGAAGGAACAAAAGAGGCCAGAGCGTATGGACAGGCTAGACTCATGAGGCTCAGGCGCCAGGAACTAAAATCGCCAAGGCAGCCCGTAGCGACTCTCCAGCCGCTTAACCTCCGCCTCCCCCAACTCGCTGCAGAGCGGTTCCGGCGGCGTCAAGAAAACCCTGGGGGTCCGTTCTCTCTGCCGTCCCTCAGCCTCAGGATGATGGTCAGCCATGAGACAAAGAGAAGAAGAAGGGGAAAGCTCTAAGCCAGAGAACTTCAGAGAAGAAAAGGAACTTGTGAATCACCGCCTCAGGAAGATCTTCTAGCTCCAGTGGCCGCGACAATTCTCCACCTCTCCGAAACTACTCTCACAGCGCGGGAGCCCCCCTCAAATATAACTACAAAAGAGAGGCAAAACCCTAAAAACCTCGGAGATAAATGGACGCAAAAACGCGCAATGCCTACATACCCTGATGGGAGGTGGCGCATCGTCCGATCTCCTGAGGAGGGGCCTTCGCTTACTCATCATAACGGGCGTATTTTCAAGGTGAGCCGTATCATGTGACCCCTACCGGAGAGATATCTTTACCCAACCAGTGCCACAAACAGTCCAGCCCAAATGTTACTCGTCCGAGCCTGACCTTGGCTTGGGAGTAGGAGGGGGACAAGTGGAGAGGGGAAATCTCACCGCCCGTACGGAGAGGCCGAACAAGGTCCATCCCTGACCAAACAAGGCCGAACTCCTCAAAGTGGCAGCCCCCATACCCACTTACTATAAAGCCCAAAAACTCACTCGGAACAAGCGCTTCCTAGGTGGCCTTTGGGTTCGAAAGTCTGAGCATCAGTCGATCGGGAAAGCTCCCCCGGAGCCCCCTACTCTTTGCCCCGACCCAACACTTATCACTCGGGAGACCACTCCTGATCAAGTGTCGTTCGCTCGGGCTCGCTGATGAAAGCTTATTAATTTGGCCGTTGCGAATCTCTTAATGACAGGAAGCTCAATGGGACAGGGGAAACCAAGAGTCCGCGCGCCGTAAGGAGCCCGCATGAAGGACGTAACCCCCCTGGAACTCCTCTGCTTACGGGGATCAATTCGTACAACATGCCACTATTTAAATAGGACATGTCCCACTGTGACAAGGTAAGCCTAAGCCAGGCAAGAGCTAATAACCCTGAGTAGGAACCACTTCACTTTTTGATGGAGAGGGATCTCGCGCTCCCACTTTCCTCCCAACTCTCCTCTTCGCACCTGTGCTCTACTACCTGTGCTGACTTAAGCATCAGAGGGTCTTCCCCAGGGATCTATCCTTGGGCACCTCTGACTTTTTCCCTTCTTGTAGTTCATATTTCAAGGATACGTGGTCAACTCCTTCCCCACTCTGGAGTAGCGCGAGATCACCCTCTCTTCAGGTCCCGAAGAAGGATGGCACATGGAGGATGTGCATTGATAGCCGTGCGATCAACAAGATCATGGTGAAGTATCATTTTCCCATTTCCCAATTAGATGCCTTGCTCGACATGATTTCGGGAGCCACTATCTTTTCAAAGATAGACCTTCGTAATGGCTATCACCAGGTGCTGATCAGGCCTGGGGATGAATGGAAGATGACATTCAAGACCAAGGATGGTCCCTATGAGTGGTTGGTTATGCCCTTCGGGCTTTCCAACGCCCCTAGTACCTTCATGCGGTTGATGACCCAGGTTTTACGCCCTATGATAGGGGTCTTCTTGGTCGTCTACTTTGACGACATCCTTATTTACAGTCCCACATGGGAGGACCACTTAGACCATCTCAGACAGGTTTGCATTGTGTTGAGGCGAGAGAGCTTATTCGCCAACCTGAAGAAGTGTGCTTTAATGACCGATCAAATTACCTTCCTCGGGTTTACTGTGTCTAGGGATGGAGTCTCCGCTGATCCGGAGAAGATTAGGACCATCAGGGAGTGGCCCAAGCCCCGCACACTCCACGATGTCTAGAGTTTTCATGGCTTAGCGACATTCTATCACCACTTCATTTGTGGCTTCAGTTCTATCACATCCCTGATCACGGATTGCATAAAGAAGGGGGCATTCGTATGGACTAAGGCTGCAGCCACGACATTTCAAGACATTAAGGAGCATATGACCCAGGCACCTATCCTTGCATTACCTGATTTTTCAAAGGTGTTTGAGGTCACATGTGACGCTTCTGGAGTGGGTATTGGTGGAGTGTTGAGTCAGGAGTCCCACCACATTGCATTCTTTAGCGAGAAGCTTAATGATGCCAAATTACGTTATTCCACATATGATAAATAATTTTACGCAGTTGTCCAGGCATTGAGGTATTGGAGGCACAATCTCTTTGCACCAGAAGTTTGTCCTCTTTTCTGATCATGAGGCCTTACGATTCCTCAATACCCATAAGAAGTTGAATGCTCGCCATAGCCGTTGGGTTGAGTATCTCCAGGAGAAATTGGTGCGGACACCAGAGCTAGTCGCCGGTACCAGACGTGCAACGACGGCGACATCCTTGTGGTTGGGTGATAGTGTGGAGTTTCTACCTGAGTTTTGATCTTTCTCTGTACTTATTTTGAGTGTATTGGTGTGTATTTGTATTTTCAGCTTTAATATGGGTCAAGAATGTAATATGGGCTAAACTTCATGTAAGGGGTCCAATTTCCAAAATGGGCCTCAAGACCTTTAAGAGGCCAATTGGGCCTTCCCTCTCTTGTGGGCCTCCATTCATAGAGGGCCCAATATGGTGGCCCATGGTCAAGGAGAGAATATTGACCATGTGTTGCAATATTTGACCAAGGAGGGGGGCGCCCCCTTGTTTGACCCCATGTGGGGAAATGTTTAGTATTTTTTATTCTCCCTTCCCCTTTATGCCCCTTTGACCAAGGGTATTAGAGGTCATTTGTCCTAGGTCTAAGGTTTAGTATTTAATGTCTCTTGTGTCATTTGGACAAAAAAATTAATGAAGAATTTTATGTGAAAAGGCCATGGGCGCACCCCCCCTCTCTCTCTCTCTTCTTGCTAGTTCTTCTTCTTCCTTCTCCATGATGCATCAGATCTAGGGCTGAAACCCTAATATTTCTGAGTGATCTCCCTCTCATTCTCTTCCTCTGTATGCTGTAATTGATCACCGTCGCTGTAGCCTCCGTTCGTGCCGCCATCAAGCCACCACAACCCGGCTTCCACCCTGCTATACTGAATTTTAGGATTCCTAGACAGAAGCTTAGTAAAATGGTTGGTACCGAAGATCCGACCGTCAGATCATTTTCATCTTTTGAGGGTGTCTTCCCCTAGGTCTCCTTCAATCCCAGATTAAATTTCACGCCGATCAGGTTTGGTTTGCCCCTCCTCCTAGTCGTTTGTTTTCCCCTCTCACAGTCTACCTGTGTGCAGATCTGCGAGGTAGTCTGTTGGTAGCCGAATTTTCCACCCCCTCAAACGTTGTCAGAAAAATACAAAACAATTATGGCATGATTACCTTTTTCTCCCCCTCTCCACCAAAATCCCCAAGTCCTAGATTCTCCATTTGATTTTCGGTCAAACCCCATAAACAAGCAGATCCCTTTTTGCCCTATCTGTTCTGTGTTCCGGGATAGAAACTACATCCAACTTGCAGAAATTTTCATTTTTAACCCAACCATTGGGCGGAGCTTAGTTTCATGTATGTCGAAGCCCTTCGAGTCCTCTTTCTAACGGCGCTAATCTCGCTCCGATCCGACATCGGATTTGGTCGTGTCGGCCATTCTCGTGGAGGCGCGCATTCCTGCTCCGAGCCAGGCTAGTAAAAAGGGGTTGCAAAAAAAATCCCAGGAAAATACGCGAGAGTACTTACAGTGATCGCCACTCCCGGGGGTCATCTAGGGACCCTCTGCCATCATCCCAGTGAACTGCCGCCTTTAGAAGCTCGCCGGAGATCGACGTCCCTTTGGACGTCCTTGTTCGCTGTCCTGTCGGCAAGCAAATCGTAGAACCGGAGCTGCTACCCACCGCCGCATGGAACAGCCACCGCCGCTACCCGCCAACCCAAGATCGGTGATCCTAGAGTCATTGTGTAGCCTTTTACCTCCCTGCGTGGAGTGGGCAATAAAAATCACTACTGTAATTAAACTTTTACTACTGTACCGGGAGTCACAGGTCTTGGCCGGGACGTCTTCCCCATGCTCCGAGCCACCCACTTTGTCTTGCTTGCTTATTTAGTATACGCTCTAGATGCCGCTGCATGTGAGTAGTTTATTTTCTAGTTAGTTAAATTTAGTCACCGCTGTGAGTTGTGAGAGCGAGACCCGTCATGTGACTCAGTCCGAGCACGAGAGTGAGCTGACCACCCGAGACTCAAAGCCGGTTTCTCAACTGTGCAGATCGTTACGTTTCCCTCGCCGGGGATGACTGTGAGCTTAGCGCATCTGGTTTGGGGCATGTTCGCCTCTTCTGGAGCTCTTTAGGTGCCGCGTTGTTGTGTTGTTGCTGGTCGCGTCATCTTTTTAGTCACGTCGTTTAATACAGTCCAGGATTTGCATCTAGTCCGAGTCGAGTCCCATTGTCGTCCCGCATCAAATTGGTATCAGAGCCGGTTTGAGTCTAGGGTAGTCGGTCCAAGGTGCTCCATTTCATCTGGTATATCCAAAGGTGTTTCCGGAACGATAGGCTACGCCTATTAGGAAAGGGGCACACTTGAGTGAGTGCGATCTTCGAATCAAACCTCCGCCTCGTACCAGATATTGGACTAGGTCGTCCTTCATTTTGCATTAGTCCATCCATATAGGTCGTAGTGAGTCACCCTTTAGTTCTCGTTAGGTCCTCTCCCATTGCATGCCCACCCGTGGAGGTGCCCAGTACCATCGCCCTGACACTATGGGTGAACCCCGAGGTGCCACCCCGGGAGGCCGATCTCTGGAGGACGTGTTCGCTCTACTCATGGAGCGCATGGATAGGTCCGATCAAACTAATAGGGAGAATACTAACCGCTTGGAGGGCCGTCTCAAGGCCATGGAGGACCGTGCCGAGGCTTCCGACCGATCTGTCCAAGGTCTGGTCGGGAGGATAGAGAGTGTGGAGAGAGTCCCCCGTCGGGAGCTCCCCGGAGCTGTCCCGGCCCCTTAGGCGCCTACTGACCAGCCAGCCCCACTTAGGGCTAAGGAGCAACAGCCACGTGCCCCCGATGTTGAGGACTACGAGTCTGATAATGATTATGGGGGAAATGGCCGACGCCGTCGTGGTCACCGACCACACAGAGATGATGAGGACGAGCGGATCCTCAAGATGGTGCGAGTAGACCCTCCCACCTTAGACGGGTCCTTGGACCCGAAGGTCTATCTCGATTGGGAGGCCGGCATGGACCGGTACTTCGAGTGGTTTGAGATGACGGATCACCGGAGAGTCAAGTTTGCCAAAATGAAGCTTCTAGGGTAGGCGTAGACTTATTGGAGGAACATGGAGAGCCTGTTGTTCCACCGTCAGGAGCCCCAGGTCGAGACTTGGGATGAGATGAGGACCAAACTCAAGAAGAAGTACCTTCCTGCCATATACCGCTAGTGTCTCATTGATAAATGGCAGAGTCTCACCCAAGGAGATCGGTCCGTCTCCGATTACATCGTCGAGGTCGATGAGTACTTTCTGCGATGTGACGCCATGGAGGAAAGCTGCCTGACTGTTTCCCGTTTTCGGCGTGGTCCGCGGCCACTCCTTCAGTCTGAGCTTTTTCGCCGCAATGTGGCCAAGTTGGAAGACACGTACCAGATTGCCCTCGAGGTGGAGCAATTTTAGGCGGAGTTTGCTCTTATCCCGCGCCAAGGGGTCACATATCCACGTCTATCTGATCCTAAGATCACGCCTAGTTCCTACACTCGGTGGCCTGTGGCCCGCCCCCAAGAACCCCCTCGCCAGGACCTTGTTGCTCTTAGGCGCCCCCTCCCTCCGAGGGATCCTCCCCTTCGCCAGCAGGCACCCGTCCCTGCCCCTAGACCTCCCCAGCCCACCATGCCGACTCGACCCCTACTTCCTACATCCCCGGTCCGCTTTGTGGACAAGGGTAAGGGGCCGATGGCCAGTGGAACAACCTCAGAGACCGGGACACATGGCACTTGCTATATGTGCGGTGGAGTTGGCCACTATTCGGCCAAGTGTCCCACTCAGGAGTCGCTTGTTATCTCTGTTCTCTCTAGCAGCGACCCCACACCTGAGCTTGTGCCGATCAGTTACGAGGCTAATCAGGACTTAGCGGAGGAGTTCTTTGATGAACTAAAAGAGGGAGAGCCAGTTGATGTCCATGGTACCCAGCATCAGGGTGATGTATAGTTGGGTGTAGTCAGGTGCAGCCTAACCCAGCCTCAGGTGAGCGACGACTGGCGTCGTACCACCATCTTCCATACATTTTGTAGGCTAGGAGGAAAGGCCTGCTAGGTGATCATAGATAGCGGGAGTTGCATTAACGCTATCTCTATGGGCACTGTTAGAAGCTTGGGTTTGACGCCCGTAGATCACGCCGCCCCTTACAGGGTATCTTGGGTGGATTCTACTTCCATCCCGGTCAGGCTGCGATGTCTGGTGCCACTACAGTTCTAGACTTACCATGATGAGATCTAGTGTGATCTGTTACCTATAGAGGTGGGTAGCATTATCCTTGGTAGGCCTTGGCTTTTTGATCGGGATGCCACCCTTCAAGGTTGGTCGAACAACTGCACATTCGACCATGGGGGTCATAGGATTACCCTTCATCCCACCCAGTCGAAGGACCCGTCTGTCCGAGGACCAGCTGGCCCCTGGAATCCCAAAATTCAGGACAGTAGGGTGGAAGTCGGGTTGTGGTGGCTTGATGGCGGCACGAACGGAGGCGGCAGCGGCGGTGATTGATTACAGCATACAGAGGAAGAGAAGGAGAGGGAGATCACTCAGAAATATTAAGGTTTCCGCCCTAGATCTGATGCAGCATGGAGGAGGAAGAAGAAGAACTAGCAAGAAGAGAGAGAGAGGGGGGTGCGCCCATGGCCTTTTCACATAAAATTTTGAGAACAAGGTAGCCGATGCGCTAAGTCGGCGGATGATGATGTTGACCACCATGAGTGAGAGGTGGTAGGTTTAGAGAGGCTGAAGGATGCTTATGTTGATTGTCTGGATTTTGGTCCGATCTATGCTGCCCTTCAGACCGGTCCCTCGCGTGACTACCGTGAGTTTGTGCTTCAGGAGGGTCACCTATTTCAGGGTGACAAGTTGTGCATCCCACAGACTTCTGTTCGTGACTTTCTTACGTGGGAGATGCACGCGGGAGATCTTGCTGGCCACTTCGGCCTGAATAGGACCATAGAGGCGGTTGAGCATAGATTCTATTGGCCTAGCTTGAAGAGGGATGTCGCTCGCATCGTGGCCCAGTGCCGCACTTGCGCTATGGCCAAACAAAGGAAGCGGAATACCGGCCTCTATATTTCTCTCCGTATCCCAGATAGTCTATGGCAGGACATTATCATGGACTTTGTGTTGGGATTGCCCCCCACCCTCTGAAAGCACGACTCTGTCTTTGTGGTTGTAGACAGGTTCTCCAAGATGGCATTATTCATCCCATGCTCCAAAACTTCAGATGCCTTTAGAGTTGAACGTCTATTCTTTTCACACTGTGTCTCCAAGTTCAGACTCCCACGCACCATAGTGTCTGATAGGGATGTGCGATTCACTAGCTATTTTTGGAAAACCCTATGACACATGATGGGCACCCAACTGAAATTCTCCACTGCATATCACCCCCAGATCAATGGGCAAACTGAGGGTGTTAATAGGAGTTTGGGGGATCTTCTTAGGTGTCTGGTCCGAGATCGAGTTAGGGATTGAGATTTGATCTTACCCTTAGCAGAGTTTGCCTACAATGATTCGGTCAATAGGTGTACATGCATGAGCCCCTTTGAGATTGTCATTGGCCATAGACCTAGGAAGCCCATAGACCTAGTTCCATCTCCCATCCAGTCCCGTGTGTCTGAGTCAGCCGAGTCCTTTGCCGAGCATATTAGACAGTTGCATGAGCATGTGCGTCGTCACATTGAGTCCAGCAACGCACGACACAAAGAATTGGCTGATAACCACAGGCACCACTGTAAGTTTCAGGAGGGTGATTATATCATGATCAGGGTCAGACCTGAACGGTTTCCCTCGGGAGCCGGGAAGAAGTTGCATGCTTGGGGTGCCGGTCCCTTTCGGATAGTGAGGCGAGTCGGATAAAATACATATGTTGTGGACTTGCCAGAGGATTACAGGATCAGCTCCACTTTTAACATCTCGGATCTCGTCGCTTATAGGGACCCAACGGTGATATCCAGCGAGCCCTTTGAGCGGTCTCCACCCATTGTGAGTGACATCACCCTAGAGTGTCCACCTCCAGCATTGTTACCTCAGCAGCTAGAGAAGATAGAATATATACTGGATGAGCTGGTAACGACTACTCGAGGTGGGGTGTACCAACGATATTTGGTGCGTTGGAGGGGATGACCCGCGTCCGATGACACGTGGATCACCCGGGCGGAGCTGTAGAGGATAGATCCAGATCTGTTGGAGCCATATCAGAGCAACGCTAACCCCTACTCGACAGGGTCGAGCTTCTCCCACCCGGGGAGAATTGGTGCGGAGACCAGAGCTTGTCGCAGGTACCAGACGCGCAGCACGGCTTGAGCGACGCTGACATCCTTGTGGTTGGGTAACGGTATGGAGTCTCTACCTGAGTTTTGATCTTTCTCTGTACTTATTTTGAGTGTATTGGTGTGTATTTATATTTTCAATTTTAATATGGGTCAAGAATGTAATATGTGCTATACTTCATGTAAGGGGTCCAATTTCCAAAATGGGCCTCAAGACCTTTAAGAGCCCAATTGGGCCTTCCCTCTCTTGTGGGCCTCCATTCATAGAGGGCACAATATGGTGGCCCATGGTCAAGGAGAGAATATTGACCATGGGTTGCAATATTTGACCAAGGAGGGGGGCGCCCCCTTGTTTGTCCCCATGTGGGGAAATGTTTAGTATTTTTTATTCTCCCTTCTCCTTTATGCCCCTTTGACCAAGGGTATTAGAGGTCATTTATCCTAGGTCTAGGGTTTAGTATTTAATGTCTCTTGTGTCATTTGGACAAAAAAATTAATGAAGAATTTTATGTGAAAAGGCCATGGGCGCACCGCCCCCTCTCTCTCTCTTCTTGCTAGTTCTTCTTCTTCCTCCTCTATGCTGCATCAGATCAAGGGCTGAAACCCTAACATTTCTGAGTGATCTCTCTCTCCTTCTCTTCCTCTGTATGCTTTAATCTATCACCACCGCTGCCGCCTCCGTTCGTGACGCCATCAAGCCACCACAACCCGGCTTCCACCCTGCTGTCCTGAATTTCAGGAATCTTGGACAAAAGCTCAGTAAAAAGGTTGGTACAGAAGATCCGACCATCATATCGTCTTCATCTTTTGAGGGTGTCTTCCCCCAAGTCTCCTTCAATCCCAGTTTAAATTTCACGCCGATCAAGTTTGGTTAGCCCCTCCTCCTAGTCGTTTGTTTTCCCCTCTCACAGTCTGCCTATGTGCAGATCTGCGAGGTAGTCTATTGGTAGCCGAATTTTCCACCCCCTCAAACGTTGTCAGAAAAATACAAAACAATTATGCCGTAATCACCTCCTTCCTCCCCCTCTCCACAAAACCCCCAAGTCCTAGATCCTCCATTTGATTTTTGGTCAAACCCCATAAATAGGTAGATCTCGTTCTGCCCTTTCTGTTCTGTGTTTCGGGATAGAAACCACATCCAACTTGTAGAGATTTTCATTTTTAACCCAACCATTGGGCGGACTTGAGCTTCATATATGTCGAAGCCCTTTGAGTCCTCTTTTCAACGGCGCTAATCTCGCTCCGATCCGACATCAGATTTAGTCGTGCTGACCATTCTCGTGGAGGCGCACATTCCTGCTCCAAGCCAGGCCAGTAAAAAGGGGTTGCTGAATAAATCCCAAGAAAATACGCCAGAGTATTTACAGTGATCGCCACTCCCGAGGGTTGTCCAGGGACCCTTTGCCATCGTCCCAGTGAACCGTCGCCTTCAGAAGCTCGCCGAAGATCGACGTCCCTTTGGACGTCCTTGTTTGCTGTCCTGCCGGCCAACAAATCGTAGAATCGGAGCCGCTGCCACCGCTGCCTGGAACTGCCACCTTGCTGCCTGCCAACCCAAGATCGGTGATCCCGGAGTCATTGTGTAGCCCTTTACCTCCCTGCGTGGAGTGGGCAATAAAAATCACTGCTGTAATTAAACTTTTACCGCTGTACAAGGAGTCACGAGTCTTGGCCGGGATGTCTTTTCCACACCCCGAGCGTAGAGGTACACTCGCCACCCACTTTGTCTTGCTTGCTTATTTAGTATATGTTCTAGATGCCACTGCATGTGAGTAGTATATTTTCTAGCTAGTTAAATTTAGTCACCGCTGTGAGTTGTGAGAGTGAGACCAGTCCCATGACTCAGTCCGAGCACGGGAGTGAGCTGACCACCCGTGACTCAAAGCCGGTTTTTCAACCGTGCAGATCGTCACATTTCCCTCGCCGGAGATGACTGTGAGTTTAGCGCTTCTTGTTTGGGGGATGTTCGCCTCTTCTGGAGCTCTGTAGGTGCCCTGTTGTTGTGTTATTCCTGGTCACGTCGTCTTTTTAGTCACGTCGTCTTATAGAGTCCAAGATTCGCGTCTAGTCCGAGTCGAGTCCCACTGTCGTCCCGCATCACCGCTGCCTTACCGTCAACGCAAGCTACTGTTCTTTTGGAGCCCCCTGCCAATGGGTCGACGCCACATGGTCATGGTTCTGTTGCTGAGTCGACTTATTTCAATGAGCTTCCTTCAACCCAAAGTGTGACTCCCCTCAAGCCTGGCTGCTCTATTTCTGAGCCAGGCCGGCCTTGCCAATTGTTGACAGACACAGCAGCTGCCCTGCCTGCTGATCCGAAGCCGGCGGTAGCGGAAGGTTTAGACCCCCAATTGGGTGGTGTCCAAATTTCTCCATCCGCGGCTATATCAGACCTTTCAAAATCAGAGAATACTCGCATGATTCCCAAATCTGAAAAGTCTAAGCATGATCACTTCCAGGTGATTGAGCCCTTGGAGATCTCTGCTCTATCGGATGAGTTGTTTAGTGATATCCATGTTACCAGAGCGATAGCCAAGGTATTGGCTGCTTCTCAAACCTCTCAAATGTCCATGATTAACTCCACTCTCATATGGAATGTTAGAGGCATCGGTAATTCTACTACTATTAGAAGTCTCGCTCATCACATTAAATCTCATCAGATCTCTCTTGCCGCTATTTCGGAGCCTCGTATTGATTTCGAACGTGCTTATCGTGTGGCTCGTGGAATTAAACTCCCTCAGGTCATTGGCAATAGTGATGCTAATTCGAAAATTTGGTTGTTCTACGGTGCTAACTTATGTCTTGAGATTATAGAGATGCACCTTGAATTCCTTTCTATTGCTCCTAAAGACGATGACACGTACTCTATGTTTTTTATTGTTATTTATGCCTCCTGCAATATGAGGATTCGAAGGGATGTTTTTGATACTCTTATGCTATTTGGTCAAGGTGTGACCATTCCCTGGATTATAGGCGGAGATTTCAACTGTATTGTGTCTCTGGAGGAAAAGATTGGTGGTTCTATGTCTTCCATGAATGCTATGACTGATTTTCAGGGTTTTTTATCTGCCACTGGTTTGATGAATGCGGGGTTTTCTGGTTCCCCTTATACCTGGACCAACAATAAAGTTGGGGCATCCTATATCAGAGCACGCTTGGACAGGGTCTTATGCAATGCGGAATGGCTGAACATATCTAGCAATCTTATTATCAAGCATCTTTTGAGAGGTCCTTCGGACCATGCTCCTTTGTTGTTGTCAGTTCTCCCCCTTCAATCCGCTCCTGGGCAGTTCATTTATAAACATATGTGGCATACTCATACTGCTTTTCTAGAGTTTGTGAAATTGCAGTGGATCAACAACACTGTGGCTCATTACCATCCTTTTTACATGCTGCAGCAGAAACTTGACCATATGAAATCTGCGCAGCGGGAGTGGAACAAGGCTGTTTTTGGCAATATTGACCAGCTTAAAGCCACCGCTGAAGGTAATGCTGAACAGGCGCAGGCTGCTTTTGATGCTGATCCTTCGGTTGATAATCGGGTTGCTCTTCAGAAAGCCAATGCTGAGTTGCGGCTTGCTCTTCATCGTGGGGAGATGTTTTGGTATCAGAAATCTCGGTTGCAGTGGATGAAATGTGGTGACCGTAATACGCAATTCTTCCATCATTATGCCAAAGCGAGAAGGCAGCGTAACTTTGTTTCTAAATTGCAGATAGATGGCTGTTAGGATGAGGATCAAGAGGTCCTTGCAGATGGAGCGGTCTCTTTCTTTCAGTCCCTCCCCACTTTTAAAGATCATACTATTGACGAGAGCTTACTCTTAGTCATTTCACACGCTATTACTGAAGACCAGAATAATTCTCTATGCATCACGCCCTCGGAGGAGGAAATTAGGCAGGCAGTTTTCTCTCTTTCTGGTAATAGTTCGCCGGGGCCCGATGGTTTTACTGGAGGTTTTTTTACTCTTTTCTGGGACATTGTCAGAGCTGATGTTGTCCTGGCTATTCGTAGTTTCTTTCAAGGTTGGGGCCTGCCTCAGGGGGTCACTTCGGCCTTCTATGTTGATTTCAGGCCTATTAGTCTATGTAATTTCTCCTACAAGATTGTCTCTAAAATTATTTGTGATCGGCTGTGTTCGATCCTTCCTCTGATTATTTCTGATCAGCAAAGCGGATTTGTTAGTGGCAGGTTTATTACGGATAATTTTTTGTTAGCCAAGGAACTCTTTATGGAGATTGATAGGCCGGTCAAGGGGCACAACATTCTTATTAAACTTGATATGGCCAAAGCATATGATCGGATTGAATGGGATTTCTTACTCCTAGTGTTAGAAAGATTTGGGGTTTTCCAGCATGTTTACCTCTATTATTGCGCAGATGCTTGTCAATTGCTGGTTTACAGTGTCCTTCAATGGGCGGCTTTGTGGCTACTTTAAGTCCACCCGGGGGGTCCGGCAAGGGGACCCCCTTGCCCCGACCCTCTTTATTTTGGCTGAGGAAGTCATGAGCCATGGGCTCACTCTTCTCTTTAACTCAGGTCGCTGCCACTATTACCATATTCCCCGAAGTGTTAATCCCATCTCACATATTTTGTACGCTGATGATTCTATTATTTTTATGAATGGAGGCCTATCTTCTGTTAAACACCTTCTGATCTTCCTTAAAAACTAAGAGAACTTCTCAGCGTAGCGGGTCAATGCTCACAAAAGTAGCTTCATTGTGTCTAGGCACATGCCGGCTCGTTCTATCAATCGTATCCAGCAGATCACTGGTTTTCAGCATAGGACAGGCAGCATCAAGTATTTCGGTATCCCATTGTTTAAAGGGAGAACTAAAATACCTCATTACAAATTTTTACTTGACAAAATTTTTGCCAAACTTGCAGGTTGGCAAAGCAGATTTTTGTCCCAGGCAGGGAGAGTAACATTGATCCGTTCGGTCCTTACCTCGATCCCTATATACACTGCCAGTGCTTTTGCTATCCCCTATACTATAGCGGAGAACATTGAAAAGGATTGTGCTAAATTTTTTTGGCAAGGGCTGGAAGCCTCCCATCGGAAACATTGGGTAGCATGGGACGTTATTTGTCACCCTCTGTCTGAAGGTGGGCTGGGGATCCGTCGTCTTCTAGAGATTCAATTATGTCTCTATGTTAAACAGCTCTGGCACTTGCTCCATGGGTCCTCACTTTGGGCTGACTGTGTTAGACACAAATACCTTCAAGGACATCATATTATGGACTACCGCACTCCATACCCTGCAGGTATAAAAGCCCAAGATTTTGAACGTACGCGGTCTGTTCTTCTAGCGGGTTCTCGCTCTATTGTCCAGAACGGTGCCACCACTAACTTCCTTAAAGATATTTGGTACAAAGATTAGCCCTTTATTGATTTGATTCCTCTTCAAGATCGTCCTGCGGTTCAAGATATTCTTGTTCAAGCGGCACTCTTTGATCCTCTGCTTCCGGTGTGGCAGCCGCTTGCCAATCATCCAATGCTTCTTGAACTCCGGCATTTTATCACTCATTCTGGGGAGGATATCCCTGTTTGGAGCCTGACCCCTACTGGCATATTTGACACCAAGTCTACCATCACTTATATCAGGGGTCAGGTGGAATCCTCTCCTCTTATCAAGCTATGGAATCAAAAATTCCCCCTGCGAGCATCTCTCTTCTTTTGGAAGCTTTTTATGCAGGCGGTGCCTTTAGAGTCCAACATCCAAAATTGTGGGATCTACATGGCGTCTCGCTGTGTCTGCTATGTGTCCTCCCCTGCCACGGAAGATGCTGATCATCTCTTCATTGACAGTGAGTTGGCCAAGTTCCTTTAGACTAAATTCACGCCCCTGCTGGATGACCATTGCACTCAGTCTGCCTCGATTGCTAGCAAGCTTTGGGAGACTGTTACTTGAGCCTCACCCCATCACCCACAGGGCTTTATATCTCTATTAGTGGTCATGCTGATCATCTGGGAAATCTGGAAATCCAGTTGCAGCCGTCGGTTTGAGGGGCATCAGATTTGTTTTAAGCGTCTGGCTGATCGGATCCATTTGAAGGTGTCGCACGCTCTGCATCAGACTATTTTCTAGTTTGGTGTACGCCCTCATCTTCTTCAGGCGTATCAATCTAATGGCTTTTCTATCTAGCATAAGAGGCTGGTTTCTTCTGTTGTCCGATGGACCCCTCCAGACTTTGCATATTTGCTGCATGTGGATGGCGCCAATAAAGGTAATCTGGGCCCTTCAGCGGGTGGTGGCTGTTTCAGAAACTCGATGGGCCAGTTGCTTCTTGGATTTTCCTATTATTATGAACATGGTTCGAATATGGCCGCTGAAGGCCGGGCCCTCCTCGATGGCCTTCGTCTCATGGTCTTTCACTCCATCCTTGTCTCAACTATTTTCACTGATTCCCTTATTCTGGTTAACATGATCAAGCATAATGGCCGACCTCCTTGGTCCCTGCTTCCATGGTGGAGCGTGCTGCAGAACATCATTACCTCCTTCCCTTGTCCCACTGTGCATGTCTTACGAGAAGGTAATCAACCCGGTGATGCCTTGGCTAACTATGCTGTCCAAACGGGTGTCAACACTGAATTTCTATCTAAACAGGACCTCCCGGCCCAAGCCAGAGGGTATTCCACTGCGGATGCCAGTGGTCTTCCCAATATCCACATCCGAAGTGTGTAACTTTGCCTTTTTCCTTTCCTTTGTTCTTCAGGGGGATGCCCCGGTGATTTGCAAGTTTGATACCTTTATTTAATAAAATCTTCATCTCTTTGGCCTGAATGTGGAGTGAGCACATTCCCTTCCTCTGGACAGGGGGTGCACTCTCTCTTCATTCCAAATAGATGCTTTTATTAAAAAAAATAGACTTCAAATCCATCACCTTCGATAGGTAGTGCCAATACAGGGGTAGTGGTTAGATGATCCTTAAGAGTTAGGAAACTCTATTCGCAGTCCTTCGACCATACAAAGGGGTTCTCCTTTCTTGTAAGCCTAGTCAAAGGAACAACGATCTTGGAGAAATCTTTGATGAAACATCTATAATAACCAGCCAGACCGATAAAACTCCTGACTTCGGATACGGTCGTCGGTCGACTCCAATTTTTGATAGCTTCTACTTTAGAAGGATCCACAGCGATACCTTCTTTTGAAATAATATGGCCAAGGAAAGAGACCTCCTTTAGCCAGAACTCGCACTTGCTAAGCTTCGCGTAGGGTTGATGTTCTTTTAGTGTTTGCAAAGCTTTTCTAAGGTGCTCTTCCTGCTCTTCGAATAGATTAGGATATCATTAATGAAGACTACCACAAATTGGTTGAGATAGGGCGTGAAGACATTATTCATAAGTTACATAAATACTGTAGGGGCATTGGTTAATCCGAACGGCATCACGACAAACTCATAGTGCCCATATCTGCTTGTTGAACGCGCTTTCTCATTCTCTTCTTTTTTGATATATATATATATATATATGTAGATTATTTATTGATTTATTGGCGTGCCAGTCACCGGGGTGACAATTTTATTATGCGCTCGATCTGACTTTTAATCAGTCGATTGTGAAGTTCGAGTCAGGACCCGAAGTCCGTCATACCATAAAGGCTATGACGTTAATTACGCCCTTCCTAAGAAGGACAACCCTTGATTAAACGCCAAAAATAAGAGGAAGGTAGCGGCAAAAATAAGACTCAAGCGAGAGAGACGGTTGGTTCATCAGCAGGGCGTTAAATGGCCTGAATGAAGCAAGGATACATCGAATGCGGAGCAAATCCAGCGGCATGTCCCCATTACCTTGGACTATGCCAGATGGGGATAGGAAACCACCCATGCAGCGGCAGGGTGGGATCCATAAAAGATCGGGTATATCTAACCCGGAATCCGGATAAGGACCGGTGCGACATGGCACACCCTGTGCGGGCGTGATGTCTTATTGATATCCCCCTTCGGAAGATCATCGGAGAACATGCAAGGGCAGAACTCCGTGGGCCAGCGGGGTTAGGAGAGAATACCATGATCACTCAAGGTGATACGAATGAATTTTGGCAGCATATCCCCTTTATCCTGGATTATGCCAAGAGGAGATAAACCATCATCCACGGGATGCCGGGATGAAAGCCGGAAAAGAAGGGGGGGCACCAGGCCCGGGGTCATCACCCACATCCATAGCACCGATTTATGTTCCTTCAGAACCCGTCGGAGCACATGTAGTGACATAGCCCGTTAGGTCCATAAGGTTATAAAGAAATCCGGATCGGAACAGAACAATGTAGGGGAGGTCCTCCCCATTGATTTATTTCCTGAGGGATGCCAAGTGTTCTCCGTATATCCCTTGGATGGGTACAACATGGGGATCAAGGTTTAGGCCAAGAAGAAAGAGGTTCTCGGCGTATGGATCAGGAGTATGGCCCGGCTTCTCGGCGTGGGCTGAAGGGAGCTCCCGGCGCGCCATGAAGGGGGTTATCGGCCCAGGCCAAAGGGAGGAAGAAGAGGATCTCGGCGCGGGAGTTCCCGGCGCGCGCCGCACCGGGAACTATTCACGCCGAGAAGGTGCTGGGCTTGAGCGCCGTGAGGGCTCATGGGGTTTTTCGGTACCCTGTTTTGGGGGTTTTTCACGGGATTCAGACATGGCTTGGGGAATGGATTCAGGAGGCAAGTGAGGAAAGAGCCAGGGGCCTACCAGGTTGACAGCAGAGGGTCACAGATGAAAGGGGTTCGAGGTATTAGAGTCACCGGGCCTTCGAGCTCTCAGGAACAGGCTTCACGCCATCAGTATTGCCGACCATCCAGGAGATCGAGAGACGACAAACTCTGATCCCTGCAATGGCCCTAGTGGCTTGAGAAATTTGAGAAGAAAATCTTGGACTCCACGACGTTTAAATCATCGATGACATCTAGGGAGAGAGGGGGGAAACAAGGCCCAGAAATCCACAGTGAGGATTGGGGCTTTGTTGGCTCTGTCCCATCCTAAACAGGCATGCATATAAAGGGGAGCCGGCAGACGATTAACGTGTCGAGCTTGGATGAATTGAATTGGGCGGCATATCCCCCGGTCTTATAGACATGCCAAATAGGGATAGGAAGCCATCCACGTAGCGACGGGATGGAATCCAGATAAACAGCGGGGGATCTTCCCCTTTGAACTCCCTACTCGGTTGGAGGGTCTATGATATTCATTTTCCCGATGGATAGAGTCAAGCGGGGTGCGTATCGATCACACTCCCTTGGCCTTCCGGGGTTCACCCTATCGGATAGAATTTCGGCAGCGTTTTCCCTTCTTTCGGGTCATGCCAAAGGAAATAGGCTGTCATCCACGGGTACGGGATGATAACCGAAAAGAAGGCTTGGGCTCCCTGATGATGCAGGTGCCCATGGCAATGCTTGCTATCCCCTCAAGAACCGTCGGGGCTTATACAGTGGTATGGCCCCTTAGGTTATAGGGTTATGAATTGATTTGATCTAAGATGATGTAGGGGGGGGGGGTTTCCTCCCGTTAATCTCATCCCTGAGGTACATATGGCGACCATGAATATCCCCTTCAGCCGATATAATAGGTTGGACAAGGGTTGAAAGGCAGATGAAGAGACAGGCTCTTGGTATGAGTGTATTAGCCTGAAAGGAGGATCTCGGCGCGGATTGATTAGCCAAAGAGGGGCTCTCGGCATAGGAAGATGAACAGGCAAGGGGGTTCTCGGCGCGCTGGTTCCCGGCGTGCTCACCATTGCGCCGAGGGCTGTTGCTGCCGATAAGCTCCGACAGCCCTGTTTTGGAATTCAGATTTGATTGGGACCGTATCTGGGGATCAAATCAGTCTGGCACTGTGGACTTCGATGCCATGGCATTAGGGTTTTGCTGAGGGACCGAAGGGTCAAGGTCATCACTTATCAGAACCTCCTGGGATCGCATTCGTCTACAGACGGGACACATCTTCTATAGCCAGCAATTCAGGAAATCAAGAGATTGATGTCTTCGATTCCTAAACGGCTTGGGGGCCTCGCAAGAAACTCAGATGCCTGCGAAGAATCTGCCATCGAGACAGGAGGGGAGAGGGAAACAGGACCTAATAACCCATTAGATAAGGATTGGGGCCCTAACTTCCTTCCTCTTTGAAACACAGACTCACGGGGATGACTCTGAAAATCGAAATGTCTAGAATATTGGACGTTCAGATGAAAGATACATTCATAGGAAGACAGAGGGCAAAACTTTGATTGCCTAATATCAAGCACGGCAACCACTAAATTTCATTTCATCTCATTATCACCACTTACATCGACTGCAAGGGTAAAGCCGAGAAATGGGTAAGGGGAGGAACAGAGGCAGGGAAGAAAAGAACTCTCGACCTCATCTGAATAGCTAAAGCATGAAGGCATATACCATTACATACAGAGGAAATCAAAATAAAAGCAAACATGGGGGGGGGGGGAGGGTGGAGCATTGACTCCTCTCCCTCCCCCGAGCAGCCCACCTGGAGCTTCTTCTTCTTCTTCTCTTCTTCTTTCTTTTCAGTAGGGTCTCTTCTCTCTTTTCTATCTGTTTTCTGGATGAGGTTTTCTTTTCTCTCCTCCGTCCTCCTCCTTTTTCGTCTCGAGAGAAAGGGGGTTTTATAGGCATAGCACCCCCTCCCTATCGGCATGATCATCTCGGCGCCCGGTTGATGAGCTCCCGGCTCGCCTTATTCGGAGGCAGTAGGCTTCCCGGCGCCCCTTCCTCATATGGGTCTTGTTGGGCTCTCGGCGCCACACGGCTGGGCCCATTTAGATCTTTTAGTCTTTTATGCTTCCTCATCAGTAAGCTTGAGCTGTTAAAGCCGCTTAATCTGTCCCTTCATTTGTCGGTCCCTCGAGTCCGTCAGGCTAGGCGAAGGCCCATCAATTGGTGAATTAGCATAGCTTCATCAGAATATTTCTGGGGATTTTAGTCAATCAGTGGACTGCAGTTCTTCATCAGTACTGCCGTCTGAGCGACGACAACACCGGACATCAGCTTGGCCGGGGAGGGCTTCAGCCGGGTGGTAGCTTCAGTGATAAATCTTCCGTAATCCTGGTCTTGCAGGGACTTCCGGGATCTTCATCTTTCACTCAATCTTTCATTATGTCTCATTTCTATTGTCTGTTATATTTCAGGTGTCAACAAATGCCCCCCACTTGCAGGTAGCGAGAGTGCAGAATAAATGACACGGTGCCTGCAGGTGCATAATTCAGCATCTGAACCCATTTTTCAGTTTGGGACTGCTAATCATCTTTCATTTTGCAGCTTGGAAGCTTCTTTGCATTGACTTTTCTTGTAATTTCTTTCAATTACTTTTGATCTCTTTGTTTTGAATACTCTCGTCACGACTCTCTCGGCCTGTAGCTTCTCGGCGCAATCACCGGTAGGGACTCTCGGCGGAGAGCTTCTCGGCGCGCCCGGCAAGGGGGCTCTCGGCAGCACTTCTCGGCGTGCCTTTTGGCCGAATGGGGGCTCTCGGCCTGGGGTTCTCGGCGGCCCCTTTCTCGGCGCGCCTTTCAGCCGAAGGGGGGCTCTCGGCCTGGGGGGTTCTCGGCACGCATTTGACCGCGCTGAGAACCTCTTTGCTTAGGGTTCTATTTAAGGCACCGAAAGCCTCTTCCTTCTCATTTGATACGGCCCCTTCTCTCTCTTCAGTTTCTTTTCCTTCTCGGCGGTGGCGGCGAGTTCCTCCCCTCCGGCCGTCCATCTTTCTTCCCGTCTCATTAGACTTCGCCCGGGTAGGACGTTCTTTGGGGATTTAATCCCTTTTGCTTCCGGGATCGCCCCCTCTTGGTTGGCGACTCCCTATTCTCCTTGGGCAGACCCCGAATAAGGGGAGATGCTGCTGAAATTTTCAAGGGCTTCATATAATAATCCTTACGAAACTGCCTCTTATCTTAGGTCTTTTACTTAACATTTCTTTTTCCTGACTGCAGATATTGCAATGGCTTCCGGCTCTGCTGCTGCATCCTCTGGAGCTGTCGGGGCCAGTTCGTCAGCCCAGCCAGATATATCACGGGCCACAGTAAACTGGCTGAATGTGCACAGTCTAGACTTCGGATACGACAAAATCACTTCCGTTGATGAATCGTCTGATTCTGAGACCGACACGGTGTCAACATCCCGGGTATACTCCACTGGCATGGAAACATGCTTCAGACGGGGCACTGATTATCGTCCGGATTTCTCGAAGGACAAGCACTTGATGCCGTTTATCCGGACTTTCACCGTGGGTGGAATGCGGGACTATCGAATAGCTCGTGCAGTTGAAGCCGCAATTCTGGTCGAGAGAGACAGCCTGAAAGATTCAGTGTATCGTGGGAAGGCTATATATCTTCCCGGGGAGAAGCGTGACTGGGATGCAGTCCTTGGCATATCGGAGCTGGAGCCGAAAAAGAAAATGTTGACCCAGGCCCCGGAGTTCACACCTGCTCGGTGGGATAATGCCAGTGGCCGAGTCCATAGGGAGAAGCCCGGCTATGGTCTCTTCCTGGCACCAGTAAAGTGGGGGTACCGCGAAGAGCCTTTTGTGCTGAATTGTTCGGCCGTTCAGTTCAAGTATCATTTGGCCGCTGGTTGGTTTGGGGATACCAAGATCACTGACGCCCACCTATTTCGAGTAGGAGCAGTGGAGTTTACTGAGTTTGTTCTGAAGGAATATGCCCCTCTGCTGATCAGAGCCGGGGTATATCATAGTGTCTTTGCTTCCATATTTCGATATCCCATATCCCGAGGGTTATGCTGTGGAATGTTTGAAGTGTTCTGCCCTTTATTCAACATATTTTATACAGCAGAGGGTGAGACATCTCTTGACCTCTGGAGTCTATCACAGCTTTCCGGACTGCCTATTGATGGCGAGCCGTATGAAGAAGTCTGCTTGGCAGATTCTGAGAAGGATAGTTCCGATGGTGAAGGCAAGTATTCCCTTGGCTTCTCATACCGGTATCTAATGAAGGCATATCGCTCCATCTGTCTGGCGTACAGTAGAGGGTCCTCCCAAGGCTATCATCCCCGAGAGAAAGGCAGCAAGCTGAGGGTCCGGATAGGGCAGTGGATTCAGTATTTCTTTGACGGCCCTTGAAATATGCAGATTTCCCTTCCATGGGTCCGACGGCCAGCAAGCAGATAAGGACCCCTCGCTATAAGTCAGAGCTGCCATCTTTATTGCGCCGTGCAGGCAGAGGTGGTCCCAACCCAGCAGGTGTAGACCCCATCACACATTGCACGGCTTACTTCACATTCTGGTTGTGCACTTTCGCTCTCCCTCAAGGGGACGAGACAATCATCCGGCCAGAAGCTATATACCCGGCCTGTCAGATGGCCTGGGGAATGAGGCTGTCGCTCTGCCCGGTGGCCTTGTGTTTAATCTACAAATCTTTGGGAGATTTGTACAAGCATCGGACTCCCCGTTCTTTGAGGACTGTGGGTCCTTTTCATTTTTTCAATGCCTGGGTCTGCAGTTTATTTCCTGAATTGGCTCCCAGAACTTTGCAGGCAGATACGGTATTGCCCAGAATGATTGAGTTTGCCAGTGCTGAACCTGGTCCTTTATATGATCAGCTGTTCAAAATAAGGGGCCGACTGATAAAGGTGCCGGTGGATGCCCCTGGCAACATTCATTTCTAGAGCTTGGCGGCAGGTTCAGCTCCTTTGATTCATTCTCAGAGAGAGTGCAAGCTGGAAGAGGTAGAGACCTATGTCCATCCTGTCTCAGGGCTTAATACTACTCGCTCTATTCTGGAGCCGGAGCTGGTCAGATGGGCCATGGCCATTCGGCCTAGTGTCTTAGTTTTCAGAAAAGGTGGTCTGCTTCTTCTGGAACCATACTATCCATTCCGCTTTGGGCGGAACTTTGGTTATGACCAGCATATCCCTACATCAGTCGCTCAATTTCCCCTGGATAGCCGGGCTAAGCATGGGTCCGCCATTGTCTGCGATGGCCGGTTGTGGTGGGATTTCTATCATCGCCAGGATGGCGCAGTTTTCAGAGTTCCCACCGTTTCCAACCGTGTACCCCGGGTAACATCAGAATACATCAAATGGTGGAACATTCGAACCAGCTTTTACAGGGATAGTAGAGGTGCATTCTGGGACGTGGCCGAGCGTTCCTTTTTGAAACAACAGCCCGGACCAGTGTTTGACATCCCCGAGGCCCACCTGAAGAGGCTTTATTCACAGCACCAGAGGGAGGCGGAGAAATATCTGGCCCAGCGTCGGGCTTTGAAGGAAAAAGATTCCGACCCGCCTGCTCCTGTCTTTGCTGCTATCAACGAGGACACTTTCATGCAGAGCTTGAAACATCTGTGCCGTGTGGGGGGCGCTCGTTTGGAGGCGCAACAATACCCATTTCCTGTCGAAGAGCCGCTCCCGGCAGTAGTCCCTTGGAGGGGTCCGACAGATAGATTCCATCCATATAGGACGTTTGTGCGTAGGGAGGACAGGACTCAGACGTACTACAAGCAAACGTCTTGGCTGTTCATTCTGCTGAACTTACATGGGTTGTCTGCGGAAAGCCCGCTAGCCGGCATCTTGAATAAGCCACTGTTCATCTCCTTTCATTATGTCGACGGTTGGGGCATGGACCACCTCGACTTATTTCGATGCCTTGACTCACGTGGTCATAGTGATCTAGCAGCTTTAGTGGAGAAATGCCAGATATTTGGTGATGTCTGCTGGCTTATCAAGGAGGCTGCTTTCCGCTCCAAGGAGGTAGCTTATCTGTACTGGCCGCTCTCTGTCTTTTATGATGGCCCAGCAGGTATGATCTTTTCTTTTCTGACTGTAGTGCTTTCTGATAAATATTTAAGCTCTGCATTCACTGACCTCATTGCTTCTCTGCCGTCTTCAACAGACAGGCCGGATATAAAGCGCCAGGGGCTATACAGAAAGATCATTGCGCAGGCTGAGAAGCCTACTTATTTTGAAGTCCCTGCAGCAGCACCGACTACCACTCCCCTGCCTCCTGGCAAGAAGAGAAAGGTTTCTGCGGTCAAGGCTGCAGTCGGGAAGGCCAGGAAGGCCAAGAAGGCTCATGCTCAGCAGTCGGCTTCGGTAGCGATGGACACTGGGACCCCTCTCCCTGATATTCCCTCATTTGATGAGTTCGAATCTCTAAGGGAGGCTGCTCAGACATCGGTTCAGGGTAACATCAATAGCCTGCAGTTGCATTCTTCATCCTCTTTTGCTGGATTTCAAAGAAGTCCTTGAATCTGACCCCTCCCTTTTGCACAGCCCAAGAGCCAGTTGTGGCATCTTCTGTGGTGGATACCAGGCTGCCTTCTCCCACGCCGGCTAGTGAGGCGGAGGGTAAGCATGCCTTTTTCATTTTTTTTCCTGCATATTTCAATTACTTTTCATTGTCCCTCTCACAAGCTTTTCCCTATAGTGACGGTCGGGGAGGAGACTGAAATTACGGGAGAGGCTGGCGATATCACTCAGCCACAGGAGGGTCATAAGACCCAGACGAAACGGGGCCTCGTCCCTGTGAGGCGTATAGTTACCCGGTCTTCTTCCAGGCAGACGTTAGAAATGGCGGTCCCACCCGTGGATAGTGTAGAAATCTCTTCTAGTAGCTCCGCGACCGCTTTTGAGGCAGATGGAGAGGAAGCAGGTTTCAGCGAGAGCGAGACGGAGGGTGTTTCCAAATCAGAGGCCCCATCCGCACGCACTGCCATTGTTTCATTATTCACCCCCTCCAAGTTGTTGGTGCCATCTCCTGAGGAGGAATTACAAGAAGAGTTCACCGGCTTGGATACCGAGGCAGATATAACTCCTCCTTTTGTTGCTTCAGCAGCGGGACTTTCTCCTCCTCTGCACTCCTTTGAGGACATTGACATTATATTAGAAGTGAGTCTCTTTTCTTCTCCACATTGTTTCCCATTTTTATCCGCTGCTTGATGCTGTATTGATCTGTTCACAGGAATCCCCTGTTGCTAGCCCGGTGATGACTGCAGCCTTTGAAGCCACTCTGTCTGACGCCTTGGCCATTGTTCCTGCTTCGACAGTAGCCTGGGCAGGCGTTCCTGAGATAATCCACCCTGTGCCGGTGAGGGTGCAATCCTCTACGGACTTAGCATTGTTGGACTTGAGGACTTCGGGGGAAAGCCCGGCTCTCATCAAGGTCCTGGATTTCAGAGCTGAGATGGACCCAATTAGGGGTTCCGCCTTTATACCGGCCGCCGTGCTGACCATTGCGCCTGAATCGGCAATTCCCATAGCATCAATCATGGAGAGTGAACCCTTGCCTCTCCGGGCTGTGACCCCTGCAGCCCTGACATTGAAGGAACTGGCTGTTGCAGCGGGGGTGGAAGAAGGAGAGATAGCCGTTACAGAAATTGGAGTATTATCTATAACTGCCCCGAAATCTATCTCCATACTTTCAGAATCTGAGGAGGAGGTACCCTGCGAAGAGGATGTTGAAGGTGCGGGTATTGCATTAGAGACCCAGGAAGCAACCATTCCGGCACTTACTGGAGTTACCCCCGCGAGCATCCAAACGATGACCCTCGAGGAGATGGAGGTGGAAGGTCCCTCGGCTTCGTCAGAGGTTGTGGAGAGAGCTCAGTTGGCGCCTTCGGCAGACCTCCCATCTTCTTCTTCTCAGCCAGATATCACCCTATGGGCAGACATTGACAGTGAAGTAACCTTTGAAGTGGCTCCACTTCCCTTGCCTGGCTTTGCTTCACCTGAGAGTTTTGTCTGGCAACATCTGGACATGTTGCGCCAGCTAGTGGAATCCCAGCCCGGACTAACTTATCCGCAGTTGAAGGAGATAGCCGAGCGTTTCATCGCCGGTTTACAGGCAACGGGTTGTCCTCTAGAGATATGGACCCAGCGGGTTCTGTTGCTGTTAAAATTTGTACATCGCCGGGATTTCTTGGCGCACATTATGTCTGACAGACTGGCAGCTTTGAAGTTGCAAAGGATGGAGTGCAAATCTGAGCTAGAAAAAATGAACTTTATTCTTCAAGAGCGACAGTGCCAACTGCAGTCTTTGGCGCAGCGGGAGCAGTTCGTGCGCGGCCGAATAGCCATTCTGGAGGCTGAACTGTCTGGTCTCCGAGCTGAGCTGTCGCAGATAACAACTTCCCGGCCGCAGCTCGAGGAAGAAGCAGCGCTATTGGAGGGGCAGGTGGCATCCTTTCGGGACGAGTCTGTTCGATTGCAGGAGGAGGAAGCTCGACTTCATGAACTAGGGGCCGCCCCCTATGTGGGTCTTCTGGCCTTCGAAGACATCTTCCGGCGGCCATGAATCATTTCTTTTCTTTTTTCTTTTGTCTTCTATTGCGATACAATGTCTCTTCGGGGACCCTCTATGTACTCCCTTTTTTAATTGAAAGGACTCTTTGGCTCTATATGTATCCATCCCCCTTTTTTTTTGCATGTGGTTTTATCACTGTGGGAAGTGGGGTAGTGGTTTTAGCAGTCCTTCATGCGAATGACTCGTACTTGGCAGGAGAGCGTCCACCCCTTCATAGAAAGGATGGGGGACTCGCTCCACCGCTTGACGGCATCCGAGGAGGTGCTTAAACCGAATTCTGTTGGTAGCAGCAAACGTCTTTCTTGGCCATATGTGCTGCGGGGGAGACAACTTGCAAGAATATGAATAAAGAAGTTCCATCAGAGTAGACGTAAGGTCTAGACTGGGCAGAGGTTATAGCAGGCGGGACATTAAAGGGTGTATAGTTTTCATCAGGACAGACGTAGGGTCTGAACTGGATAGGATTTCATCATTGATCGGGCGAGGTGCCGGTCGATCAATAGCTGGTTCCATCATCGATATTGGGATCATATCGATGCAAGGGAGCTTCATAGGTTTCATCAGAATAGACGAAAGGTCCAAACTGGCAGGATTTCATCATTGATCGGGCGAGGTGCCGATCGATCAATAGTTGGTTTCATCATCGATATTGGGTTTATATCGACGCAAAGAAAGTGTTATAAGTTTCATCAGAATAGACGAAAGGTCTAAACCGGACAGAGGATTTCATCATTGATCGGGTGAGGTGCCGGTCGATCAACGGTGGGTTTCATCATCGATATTGGGTTTATATCGATGCAAAGAGTCTCATAGGTTTCATCAGTATAGACGTAAGGTCTAAACCGGACAGAGGATTTCATCATTGATCGGGCGAGGTGCCGGTCGATCAACGGTGGGACGTATGTAAGGGTGTAGGTCTCGTCAGGACAGACATAAGGTCTATTCCAGCAAGTTTTATGGCAGGTGGGGCTTTACCAAGAAATACGTAGGTTTCATCAGGACAGACGTGATGTCTGAGCTGGACAGGCTTTATCAGAATGGTGATGGGTTTCATTGTCGGTGGGACATTTGAAAGAGGGTATGTAGATTTCATCAGAGTGAACGTAAGGTCTACCCCGGAAAGGCTTTATCATCGGTGGGGCATAGAGCCAGATGACCGACGGAAGGCTTCATCAGTGAAGGGGAGGTGAAGGCAGCATGCCGGTCGGCGTGGGACTTTTGAATTACCACATTACTGACCCAAGTGCCCTTTCGGGTTTTCACCGGAGCCAGCCCCCTCTTGCTTTTGCCCATGCGCCCTTTCGGGTTTTCACGTGGTGGGGTACCCGATTTTGCCTGTAGTGCCCTTTCGGGTTTTCACCATAGCTGGGTTTTGGGCCATTTTTGCAGTTGTCCAGAATGTCTGAACAAGTCTGGCGGGGTATCTCTATTTTTAACCCCATTTTTATATATATACTTTTTTTGTCATTTTTTTTCTCTTTTCCTTTTTCATTGTCTTTTTTGGGACCAGAACTTTCATCATATGGATCATGGCGCCATATGTTTATTGTGGACACACGATCATTGATGTGGGTGTCAACATCAATGCAAAGGGAAGTAGGGTTTCATGATCTATTCAGGCGAAAGGTCCGAATTGATTTAAAGGATATAAATAGCAGCTCGGGCACGAGGCCGTTTGCTGAGAATGTGAGTTTCATCGTTATGTGGGGTCGACATTAACGCAAAGGAATAAAGTTTCATGGTCTATCCAGACGGAAGGTCTGAACTGATTTGAAGGGTTGTGTCGTGTTTTGTCAGAGCGGACGGAAGGTCCCCCCTGGATGGATTTTAGCGTCGATCAGGCAGCGCACCAGCCGACCGATAGCAGGTTTCATCATTGGTGTTGGGTTCATATCAATGCAAGGATTTCATAGGTTTCATCGGGATAGACGTAGGGTCTAGCCCGGACGGGTTTCATCGCTGATCGGGCAGTGTGCCAGTCGATCGGCAGCGAATTTCATCATCGGTATTGGGTTTATACCAATGCAAGGATTTCATAGGCTTCATCGGGATAGACGTAGGGTCTAGCCCGGACCGGTTTCATCGCTGATCGGGCAGTGTGCCAGTCGATCGGCGGCGAATTTCATCATCGGTATTGGGTTTATACCAATGCAAGGACTTCATGGGCTTCATCGGGATAGACGTAGGGTCTAGCCCGGACCGGTTTCATCGTTGATTGGGTAGTGTGCCAATCGATCGGCAGCGGGTTTCATCACGGCGGGACGTAAAGAGATATGCAGATCCAGTCGGAACAGACGTAAGGTGTAAACCGGACCGGTTTCTTTGCCGATCGGGCGGCGAGCCCGTCGACCAAAGGTGGGTTTCATCATCGGTATTGGGTTTATACCAATGCAAAGGAATTCATAGGTTTCATCAGGATAGACGTAAGGTCTAAACTGGACATGTCTTATCATTGATCGGGCGGGGTGCCGGTCGATCAATGGTGAGTTTCACCATGGTGGGACTTTGGATAGGGTGAATGAGGGTCTCATCAGGATAGACGTAGGGTCTATACTGAGTGGGTTTAATCGTTGATCGGACAAGGTGCCGGCCGATCGACGAGGAGTTTATGGTGGGAGACGAGGCTTTCTTTGGGGTTACCACATTACTGACCCAAGTGCCCTTTCGGGTTTTCACCGGAGCCAGCCCCCTCTTGCTTTTGCCCACGCGCCCTTTCGGGTTTTCACGTGGCGGGGTACCCGATTTTGCCTGCAGTGCCCTTTCGGGTTTTCACCACAGCTAGGTTTCGACCATTTTTGCCCTTGTCCAGAACGCCTGAACAAGCCTGGCGGGGTATCTCTATTTTTAACCCCATTTTGTCTCTTCTTTTTCTTCTTCCCTTTTTCTTTTTTCTTTTCTTCTCTCTCTTTTTTTTTAGAGAGTGACAGGTCAGAATGTTATTATATCATGATAAGGGGTGACTTGGCTAGGGTTGAGTGCCGCTAGATCAAGGAAGGGTAGCTCGGCTAGGGCAGAGTGCCGTTAAACAAAGAAAAAGGTAGCTTGGCCAGGGCGGTGTGCCGCCAGACCAAGAAAAGAGGGTAGCTCGATTAGGGCGGAGTGCCGCTAAACCAAGAAAAAGGTAGCTTGGCCAGGGCGGCGTGCTGCCAGACCAAGAAAGAGAGTAGCTTGGCTAGGGCGGAGTGCCGCTAAACCAAGGAAGAGTAGCTCGGTTAGGGTGGAGTGCCGTTAAACCAAGAAAAAGGTAGCTTGGCCAGGGCGGTGTGCCGCTAGACCAAGGAAGAGTAGCTCGGTTAGGGCGGAGTGCCGCTAGACTGAGGAAGAGGGCAGCTTGGTTAGGACAGAATGCCGCTAAACAAAGGAAGGTAGCTCGGTTAGGGCGGAGTGCCGCTAAACCAAGGAAGAGTAGCTCGGTTAGGGCGGAGTGCCACTAAACCAAGAAAAAGGGTAGCTTGGCTAGGGCGGGGTGCCGCTAAACCAAGGAAGGTAGCTTGGTTAGGGCGGAGTGCCGTTAAACCAAGAAAAAGGTAGCTTGGCCAGGGCGGTGTGCTGCTAGACCAAGGAAAGAGGGTAGCTCGGTTAGGGCAGAGTGCCGCTAAACTGAGGAAGAGGGTAGCTCGGTTAGGGCGGAGTGCTGCTAAACCAAGGAAGAGGGCAGCTCGGTTAGGGCGGAGTGCCGCTAAACCAAGGAGGAGTAGCTTTTGTCCGATTACTCAGGGAATGTTGGTTGTGCAGCATGATACAGCTTTAGGTGTCTACCGTTGAGTGGCGAGGATCAGATTTCCCCTCGATGGTTAACAACCATGTAGGCCCCTCCTTCGTAGACCCTCTGTATCACATAAGGGCCCTCCCAATTAGCATTTAGCTTTCCTTTTGGGTTGGACGCCATGACTTCTTTTTTCTTGACCATGACGAGGTCACCTTTCTTAAATTCTCGTCCTTTTACGAGTTTGTTGAATGCAGTGGCCATGCGGGCCTGATACATTTGGATATTCTTCTGAGCTTGGAGGCGCTTCCCTTCCAATTCAGCCAATTCTTCTAACCTTCTTTCAACATTGGTTTGTTCGCCACGGGCCAGGTCATATTGGACTGCCACTCTGAGTGACGGGACTTCCAGCTCTAGCGGAACCACTGCCTCTGAGCCGTATACCAATGAGTATGGTGAGCACCCTGTAGGTGTCTTGAAGACGGTGCGGTATGCCCACAGAGCTTCATACATTTTCTCTTCCCAGTCCTTTTTGTTAGAACCAACGACCTTGGCCAGCAAGGTGCAGAGAGTCTTGTTAAAAGCTTCTGCCAATCCGTTTGCCTGCGGATTGTAAGGAGTGGAAGTCCTCCATTCGATCTTATACTTTTCGGCAAGCGATAGACTTTCTGATTTCTGAAATGACTTCCATTGTCAGATATTATTCGGCTGGGGATCCCAAACCGGAAGATGATGTTCTGCTTGATGAATCTGGCGACCAGTTCACCAGTCACTTCTCTTAATGCTATAGCCTCCGCCCATCTGGAGAAGTAATCTGTTATGGCTAGTATGTACTTATGTCCGGCCGAGGAAGTCGGCAGTGGACCGACTACATCAGTTCCCCATTGCGCAAACGGCCAACTGGGAACTGTAGGATGCAGAGTCGTAGGAGGCCTTCGAGGCACAATAGCATGCTCCTGGCATTTCTGGCATGATTTTGAAAATTTACAGCAGTCTTCGAACATGGTGGGCCAATAGTAGCCTAGCTTCTTGATTTCTATCTTCATCTTGGGACCAGCCTGGTGGGCACCTGCTGTCCCAGCATGTACTTCTTTCATCGCTTGCCAAGCTTCCTCAGTGGACAGGCAGCGGAGTAGAATCTTCTTGCGCGCATCTGCCATTGTTCGGAACAGAGTCCCATTTCTGAATTCATAAAAATCTTTGATTCTCAGAAGTTTCATCTTCTCCTCTCTTTTCTACGGTAGCTGTTGGTGCAGGAACCACTGTAGCAAGTGCTGTCTCCAGTCAGATGCCTGTTCTGTGCTAACAGTAGCGACTTCTTCTTCTTCGGGGCACCCTTCTAGCATACTGGGGACTTGCCGCCGGTTCATAACAACAATGTTCAGTGTCTCATTTGGCGGGACTGCTAGTGAGCTGGCTAGCTTTGCCAGTGCATCAGCCTGGGCATTATGTCCACGGCCCACATGCTTGAGCTCAATATGGTAGAATTTCGCCATGAGGCGCACAGCTCTTTGGTGGTAGGGACTCAGTTCTGGCTTCCGCACTTCGAACTCCCCTTGGATCTGTTTTATTATCAACATCGAATCACCGAATACTTGGAGCATTTGGATACCCATGTTGAGGATGATATGCAGACCGATTATCAGAGCTTCGTACTCAGCTTCGTTATTGGTGCAGGGCTTGTTTATAGAACAGGAAGTATGCACGACCTCCCCCTCTGGTGATTTCAGCACAATACCGGCTCCAGCCCGTATTCTGGTCTTTCCATCGGAGTCTGTCTCTGTTCTAGATGCTCCATCAAAGAATAGTTGCCACATAACTGACTGAGCTTGGCAGGCCTCGAGTGTTTCATCATCGGGTAACTCAGTCCCTAGCATATCATTTTCCGGCACAGGATGCTCTGCGAAGAAATCAGCCACGGCCTGTCCTTTTATTGCCCTTTGGGGTGTATAGGTAATATCGAATTCCATCAGGATCACTACCCATTTGCCCAACCGGCCCTTCATAACTGGCTGAGTCAATATATATTTGAGCGGATCTGCTGCAGATATCAATCTGACTTCATGTGACAACATATAGTGTCTGAGCTTTTTGACAGCAAAGACTAGTGCCAAGCAGGTCTTTTCTATGTAGCTGTAGCTTTCCTCAGTTCTAATTAGCCTCCTGCTCAGATAGTATAAGGCTTGCTCTTTGCCTTCATTTATCTGTGCCAGCATTGCCCCCAGGGAACAATATGTGGCTGCGATATACAGTATCAAGGGCCTGCCCTTAATTGGTGCCCCCAGCACCGGAGGGGTCTTGAGATATTCTTTCAGCTTCTCAAAGGCTTCCTGACAGCCATCGTCCCAGAGGAACGGCACATCTTTCATCATGAGCTTGTGAAAGGGGTGGCATCTTCCCGACAGATTTGATATAAATCGTCGGATATAGGCCAGACGCCCTTGCAGAGATCTCAGCTCGGACAGATTCCTTGGTGGAGGGAGCTCCTGGATAGCCTTAATCTTGGATGGGTCAATTTCAATGCCCCTATGACAGACAATAAACCCGAGGAATTTTCCACTTGACACGCCGAAGGCGCATTTCATGGGATTCATCTTGAGTTCATATTTGTGCAGCCTCTGGAATACTACCCTCAGGTCTTGCAAATGGTCTTCTCTTCTTTTAGTTTTTACTACCAAATCATCAATGTAGCACTCTACTTTCTTGAAGAGCAAATCATCAAAGATCTTGGTCATAGCTCTTTGGTAGGTAGCGCCGGTATTCTTGAGGCCGAACGGCATCCTTTTGTAGTGGAATATCCCCTTCGGGGTGCGGAATGCAGTGTGCACTCTGTCTTCTTCAGCAATCCAGATCTGGTTGTATCCGGATGACCCATCCATAAATGATAGGGCCTCATGGCCAGTAGTTGCATCGATCATCACCTCAGTGATTGGCACCGGGAAATCATCTTTCGGGCAAGCCTTATTAAGGTCCCGGAAATCAACACATATTCTGATCTGCCCATTCTTCTTCTTTACGGGCACTATATTGGCCAGCCATGTAGTATACTGGTTTTCTTCGACAAAGCCTACATCAATCAGCTTGTCAACCTCTTTGTTAATCTGATTTATCAGTTCAGGACGCATTCTCCTGGAAGGCTGCTTTACAGGGTTAGCCTCTAGGTTTATTGCCAATCGATGCTGTGCCACATTAGAACTCAGTCCCGGCATTTCATCATATGTCCATGCAAAGCAGTCTCGGAATTCCTTCAAAAACTGTATATACTGTTCCCTGGTAGCTGGCTCTAGCAGTGTACTAAGCAATGTCGGCCTTGGCTCATCTGCGGTTCCTAGATTTATTTCCACAAGCTCATCGACGGTGGCCTGACCTCCGTCTTCGACCTCGGGCGGGGCTTCTTGCAAGTCAATGAAGCCTCCCGGGATATAATCTTCTTCAGTTTCATGATTTTCCGTTTCATCATACTGGTCATCAGTGGTTGCTGGCTCATCATATATGGCCAATATTGCTGTATTCTGTTCAGTACGCCCCGAGGACGTAACTGGATCAGCAGGAAACTCGAAGACAGAGTCTTCCGCCCCTAGAGGCTCTTCTGATGCAGACTCCCTTGAGAGATCATCATTCTACAGAGCCCGGACTTCTTCCAGAATGCGCTCAAACTCCAAGCATTCCCTCAGCTCTTTGGCTGCTTGGTCTTTATCCGGGATTCCCGTGTCAAACTTTGCTTCAGCATGGAACAGATCTTCTTTGCAAGGTAGGTCTTCCCAGCACCAATCTTTCTTTGCTTCATCAGACGTCCTCGTCTCCGGCTGACTGTCTGGGGCTTCATTGTTCATTATGGATTGATAAATGATTTCTTCATCTTCCGAGGGATACTTGTCATTTCCCACCTCGGGAGGGTCTTCATGCTGGTAGGAGACAGATATGACATCCACCTCAGCTTCATAGTATTCTTGAAGGGTATAACCCAATCCTGGGTGCTGAGTGATCTTCCTCAGTTCTTTATTATCCCGAGGCGGATCCCATAGCTCCTAGAACGCCTTCTTTTGGGCAGCAGGTTGTAGTGATGGCATCTGCATCTTAGAGAACATCTGCGAAACCCGTCGGGTAGTGTAGTCTAAGCCTGTAATTGGCACCATTTGGTTTGCAGCCTCTTCAGGGACCATGCAGTCTTGATCATCTTCCTCGACTGACTCCCCAGTGTAGAATATGGTAGGAGGCTCGCAGAAGCGAGGGACTTCCATAGTCTTCAGTGGTAGCACCGTCTGGTACTCAAGGCTGACGATGGGTTTAAATAAACCCTGCGGCACCTCCACTTGTGTGTACTTTTCTTTCATTTCTTCATTGATATCATCCGGGTGAATGCTAGGAGGGGTGATCCAAGCAAAGTCACCGGCATAAGAGATGTGAGATACCTCATGCTTTTTAATATAGCCCTTTGGTGGCGGTGGAGACCAATTTCTTGCCTTCGTCGTCGGCTTTTTCTGGCTGACCACAGCCTCTTTCTCTTCACCCTTTCGCGACACTTCCGTGTAGTAGGATGCATCGAGCATATGGCACTCGAATACTTCGAAGGGATGCAGATCCACAAACACCCTCTCTTCTTTTCCTTCATGGCAGTATTTAATGCATTGATGTAGCGTGGACGGCACTATCTGATATTCATGCAGCCACGGTCTCCCCAGCAGGGCCTTATATGTGGTGTTGGAGTCGATTACATAGAATCGTACCACGGTAGTGAGATCCCCCAATGTGAGGTTAAAGTCAGCCACCCCGAGGGGCGTCTCACATTTCTGGTTGAATCCCGCAATTTTCATGTCTCTGACCTTGGTAAGCTGCAGATCAAAGTAATATTTCTGATAGATGCAGTATGGGAGGATGTTCACAGCAGCCCCGGGATCTATCAGTATCCTGCTCAGCGGCTGACAGTTCAGGGAACCCTTCATATACAGCGGCCTATTATGACAGGAATTCGGGATTAGCATATCATCTTCTGTGAATGTGATCGATGGCCCAGAATTCACTTCTGTTAAGAGTGCTTCATATTGTGCCGGCGACTGCAAGGCATCCACAATTGCTTGGCGCGCTTCTTCACTCAGAGAGAGGATTTCCCAGATGGAGAACCTGGTAGGGAGCTTCTTCAACATCTTCATGATTCGACTGCCTACCCGGACATTAGACAGTCTCATTTCTTCTGCCCATCGGGGTCTTGGAGGTTCATGTGGTGCCTGTGGCCTTTGCTGCCCAGTCCCAGTTTCATTCTCTTCCCCTATTTCCCGGGAGGCTTCTTCTGTAGCAACAGCTCCTGGCTTTGCTAGAGGGTCACTTCCTTCATTTTCTTCATGCTGCTTCTGCTTCCTAACCGCAGTCTGCTGGCATTTATTGCTTTTAGCTGGAGCAGTGTGAGCCAATTGCTCATTCTCCAAACTGGACAAGAATTCCAGGAATGAAGGAGCTTCTTCTTTCTCTTGGTACAAGCTGGCAGGGGGAGGAACCTGGACACCTCGTACCTCTGGTTCTGGGATCTGGTAGGGTTGCTCCCCTCTGAATATAATATTATGATTAGCTGGTGGTGGGCGCCCCCATCTTTTCCCAGAACGTGTTGCATGGGCTGAGGTAGAGGCCTCAGCATGGTTGGCTTCTAGCGGGGCATTTGATGCTTCAGCCTCATCATCCTCCGCGGGCAGGGAAAAGAGCACTGACAGGGTGTTACATTGTACTGTCGTGACTTTCTTTCCTTTTTTGGACTTGGGCCGTCTCTTCTTCTTCTGGGAATTTGGCTTTGCCAGCTCCTGCCCCCAGAAGGGCTCAGTCTCATCTTTTCTTTGTTCTGCCTCTGGCTGCTCTTCAATTTTCAATTCTTCAAGCTGCTCCCAGAGTATACAGTCTTTTACCAGCAGGTGTTTGGGCTTTTTCTGCTCATATTCATCGAGCTCATTGATATACTGCTGTAGACGTCTGGCTGCAGGACTTACTTCTTTATGTGCGGGTAGGGGAGTTTGTCTCCTCCGGTTGTGAGTAGGGATCCGGATGACTGGCCCGGTCTCAGCTGTGCGCCATACTGGCTTTACTGGAGGCGGTTCAGGCCTTGGTGTGACACCTCGAATAATCACCCCGCTGGCACTGGCTGCGGGAGTTTTCCTTCTATTCTTTATGGGTTTCGTCTGCCATCCCTCCTGATCCTTCAGTGGGGTGAGGAAACAAGCTTCATAGGTATGCCTGGTACATTCCTCAACGGCTTCTTTAGGCAGCTGCTGGTAAACTGAGATCATATTGGCGGCCATTCTCCAGGGCGGAGGCTCATGTGGATGAGGCGGCTTTACCTGATAATCTCCCAGCTGCAGCTCACCCTTTTTAACCATTCCTTCCATGATATCTTTGAAGACATAACAATCCTCAATTGCGTGCCCCAGGGCAAGGTGAAATGGACAGAACAGCGGATCATCTTTCTTTGCCGCATCCTCGGGTCTCTTCGGTTCAGGTAATGTTACCTTGTTGAACTTATATGCCCAGTTAAATAGTGCTGCCGTCTTCTCCTTGGGAAAAGAGTAAGCCTTCTTCATCTTGTCTCTTAGAGAGACCTTGTCTTTTCTTTCTGCTGCACCCTCAGGCGGGGGAGCTTCATCTGCCCCCTTCTTCCCTTTCTGCTGCTCGAAGGTTCTGAAATCGACGGTGTTGGCCTCAGAATGTGATGGTCGTTGATCATTAGATTTACCTTTCAGCACATTGGGAACATTGGCGGTTGGACGTTTGGACAAGAACGTCTCAACCTCCGCCACTGTATTGTTTAATCGGTCAAATGTTCTCACATCTGCACCGATCATCTTTTCTAGCACCTCTCTCCTGAGGCTCTGTTTACATATCTGCACAGCATCTTCTTGATGGGGGGGTCTTCTGCATCTCATGGCTAAGTTCCTCCATCTTTTGATGTAGTCCAGTGCAGTTTCATCTTGCTTCTGCCTGGTTGCATATAGCTCTGCTATTGTGATTTCTCTTTCAGTGACATGAAATCTGTCGCGGAATTTTCTCTGCATATCAGGCCAATCAACCACCGATCCAGCTGGCAAGCTTGAATACCATTCAAAGGCTAACCCAGTAAGGGATGAGCCAAAGAACTTAAGCAGATAAGCTTCGTCGACTGCCAGGTCGCCCATGATTGTGGTGTAGTAAGCTATGTGCTCTCTGGGGGAGCCCTGGCCATTAAATTTTTCGAACTTAGGCGGCTTGCTGACGCCTGGAGGTAGTCTCTTAGCAGCATATTGGGGAGGATATGGCACCTTGTACACATCATAGGTACTAACATCATCGCCAGTCTTCTCAGACAGCTTCATCTCCACAATTCTTTCAATCATCAGCTTGTGGGCTACGGCTGGATCTATGTCTTCTGGGAAGAAGTGAGCTTGTTGCTAACTATGAGGAGTAGTCATCACAGTGGCGCGCAAGGTGGGCGCGGTAGGCTGTGTCTGAGACGCAGAGGGCTGAGCTACTGTTTGCTGTGGAACAGGTTGGCTCGGTGCTTTGCCCTTATCAGCCAGGAGAGGATTAGCTGGGATAGCCGTCTCTGTTGAGCTGGAAGTATGTCCGACATGCTCGGCTTGCTTGGAGACCGGTGTAGCTTCATGTCTCTCATTGAGCTATCTTCTGAGAGCATTGATCTCCTGCTGGTATCTTCTGAACATCATCTGGATCATGGGATCCAGGGTGGACGGGATCTGTATATCTTCTGAAGTCCCTTCAGCATCATCAATGAAGGGATTATCTCCCTCTTCCGCTGCCACCACATTAACCGTCATAGTGGTGATCTTGCAGGCTTCACCATTAGTCTTCATTTTATCTTTTACCGCCTGGCCTCTTCTTGTGACAGGCCCGGGTCTGGTTGCCAGCCTGAGTAGCTCGTCCAGTTGAGTTGGTAGCATGTCTTGCCTCCTGACAAGTCCAGCCATGTTACAGGTGAAGATCTGCATCTTTCCCTTCTGCCTGTAGACTTTTCTTCTTGCCTGGTCGGGATATTTGAGTCGGTCAAAGACCGATATTCTTTCTTCAGGTTCTTCCCAACACAGGTCTTCTTTCCCATATCCGGCCCTGCGGCCTTCCCCATAATCATTGGAATCGGAGGAGGAGACTTCGAGCATCACTTCTTGAAGGGTTTCTTCCTCTTCTTCATCCACGGTGCCCAGGGCACGGGATAATCTTTGTTGACCGAGGGCTGAATTCCCCAGGTAGTGGAAGTAGTCTTGAGCCACTTGCTTCATCTCTTCTTGATTGTGCCTTTGTGGCTCTGGTTGGAGCATCAGTCTTTCCTGGCCTCTTTGCTGATGAGCCAGTCTTGCCACCTGAGCATTCAGATGCTCGGCTTTGGAATATCTAAATATATCAGCCTGTCTGGCACAGGCTCTTGGTCTTCTTGGAATGGCAGCAGCGACTGGTTCGCTTGTTCTCATTCTTTCTTCTTTCTCACATCTTCTGTCGCCATCCTGGCAGTAGTTGACAGCAGCATCATAGTTCTTCCTTTGCCATCTTCTGCCCCCAGCCCTGGGATGGGGGATCGAGAGGTCTTGCTTCCGCCCATATTTTCTGCCCCTCATCCTGGGGTGAACAGTGGTCAGATTTCTTTCTTCATTTTCTTTCTCATCTTTCTTACCCCAAGCCCTGGGTAAACAGCATCATCATCTCTTATGTCTTTTCCTTCTCTTCTTCTGCTTTCTGCCCTGAAGCGGGCAACAACATCCTCGGTAGCTTTCCCCTCATCTCGAGTTGGGGCCCAGCTCTGAATCTTCTTTGGTCGCCAGACCTGTTTATATCTTGCTGGCTTGGGCGCCAGCGGCTTCCTCTCATCAGTTTCCCCATTGGCCCTCCTGGTGGCCAGAACTTGGAACTTGTTGTCGATCTGGACGGTCGGGACAATCCTGTCCGGCCGGACTTCTCTCGGGCGACCGTTGAGGTTCACCCTAATGTCACCCATCATCATCGTCCTCCCAGAATTTGAGAGACGACGGTCGGCAGCAGCATACCGGCTCCTCCGGTTAGTTCTTTTCTTCATTTGGGCAGCAGCGGGGACCGTGTCCCTCCTTTGAACATGATGAACATAGCAGGCGGCGGCTATCGAGGTCGTCCTTTCTGGTAAGCTACCCTTGTTATCAGCAGTCTTCATTGGGGCACTTGCAGCAGTGCCTTGCTCGTTGTTGTCGACCTGCAAAAGGTCGGTGAAGATGAGGCCCAGGCAGTTAGGCAGCCCGACAGCAGGGGGCATCGACCCGAATGACAGCGGTACCACCAGGTAACCCTCTCGGACATGCACATCGATCGGTTGTTGGTCGAAGCACACGGACATGAGTCCAGTAGTCATTGTAGCTTCCTGGAAATAAGGAAAGCGCACAGAATCAGAAATTTGAGGGGGACCCGCTGGGCCTCCTATTTTTGGCGTAGAGATGAAGGGAGACAATGTCCCACCGGGCGTGCCAGACTTGTGGAACGCGCTTTCTCGTTCTCTTCTTTTTTGATATATATATATATATATATATATATATGTGTGTGGATTATTTATTGATTTATTGGCATGCCAGTCACCGGGGTGACAATTTTATTATGCGCTCGATCTGACTTTTAATCAATCGATTGTGAAGTTCGAGTCGGGACCCGAAGTCCGTCATACCATAAAGGCTATGACGTTAATTACGCCCTTCCTAAGAAGGACAACCCTTGATTAAACGCCAAAAATAGGAGGAAGGTAGCGGAAAAAATAAGACTCAAGCGAGAGAGACGGTTGGTTCATCAGCAGGGCATTAAATGGCCTGAATGAAGCAAGGATACATCGAATGTGGAGCAAATCCAGCGGCATGTCCCCATTACCTTGGACTATGCCAGATGGGGATAGGAAACCGCCCATGCAGCGGCAGGGTGGGATCCATAAAAGATCGGGTATATCTAACCCAGAATCCTGATAAGGACCGGTGCGACATGGCACACCCTGTGCGGGCGTGATGTCTTATTGATATCCCCCTTCGGAAGATCATCGGAGAACATGCAAGGGCAGAACTCCGTGGGCCAGCGGGGTTAGGAGAGAATACCATGATCACTCAAGGTGATACGAATGAATTTTGGCAGCATATCCCCTTTATCCTGGATTATGCCAAGAGGAGATAAACCATCATCCACGGGATGCTAGGATGAAAGCCGGAAAAGAAGGGGGGGCACCAGGCCCGGGGTCATCACCCACATCCATAGCACCGATTTATGTTCCTTCGGAACCCGTCGGAGCACATGTAGTGACATAGCCCGTTAGGTCCATAAGGTTATAAAGAAATCCGGATCGGAACAAAACAATGTAGGGGAGGCCCTCCCCATTGATTTATTTCCTGAGGGATGCCAAGTGTTCTCCATATATCCCTTGGATGGGTACAACATGGGGATCAAGGTTTAGGCCAAGAAGAAAGAGGTTCTCGGCGTAAGGATCAGGAGTATGGCCCAGCTTCTCGGCGTGGGCTGAAGGGAGCTCCCGGCGCACCATGAAGGGGGTTATCGGCCCAGGCCAAAGGAAGGAAGAAGAGGATCTCGGCGCGGGAGTTCCCGGCGCGCGCCGCGCCGGGAACTATTCACGCCGAGAAGGTGCTGGGCTTGAGCGCCGTGAGGGCTCATGGGGTTTTACGGTACCCTGTTTTGGGGGTTTTTCACGGGATTCAGACATGGCCTGGGGAATGGATTCAGGAGGCAAGTGAGGAAAGAGCTTGGGGCCTACCAGGTTGACAGCAGAGGGTCACAGATGAAAGGGGTTCGAGGGATCAGAGTCACCGGGCCTTCGAGCTCTCAGGAACAGGCTTCACGCCATCAGTATTGCCGACCATCCAGGAGATCGAGAGATGACAAACTCTGATCCCTGCAATGGCCCTAGTGGCTTGAGAAATTTGAGAAGAAAATCACGGACTCCGCGACGTTTAAATCATCGATGACATCCAGGGAGAGAGGGGGGAAACAAGGCCCAGAAATCCACAATGAGGATTGGGGCTTTGTTGGCTCTGTCCCATCCTAAACAGGCATGCATATAAAGGGGAGCCGGCAGACGATTAACGTGTCGAGCTTGGATGAATTGAATTGGGCGGCATATCCCCCGGGCTTATAGACATGCCAAATAGGGATAGGAAGCCATCCACGTAGCGACGGGATGGAATCCAGATAAACAGCGGGGGATCTTCCCCTTTGAACTCCCTGCTCGGTTGGAGGGTCTATGATATTCATTTTCCCGATGGATAGAGTCAAGCGGGGTGCGTATCGATCACACTCCCTTGGCCTTCCGGGGTTCACCCTATCGGATAGAATTTCGGCAGCGTTTTCCCTTCTTTCGGGTCATGCCAAAGGAAATAGGCCGTCATCCACGGGTACGGGATGATAACTGAAAAGAAGGCTTGGGCTCCCTGATGATGCAGGTGCCCATGGCAATGCTTGCTATCCCCTCAAGAACCGTCGGGACTTATACAGTGGTATGGCCCCTTAGGTTATAGGGTTATGAATGGATTTGATCTAAGATGATGTAGGGGGGGGGTTTCCTCCCGTTAATCTCATCCCTGAGGTACATATGGCGACCATGAATATCCCCTTCAGCCGATATAACAGGTTGGACAAGGGTTGAAAGGCAGATGAAGAGACAGGCTCCTGGTATGAGTGTATTGGCCTGAAAGGAGGATCTCGGCGCGGATTGATTAGCCAAAGAGGGGCTCTCAGCATAGGAAGATGAACAGGCAAGGGGGTTCTCGATGCGCTGGTTCCCAGCGTGCTCACCATTGCGCCGAGGGCTGTTGCTGCCGATAAGCTCCGACAGCCCTGTTTTGGAATTCAGATTTGATTGGGACCGTATCTGGGGATCAAATCAGTCTGGCACTGTGGACTTCGATGCCATGGCATTAGGGTTTTGCTGAGGGACCGAAGCGTCAAGGTCATCACTTATCAGAACCTCCTGGGATCGCATTCGTCTACAGACGGGACACATCTTCTATAGCCAGCAATTCAGGAAATCAAGAGATTGCTGTCTCCGATTCCTAAACGGCTTGGGGGCCTCGCAAGAAACTCAGATGCCTGCGAAGAATCTGCCATCGAGACAGGAGGGGAGAGGGAAACAGGACCCAATAACCCATTAGATAAGGATTGGAGCCCTAACTTCCTTCCTCTTTGAAACACAGACTCACGGGGATGACTCTGAAAACCAAAACGTCTAGAATATTGGACGTTCAGATGAAAGATACATTCATAGGAAGACAGAGGGCAAAACTTTGATTGCCTAATATCAAGCACGACAACCACTAAATTTCATTTCATCTCATTATCACCACTTACATCGACTGCAAGGGTAAAGCCGAGAAACGGGTAAGGGGAGGAACAGAGGTAGGGAAGAAAAGAACTCTCGACCTCATCTGAATAGCTAAAGCATGAAGGCATATACCATTACATACAGAGGAAATCAAAATAAAAGCAAACATGGGGGGGGGGGGAGGGTGGAGCATTGACTCCTCTCCCTCCCCCGAGCAGCCCACCTGGAGCTTCTTCTTCTTCTTCTCTTCTTCTTTCTTTTCAGTAGGGTCTCTTCTCTCTTTTCTATCTGTTTTCTGGATGAGGTTTTCTTTTCTCTCCTCCGTCCTCCTTCTTTTTCATCTCGAGAGAAAGGGGGTTTTATAGGCATAGCACCCCCTCCCTATCGGCATGATCATCTCGGCGCCCGGTTGATGAGCTCCCGGCGCGCCTTATTCGGAGGCAGTAGGCTTCCCGGCGCCCCTTCCTCATATGGGTCTTATTGGGCTCTCGGCGCCACACGGCTGGGCCCGTTTAGATCTTTTAGTCTTTTATGCTTCCTCATCAGTAAGCTTGAGCTGTTAAAGCCGCTTAATCTGTCCCTTCATTTGTCGGTCCCTCGAGTCCGTCAGGCTAGGCGAAGGCCCATCAATTGGTGAGTTAGCATAGCTTCATCAGAATATTTCTGGGGATTTTCATCAGTCAGTGGACTGCAGTTCTTCATCAGTACTGCCGTCTGAGCGACGACAACACCGGACATCAGCTTGGCCGGGGAGGGCTTCAGCCGGGTGGTAGCTTCAGTGATAAATCTTCCGTAATCCTGGTCTTGCAGGGACTTCCGGGATCTTCATCTTTCACTCAATCTTTCATTATGTCTCGTTTCAATTGTCTGTTATATTTTAGGTGTCAACACTGCTCCAGAAAGCACTTTTGTAAATATCTTCATCCTTAATCCCGAGTTGATGGTAACCAGACCTGAGGTATATCTTGAAGAAATATTCCGCTCCCGAGATTTGGTCGAACAACTCATCGATATGCGGCAGTGGATATTTTTCTTTGATAGTGAGTTGATTTAACTATCGGTAATGAATGCATAACCTGAGAGATCCATCCTTCTTCCTGACGAATAAAACCGGTGCACCCCAAGGGGCTGTGCTGGGTCGAATGAAACCCATGTCTAATAATTCCTGAAGTTGCTTCTTCAATTCCTTGAGTTCTGTAGGGGACATCCCGTAGAGAGCTATTGAAACAGGTGCTGCTCCAGGAATGAGTTCAATAGAAAAGTTTACTTCTCTTTCGGGTGGTAGACCGGATAAGTCGGATGGAAAGACATCGGGGAACTCATTGACAATAGGGATTTCTTCAAGGATGATTTCCTTGGACTCGGTAATGATCATGGAAGCAAGGAAAGCTTCACAACCTTGTGAAATGAGTTTACAAGCGTGGAGAGAAGTAATAATAATAGGATGCTTCCTATACTTGATGCCAAAGAAAAAGAATCTTGGATGATCTGGTTTATGGAAAGAAATTCTCCTATTACGATAATTAATGCCAATCTACACCTAGGATGGCATTGTAGCCTTCCATATCAAGGCATACGAGGTTTGCAGGAAGGTTATGGCCTTCTATTGTTACCTCACTATTTGGGTAGTGGGTTGTAAGTTTAGTTCCGAGACTTAAAGGTGTTGTGATAGCTAGGTTTGAAGGTAGAGGAATAGGTGAAACTGGCATAATTTGTGCAAAAGTAGTAGATATAAAGGAATGAGAAGCACCAGTATCAAATAGTACAAAAGCAGAATGGAAATAAATTTGAATGGTACCTTTTATCAACCCATCATCTTTGGGTGCTTCCTCGTCCAGAATGGCATTAAGACGTGCATGCCGCCTATGCCCGCCATTAGAAGTTTGTGCTTTCATAAGGGGGAAATCCGGCATGCGGTGCTCCCGACTTCCACAACGTAAGCAAGCGCCAAGACGCTTCCAGCACTCTTTGGCTGAGTTACCGAATTTCTCACAGAATGTGCAAGCTGTCATGACTTGCTTTTCTTCTTCTTTGATTTTCTTGTTCTTGCCATTCCCATTGCTATTACGGGACCGTTTGTTGTTGTTATGGGATTTGTAAGTACCCGCTATACTGAACTTCTCTTCCTTTCGTCCTCGCTTGTCAAACCTCCAGCTTTACTCCTCGCTTTTACCTTTGAACTTTTTGACCTTTTCCAAGGTTCTTTCACATAGATGTGCTCATTGGACCATCTCCGTATATGTATGGATATTTTGAGGTCCAAGTTGAGTAATAAAGATCGGCCATAGGCCATCCATGAATCAGTTAGCATTTAATAGATCGGTACTAACCAGATGAGGAGCATAAGGAGCCAGACGGGAGAATTGGAGCTCGTACTCTGCTACAGACATCATTCCTTGCCTTAAGGAGGTAAACTCCACAGCTTTCCTCTCCTTGACATGTTCAGAGAAATATTTTACTCGGAAGAGTACAAGAAACTCCTCCCATGTAAGTTGTGCATTTTGAAGATGTGCAGAAGTGGCCTTCCACCAAGCATCCGCATCTTTATTTAGTTGGAATGTGGCGAGACATACCTTCTCTTGGTCGGAGCAATGCATGACGTCAAATATCCTGTTCATCTCATTGATCCAATTTTTAGCTTCGTCAGGGTTGGAGGATCCAAAAAATCACGGAGGGTTCATACTCTGGAAGTTCCTGTGCCAATCACCTACGCCAGCCCTTGCGCCAGCTTGGGCCACAGTTTGGAGGGCCTGGGTAAGACCTGCAACAATTTGTTGCATCGCCTCCCAATTAGCATGGTTCGCGGCCATTGTAAGAATAAGGTGCCTGAGAACATAAACACTTAGTTATTTCTTTTCTAGTTCATAGGTGTGGGTCCTTAACCTTGGACTTAGCCTATGACATGACATTTTCTTAGGACTTACTTATGCCAAGGTTCTGATACCAACTTAGCTATCACGCCCCGAGATATGCAGCGGAACTAAATCGAGAGCGTGAACAGCCGGCATGGTAAGCCTCACGCTAGCAAGATAACCAGAGTGCTAACATTCACACATAAGAAGAGTGAACACCAGATAATGTACTCAAAAATCAACCTTTATTGAAATAATAGTCAAAGTACATTATATTTGACTCTTGGACATTTCAATTCACAAGACTCAATAAAAATAAAATTACATAATTGACTCATGACTAATCATATGGACTCATATCTATGTCTTCTCTCGATCTTTAATCGCTCTCGGACTCGTCACTTGAGTAGTCTGAATCCCCACTAGAATTTCCTGAAAAGATTGGAAATTAGGGAATGAGTACACTTGCCCAATAGGTATCTTCGTATCAACATGAAGACAAGTTAAAGTAATTAACAATTTAGCTCTAGAAGGTAAGATAACTGAAATGTGATAAAACTAAAGTAACAACATGAGTAGCAAGATGTAGATCATAGAGATATGAATGTTTATGTAGAATGATAGTAAGATCAAGCAAGAACATAAAGTGGCCTTTCATATAATGAGAATGTACTAGCATATAACGAGAATGTACCTTTCATAACCTTAAAAGACTATGTACTAGAAAGTCATGTAACAAGAATATATAATTTCATGATGAGCCTCATGATTTTCACTCGTCTATAAAAAAAGTATTCTCGGCATAATGCGATGCTTGTCTTCATCATACCCCATGATTTTCAGCATGTTTTCGGCTATCTGTCGAGGGGGCTAGTGTCGAGCCCTTGGACACTGTCCGTGCCCGCTCTTGCATCTTCAAGTTATAAATCAAGCTACTTCCATGAGTAATAATAATGTAGGCCAATAATATAAAGTTCAAATAGTAGCTTTATGATAACAATATCAAGGTAAGAATGCTCCAATTAATAATATAAGAGTTCAAGAATTAATTAATGACAAAGTCATGATACGGAAGGAAATTCGGCAGCATAACGATACAATTTCATAGTTCCATAACTTATTAATGACTTATAAAATAAGATGTTGCTTTCCAGATAATCAAAGGACCATCTAGGAACAGAGTATAACCAACCCTTGGGTCAAACCTCGGGTTAGGGCACAAGATAGAAGAACACGGTTATGGAAGAACCGCTATTATCAAACCGCGGTCAATAAGGAACCGCTACTTGACGGAGTCGACGCTAGAGAGGGAAGGTGTCGACAAAATGAATTCCAGATCCATAACGCGATCGCGCCAGAACCGCTATCAGGAAGTAGCAGTCTCAGTAAAGCCCTGTCTATGCTAGTTCACAGAAAATGCCAAAAAACGCAAGTGCTTTCTAATCCATTGGGTTTTCAGGGTACATCCTACTTGGCGTCCTAGTGAGAATCCCAGGCTTGCGGAGACTTACTGAGGTCTTGAAACAAGATCACCTAGTCCGGTGGAAGGAATATCCAACGGAGAGGATCACAAGTCCAAGAGAGTGTGCCTATTATGTGCAAGTGTAATTAATAGTATTATACCGGGATACATGCTATGTACTTAAGAAGGACTAGAGAGAAGGGTGTGAATCGTGTAAAACATCGATCAAACATCAATGAAACAAGTCCCATAAACCATATGAAATTAACTTTAATACAAAACTATATGGTTTTGGCATGAAATTATCTGAGGATTAAAATAAGCTTATGAATTCATAAGGGCATGAAATCTATCATGATGTACAATATAACCAAAATCATGAATATGAAGTCATAACTAAAGATAAGACCTAATCACCTAGGCTTATCATATATTTAATAGGGCTGATCTACGTTCTATTTAGAGTTAACAGGAAGTAGAATACAAGAATATAAAAGTGGTCAATCTGGAACCGCTATTATACAGTCGCGGTTAGTTTGGAACTGCTACTGGGCAGTAGCGGTTTCTATGAAACCGCCTTCTGCCTACAACAGGCAGAAGCTAATTGGTGCATACAAGGCCTTTTTGAGGGCAAATAATACATGAAAAACTTGGGTAATAGAAAGGTAATCATATGGGAACATGTTTAGAATGTCGAGGTGCTTGGGTTTCATGGTTTAAGCCAAAGTTACCATCTTTTCTATTAAGGCAGGAATCATGTATGCAGAAATAATTTAACTACGCAGTGATAGTAAAACATGAAATATGACGTGTAGGAAGCATGAAATCTTGTGAATCTATAGGGATTTTATTCTTAACACATTATTTTAGCCATCCATGAGATACCCTACCTCTGGGAATACTCCTAGAGTGCAAATTTCTGACTGGAAGATGGTGTTGGTTCCTGCGCGTCCTGCGTAGAAACAATAACTTCTCGCCCCTCTATCTCCTTAACCTCTTGACCTAAATTCACGAGATTTGGAGGGTAGGTATAAGATACAAAGAAGAATAGTAAACTCTAAAGGATGAACTTAAAAGTACCTTGATTTGGGTCCCTAAACTCCCGATCTTCACCAGCCAAACGCGTCCATTCCAGTGTAGTCTGTGTAGAAACAACGACTTCTAATCCTCCTAACTCTTTGGATACTTGACCTCCTAGTACGAAATTTTACAGAGAATTAGATAATACTAACGGGAATAATAAAGTTTAAAGGACCAACATAAAATAACTATGCCTTACCGTGGAACAACGTGAGCCAAAGCAAGGGTTCGCGCAGGTCGATCTTGGACCCTATTTATAGAGTTTGGCTAGGGTTTATGGATTAGATCGATTAGAAGTCTTAATTTGGAGTAGGATCGATCCCCAAGAGTCCTACACTAGGTTCCATACCAGGTAGCTTCGAATCATAGGGATTGGGATGCCAAGAAACCCATTTTTCTATGCCTCTTCAACTCTCGTTCACGGAACATAGTCTCGGTTATGTTTCGACCGCCTCAGTGAGAACGCAGTTGCTCGATAAACCGTGTTCTTGTGGTTAAATCTAAAATTTTTGGATTTTCTAATTATCTCCTATTTATCCCTTTAATCAGCCTATTTATCCAACTTTAAATCTGTAAATAGCCCAACTTACGTTTCTAGTAATGTGCTTGGGCCTAAAGGTCTTGAAATTTGGTCTTTGGGCCTAATTTAAGTGGGCTTCTTTAATTGGTAAATATAGGGCCTTCAAATTACTATAGTTAACACTTAATTCATTTAATTAGCCCATTAAGCCTTTTACATGTTTAATACATTCTTTTTAATTTTAAAAAATTCTAGAAAATTCCCGGGCATTACAAGAGCGGTCGTGCTCGCGTTCGTGAGAAGCCGACCATGGGATTGATCGCCGTTTCAAGGTTTTGGGTGACCTTAAAGCGTCGTTTAAGTTAGGGGGATGGATCCCTGCTCTCCTCCTACGTTTCCCATCGATTGCATGCCCGGAGAGGCCGAGAGAGAGGGTTATTTCGTGTTTGGGGTTCAAGCATGCTGGGCCCAGGGTTGAGTGATGGATTTTGCCCTTGATTTGTGGTCTGGATGTGGCATTTCGATAGTAGAATGATAGAGGGATGGTTCCCAGTTTCTCCTGCGCGATTTCCCCGCTATTCCATGCCCGGTGTGGTCGAGATGGGGGTGTTCTTCATGTTTTGGGTATTTACGCATGTTTGGGGATGAGCTACGGGTTTTGGCCACTTGATGCCTTGGTTGTTAGATTGTTTGTGGTTTTCCGGTGGTAGAATGGTCTGGAGACGATTCTCCAAGTTTTCCCCTTCGTCTAGAGGCAAACGGGCTTCTGATCGAGCTTTGGGTAAGCTCGGGCGTTGATTTTCCATGGAAACTGTAGGAGACGGCCATACAGGTGGCCGTTGTGCCCAGGACTGGGTTTGGCCACCCACGTCTATAGACGGCCATGGGTTGGTTGTTCTGCTTGCGTGAAGTTTTTCTGTTATAAAATCTATAGGGCAATTACTTAGAATTACCCCGCGAAACTCGAGGTTTTTGGTGCATACAAGTATTTTTGTTGGAACGTTGACACATAACTAATAGAATATTTATACTGTTTCCAAAGGGGTGGCCGCCCAGTGCAGGGGATGCCCAGGGGTGGGTGGCCAGTGCCTTGGCAGCCTAGCCCTGTTGGGCTACCATAGGTCTGGCTGCCCAGCCCTTTGGGCGGCAAGCACCCTGGCCTCCTAGTCCTCCCTCAGCCTGGGGGTGTGGTGTTCCACATTTTGGTGTCCCGGGGTGTCCGTAGGAGCAGTGGCCTTTCGGAAGGTGTGTTGTACTGCTAGTTCCGGATTAGTAATGTGGGTCATCCCTATCTGTTGTGGAGTGTGGACAATCACTCTTGTGTCGGGCTACTGATGTCGGATGTCCCCGCGAGAGTCCTGTGACTATGGAGGGTGTTCCCATGTGAGGGATGTGATCGCGGCTAGGAGTCCTTGTAGGAGTCGTGGACCGTGGTCCTTGTGTTCCCGCCCCATGCTTTAGTTAGCTTTTTGTGGACCGATAGTTATGGTTTGGCTTTCTGGTTAGTGGTCCTCGGTTCTCGGGCTAGTGAGCCATCTCATGGTGGTCTTTTCAGGTCGGTGGTACTCCGGTGGTTTCTGTGGTTGTGGCGAGTCCTTGCCATTGGTGACTCTACCCACTAGATGTAGCTGACCTGGGCACGTTGTATGCCGACCCACCTGGGAGTGGTGGAGGCTTTTCCCATGTAGAGGTTTATAGGCCGGTTCCCTGAGGGCCCCTTGCCTTTGTAGCCTGAGTCCGGTTGGGGGGAAAATCGGCTAGAGGACCAACCTATAGCAGATGATCTTTGTGTATGCATGTGGTCGGGGGCAGTAGATGAGTGCTGACGAGCACGACCCTGGCTAGTCCTTATTCTGTGGTACTATGTACCGTGTCTCTGTTTCCCACCGGAGGGCGAGCAGGGAGACATTTGAGGCTACAGTGTAATTCGTCGGAGGATCCTTCCGATCTCGTTGTTAGTGGGGTAGCGCTCCTGTCACCTGAGAGGTTTCAGTGTGGGTTTTCTCTTCGGCGTAGTTCCTGTTCTGGCGGCTTGGTCTGTTCTGCTTTGCGTGGTCTTCCGGCTGTTGGGCTGGTGTTGCCCTGTGTGTGGGGCATGGTTTGTGCATTGCTTTTGGATCGGGATCGAGAGATTCTCCTGAGGGTGTTGGTTCATCATGTGGTTGGCAGTGTGGCCTTGTCTGTGGTTCCGTCGGTTAGGACAAACTGTCCGACCATGGGGTCGGGGTCGTGTAGAGGGTCTAGGGGTATTTCCCTTGGTTGAACGTCTTCTGGTTCTGGTCACCGTCGTCATGTCGTACCAACGTTCTTACACTGTTGCTTTCGTTGTTGTTGTTCTTACTGCTTTCCTTTACTGTTGCTATTTCTATTGCTGCACTTCTGTTACCGCTTTCAGTATGGTGGGGACCCGCGGGGCCCCTACTGAGCCAATGGGATGAGGCTCACCCCTTGCTTTTCAGGTGCGGTGTAACGCCTGAGAATTTTCTAAAATTTTTTTGGATTTAAAATATAATTATTGGAGAGGGGAAATCTCGTCGCCCGTACGGAGAGGCCAAAAGAGGTCCAACCAGACCGAACGAGGCCCAACTCCTCGAAGTGGTAGCCCCCGGGCCCACTTAATATAAAGCCCAAAAACTCACTCGGTACAAGCGCTTCCTAGGTGGCCTTCGGGTTTGGATGTCCGAGCATCAGTTCGACCGGGAAAGCTCCCCCGGAGCCCCTTATTCCCTGTCCCGACCAAGCACTCATTGCTCGAGAGACCTCTCCTGGGCCAGTGCCTATCGCTCGAGCTCACTGATGGAAGCTTATTGATCACGGCCATTGCGGGTCCCTTAATGACAGGAAGCTCAAGAGGACATGGGAAACTAAGAGTTCGCGTGCTATAAGGAGCCCAGATGAAGGACGTAACCCCCCCTGAGACTCCTCCGCTTACAGGGATCAGTCACACAAACATGCCACTATTTTAACTGGAACAGCCCTACTACACGAGGTAAGCAAGGCAAGAGCTAAGAACCCTGAGCAGGAACCACTTCACCTTTCGGTGGAGAGGGATCTCGCACTCCCATCTTCCTCCTAGCTCTTCCCTTTGCATCCAAGCTGTAGTGCCCCAGAATTTATATAAACAATTTTTGGATTATAAATGAAATTTTCTGAAATTTATAAGGGCTAAATAGATTAATAAATGGATTATTGAACTAATAAATGGGTTATAAGGCCCAATGGTGTTAAATAATTAGCCTAGCCTATTCAATTAAGACTCAGACGGTTAAAGGACCAAGCCCATTAAGTTTGGCCCATATTCTAGAAGGTTATTTAGCCTATCCATGAATTTTAAAGATAAATACTCTTTTATATAGATAATTAGAAGGATAAACGAATAAAAGAGTTTTATTAAATTGAAACTCTGCACACGTTTTGTGTAACAGTCTATCGGGCGACCGCTACAGCCATGTAACGCACTAGACCTGATGCGTTACACCCTAACTGTTCCGTGACTTGAAGAACTTACAAAAAGATTAGATCTTTGGGATCCTATCTGCAAGAGACCTAATTGGGAGAACATGTAAGGATACTAGGGACTCTCAGGGATCACGTTCTGACAAATTAAGGACTCTAGAATCGATCTAATCTTCAAACCCTAGCCAAAACCCTATAAATAGGACCTAGTTTTAACCTGCGCGACCCTTACATTTGCCTGCGTGGAATCAAGGTAAGGAGTCACAATTTAGGGTAAGTTCTTTAGAAGATTTTGTTTATAATACGATAGACTAATAGCTCTCCAAATTTCGTGCTAGGAAATCAACCAACCAAGGAGATTGAAGCTTCCAAAGTTACTGGTCGGACCTTAGCAACCCAGGAATCTGAACGAAAGTCCCATGAAGATCAAGAGATTAGGACGTCTAAACGAGGTAATTAGAGTTCGGTTATTTAGAACTTTTTTTCCTCCTTAGTTTCATCTTCTTACCCTCCAAAGTTCACATCCTTAGGTCAAGAGGCTGAGGAGCTAGGGCAACATGAAGTTACTGAAAAATCCTAGGAAAGGAGAGATTAGGGTGTGTCTTGCAATCATAAATTGGAAAGTTAAAGCTCAGTTAAAAGGTAGGTCATCTCATGATCGGCAAAAATATCTTGACAGGGATAAAAGCCCTCTGATTTGACTTGATTTCATGCACTATAGATCATGGATTTTATGTTTTAGTAGGTTATGCATACATATAATTCCTAGCCCTAATTAAGTTAAAAAGGAACTTTCTTGTCAAATTCACAGAAAACCCATGCATACTAGTAGCTTAGCCTTCATTCTATCATGTGGAAGTTTATATATGATTTCCAGACATGATGTAAGTTGAAACCTTAGATCTTTTTATCTATTACTGTTAGCAGAAGCTCTAACGGATTAGGGTAGGACCGTCACAACATTGTAACGGCCTTACGATAAGCCGTCACACCCTCTGTTGTATTTTAATTGCTCTGTTGTCTCTGACGCACCATAACAGGAGTGTTACACTACTGTAATGGCCCCTCGATAAACCGTCACAGGTACTGTGACGCGCTCTTGTTAGACCATCAGACCCCTGTGTTCTGTCAGCCCGAGGCAGAATGGTAACCAGTTAAGTTTACTTATAAATAAGCTTAGATAGCTAAGTTTGGACATGTTATCATGACTTTAAGTTTAGTTACTGATTCATAATAGAGATTACATGATTAAGGTATCTTAAGTTATTTTAAGTTATGTTAATTTCATGTGCCAAAATTCTATAGTTTTGTATTCTAAATCATAATTTTCAATGATGTAGGGATGGAGTTTTATCTTGGTTTCACGTTGCTACACATTCTCTCTATGTCAGTAGAGTCATTTTCGTTAAGTACATGGCATATATTCCGGTATATGATCATTAGTTTACACTTGTGCACTATAGGAACATATTCTTGAACTTGAGGACCTCTCTATTGGATACTCCTTCCAATGGACTAGGAAATCTTGTTTCAAGGTCTCCGTAATTCTCTGCAAGCCTGGGATTCCCACTAGGACGCCGAGTTGGTTGTACCATGAAAGCCCAATCATTAGAAAACACTATCGATGGTTTCTAGTTTTTGGAGATGTAGCGGATCAATGTTGGACCATCAGGATCATCTAACGGCCCAATAAATGACCGTCACGTTGTACTGAGTCTAATTTCTTGTTTCAAGATTCAGATCATTGTAACGGCCCAATACTGGAGTGTCACATTGTGTAACGGCCCAGTACAAGACCGTCACAGTTCTTGAGTACATTAACCCGAGGTTTGACCCAAGGGTTGATATTCTATGTTCCTAGGTGGCTTGATACTGGTTTAGGACTTATCATATCGATCAAGAAACTTAATATAATGAATGAAAGTTAAAGAAATGTACCATTATGCTGCCGATTTATTTTCATAAGCATAACATAGTATAAGTCATTCTTGATCTCTCATATTCTAAATTGAAGCATTCATTCATTGATAATTGTTATCATGAGCTTATTGAATTTATTACATTCTTGGCCATACTTTATTATTACATGCGTGGAAATAGCTTGATTTATATTTGAAGATGCGATCGAGCACTGATTGTGTTCAAGGGCTCTATACTAGTCCCCTCGGCTGATTGTCAGAAACATACTATAATAAACCATGGGGTATGATGCTACTGGCGTCGCATTGCGCTGGGAGTACTTTCTTTATAAATAAGTGAAAATCCATGATACATCATGATTAATACTTGTACATGACTTTCTTGCTTGTTACGTGATATTCCACAGAAATTTGTCAAATACTTGCTCATAAGCAAAAGATGTTTGGATGATGATTACGTGGTCTTGCTAGTACATTCCCGATATATTCTTGTTCATGAAAGGCCATATCATGTTCTTGTGACATTCTTGCTAGTTCATACTTACTCTCATTCTATCTTAAACGATCATCTTTGTTACTTTGGTTATTCGCATGATTAATCACGTTCGCATGCTTTTACCTAAATTCTTTAGAGCAAAAATGTTAATTACTTTAATAGTGCTAATCATGTTGATGCGAAGATACCTACTGGGCAAGTGTGCTCATTACCTATTTCCAATCTTTTCAGGAGATGGAAGTGATACGAATTCGGATTCGAGTTATACAAGTAGCCGGTCCGAGAGCGAATGAAAGTCATATCAAATTGAGAGTGAAGACTTAAGAAAGTCTACATTGTTTAGATTGAGTCTATGTAATTTTCCTATTTATTGAGTCTAGTATGATGGAAGTTGAAGTAGTGGTTGTACTTGAATACTTGATTATTAATAAAATAAAGTTGAAGTTGAGTAATTATTGTGCAATTGCATTATGTGTGATTGTCTTGCGCTCTGATCGTTCTTGCTTGCAAGAGGCTTACCATGCCGACTGTTCACATTCCTCGAGCGAGTCTTCCGCTGTAATAAAGGCTCGGGGCGTGACAGTTAAGTTGATATTAGATTATAAGTCTCAGGACTTAGGGAGAAGAGTCATGTCGTAGGATAAGTCTAAGGTTAAGGACCCCTACCTATAAAATAAGGAAGCAATTTCCATACCCATGTGAGAGTTGGGTAGAGCCCGGGATAAGATAGTTAATTAGCTTTAAGATTTATTTTCTTCCAATTTCATGAGAAATAATAAGTTATTATATTTCTCTCAGGTACCCTCTTATTACCATGGCTCATCGTGTAGATTGGAACGGCATGCAACAAACTGTTGCTTGCCTTACTCAGGCATTACAAACCATGGCGCAAGCTGGCACAGGGGCAAGGGCTGGCGACTTACATCGCAATTTCTGGAGTTTAAACCCTCCGCATTTCTATGGTTCTTCTAATCCGGATGAAGCAGAGAACTAGATTGATGCGATGAACCGTATCTTTGACGTCATCCAATGCACCGATCAAGAGTAGGTGCGTCTTGCAACTTTCCAACTCAACAAGGATGCCCGTACATGGTGGAAGTCAGTTCCGGCACCTCCGGCCGATGCACCTCATACATGGGATGGTTTTCTTACCTTGTTCCGTGCCAAGTATTTCTCTGAGCATGTGAAAGAAAGAAAGGCTCTGGAGTTCGCCTCTCTCTGACAAGGAATGATGACAGTGGCAGAATATGAACTACAATTCTCAAGGCTAGCACCGTATGCACCACATTTAATCAGTACCGATCTATTGAAGGCTAATCGGTTTATGGATGGGTTACGGCCTGATTTTATTCAGCAGCTCGGGACCCAAAATATCCGCACCTATGCGGAGATGGTTCAACGGGCATATTTATGCGAAAGGACCTCAGAGAAGGTTGAGAAATTGAAAGGCAAAGGAGAAGAGTCCAACCGACGATATGATCAGCGTTATAAGAAGGTGAAATTCAGCATCACGGAGCCCTATAAAAGTCGTGATAGTAAGAAAAGATCTAGGAGTGGGAATGGTGGAAGTTCCCAGAAGAATAAGAAGATTAAGGAGGAGGAGCAGGTCACCACAGCTTATACTTTTTATGAAAAATTCGACCATTCGGATGAAGAATGTTGGAAGCACCTCGGCGCATGTTTACGTTGTGGAAGCAGGGAGCATCGTATGCTAGATTGCCCCCTTATGAAGGACCAGTCATCTGGTGGAGGACGTAGGAGGCAAGCTCGCCTCAATGCCGTTTTAGAAGAAGAGGAAGTGCCCAGGGATGGTGGGCTTATGGAAGGTACTCTTCAAATTTATTCTCGACCTGCATTTGTGCTATTTGATACTGGTGCATCTCATTCTTTTATCTCCACTACTTTCGCAAAAACATTACCAATTGCATCAGTTCCCTTACATTTAGATCTTGCTATTACCACACCCATAGGTTCTGGAACAAAGCTTACCGACTATTATCCTGATAGCGAAGTGATAGTAGAAGGTCATAATCTCCCCGCAAATTTAGTATGCCTTAACATGAAAGGTAATGATGCCATTTTAGGGGTAGATTGGCTTTAGATCATGATGCTTATATCAACTGTAGAAAAAGGATTATATCCTTCCGAAAACCCGATCTTCCAAGATTCCCTTTCCTTGGCATCAAATACAAGAAACACCCCACTATCATATCTTCCCTTCAAGCTTGCAAACTTATTTCGCAAGGATGTGAAGCTTTTCTTACTTCTGTCATTGTTACGAAATCCAAGGAAATTATCATAGCAGACATCCCTATTGCAAATGAGTTCCCAGATGTATTCCCATCCGAATTACCCAGTTCACCGCCCGAAAGGGAAGTGAACTTCACTATTGAACTCATTCCAAGAGCAGCACCTGTTTCTATAGCCCCTTACAGGATGTCCCCCACAGAACTCAAGGAACTAAAGAGGCAGTTGTAGGAACTACTAGACAAGGGCTTCATTAGACCTAGCACATCCCCTTGGGGTGCGCCAGTTCTATTTGTCAAGATGAAGGATGGTTCTCTCAGGCTATCTATAGACTACCGGCGACTGAATCAACTTACAATCAAAAATAAGTATCCGTTGTCGCGTATTGATGAGCTCTTTGATCAACTTTCAGGAGCAGAGTATTTCTCCAAGGTTGACCTCAGATCAAGATATCATCAGCTTAGAATTAAAGAAGAAGACATTTTAAAATCGAGTTTTCGAAGTCGTTATGGCCATTATGAATTCGTGGTAATGCCATTCAGGCTAACTAATGCCCCAGCAGCATTTATGCAACTAATGAACAATATTTTTCAACCATATCTGGACCAATTCATCGTCTTCTTTATCGATGACATCTTGATATATTCTAAGACAAAGGAAGAACATGAAGAACATTTGAGGATAACTTTGCAAATACTTAGAGAACATAAACTTTATGTCAAGCTTAACAAATGTGAATTCTGGCTCAAGGAAGTTTCATTCCTAGGCCACATTATTTCCAAGGAAGGTATCGCTGTGGATCCTTCGAAAGTGGAAGCTGTCAGAAATTGGAGCCGGCCAACGACTGTATCAGAAGTGAGAAGCGTTCTGGGTCTAGCTGGTTACTATAGGAGATTCATTAGGGACTTCTCAAAGATTGCAGTTCCTTTAACTAGACTCACAAGAAAAGAAAATCCTTTTGTCTGGTCAGAGGAATGTGAAAAGAGTTTTCAAACGCATAAGAATCATCTTACTACAGCTCCTATTCTATCACTACAAATGAAATGTGGTGGATTCGAAGTATATACAGATGCGTCTGGTATTGGCTTAGGATGTGTCCTCATGTAGAATGAAAAGGTAATCTACTATTCTTCAAGACAATTGAAACGTCACGGGGAAAATTTGTTACACAGGAGGACGGTGAGCTAGAAGGGGAGGGGATGAATAGATCACCGTTTAAAAAATATTTGATCGAGCCGAGGAAATCATAGAAGATGAGATGGGCTAGGAAGACTGACAATATGTAAAATAATCCGAAACCTTAACCAAGATAAAGCAGATCACAAGCGCAGAACATATATCACTCAGAATTTCATCAGCACATATACACAATCACTAAGCGAGCAGTCAGACCAAGGTTTCGATCATCAACAATCACACTTACTTCATGAAGCCAGACAGAAGCATAAAAGAAATAGATGCGCACAACCACACCACGGAGAACAAGAGGTTTAGATGGTTCAGTCTGCAACCTGCAGACTTACGTCCATCCCTCACTCAAGGTAGAGTGAGGCTTCCCTTTCACAAGAAAGAACCGCAGACTCAGTCTGCCAACAACACGCTGATCCACAGCTTGGGGATCGAAATCCCTACAAACGCTGAACTCACAGCTTGCACCCAGGTCTCACACCTCAAGACCTGACCCGGAGATAACTCTCCCTTCCTCTTAGAGAAGAGGGGACCCAGCAGTGACTCACCCTCACTGCAATTCACAGACGTTGTCTCTCTTCCTCCTCAACCGGAGGGAAGAACCCAGGTAGCCTTCTCACTACCTGAACACAAAACCCCAGAGAACTCCTCCCTTCCTCTGATCTAAATCAGAGGGATGCCACACAGCGACCCAGAGGATTCACCTCTCTTCCTCTACACCTAGAGGGAACGAAAACAGAGTATCGGAATTTTGGAGCGAACAAACGAAGACATAAAGAAATATTGAAAGATAATCGAACGGAGAAATAATGTAGCTTCTTAAAGAAGCATAGACAAAACGTAGCAGAAAGCCATCCTCTCCTTCATCACTCTCTCTCTTCCAGGTACGCTCAACGAATGGATCAGGATGGCTTCTCCTCTTCTTCCTCTCGCTCTGGCCTCACCCTTTTCCTTGTGGCTTCGGCGGCTTTTCAGGGGCAGAAACCTTCCTCTATATATCCAGACTCACGAGAGACTGAGGGCGTGGGAGACACGGGCAAAGAAGATGGTTCCAGATGAGCCGAGCCACTTGTTAGACGATTATTCCCTCAAATCACGTGCTCACATGATTGGAATAAAGTTCCAATTTATCTTTAAGTCCCTGTAAGGTTTCAGAGAACATTCAGTCAATCTCAGAAATATTCAAGTCATACATTTGTTCACACAGATTGCACAAAACTTATCAAAGGACTGAAGAACGCGTTAACGCAATGGATATAATGGAGAACAGGTCCCTTGACAAAACACACTAATGTGTCAATGCATTAGTGACAGCGTCGACGCGTCTGCTTGGTTGTTGATCATAAGACCTTGGGTCATAAGCTCAAGGCGTCGACGCTTCCATCGTGCAGCGTCGCCTCAGCTCCTTAGGCGAGACGCTTAAGGCGTCGACGCTTCCATCGTGCAGCGTCGCCTCAGCTCCTTAGGCGAGACGCTCAAGCCCTTGGCAACAAGCCAATGCGTCAACGCATCAGGTGACAGCGTCGACACAGTGAACACAACAGCAAGCGAAAGACGCACAATTGCGTCTACGCAGCCAGCCAAGTGCGTCAACGCACTGAAGGCATGGAACCCATATATAAATGAAGACAACCAGATACGAGATAATGAGTGAACAAGTTGGAGAAGCATTTAATCAGAAGATGTGCATGCCAGTAATTTGATTCATAGTGTTAGTCATCATCAAAACTACAAAGATTCAACAATCTCCCCCTTTTTGATGATGGCAACACCATGAGTCAAATTTGGTGAAAGAGGAAACATCAACCTAAAACAGTCTCATTAGCAACAGCACTAGTTCTCAATAAATCAGCAATGGTGACCTCTCAAAAACTGAACTCTCAACACTCATTATCTTTTACCCAAAAGAAACACCAAAGACACCAAAAAAAAACTTCCTTTTCACTAGCTCAACCTCTTCACACCCTACAAACCTCTTCACACCCCCTTTCAACCTTCTCCCCCTTTGACATCATCAAAACAGAAGAGAGAGAGAGAGCAGTTGACGCTGGATTGATGAGAAAAAATGGAGAGAATTCCAACAGTAGAATCTCAGTAACAGATCTTAGATGCTTAAGTGGGGCTTCAAGGTCAGTGAAGAATCTTGGAGTTCTGGTAAGAGAAGGAGATTCAGAAGAAGCTTGAAGTTTATCAACTTACAATGAATATGAAAGAAGAGCAAGTGTCAACAAGTATGACTGAGGTTGCTATTAAGGCTCGTCAAAAAGACAACAAGAATTTGAACCACGAAAACAGCCTGTAGGCGCTGAGGACAAACATTCCAAGGAGAGAAAGCACAGTTGTAGAGTGTATTTGGCCAGTTACACCTTTGACATTAAGTATGCACCTTGGTCAGAGGCCAACATTCTCAGTTACTCAGTGTAAGAGCCTCATACCTTCTCAGTTAGAGAACAGAGATAGTGACTATTGGTTTTTACATGAGGAGACACCTTGATCAGAGGCCAGAATCCCCAGTTACTCACCACATGGCATCATTGCTCTGCCAACCATAAATTTTGAATTGAATTTCTTTCTTTTGTGTTTGTTTATGAGAACTGATACTTCATGACTTAGAAAGTTCCCATTTCATTGATGGGATTCCTAGTTTCTCAGTATACATTTTAAACACTGATCAGTTTAACTAGCTCTTCAAGAAGGTTGTTTGAAGACAAAGCCAGGGCAATTACTCGTGGTCTTATCACGAAATCCAATGAAAAGCGTATAATAGAACCCATTTCATATGAGTCTAGTTTGTTCATCAGTCAAGAAACAAGGTAAGAGGATATACTTGTGAAGGTTAATCTTAGCCTCTTAAAACTTACTAGAAGAAGATTCTGGCTGGACTTTAATTGCACAGACTTAAGAATGTAGGAAATGAACGAGGTTCTACTAAAAAGGGATGCTCAAGATCAATTCTGACAATTAATCCAGCAACAACAACCATCTTTCAAACGTTTTTAATTAGTCAAGCTCCCCCTCTCTAGTAGCTCTATCTCTCATTCTACCCTGATAACAGCAGAGAAACAGACCTGATACCTCTCAAATCTCACACCCGCTCCCCCTCACATAGTGACCCCATCAGAAAAAAAATAAAACAGAACTAACACTATTAACATGGAATTACATGAAACTGAATTCATTTCCACAGATTAGTCAAAGTTTGTAAATACCAAGTTCTCTTCTCAATGAAGTGAATTTTTCACTATCTAAAGGTATTGTAAAAATATCAGCAGTTTGATTTGCAGTTCCAACATGAATTAGTTCAAATGTTTTATTTGCAATTTCATTTCTAATAAAATGGTGCCTGATTTCAATGTATTTTGTTCGTGAGTGTAAAACAGGATTCTTTGCAATGTTTATGGCACTAGTGTTATCACAAAAAATGGGAGTGCAACATGTCTCTACTTGGTAATCCTGAAGCTGATGCTTAATCCAGATAACCTGAGTGCCACAGCTGCTTCCAGCCACGTATTCAGCCTCTGCAGTGGAAAGGGCCACTGAATGTTGTTTCTTTGAACTCCAAGAAACTAGGCATCCTCCTAAGAATTGGCAGTGGCCACTGGTGCTCTTCCTATCTAATTTACATCCAGCAAAGTCTGCATCAGTGTATGCAACTAAATCTAATGTGCGAGAAGCAGGATACCATAATCCTAATGTGTGTGTGGCAGATAGATATCTAAAGATCCTTTTTACAGCAGACGAATGAAGTTCAGTAGGCCTAGACTGATATCTCGCACATAAGCCAACACTGAATTGTATGTCTGGCCTAGATGCTGTTAAGTACAAGAGGGATCCAATCATACCTCTGTAGAGTTTTTCATCCACTTGTTTACCTGACTCATCTGCATTAAGGGTCATGCTTGTGCTCATTGGGGTGGATATTTGCTTCAGGTTAGTCATCCCAAACCTTTTTAGGATATCCAGCGTGTACTTGGCTTGGTGGAAGAAGCAGCCATCTGACATTTGATTTATCTGTAAGCCAAGAAAATAAGTCAGTTCTCCAACTAAGCTCATCTCAAATTTAGCTGACATAAGTTGTGAAAATTCATTACACAGTTCAGGATTTGTTGATCCAAATATGATGTCGTCTACGTATACCTGAACTATGATGAGATCTTGTCTTGAATTCTTAGTGAATAAAGTTTGGTCAACATTACCTCTGTTATATCCTTTATTCAGTAAGAAACTGGTCAGCCTTTCATACCAGGCCCGAGGAGCCTGCTTTAGTCCATAAAGAGCTTTGTTTAACCTGAAAACTTGATCAGGTTTAGTCAAAAACTGAAAACTAGGAGGTTGTTCAACATAAACTTCTTCTTTTAGAATTCCATTCAAGAAAGCACTCTTAACATCCATTTGTTGAAGTTTTATGTTGTTTGAACAAGCAAATGCTAATAGAATTCTGATAGCCTCCATTCTAGCTACTGGAGCAAAGGATTCATCAAAGTCCACTCCATACTCCTGACTGTAGCCTTTAGCTACAAGTCTAGCTTTATTCCTAGAGATGGCACCTTCTTCATTCAGTTTGTTCTTGAAAACCCATTTTGTTCCTATTACATTGAAATTTTCAAGTCTAGGTACAAGTTCCCAGACATTGTTTCTATCAAATTGCCCTAGTTCTTCACACATGGCAGTTACCCAATTCTCATCACTTAAGGCTTCTTCAATGGTCTTAGGCTCAATTTGAGAAACTAAAGTAATTAAGTCATGATTCTGAACATTTCTGAAATGGGATCTTGTCCTAGGGGGATCATTAAGACTACCAATAATATTGGTTACAGGGTGGTCTTTTAAAACTCTGACATTTGTTGAGGACTCACCTTGTTCGGCTGTACTTACTGGGTTCAGATCAGTGGGTTCTTCAGCTGGTTGTACTTCCTCCTCTTGCATTTGATTCAGGAACTCTCCATCATGACTTGTAGACCTGTTATCATCATTTAGACTGTTAGAGATTTTTGTTTCATCAAAAATAACATGAGGGGTTTCCTCTACAGTTCTATCAGTTTTATTAAAGACCCTGAAGGCCCTAGATGTTTCAGAGTATCCTAGGAATATTCCTGGAATACTTCTAGCATCAAATTTATCTAAGTCTCTCTTGTTGTTATTATGAATAAAGCATTTTGAACCAAAAATTTTGAAATATGAGACATTAGGCTTCTTACCTTTCAGGAGTTCATATGGTGTTTTCTTATGTATGGGTCTTACCAAAGCTCTATTAAGTATATAACAGGCTGTGTTTGCTGCTTCTGCCCAAAAACTCTTCGGTAGCTGACTCTCCATTAGTAATGTTCTTGCCATTTCCACTATTGTTCGATTCCTTCTCTCCACAATTCCATTCTGCTCTGGGGTCCTGGGATAAGAAAATATGTGAGTCAGTCCCTCCTTGTCACAAAAACTAGAAAATGAGGAGTTCTCAAACTCTCCTCCATGATCTGATTGGATAACAGTGATCTTGTGGCCTACATGTTTCTGCTTATTGAAAAAATGTTCAAATTTTTGAAAAGCATCACTCTTATTTGCCAAGAAAAACAACCATGCAAATCTAGAGTAGTCATCGACAATGACAAAACCAAATCTCTTACCATTTAGGCTCTGGGTTCTGGTAGGACCAAAGAGATCCATGTGCAAGTGTTCCATAAGCTTGTTTGACAAGCTCTCAGTCCTTATTTTAAAAGAAGCTCGGGTTTGCTTGCCTAGAGCAGAGGCATCGCAAGGCTTAGAGAATGATTTGGACTTCAAGCTAGGCATGCCTCTAACTAAGTCAAATTTACCTAATTTATGCAATGTATTGAAGCTAGCATGACCTAGTCGCCTATGCCAGTCAAACATGTTATTCTCTGAGTCAGCAGAGAGACACAGATTAGACTCAGACTCAACATCAAGATCCACAATATAGACATTATTGACTCTATTTGCAATGAACTTTATTTTATCGGAGTTTGGTTCTAAAATTTTGCAAGCATGCTCATCAAAGAGGACCTTGTGACCCTTGTCACATAACTGACTAATACTCAATAAATTGTGTTGCAGACCTTCGACCAACAATACTTTTTCAACAGAGTTGGAGGTTTTCTTACCGATGGTTCCGGTCCCAATTATTTGGCCTTTGTTTTTACCTCCAAACTTGACTGTCCCTCCTGCTTTCAATTCAAGCTTGCTGAACTTTCTTTGATCCCCTGTCATGTGCCTCGAGCAGCCACTGTTGAGATACCACTTGTTGTTCTCGGCTGCTAGGCTCACCTGCACAATAACAATTTAAGTAGTGTGCTTTGGAGCCCAAGGTAAGTTGGGTCCAAAAATGCCGCTCAAATGATTAAGCACAGTTTTGGGGATCCAGATATGCTTCACCCCTTTTTTCTTTCTGTGCTGAGAATTGACAGTTTTGCTATTGATGTGCATTTCAGTTGTTTCCTTTTGTTTCTCAAGGTGTGTCCAGTTTCTGTTGATAAAAGCTTGGGTCCCGACTAGACCATAATTTCTAAACTGTCTAGTTGAAGACATTTTATTGACAGTATTCTGTGTGTAGTTAGACCTTCCCATGTTTCTTTTCAAATAGCCCATTCTTTTATTAGAGTCATAGTTGTTGAATTAACAGGCACCTTGTTTCTAGTGTGTGGGCTTGTTGAATTTCTTAAAGACATTTTTTTCCAAAATCAGGCTGTTGTTTATGGATGTTCTTTTGTTGTTCAGTACTTTTGGAACTGGATGGGATGTCCAGTTTCTCTTTTCCTTTCTCAGTGCAAAATGTGGTGGTTTTTATCCCAAATGCTTCCTTCTTATTTGGGTTGAAACCCAACCCTTCTCTGTTAAAGTTTACTTTGGTGCCTAACAAGGCGTTTAAATTGCTTTCTCCCAAAACAAACCTCTCAAGAGTTTTCTTCTTATCTTCCAACTCCTTTCGCAGAGATATGTTGTTTTTCAGCAATTTATCATTGACCTTTATAACAGCTTCATACCCTTCCTTGATTAAGTCAATTTGTCTCAGGTTTTCTTCAGTATGTTGATTGGTTTCATCAAGCTGTTTTCTAAAATTTTTAAGTTCATTCTTAAGAAGATTATTCTCATTTCTTACATTTTCCACCTGAGCTAATTCAGCTACCAGTTTGGAATTTTCTATCGTGACGAGTTCTTGTTCTTCATTAACCATATTGAGTTTGCGTTTGATGACTCTATGTTCTTTAGCTAAGGCATTGTACATATCTAGCAGTTCACCATATTTCTCTTCCCAGTCATCAATAGAGTAAGTTACAAAGGGATTGGTTACCTCATTTTCCTCGTTGGCCATCAGACATACTCCTTCAATCTCCTTTCCTGAGGAATTTGTCTCTGAGTCTTCTTCTTCATCGCTCCAAGTGCATACCATAGCTTTTGGCTTTTTCTTGTACACTTTGGAGCCTTTCTTGTGGTAGTCCGGTGTCTTCTTCTGAAGCTCAGGGCAATCTTGCTTCATGTGCCCAAAGTTCCTGCAATGATAACACATCACACCTTTAGCATTCCTATCCTTGTCATTGCCATTGTTCGGATATTTACCGGATGAGTAGTTTCTTCTTTTCCTATATGAATTTCCCTACATTTTCAGGAATTTCCTGAACTGACGTGTGAGCAGTGCTTTTTCACTTCTGTCAAGGTCTGGAATTCCATTGGACTCTCCGCTGTTGCTGCTGCTGTGTCGTTCAACTTTAAGAGCAACATTCTTGCCCCTTCTGTCATTTCCTTCTCCTGTTTTCTTGAGATTTATCTCATAGGTCATAAGAGACCCTATGAGTTCAGTGACGGTCAGGGTTGTTAAATCCTTTGATTCCTCAATCACAGTGGCTTTTGTGTGCCATGCTGGAGTCAAGGATCTTAAGATCTTCCTGACTATATCCCCTTCAGATATTTCCTTTCCAAATCCCTTGAGGCTGTTTGTGATCAGTGACAGCCTAGCGTACATATCAGTCACGCTCTCCTCTGACTTCATCTTGAATAATTCATACTCATAGGTTAGGTAGTTTACCTTGGTAGCTCTGACCTGAGAGGTACCCTCGTAAATCAGCGCTAGTTCATCCCACATTTTCTTAGCTGTCTTGCACGCCGAAATTTGGGCATATTCTTCAGGGTGAACTGCGCACTGGATGATGTTGAGCGCAGACCAGTTCAGTCCAGATAATTTGACTTGTTCTTCAGACCACATCTTCTCATTCGGAGGCAAATCATAAGGTCCAGTTGTAATGACTCTCCACAGCTTGTGGCTCTGAGATCGGATGAAAACTTCCATCCTGTTTTTCCAAAAGAAATAATTAGAACCATCAAAATATGGGGGACGGGAGATTGACTGTCCTTCAGCTATGTAGCTGCGAGGACCACTGGTTCCAGGATTACCATGGTCGTTAGACCACATCTCGGGTAAACCTGCTCTGATACCAACTGTTACACAGGAGGACGGTGAGCTAGAAGGGGAGGGGATGAATAGATCACCGTTTAAAAAATATTTGACCGAGCCGAGGAAATCTTAGAAGATGAGATGGGCTAGGAAGACTGACAATATGTAAAATAATCTGAAACCTTAACCAAGATAAAGCAGATCACAAGCGCAGAACATATATCACTCAGAATTTCATCAGCACATATACACAATCACTAAGCGAGCAGTCAGACCAAGGTTTCGATCATCAACAATCACACTTACTTCATGAAGCCAGACAGAAACATAAAGGAAATAGATGCGCACAACCACACCAAGGAGAACAAGAGGTTTAGATGGTTCAGTCTGCAACCTGCAGACTTACGTCCATCCCTCACTCAAGGTAGAGTGAGGCTTCCCTTTCACAAGAAAGAACCGCAGACTCAGTCTGCCAACAACACGCTGATCCACAGCATGGGGATCGAAATCCCTACAGACGCTGAACTCACAGCTTGCACCCAGGTCTCACACCTCAAGACCTGACCCGGAGATAACTCTCCCTTCCTCTTAGAGAAGAGGGGACCCAGCAGTGACTCACCCTCACTGCAATTCAGAGACGCTGTCTCTCTTCCTCCTCAGCCGGAGGGAAGAACCCAGGTAGCCTTCTCACTACCTGAACACAAAACCCCGGAGAACTCATCCCTTCCTCTGATCTAAATCAGAGGGATGCCACACAGCAACCCAGAGGATTCACCTCTCTTCCTCTACACCTAGAGGGAACGAAAACAGAGTATCGGAATTTTAGAATGAACAAACGAAGACATAAAGAAATATTGAAAGACAATCGAACGGAGAAACAATGTAGCTTATTAAAGAAGCATAGACAAAACGTAGCAGAAAGCCATCCTCTCCTTCATCACTCTCTCTCTTCCAAGTACGCTCAACGAATGGATCAGGATGGCTTCTCCTCTCCTTCCTCTCGCTCTGGCCTCACCCTTTTCCTTGTGGCTTCGGCGGCTTTTCAGGGGCAGAAACCCTCCTCTATATATCCAGACTCACGAGAGACTGAGGGTGTGGGAGACACGCGCGAAGAAGATGCTTCCAGATGAGCCGAGCCACGTGTTAGACGATTATTCCCTCAAATCACGTGCTCACATGATTGGAATAAAGTTCCAATTTGTCTTTAAGTCCCTGTAAGGTTTCAGAGAACATTCAGTCAATCTCAGAAATATTCAAGTCATACATTTGTTCACACAGATTGCACGGGACTTATCAAAGGACTGAAGAACGCATCAACGCACTAAAGCCAAGGCGTTAACGCAATTGATATAATGGAGAACAGGTCCCTTGACAAAACACACTAATGCATCAACGCATTAGTGACAGCGTCGACGCGTCTGCTTGGTTGTTGATCATAAGACCTTGGGTCATAAGCTCAAGGCGTCGACGCTTCCATCGTGCAGTGTCACCTCAGCTCCTTAGGCGAGACGCTTAAGGCATCGACGCTTCCATCGTGCAGCGTCGCCTCAGCTCCTTAGGCAAGACGCTTAAGGTGTCGACGCTTCCATCGTGTAGCGTCGCCTCAGCTCCTTAGGTGAGACGCTCAAGCCCTTGGCAACAAGCCAATGCGTCAACGCATCAGGTGACAGCGTCGACACAGTGAACACGACCGCAAGCGAAAGACGCACAATTGCGTCTACACAGCCAGCCAAGTGCGTCAACGCACTGAAGGCACGGAACCCATATATAAATGAAGACAACCAGATACGAGCTAATGAGTGAACAAGTTGGAGAAGCATTTAATCAGAAGATGTGCATGCCAGCAATTTGATTCATAATGTTAGTCATCATCAAAACTACAGAGATTCAACAAAATTATCCCGTGCATGATTTAGAACTAGCAGCCGTTATTTTCACCTTCAAAATTTGGCGTCATTATCTTTATGGAGAAAAGTTCACGGTATACTTGGACCACAAAAGTTTGAAATATTTATTTTCTCAAAAAGAGCTAAATATGATGCAGATGAGATGGTTAGAATATCTTGAAGACTTTGATTTTGCTATTCAATATCATCCTGGCAAGGCGAATGCTGTAGCAGATGCACTCAGTAGGAAACCAATGGGAATGTTATCAAGTCTTATGATTAGTATGACTAACATTATTCCTCAATTTACTCAGTTGAACTTAGATATTGACATGAAGAAAGAAGATCATTTCATAGCTAATATCCGAGCTCAACGTACATTGATAGAGGATCTAGCCAAGCTGCAAAATGATGATTCCGTACTACTAGAGATTAAAGCCAATATTGAACAAAGACCAGATTTCTCTGTTTCCAATGACAGAAGATTGTTATTCTAGGGCCGAGTATGTGTACCGGATCATGAAGATACGAAGAAATTGATCCTAGAAGAAGCACATAATTTCAAGTACACCATTCATCCAGGTGGTACAAAGATGTATCAAGATCTTAAAAGAAATTTCTGGTGGCCCAATATGAAGAGAGAAATTGCTGATTTCGTGTCCCGTTGTCTCACTTGCCAACAAGTAAAGGCAGAGCATTTTAGACCCGCAGGTAAATTGTATCCCTTGAATATTCCCGAATGGAAGTGGGAGAGTATAGGGATAGATTTCATCATGAGTTTACCTAAGACCAGAGGAGGACACGATGGTATATGGGTAATCATAGACCAATTGACTAAATCTGCATATTTCATACCAATCAAAAGTCGATGGTCTGTGGATATTCTAGCAGCAATATACATAAAAGAAATTATCAAATTACATGGTGTCCCTATCACTATTGTATCTGATAGAGATCCTCGATTCACATCACATTTATGGAAGGGTCTACAAAACTCACTAGGGACTAGATTAAATTTTAGTACAACATTTCACCCACAAACTGATGGTTAGACTGAAAGAACAAATCAAGTAGTAGAAGATATGCTCAGGGCTTGTGCTATCGATTTTGGAGGAAGTTGGCATGATCACTTGTCTCTGGTAGAATTTGCATATAACAACAGTTATCAAGCTAGCATACAAATGACACCTTTTGAAGCTTTATATGGAAAAGGCTGTATATCACCAATATGTTGGAATGAAGTAGGGGAAAGGTAATTTCAAGGCCCCGACATTATCAGGGATTCTTCAGAAAAGATCAAGCTCATTCAAGAAAGAATGAAGATGGCGCAAGATAGGCAAAAGTCTTAAGCCGACAATCGAAGACGTGACTTGGAGTTTCAGGTGGGAGATCATGTATATCTGAAAGTTTCTCCAGGTCGTGGTATTCGAAGATTTGGCATTAAAGGAAAGCTAACTCTAAGATTCATTGGCCCATTTGAAATTCTTGAAAGGGTCGGTGAGGTGGCTTATAGACTGGCTTTACCTCCACAATTAGCAGGAGTTCACGACGTATTTCACGTCTCTATGATGAAAAGGTATGTATATGATCCTGACCATGTTATCACTTATGACAATTTAGAAATTCAGAAGGACATGATGTACGAGCAAACACCAATAAAGATTTTGGAACAAGAGGTACGTCAACGAAGGAATAAAGTTATTCCTATGGTCAAAATCCAATGGAAGAAAACATGGCCATATGAAGCAACATGGGAAACCAAAGAAGCTATGCGGAAGAAATTCTCAGAATTATTTAACTGTAAGTAAACTCTCCATAATCCATATATTGAATTTGGGGACCAAATTCTTTTAAGTGGGGGAGGGTGTAGTGCCCCAGAATTTATATAAATAATTTTTGGATTATAAATGGAATTTTCTAAAATTTATAAGGGCTAAATAGATTAATAAATGGATTATTGAACTAATAAATGGGTTATAAGGCCCAATGGTGTTAAATAATTAGCCTAGCCTATTCAATTAAGACTCAAAAGGGTAAAGGACCAAGCCCATTAAGTTTGGCCCATATTCTAGAAGGTTGTTTAGCCTATCCACGAATTTTAAAGATAAATACTCTTTTATATAGATAATTAGAAAGATAAACGAATAAAAGAGTTTTATTAAATTGAAACTCTGCACACATTTTGTGTAACGGTCTATCGGGCGACCGCTACAGCCATGTAACGCACTAGACCTGATGCATTACACCTTGACAGTTCCGTGAGTTGAAGAACTTGCAAAAAGATTAGATCTTTGGGATCCTATCTGCAGGAGACCTAATTGGGAGAACATGTAAGGATACTAGGGACTCTTAGGGATCAGGTTCTGACAAATTAAGGACTCTAGAATCGATCTAATCTTCAAACCCTAGTCAAAACCCTATAAATTGGACCTAGTTTTAACCTACGCGACCCTTACATTTGCCTGCGTGGAATCAAGGTAAGGAGTCACAATTTCAGGTAAGTTCTTTAGAAGATTTTGTTTATAATACATTAGACTAATAGCTCTCCAAATTTCGTGCTAGAAAATCAACCAACCAAGGAGATTGAAGCTCCCAAAGTTACTGGTCGGACCTTAGCAACCCAGGAATCTGAACGAAAGTCCCCTGCAGATCAAGAGATTAGGACGTCTAAACGAGGTAATTAGAGTTCAGTTATTTAGAACTTTTTGTTCTCCTTAGTTTCATCTTCTTACCCTCCAAATTTCACGTCCTTAGGTCAAGAGATTGAGGAGCTAGGGCAACGTGAAGTTACTGAAAAATCCCAAGAAAGGAGAGATTAGGGTGTGTCTTGCAGTCATAAATTGGAAAGTTAAAGCTCTGTTAAAAGGTAGGTCATCTCATGATCGGCAAAAACATCTTGATATGGATAAAAGCCCTCTGATTTGACTTGATTTCATACACTATAGATCATGAATTTTATGTTTTAGTAGGTTATGCATACATGTATATTCCTAGCCCTAATTAAGTTAAAAAGGAACTTTCTTGTCAAATTCACAGAAAACCCATGCATGCTAGTAGCTTAGCCTTCATTCTATCATGTGGAAGTTTATATATGATTTCCAGACATGATGTAAGTTGAAACCTTAGATCTTTTTATCTATTGATGTCAGCAGAAGCTCTGACCGATTAGGGTAGGACCGTCACAACACTGTAACGGCCTTACGATAAGTCGTCACACCCTTTGTTGTATTTTAATTGCTCTATTGTCTCTGACACACCATAACAGGAGCGTTACACTACTGTAACGGCCCCTCCATAAATCGTCACAGGTACTGTGACGCGCTCTTGTTAGACTGTCAGACCCTTGTGTTCTGTCAGCCTGAGGTAGAATGATAACTAGTTAAGTTTACTTATAAATAAGCTTAGATAGCTAAGTTTGGACCTGTTATCATGACTTTAAGTTTAGTTACTGATTCATAATAGAAATTGCATAATTAAGGTATCTTAAGTAATTTTAAGTTATGTTAATTTCATGTGCCAAAATTCTATAGTTTTGTATTCTAAATCATGATTTTCAATGATGTATGGACGGAGTTTTATCTTGGTTTCACATTGGTACACATTCTCTCTATGTCAATAGAGTCATTTTCTTTAAGTACATGGCATATATTCCGGTATATGACCATTAGTTTACACTTGTGCACTATAGGAACATATTCTTGAACTTGAGGACCTCTCTATTGGATATTCCTTCCAATAGACTAGAAAATGTTGTTTCAAGGTCTCCGTAATTCTCTGCGAGCCTGGGATTCCCACTAGGACGCTGAGTTGGTTGTACCATGAAAGCCCAATCATTAGAAAACACTATCGATGGTTTCTGATTTCTTGAGATGTAACAGATCAATGTTGGATCGTCAGGATCATCTAACGGCCCAATAAACGACCGTCACGTTGTACTGAGTCCAATTTCTTGTTTCGGGGTTCAGATCATTGTAACGGCCCAATACTGGAGCGTCACGTTATGTAACGGCCCAGTACAAGACCGTCACAGTTCTTGAGTACATTATCCTGAGGTTTCACCCAAGGGTTGATATTCTAAGTTCCTAGGTGGCTTGATAATGGTCTAGGACTTATCATATCGATCAATAAACTTAATATAATGAATGAAAGTTAAAGAAATGTACCGTTATGCTGTCGATTTGTTTCCATAAGCATAACATAGTATAAGTCATTCTTGATCTCTCATATTCTAAATTGAAGCGTTCATTTATTGATTATTGTTATCATGAGCTTATTAAATTTATTACATTCTTGTGCATACTTTATTGTTACATGCATGGAAATAGCTTGATTTATACTTGAAGATGCGATCGGGCACTGATTGTGTTCAAGGGCTCTATGCTAGTCCCCTCGGCTGATTGTCGGAAACATACTATAATAAACCATGGGGTATGATACTACTGGCGTCGCATTGCGCTGGGAGTACTTTCTTTATAAATAAGTAAAAATTCACGATACAACATGATTAATACTTGTACTTGACTTTCTTGCTTGTTACGTGATATTCCACAGAAATTCACCAAATACTTGCTCATAATCAAAAGATGTTTGGATGATGATTACGTGGTCTTGCTAGTACATTCTCGATATATTCTTGTTCATGAAAGGCCATATCATGTGCTTGTGACATTCTTGCTAGTTCATACTTACCCTCATTCTATCTTAAACGATCATCTTTGTTACTTTGGTTATTCGCATGATTGATCACGTTCGTATGATTTTACCTAAATTCTTTAGAGCAAAAATGTTAATTACTTTAATAGTGCTAATCATGTTGATGCGAAGATACCTACTAGGTAAGTGTGCTCATTACCTATTTCTAATCTTTTCAGGGGATGGAAGTGATACGAATTCGAATTCAAGTTATACAAGTTTTCGGTCTGAGAGCGAATGAAAGTCATATCAAATTGAGAGTGAAGACTTAGGAAAGTCTACATTGTTTAGATTGAGTCTATAGAATTTTCCTATTTATTGAGTCTAGTATGATGGAAGTTGAAGTAGTGGTTGTACTTGAATACTTGATTATTAATAAAATAAAGTTGAAGTTGAGTAATTATTGTGTAATTGCATTATGTGTGATTGTCTTGCGCTCTAATCGTTCTTGCTTGCAAGAGGCTTACCATGCCGACTGTTCGCGTTCCTCGAGCGAGTCTTCCGCTGTAATAAAGGCTCGGGACGTGACACGAGCTCTACTATTTTGCTGAGTTAGGCATCGAAGGGTCTTCCCTGGGGTTCTATGCCTGGGCACCTTTGACTCGTTTCCCTTCTTGTTGTTCACATTTCAAGGGTACGTGGACATCATCTTCCCCACTCAGGAGCAGCGCGAGATAACCCCTCTTCATCTGGCGCCGTCTGTGGAAAACGAACAAAGAGCCATCATGGTGCGAAGGAATTCTTGCAGGAGGACTGCCGATGACCTAGGGAAAGCCCTAGTGACGGAAGAAGGTGCACCTTCTCTCCCCACGGAGAACTCCCCTTCGAGCAACCACGCCAATTAGATACCTCCATCGGTGGCGGGGGAACTACTTCCCGGCTGGAGCACCGACGCCCTCAAAACCCTCAACGCAAAACTAGATGTCCTCGTGGATCTCATAAGGGCCCAGGAGGGCAGGGATAGGAAGTCATAGCTCCCCCGGAAGAGCCCCCCACATGGAGACGCCTCCCAGCAAACCGCTGGAGGCCGTTTTATCCTCCGGGGGCGGCGGCTCATTCGCAACTTGTCAGGAGGACCATCACATGTACCTCCCTCGAAGCAGGAAGCCTCCTCAACCCCGAGGAGGGGGAAGACCAGAGCACGCCGACCATTTCCAGAAGTCGAAGCCCCCGAGGAGCGTCGGGACAGCATGCAAGTGCGCCCCCTAGCCCCTCGGGTCAGCGACAACCAGAGCTGTCTCTCCGGCTGCGAGACTTTGAGAGGCGTTTCGCGGAGCAAGGGCGCACCCTCCGCGCCTTGTAGAAGACCTCTCCTGTGGAGGACGAGGTGCGATCCCTGTTCTCTGACTATATTTTCAAGGCAGAGATATCCCCCAGAATATCACTCCCGACCTTCAAGTCGTACGACAGTCAAGGAGACCCGGCCGACCACTACGATAGCTTCAACGCCCTAATGGCCCTACATGGGGCGTCCGACGTAATCAAGTGCCGAGCGTTTGTGACCACTCTGGTCCAGGGTGCTCAGGCTTGGTTCAGGGCCCTCGCCCTTGGCAGCATTCACAACTTCAAGCAATTCGGGAGAGTGTTCAAGGAAAGCTTCACCAGCAGCGGTCCATCCCGGTCAGTGGCGGGACTATTGGCCCTCAAGCAGGAACAGGGGGAGAAGTTACGGGCTTATATCAACTGATTCAAATCGGAATCCCTGCGCATCTTTCACCTGGATGTGGATTCTGCCATCATCGCATTGACCGGGGGTACCCGTGACGAAAACCTGCGGCACGAGCAAGTGCTGCATCCTCCCACCTCCCTTGCCGAGCTAGTGACCCCGGCCTTGCGTAATGCAGAGTGCGAGGAAGTCCTCCATGCCTGCAGAGGCACGACAGGCTCGGGTCGGGAGGGGGACAAGAAGCGACCGTCCGACTAAGGGACGGGCCAAGGAAAAAGGCGGAACCAGGATGGAGACTGAAAAGAGCCGTCCCGGAAGTACGAGCCGTATACCCCCCTTACCGCCCCCGTCTATGAAATCTATGAAGACATCAAAGGCTCGGGCCTCCTCATCCAACCCGAGCCTATGAAGACCAAGCACCACAATCTCCGTAAGCATTGCCTATTCCACAGTGACCACGGGCATCACACCAGCGATTGCCATCAACTTCCAGATGAGATCGAGCGTCTCGTCCGCCAGGGACACCTATCCCGATATGTGTCCGGGCAGAAGGAAGACCGAGGTGCCCCTGAAGAGATCGACAATGCCCCCCGCGGAGTCCACATCAATGTCATCGCGGGCGGCACGGCATAAGGCGGAGATAGCAGTCAAGGAAGAAAGCGTCGCGCCGAGCGGGCGAGCCGAGCCTCCATTGAGCACCTTACGACCCCGCAGGCGAGCGGATCGTAGGCCCTGGTATTCTCTGACCAGGACCTGGAAGGGTTAACCACCCCGCACGACGATGCTCTCGTTGTATCAGCTACAATAAACCATTGTAACGTAGATAGGATCTTAGTTGACAATGGTAGTGCCCCTGATGTATTATCCTATGAATGTTTCCTCAAGATGGGAGAGAATCAATTTAAACTCTGCCCGATCCGAACCCCCCTCTATTGGTTCAACGGCCAGGCAACTTATCCCCAGGGAGCCCTGAGCCTGCCAGTTACTATCGGCACCCCGCCCAAAATCGTTACGGTTATGGTATACTTCATCGTGATTAAGGGGATGACGGCATATAACGCCATCTTCGGCCGAGGCATTCTCAGCCGGATGAAAGCGATGCCCTCAACCTTTCACCAAAAAATGAAGTTCCCAACCAAACATGGCGTGGGGGAAGTCCGAGGTAACCAGGCATTGGCTAGATAGTGCTATATAATCTCGATCGAAGCCACTAGGCCGGAAGGGAAAAAAGGAGTAAACGGAGCTGAAGAGGGAACCGCAACATCTGAGACCGGTGGCGAGTTGCTAACGGTATTCCTTAACGGTGACCCGACCCTAGGAGTAAAGATTAAAGCCGATCTACCACTTGAGGAACAGGAAAAATATAAGGATTTCCTTAACCAGTATATCCGAGTCTTTGCGTGGTCTGATGAGCACCTTCCCGGGATCCCGGGAGATATGGTGATGTAAAAGCTCAACCTCGACCCAACGGTGAAGCCGGTCCAGCAACGCAGAAGAAAGCATGCCCCAGATAAGCAAGCAGTCATCAAAGAGTAGATCATCAAGGGGAAGAAGACTGGCCTTTTTCGTCTGGTCCTATACCCTACGGGGCTCGCCAACGTCGTCCTTGTACCAAAGGCTTCTGGGAAATGGTGAATGTGCGTGGACTTCACCGACCTCAACCAGGCTACCCCGAAGGACTGCTACCCGTTGCCGAGCATCGATCAACTGGTCAACTCAACCTCTGGCAACGAGCTGCTCAGCTTCCTGGACGTCTACTCCGGCTACCATCAGATTAGGATGGACCCGGAGGACATCGAGAAGACCACCTTCATCACTGACTTCGGCGTACATTGCTACACCTGGATGCCGTTCGAGTTAAAGAACGCCGGAGCAACATATCAGAGATTGATCAACCACATCTTCGAAGGATAGCTCGGTCGAAACGTCGAGGCCTACATTGATGACATGCTCGTCAAAACGTCGAAGGCCGAAAACCACCTCGCCGACCTAGCCGAGACCTTCGACACCCTACTGAAGTGCAACATGAAGCTCAACCCTGCCTAATGTGCCTTCGGAGTTAGATCCGAGAAGTTCCTAGGCTTCCTGGTAAGTCAGCGTGGAATTGAGGCCAACCCTGACAAGGTCCAAGCCATCCTGGACATGTGGCCGCCCACTTGCATCAAGGACGTTCAACGCCTTACGAGACGCATTGGAGCGCTCAACCGTTTCCTATCTCGGGCGGCTGAACAGTGCCTACCCTTCTTCAAATTGTTGAGGGGACCCAAAATGACATCTGCTACGTTCACCTGGGATGAGAAATGTCAGAAGGCGTTCGCCGAACTCAAGGAATTCTTGGCCTCGCCCCCGATACTGTCCAAGCCGGTCCAAGGTGAAGCTCTACACCTCTATCTCTCGGCGACCCCTTCTACAGTGAGCTCGGTCCTGGTCAGGAATGACGCATGGATCGAGAGACCAGTTTACTATACCAATATGGGGCTTAATGAGGCCGAGAAAAGGTACCCCACAAACGAGAAACTCATGCTAGCGTTGGTTACCTCTGTCAAGCGCCTCTGACCCTACATTCAAGGGCACTCCATTGTCGTATTGACTGGCGAACCTCTGAAGAAGATTCTCTTTCACCCTGAAGCCTCGGGACGCCTCGTCAAATGGGCCATCATGCTCGAGACCTACGATATCTCGTATCGCCCCCACTCGACCATTAAAGGATAGGCTCTTGCAGACGTCATCGCCGAAAGCAAGGTCCCGATTAAAGCAATACCTCCACCAGCACCCGGGCCCACTTGGGATCTGTTCGTCGACGGGTCTTCCAACTCAGTTGGATGCAGTGCCGGTGTCCTCCTCAAGTCCCCCGAAGGAGCTGAGCTACGGTACGCCCTGAAGTTCATCTTCCAGGCGTCCAACAGCACCTCCGAGTACAAAGCCCTTATCTTAGGGGCCAGGATGGCTTGACGACTGGGAGCCGAGCGGGTCAGAATCCACACTGACTCCTAATTGGTCGCTATCCAGGTCAACGGTGAGTACGAAGCTCAGGAAGGGCAAATGGTCAAATACCTCCAGGCAGTCAAGAGGATGGCCCAACTCTTTGAGAGCTTTGAGGTAGTCCGGATAGCTCGGGAGGAAAACTCCCGAGCGGACGCCCTCTCTCGACTGGCCTCCTCACTCGACCCCGCAGGTACACGATCGGTCTTCCTCGAAGAGCTCGGGCGATCGAGCATTGAATCCGAGTTTATGACAGTTGACCCGGCACCCCCAAGCGACTGGTGGACCCCCTACATATCCTGGCTCCGGGATTCTCAAGAGCCCACCGACCCTCGGGAGGCTCGGAAGCTGAAGTACCAAGCCTGGCGTTTCGTCATGCTAGATGAGGCCTTGCACCGCAGATCTTTCTCTGGTCCTCTCCTCAAGTGCACCAGCGCCGACGAAGCCAGCTGAGCTATTCAAGAAGTACACGAAGGCACCTACGGAGCGCACCAAGGAGGAAGATCGCTCGCCAAGATCTTGCTTCTACAGGGTTACTGGTGGCCCACTCTCAAGCGCGACTGCACGACCTACGTATAGAAGTGCGACCGATGTCAACGCTTCGACCACCTGATCCATCAGCCCGCCGCGGAGCTCATCACCCTTGTCGAGCCATACCCTTTCGCTCGGTGGGGGATCAACATCCTGGGGCCATTCTCCACGGGCCAAGCTCAAAAGAAGTTTGTCATCATCACCATCGACTATTTCACCAAGTGGATCGAGGCGGAAGCCACCACTAGGGTCACCGAGTCAGTCGTATGGAGTTTTGTTTGGAAGTCGATCATCTGTCGCTACGGTGTCCCCCGAGTGACCGTGAGCGATAACGGTCGGCAGTTTGATTCTTATTACTTCAGAGACAGATGTGCCAACCTAAACATTCGCAACCACTTCACTTCGGTAGCCCACCCTCAGGCTAACGGACTGGTCGAAAATGCCAATAAGACTATCTTAAAAGGCATCAAAACCAGGCTCAGCAAGGCCAAGGGTAGCTAGCTCGAGGAATTACCGAGCGTACTATGGTCGCACCGAACTACTCCGAGGACGGCCACCGGTGAAACACCTTTTTAGCTGGTGTATGGCACGGAAGCCGTAATTTCGTTGGAGGTCGGCAACCCCTCTCTCCGAGTCGTCCACTTCGAGCCCGAGGTAAACGAGCAGAAACTGCGAGAGAACCTCGACCTAGTAGACGAAATCTGAGAGATTGCAAAGATCCGAGTAATGGAATAACAACGACGCATCACTCGATACTACAACTCCAGAGTCTGAGACAGGCACTTCCAGCTGGGAGACTTCGTCCTAAGAAAGGCCGAAGCATCTCGACCACTAGAGGCGGTGGGGAAGCTGGCCCCTACTTGGGAAGGCCTCTACCGAGTGGTCGAGATGCTCGGGAAAGGAGCATATCGACTGTCCACTATGGAAGGAACACTCGTCCCTCAGACGTGGAACGCGACAAATCTTCGCAAGTTCTACTTTTGATCATTTGACAAGCATGCACATGTAAGCAAAGTAGAATATACGCCACTCTTCTCTTCTTATTAAAATTTGATGTGCATCAAGTAGGCCGTAGCCAATACAATATACATGTATAAACATTACACCCTTCGGTAATATTATGCGAGCAGAACGCTCGGCCAACCCGGTAAGCATTCCTACGTCCAGCCACTGACTCTGCCTCATGCGAAAATGATAAGTGTCCATTTCATATGATAATTCATCGCATGTACACCATTTTATGTGCATATAATTAGGTAATTATGTATATTTCATAGTTAACCTCAACTCCGCATTTAAATTAGAGTTTTCACGCATATTGATTAATTTGGTGATATTATTTAATAATAAATTAAAGTTGAGGGCCATGAGCATTAATTCTCCATTGCATAACCATGAGCATTTGAGATTTATGTGTATATTGTGATAATTTTTATGGACTAAAGTGTAATTATGTATGTGCAGGACAGCGAAGGTAATTACAAAAGAAGTCGGGGGTAAAACGGGCATCACCACTTTGACCAAGTCAAATAAAGAATTCAAAATATTTTGGTTAGAGGGAAAATAAAGTTCAAAATTTTGAATTCAAAGTTTGAAATGGAAGAAGTCAAAGTTTAAGTTTGAAAAGGAGGAAAATGACATTCAAAGTTTGAAAAATAGATTGAAAGTTGGAAAGGGGGTGTCCAAAGTCTAAGAAAGGGCGTGCCCACCTCCTTTTCCTTTTCCCCATGTATGATATTTCACTTAAATCCTAGCCATCCATCTCTTTTTGATACAATCCCCACCCTCCATTGATCCAACTTTCCCTATAAATAGCCCAAGACAAGGAGGTGAAGGGGACTTCTTCTTTTGACAATTTCTCTCCCAACTTTAGGCCTCCGAGTTCTCCCACTTAAGTTCATTTTCAGCTCATGCACTTTTCATCAAAGTTCTTTTTTTTTAAGTTCTCTACAACTTCTTCTTCTGCATCATCTTCAAATTTGCTTTGGTTTGCAAGATATTTTGTGTTTTCTACTGTTCTATCCTGGGCATTTTCAGACTGTGTTCTTCTCTGTTATTCCCTATTTTTCTTCTTCCTCCGTCCCTATTCTCCTCTTACTGTCTTCACAAACGTTCTTTGTTTTTACGTGTTCTACAATTTCTTCTTATACATCATCTTCTAATTCTTTTTACTTTTGAAGTTATTTCTCATTTTTTAACTTGATGTCATGTGATTTTACTGTTCATCCGAGCAGATCACTTCCCTTCTTTCTCTTATTTCACCATCTTCCTTACATTTTCTCTCCCTGTGTCCTTCATCAAAGTTCTTTATCTCTTATGTTTCTTCAACTTCTTCTTCTTGGGCATCCCTTAATTCCACTTGGGTTCAAAGTTATTCACCCTCCAAAGATAGCTTCAATGACGAAGGTGACTTCTTCCTGGCGTAGATGACATCTTCCACAAGGTTGTTCGTCATCCAAGGCCAAGAGAGAACGGCGATGTCATCACCATTGCTGCTACCATCTCCAAACTCCAAACTCCAGGCTTTTCTTGTCTTATTACTTTTGTGATATTTCACTTCATTGTAATCTCATTGTGTCATTAGTGTAAACTTGTTTCACATTTTATGTACTCTTTCTTTTAAGTTAATGAAAGGAGTTGTTCTCTTGATCTAGTTCTTGCTCTTCTTCCCTCTCTATCTGTTTCTTCTATATCTTCTTTCTACTTCATGCAATTATTTTCTATAGCATAGGTGCATAGTCATGGTGTTTTCAATTAAGTGTTTGGTTTGTTCATCATTTCACTATTTTCTTTAAGCAAATCCAAATCACAAGTGCTTTTCAAAGGACTTCAAGGTTTTTAACTCTAAACATCTCTTCTTCCCTGTGGAATCGACCCTTCTCGCCACCTTATTACGTCTTACTTTCATCTAGTGCGAGTTGAAAATTTTAAGATTGATACGCGTGTTTTAAACGACGAACTTTCGCGTTATCAATTTTTGACGCCGTTGCCGGGGAAGAATGCTGATTTTTGTTTTAAGAACTTTATTTTCCTTGTGTTTATAGTGTACTAATAAAGCTCTCTTTTATTTATTTTTTTTTACAGAAAAAAAAATTAAAAAAATCAGAGGTAAGTTTACCTTTCTTTCTTTCATCTTTTGATTTTGTCATTCATTTCAAAAAAAATGAGGGATCACTTTTCAAGTAAGTATCCAAACTTTCCCTCTTTCATTCTAGTTTTATTTTTCCATTTTACATATCTTGTGGTTAGATACGTTCATTAAAAAAAATTTAAAAAAAAATCACTAGAACTTTAATAAAAGATTTCATTCAAGAGTAGAAATCACACCACCCATGTTCTAGGCCATGCATCATTTAGCATATGATTCTTTCTTGTTATTTAAATTCTGCATTGCATTTTGTATATTGCAACGGGTAAGGTACGTTCTTCTTATCCTATTCTAGCATACATATTGCATAAGAACCCATTGTTTGAAATTGTGGTGTGTGTTTTATTTCAAAATATTTTAAGGGCAACACCCCTAAATAACATAAGGTGGGGATTTCATCACCCTTCCTTAGCCCACAAACCACATTTTCCTTACATCTTTGCATGACCTAACCTTTAAATAAAATTCATTAGACATTGGCCCTAGGATCACACTATGATTTTAGTACTATTTGGGTTTACCCTCATGTGGAAAGTGGTGCCTAAGGCAAGATGGTCGGACGGTAAACGCCTTAAGCGGGCTAGTGGTTTACTAATTAGGTCTCTACGAAAGTAGGGGGAGCCTCCCACTATCCCACCCCTTACCTGGCCGGTGGAAATATTGAGGGTGAACTTAAGTTGTACTTTAGTCATTTTGTGAAACTCCATTTGTAGGTTTAGGTCACATGTAGGTCATTAGGTAATTTGTGTGTCAACTTGTTTGTGTATGTAAAAAAAAAATTCTTCCTCTTCTCTCTTGTCATCTCAGTTAGTGTTAAAAAAATAAAATAAAAACACACACAAATAAAAAAATAAAAAAATGATATCTATGGATCGGGTTTTTAACCAACTTAATTGCTTGACCCAAAATCACTTCACTCCAATGGACTCAAGCCCCTTTACACCACCTACCTTTCAATATGATCACACATTGGCCCAGTCGGCCCGTTATGTAGGTGAGTACCCGATCCAATTTCCATCTTACTCGACCTTCAATGAAAGCTCAAATCCTCGGTCGGCCCAACAAGAGAACTCCACACCTATGGCAGCCCAATATCCTTATGATCCCCAAAATGAAAACCAATTTGCTCAATCATATTTAGGGGACCATATGTTATTCTCTCCTCATGAGCAAACATCAACATGTCAAAATCTCCCTACACCTTCTTGCACTCCTATCTTTGAGTGGGGAGATCAAAATTATTTCTCTTGGAAAAATTCTCAATGTCAAGCTCCATGCTCTCTTAAGCCAAAATTTTCAACACAATTTGATCAAAATCAATATGGAGAGCATGACACATACTTCCCATCATCTCAATATCAATATGATCATCAACACATTCATTCCACCCCTCCATACAATGGTTCCAACAATGAAGAAAAAATCAACCAATTGATTCAAATCATTTTGAATAATCAATAAAGTATGGACTCCCTCCAAACTAAAGTGGACCAACTCACAAGAGTCACACATGAATTGTCAATGGACCAATTGCCTAACCCCTTGATGAAACCTTTAAAGATCAAGTCTCTCAATTCACCCAACACATTTATTCTTGCCAACAACCCGTGGTTCCCTTGCTGAATGAAACTCTTGACCAAGGTAATGAGGGAATTTGGGAAGAATTACATCAAAGAGAATTTGGGGTGACTAGCAAGATGGCTTATTTGAGTAAGGAGTCCACACCCATTTATGAGGAGAGCCACAATGAGTTGGTTGAAGATAAGTTGAGGGGTGAATTAAATGATGTGCCAAAAGATGTCATTCAAAATTATGAGATTAAGAATATTAATGGCCCAATTGAGGAAAACTTTAGAAAAGAGGGTTATCTAGTTGAAAATGATGATGACGAGGTATTGGAATGTGACCATTCTCACTTGGAAGAATATCACGAAAGGATCGCATTGGAAGATTTCTTATTTCATCTCACGGTCCCACAATTAGAAGTTTTGATTGACATTCTCCCTATGATAGAACAATGTGAACACTTTGATGTTGAGAGTGTCATTATTAACTTATGTTAGGAAAAACATAAAGAAGAGGGTAAAGTTGATGTTTCGGATATGTTGAATGATAACTCTCATGAGGAAGAGAATGGTGAATGGCGTTTGAGTGAAAAATTCATCTTTCATTTAGAGGCCCCACGTGTGGAGAATAAAATTGATAATCTCATTTTAGAAGATATTGATAATGGAGCTTCACTTGAAGAAATTGAGAACATCACTCCAAACATCAAAGGGCCATTTAAGGAAACGTATGAAGAGGGGGAGTGTTTTGTGGATAATAATCTTGTTGATTTAATGAAGATAAATTCTGAACATCCCCCTCCTATTGATGAGTGTGATGAAGGGACCCTCTTAGAGAAATTCACATTTGAACTGACCTATGATTAGGGGTCCGGGATGGAAAGATTAACATTTGATCTTCCCACCTCACCATTGGAACATTCGATTGATATTCTTAATGTCATTGATGAAGGTGATGAAGGGGCCTTGTTGGAAAGGTTTACATTTGGTATACCCACCCCATTACTAGAAAGTTTGATTTATAAACTTCATTCGATTGATGAGTTTGATGAAGGTGCCTTCTTAGAAACTTTCACATTTGATCTAACCCCTAAGTCCTACCCCATAAAGTTTGACTCATCAGATGGGATAGATTTTGGGATCACACCTCCTTCCACTTTGATCCCCCTGCAAACTAAGCCTCTACAATATGACACTCTCAAACTTGAAGAAGATATGCCAACCATATTCATATTTGATTTAACTCCTGTCACGCCCCGAGCGCGGAAGATACCCGGAGATGCGCGACGTGTCTATATCAATCATGTCAATCAGAGTGGTCGTGTATTCGACACAAAGACAGAGATGCGCAAAAATAGCAAGATAACCCAATCCTTTATTTCATAATGGATAGACTATTACAAATCCAATACTCTGTTTAATAAAAAGGAAAAGAATACATAGTTGACTCAAGAAACTATAGAAAAGACTAGATGACACTTGGAGAATCTCTATCTCTTCACTCTTGACAATTCCCATCCGATTGACTTCCATCGTCGTCGGACTTACCTGAAAAGTACAAAGGGACAAACGGAATGAGCGAACGCTCAGTAGGAAATTATATCTCAAGTACTAGCAAGTGGTTTAAGTAATTACATTTTCATGGATGCAATAAAGCTATGCATGCTCGCATAAAACGACAAGAAAGAGAGAATGTAATATCAAAGAAATAAGATGAACTTAATCATGAACTTCCAACAAGATGACAAGTATATTCAAGGTATTCAAACAAGCACGTTTAACAAGTTATGTCAAGAACTTTGGCTATCATGTATCAAGCAAGTAAATTACCCTCTTTCGGGCCACGCATTTCATGTAAAGTCAAGTACGATTCAAGTACAAGATGTGTGTGGAATGTCCAATCAAGCAAGTCAAGTACTCGGTATAATGCCAGATACCTTATCATTTTAACTCCCATGGGCACAAGTACTTTCGGGTGCTCCTCCCAGGACCAGATCGGGCCCTATATGCGCAGGCATTTATCATGTGTTTTGACATCCACTCTTGTTTATATAGCCAATATAGAATTTCAATAATCAAGCTTGTAGATACGTATGACAACTTTGATAGAATAGAGTCCAAAATATGACAAAGGACATAGAATGGCGATAATAACGGTATAATCACGATGTCGGTAAAACTAGGTAGATTATGGTTCCTTTAACTTAGGTACCATGACAAATCAATATGGACATTCTTTATATAGAATTGAGGTCCACATGAACAGTATATCAAAGGTAAGATACCCTCATTCTTATCATAGAATTGAGGTTTACAAGAACGACATGATATGGCATGATATCATCATCCCATTAAGAATTGCTTATGATATACTCTTTGTATAATCATAAGGGCCGGTATACCATGTTTCTTTAGATTGACATGGCAAGGATCGTGTAATGGGTTTTTATGGTACAACCAGCTCAGTCGGCCTTGAGGGAATCCAAGGCTACGAGGAGTCTTACGGAGGTCTCTATGACTAACTCGCTAGTCCAAAGGAACGGAATGTCCAATGGAGAGCTTGTATGTCAATGAGAGTTGAGTGTGATCGATAAATCAACATGGAACGTGGGACTATACTCACGGAGTGGAGAATAGTGCCGATATATATATATATATGTATAATATATAAACCATCGGTTTAGCAAATCAGAGGAAAAATCAGTTTACAGTAAAATAACGACTTAGGTCAAGTCGTGTCTCAAGTAATTAACGCCTAACTAAAGGGCGTTTACATATATTGCCAATTTGCAGAATTTCCATTATTTCATTAATTTATCAAAAACACGCCTTTCCTGGGGGCGTTTCTTAAAAGTTGACGACTGCAGGGGCAGGCGTCTCATCATTTACATATTCGACAGGATATAATTATTCTCAGAAATTTATCAAAAACGCGCCCTTGGAAGGGGCGTTACTTTCTAATTCCATTTTACAGAATATGTGAATTTCAGGATTTTAACAGATACACGCCCTAGGAAGGGGCGTTTCTTTTCAGATTCACGCCTTGTACTGGGGCGTTAGAATATGGAAAACGACTTTGTCCAAGTCGTGAATTTCAAGGGATTTACGATATTTTAATAAATAATATTTCGAGAGACAGGAGACATGTCATGGCAGTAAAATTTAACAGGAATTCACAGAGTCATGCAAGATATTAAAAATCAATATTTCATATGTATTGTAATTTTAAACAGGATCAATTATTAATCATATGCGATTCTTATGAAATTAACGCCTGCGTAGAGGGCGTCAAATATTAAATTGACGACCACTAGCATGGTCGTTTCTTTTAAATTAGCGCCCTAATCAAGGGCGTTTCTTTCAAAATATTTCAGAAAACGCATGAAAACTATAATAATCATATGCATGACATGCTTATATATATATATATCTTGCATTAATTTCATTTGGGCTACAGTAGCTTGAGAAAACCTACCTTATGGTTTGATAATACTGATACTCTGTTTGGAACCTTCGTGGATGAAGAACCTTCGTTCTTCAGGAAGATATTGCCACAGCTACCTGTAAAGGAAGAGAAGATATCAATCTTCTTTACCTACGTAACCTGAAGGCAAGGGAAAAAGAAGAACTTTACCTATTCTTCGGCAACGATGGTGACGAAGACGATGATGATGAAGACCCTTTGTCTTCAAACACTAGAAGCAGCCACCTATAGCAAAGACGATGAAGGATGGTTAAAACCTCCTCACGTGTTTATCAAAAGCAAGGAAAGGAAGAAGAACTGTTTGTTCTTCACGTACCTAGTAGCAGTAGTTCGTCCAAATAGATTTAGGGTTGGCCGAACAGGTTTATTTATAAGACTTTGGAAGTCCTATTAGAGTTAGTGATTGTGTGAGGGTAGTATATCCCTAATAGAGTCCTTACTCTAATAGACACTTACTAGATTAGGTTAATCTTTCCTTGGATAAGCTCTGGGTTCGAACGGTTCACGAACTGAATTAACGCCTTAGGTCAGGGCGTGTATTCTTTAATTGACGCCTTGCATAAGGGCGTTTCTTAAAAAGCGCCTTGAAAAAGGGCGTTTCTTGTTTTAAAACACGTCCAAGATAGAGGCGTTTCTTTTACTTACCCATTTGGTCGCGTGAGTTGACGACCGCACGTGTGGGCGTCCTTTCTTTAGTCACGCCTTTGATAGAGGCGTTTCTTTTTGAATTAACGCCCTAATAAGAGGCGTTATTTTTAATTTGTTTTATTTCGTCAAATTAACCCTATTCCTTTTATATATATTACTTCTGTAATATATATGTTT